>CM053784.1:646234841-647434841 GCA_028749045.1 Cupressus sempervirens | reverse complement strand
ATAGATAGTAGTTGTTCACATCACATGATTGGTGATATGAATAAGTTTGTTAAATTTAGAAACTATGATGGAGGTATTGTTAGAGTTGGTAACAATGTAGCCTATCATATTACATGAATTCAATCCATTACTTTAGATGGGAGAACTAACACTGACGATGTTTATTTTCTTGATGGATTGAAGCATAATTGGTTGAGTGTTGATAATTGGTGGACAAAGGGTATTAATTGTAGTTCATAGAAAAAGAGTTGCACTATCAAGGATAAGGATGGTAAGATGATTGGAATTGGAACTAGGTCCAAAGCTAATGTATTTCAATTCAATCCCACTAGAATGACTTGTTTGGTTGCTAAAGTGGATAATAGTTGGTTATGGCATAGCATATTTTTCCATATAAACTTCAGTAATATTGTAAAGGTTAGTAGCATGTTTTCATTCTGACATTTTTCTAAAATAATAATGTCTACTAATGTGGTTTGCAAAGAATGTATTTTGGTGAAGTAGAAGAAGGTGTAGTTTTCTAGCAAGAAGTTCACAACCACAGAGAAGCTGGAGATTGTTCACATCGATCTGAGTGGTCCCTCTAGAACAAGAGGATTCTATGGTGAAAGGTATTTGATTATTTTCATTGATGATTTCACTAGAATGATGTGGGTAGCATTTCTTAAAGAGAAGTCTAAATCTTTTGAGAAGTTTAAGGTATTTAAGAATAGAGTTGAGAATGAATCTAGTGTTAAGATAAAGTGTTTGAGATCATATAGAGGAGCAAAATTCAGCTCTAGATATTTTAACATTTTTTTTGAGGAAAATGAAATCAAAAGATAATTATCTTCATGTAGGACACCTGAGTAGAGTAGGATTGCAAAAACAAGAAATAGATCAATAGTAGAGGCAATACTAGTGATGTTGGTTGAGAATGATGTATCCAAGACATTTTGGAGAGAAGCAGTCAATACAATAGTGTACACTCTAATCAAAGTATAGATCATAAAAGGTATGAGCAAGACACCTTATGAACTATGGTTTTTTCATTCACCATTAGTTAAGTATTTCATAATTTTTATAAGCAAGTGTTATATTAAGAGAGATAATGATGTTGGTAAGTTTGATCCAAGAAATGATGAAGGTATGTTTCTTGGCTATTCATTGAAAAGAAAAGCATACATATGTTTTAATCATATAACTAAGACAATAGTTGAGTGCACAAATGTAAAGATTGATGAAAAGTTTGGAACTAAGGAAAAGATGTTAGATTATAATTTAGATGAAGAAGAAGATAATTCTAGGAAATTGTTAGACATAATGTAAAAGTTTTCTTTGAGACTAACAATGACCTATAGAATGATGTATTAATTATTGAGAAAAGAGGAAAGCAAAGGTTTGAACCTCAAGATGAGATAAGAGTTGAGATGTCAACTCCTACCCCTAATAGGAATCTAACAAAGAATCACCCTCTAGATAATATAATTAGAAGCAAAAACAAAGGTGCGATGACAAGAAATATAGTTAATGAAGAGATATGTTTGATTAAAGATGATCATTGAATTCAAGTAATGAAGGAAGACTTAGATTAGATTGTGCAGAACAAAATATGGGAGTTAGTTCCTAGACCTAAAGACAAGAATGTGATAGGAACCAAATGGGTATTCAAAAACAAGATGAATGAGCAAGGCAAAGTGAGAAACAAGGCCAGACTTGTATGCAAAGGTTACTCACAACAAGAATGCATAGACTATGAGGAGACATATTCCCATGTATCCAGAATGGAAGCAGTAAGAATGTTCTTGGCTTATGAAAAATATAAGAAGTTTGAATTATATTAGATGGATGTTAATCAACCTTCCTAAATGGAGAACTTGAAGAAGAGGTATATATTGAGTAGCCTAAAGTTTTTCCTCTAATAGAAGATAAAGATATGGTATGCAAACTAAAGAAATCTCTATATGGTCTAAAGAAAGAATCTCTATATGGTCTAAAGAAAGAACCTAGAACCTGGTGTGCAAGGTTGGATAGTTATTTGACAAAACTTGGAGTTGCTAAAGGTATGATAGATAGTAACTTGTATTTGAAAGAAATTGAGAATGATTTATTGATAATAGTAATATTTGTTGATGACATCATATTTGGAATAAATGATGAAGCAAGTGATAAATTTTTTGAAGAAATGAAGAATGGGTTTGAAATGAGCATGATAGGAGAAATTAAGTTTTCTCTAGGATTGGAGATTATGCAGAACACAGATGGTATACTCATCTCACAAGCTAAGTACTTGAAAGATTTGTTGAAAAGGTTTAGATTGGAAATTTTTAAGCATGTTGGTAAACCTATGATAATTGGTCAAAAGTTATCTAGCAAGGGTGAGAAACCTACAATTGAGAAAAAGTAGTACAAATCCATGATTGGAGGTTTGTAATATCTAACTCACACTAGAAGAGATATAGAAAATGTAGTTGGGATTATTTCCAGATTTCAAGTTGATCCTAAGGAATATCATTATGTAGTAGTAGTGTGGATGATAGAAAGAGAACCAGAGGTGGACCATTTTTCCTTGGAGGAAAATTGGTTTCATGGCTAAGACAAAAAAAAATATTGTATTTCTCAAATTACAACTGAGGTAGAGTATGTTGCAACATAAAATAATTGTAATAAAGTGATGTGGATGAAACAAATGTTGAAGGATATCACAATTGAGTTACACAACCTGTTATCATTTAATGTAATAAGACAAGTACATTGAGTATGTCTAAGATCTTGTATTGTATTCTAAGACTAAGAATATATCTATTAAGTATCATGTGTTGAGAGAGAAAGAAGCAAAAAAAAAATCATATTAGAGTATGTGAGTACTAAAGATCAAGTTATAGATATCTTTATGAAGCCTTTACCTAAAGATACATTTGAGTACTTAAGAGGTATGGTTGGGGTTATGCCTCTGCCTACTTCTAAGTAGATGATGCAGTAAGTGCATCAATCCCATGGTATAAAGTACTATTGTTAGACTAGACTAAATTTTGATGCTTCCCATATGGGGAAGCATCTGTGATGAGATGAGTCATTGAGGTGTCTTGGTATTTGGTCATGAATAGTGTCTTTAGACACTTGACTTGGTTGAAGACTTGGAATAGTAAATTGACATAATGATGCCTTTGTCATTGATGCCAACTGGGAGAATATGCATGAAAAAAATCTCCTAATTATTTATGGGGAGAGTGCATGGAAATCTCTACTTTATTAGGGAGATTTAGAAAGATTCATGTAAACAAGAAGGAGGAAGATCTCTATGGGGGAGATATGCATCATAAGGAATTCTAATGTATAGTGAGTTATTTATTGTGAAAAACTATCACTGATCCTAAAGAAGAAGAAGAATGGAGCAGTATTCTAGAGGATTTTAGATCTAATTGATGAAGATGAATTGAGAAGATAAGAATAGACGCAACAACAGTAGAGTACTATTTTGGTATTCATGGAACTTAGATATTTTTCATCTATTTTTCTATCAATGGAAAAAGGGGAGATTATTAGCATGAATGTTGATGATAATACATTGGGAGAATATTCTAAGCATTGGAGAGTATTGACATGTTACATTCATGATCGTGCTTCTCATTGATGTCAACATAGCAGTAAATCTATAAAGATTGACAGATGAGTATAGAGATCTTAGTTCTACAGAAAATATTTTTCTTGTCTAGTGATGTGTGGTCATGCACATGATTAGTATAGTGTCGTGATGATAAATTTTGATGCAAAACACATGTTGAAAATAGATTAATACAAGTATGATAATGTGTTTCAATCATTGTTTTGTCACTAATGTCAAACTTGCTACTTGCTAGTAAGACAATTATTTAGATGATTTGATTACTATAATTTGTTTGATTGATGAAGAGGATTTGATCAAATGAGGTAACAATAGCACCTAGAGGAAAGGTTGAGTTATGATATGGAAAAGAAGTACAAGGATCAGTTAAGAAAATGATATTATAGTGCATTGATAATCTACTTAAGGTTGCAAAGGATGGTTACACTAATTAAGTTCAAAAGAACAAGTTAAATGAATTGTGTCTGCCAAGCAAAATTAGTGTAAGTCAAGCATAAAATTAGTTGGAGCTAAGTAAAGTCAATTTTAGTGTAATCCAAGTGATACAGTATAAGTTGAGTAAAGTTTAGTTGATGCTAAGCACCAATAAACTTTAATTCATGTCAAGTGTTTTGATAGTGGATGCTGAGAAATGCAATATGTGTCAAGCATTACAAGCAAGTTAATGTCGAGTGTTAGCATTATCAAAAAGATCATGAATTTGATGAATCTAAGCTGACAAGTTTGATTTCTTGGATTGTTTGAATGATGTGGAAGATAAGCTTGATGAGCTAGTGGTATAGAATTTGAGATAAACAATTTTGAGGTGAATTCAAAGAGGATTGAAGTAGAAGTTTCTAGAAGGGAATGAAATGAAATGATGGGTAGATTCGTTGAATCCTACTGAATCCAACCTAACCCTAAAATGGATGATAGAGGTTGAACAAACAAATATCTTAATTTTCTATTTATAGAGATGGTTGGTCAAAATAAAAGGTTGTCATGTGTGAGAACCTAAGGAAGAGAAGGAGTCTAGGGTATTGCTCCATTCAATGACCTAAAAGAAGAGACTATATTGGCAATCAAAGCAAGAAGGCTTAAGGGTGTGGATGCTTGAAGGGTGAACAAGTTGTTAGAGCTGAAATGCATGAATGCCAAGTAAAATGAAGGACCAAAACAAAGATCTTTAATCTACAAGTGTGTTGTAAGTTGTTATCAAATCAAGCCTTGCTATTACTTTCTAATCAGTGTATCAATCTAGAGTAAATCCTTTGGATTAAGGTTAACCTAGCAGTCATTTGTAAATCCTTTAACTAGGTGACATTTCAATTGAATGATCTAAATTCCTCTAACAAGGATCACTCCTAACAGGGTGATTGAAATCCTTTAATCAGGTCACATTTAACAGTGTGCATTGTAACCTTAACAAGGTTGGCCTTTCATAGGGCATCACTTCACAAGAATGAGAATGAGTAGCATGTTACTAGTATTTTTTTCCAAATTGGGTTTCCACATTAAATAATTGTGTCAAATGTGTTATTGAATCTATTATGTTTCATGCTTACATTTTTGCAAAGTTGACTTGATAGTAACCTACAAGTTTAAGTGATTGTATGATCTAATGGATGCATGCATGATGAAAATGTTTTATGGATATGGGTTCACTAAGTTGTGAAAAGTTTTAATTGTACATCTATAAATTGGATAATTGATTCACCCCCTGAGTTATTCTGAAGAATTCCAATAGCATCTAAGTCAAAGACATACAAAAGTTATACTTGATTTACTAAGAACAGTACAGAGACAAAGTGCTTGGAAACCCATTTCTGATGTTTGTATTATATCTTTCATCTAAGATGTAATAAGAAAATGCATAGCTAGCTAGTGCTAGAGGATAGTTAGATGGTGATGTCAGTAGATACGCAAGCCCTAGTGTCACACATGTAAATTTTGGTATAGACTATGAGTTGACAGTGTTATTGTAATTGTAATTAATTAATTATCTTATTATAAATAATTGGGAAAGCCTCAAGGCTGATGCAAGGAATTATTTTGAAGATATGGTATAAAGGAAAGATTTTTTCCTTGTTTGTAAAATGATTAAGCATGGTGTGATCATTGTATGAAGTGCAAAGTGAAAAAAGGAGTAGAGTGTTTACTAAACATGAGTAAGCAATCCAAGGTATTATCAGATGTGATTTTTATGATCTAGTTCCAAGATCAAAAGGAGCAAAGGTTTGCTTGACAAGATAGAGAAAGAGGAAGGAAGTACAATTCATTTCTTATATTATTCTACAAGGAATAATACATAGAACATTTAGACATTGGGTTCATTGGTCTTTCCCTTGAAGTTATTTGGGTAGTGGGTCCAGTTGTCTTCCACATCTCCTAATAGGGACTGATATGTATTGAATGTTGTTATGGACTCCTAATAGGGTTCATCTTCTCAAAAGGAATATTTATATTAGTACATTGTCTTGTGGATACCATCTCCACTAGGTTTTTCCCTCTGATCAAGAGTCTCCATAGTTAACATATCTAGTGTTATTGTGCATGAGTATATTTTTGTGGTTTCTAATTATACTGGTCATATGATTAAGTTTGTTTAAGGTTGATAATTATGATAATAGTTGGATAACATATTCACACCCCCCCATAAGTTCTATTGGTAGACTATATATTCTAAAAAAATGGAGGATGAAAATTTGGAAGATTGTGCTAATAGATTTCAATTTCTCCATAGGAGATGTGGGAATGATTTAACATATGATATCACAAACAATTTTTCTCTAAGGAATTGATGATGACTCTAGAGATTCGTTGAATCTCATTGGTATGGGAGAAATTAATAAATTAAATCTATAGGAGATTATTAATATCTAGCATAATTATTCTAGAGCAAGATATGGAGTAAGGGGTTCTAGGAAAAATGGAGTACAACCTGATGTTAGTCAAGTAATGGGAGAAACAATAAATATTAAAGCATATATTCTTATTCATTTGAATGGTCACTCAGATAGGAGGAATTTTGAATAATTGGCTATTTACTTCTCAAAATATAGAGAAAAACATTTTCTATGAGAATTCCCTTTGGATACTATCGAAGTTTTTGCTATATGTGATGGTTCACATGGTACTAAGGCTTGTAAAATTCTATCTAATAAAAAAAAAGGTAATAGAAATTGAACAAGATTTAAATTATGTTGGGAAGAGGAATCAAAATCATGGACCATATGGAGGAAGAAATAATTGGAATAATCTAAACAAATGGAACAATCCTAATTGGAATAATCAGAACAATCAACCCTCAAACATGACTTGGGTATGACAACCTCCTTGGAAAAACCCAAATAATCAATGGAAACCTAGCCAACATCAAAATCCACGATGGAAAAATAATTAGATCTTTAATAAGCAGTGAAAACCAAATGTGAATCGCTTCAAAAATCAACCAAATGAGCAAGTGAATCAACCTCAAATACCTTCCCAACTAGTACCTAATCAAAGGAATAGACAAACTAATGTTGTTGAGAACAATCCTCCTAGTCTTAACTTTATAGAGGTTAATGACATACATTTAAGAAACACAATTATTCATGTATCAACTTATGTTAAACGTTAGGAAAAAGAAAAAATTGAAGAAACCAATAAACCCTTGATAACTAAGTCTTAGGAAGATCAAAATGAGTCAAGAAAAGTATCATACCTTGAAATGTTTAAAGATCATGAAGCATGCTATAATTCTAAGGAAAATCATGAAGATATATTGGATTTTCATTTATTGAAGGAATTGAAAAAAATTAACATTGAAATCCCACCTCTACAAGCTATCAAGAATATTCCTAAGATCAAAAAATTGATTAAAACATTATGCATAAAGACTCCTTGAATAAATAAATAAATGCCTTCCATAGTCCAAGTTGGAACTAACATCATAGATGTTTTATCTAGGAAACTCCTACCACAAAAATTTAGTGATGTGGAGACACGTGTCATTACTTTAAAGATTGAACAAAAAAAATTTGAGAATGTCTTCATTGACTTGCAAGTAGCAATTAACATAATTACATTTGACAAAATAAATTCCTTGGGACTTACAAACATACAACCCACATCTAGTGCATTAATGTTAGCTAATAATTCTAATACTCAACTAGAAGGCAGTCTAGAAGATATAACAATGACTATAGAGACATGGGATTATCCTATTGACATTTTATTTTTAAAGTAAGAGGGAAAGATATGGGATATCCCATAATTCTAGGACATCCTTGGCTTGCAAAAATAATATCTTTGATAGATTGTCGATCAAGAATCATGAAAATATCAAATGGATTAAAAAAAAAGGAATTATCACTATTTCCAACAACAAAACCCACACTTACACAAAACCCACGCTATTTTAGAAAAGAAGAGGGAATGAATGGTAACCAACAAGAAAGTGAACAAGAAAATATGTTTTCATATTATCTTCATCAAGACACGTGCCCTCTAAAATCATTGACAAAAGAAGTTCAAGATTAGAGTAATGGAACAATGAAAATTTACTTACAAAAAGACAAACCTCTCATAAGCAATGCACATTTAACATGGACTCAAGATAAGAAACTCAAACAAGTTCTAACACAACATACTCAAGAATTTTTTTGGGACTATAAGGATATGCATGGTATACATCATGAAGTTTGTATGCACCATATTTACACTAAAAATGTTAAGCCAATTAGACATGGACAACGAAGGATAAATCTATCTTTAAGAGAATTTATCAAAGAAGATATTGAAAAGATACCAAAAGTAGGGTTTATTTATCGAATATCAAATAGAAAATGGATGTCTCCATTGGTTATTGTCCCAAAAAAATGAAAATGGAGAGTATGTGTTGATTATAGAACACCCAATAAGACTTAAAAAGACTACTTTTCATTACCCTTTATTGATCAAGTTTTTAATAATCTTGTTGGAAGCAATTATTTTTCCTTCTTGGATGGGTTTAGCGGCTACAATCAAATCGAAGTAGCTTTGGATGATCAAGATAAGACTACATTTACTTGCCCATGGGGTACTTATGCTTATAGATTTTTACCATTTGGGTTATATAATGCTCCAACTACATTTCAAAGACTGGTTCTTGCAATCTTTGCATACCTTACAACTTCTTGTGTAGAATTTTACATGGATGATTTAATAATTCATCAAAAAAAAATTATGAAGCTTTGGAAACTTTGGACAAGGTTTTGAAAATATGTGAATATCATAGACTATATCTTAATAATGAGAAATGTTTTTTAATGATGTAGGAAGGCATTTTGTTGGGACATCACATTTCAAAAGAAGGAATAAAAGTTGATCCTGGTATAATTAAGATAATTCAACAAATTATCACACTTGCAAATCAAACTAATGTAAGAATTTTGTTAGGACATGCATGGAACTATAGATGGTTTATAGAAGGATTCACAAAAGGGCAAGACCTTTGTTTAACCTACTAAAGAAATATTTAGTCTTTGAATGGATAGATGCTTGTCAAATTTATTTTGAGAACATTAAATAATCTTAATTACTACTCATGTCATTAAAGGACCAAACTAGAATAAACCTTTACATATTCACATAGATGCAACAAATTATGCAATTGGCATTGTCTTGATACAAAAGGATGAGAAGGATAACATGCATGCAATATATTACATTAGAAAAAACTTGAGTTCTAAGAAAAATTATATAACAACTAAAAATGAGTTTCTTTCTATAGTATATGCTTTAAATAAATTTAGAAATTATATAATAAGATATAAGGTGTTCGTTCACACTAATCATTCTACTATTAGATATTTAATGAATAAATCAATTTTCGGAGGAAGGATTATAAGATGGATATTGATATTGCAATAATTTGATATAACTATTGTTGACAAAGTAGGAAAAGATAATGTTGCTACATATTTCCTCTCAAAAACGGTTTTGCAGGGAAAAGATAAACCAGTTAATGGAAAATTTCTAGATGAACATTTTTTTTCTATTTCTATGCATTCACCTTGGTTTACAAATCTTGCTAACTATCTAGTAATAGGAAGATGTCCAATGCACTTTTAAAAACTACCAAAAAAAGAAATTGATTAGAGAAAGCTCTAGGTATGTATGGATTCAAGGATTTTTTTTACCATTGCCCTGAACATGTAATCTTAAGATGTGTGTAGGAAGCATAATGCTATGACATCATCTTTTCTTGTCACAATACTCCAAAATTAGGCCATTATTTAGATGTCCAAATAATCCAAAATATTTTAGGAATAGGATATTTTTGGCCTATAATGACTAGAGATGTCTCATCCTATATAAAGCACTGTGATGAATGTCAAAGAATGGGAAGACCCATTTCCACAATGGAAATGCCTTTGCAGCCTCAAATATCTTTGGAGCCATTTGAGAAATGGGAGATTGACCTCATTGGACCAATCACTCCATCTTCAAAATGGAATCATCATATTCTAATAATTATAGACTACATGACTAAATAGTCAAAACTCAAAACACTTCCAACAACACATGAGGAAAGAATTAAAAATTTTATGTACAAAAACATATTCCAAATATTTGGAGCATCAAGAATTTTTTTTTGTGATCAAAAACCTCAATTTACGTCAAGCATGATAGATTCATTTATGAAGAAATATCAAATAACTCATAGGAAACCATCTCCCTACCATCCACAAGCTAATGGTTAGGTGGAGGTGACAAACAAAGAGGTAGAAAATATTTTGACTAAATTAGTAACACTAAATAAATAAGACTGGTTAGATCAATTGGATGATGTAGTATGGGCTTATAATATGACATGGAAGATAAAAACTAGATTTTCACCATATGAATTGGTCTATGGGAAAACACTAGTCATGCCCATAGAATTCTAATACCAACCGTTGAGAATGGCAAGAGAGTTAAGAATTTCATTAACTCAAGATGAAAAATAAAGAATTCAACAATTAAATAGGTTGGATGAGATGAGATCAGAAGCATTGCTACATACAGAAATAATTCAGCAATAGAGAAAAGTTTGGCATGATAAGCATATCGAAACCAAAAAAAATTCACCAAGGAGATTGGGCGTTGTTGTATAACTCAAAATTTCAAGAATTCAAAGGGAAAATTCATACAAGATGGATGGGACCATCCCAGGTGGAAACAATATATTCCAATAGTGTCATGTAGTTGACTCCTATAGATGGTGAAAGGAAAACTATGCTAGTAAATAGCCATAGATTGAAGCTTTACAATAAACTGACATAAAAAAATTAATTCTTAGTAGAATTATAATCTTGTGTAGAGTTTTTCACCACGGAACACATGTCTTCCATATTGATCAATTCAATATAAATGGAAATAAGAGGAATAAAGAGAATAGGTTCAAAACTTGAAATGGTGGTATGATTTCCAAAAAAGACCTAAAAAAAGAAGGTGAATTGAAAACTAGAAATGGAAATTCACTAGAAGGGAAATTGAAGGCCAGAAAGGAAAGAGAAGACCTTTAGCTATAAAAAATACCAAATCACTCCTACTAGTTTCGGATTACCAATGTAAAATGAGGTATTTTCAAAAAGTTTAAGATACAATAAATCAATCTCCCAATGACATCTCTCAAATTTCTCTTGACAATTGTCATATGCACAAAGAAAAGACTAAGTACAAATTTGAAAGAAAAAAAAGGTACCCATTTATTTTATCGAGTTATTCATTATTCATTACTAATTATTGAATTTTAAGGCAGTAATATAAGGAACATTTATATTTGTACTATTAGTTATGCATGGTTAATTATTCTTAGATAAGTTTCGAGGGAAATTGAGATGGAATAAGATGTTATTAATGCTCTAATCTTGCCAAAGATATAAAAAAGAAGAAGAAAAAAGTCAAATCACAAAGTACTTAAAAGGCTCCACCAATTTCAAGGAAAGATTTGAAATGAATTATTACGATTTGTTCTATGTGGCTTAAGAAGGAAATGCCCTATTAATTAAGTATTCATTATTGGAAGTACTAGTATTAAGCTCAAAAAGACAAATAGCCTCTACTCTATCCAAAATTGATATTCAACTTTTTTGGTTGCTTCTATCTTTTTTTTTTGGGAAATATGTTGTAAAATTTAATCAAATGGGTAGAAAAATGAAATCAAAGCCAGAAAGGGTAGAATTGAGCATAGAATAGGAACAATGGTTGTAGTGGGCAAGGTGGCTGAAATTTCTCAGAATGTATGTGTGTTTTGATGAAGGATTGGTAAATTAATTTGTTTAGAACTTTCATGTAAACATTACTAAGGTTTGTGGATAAATCATTCATGTTACCATAGACATTATAAGCAAATTCTCTAGTATATTAGCTGAAGAGTAAATAATTAAAAAATTAACCACAAATCTAGAAGAATTGGTAGATCAATTTGATAGTGCTCAAGAAGATGACAAAAGAACAAAATTGATCAAGAGAAATGGTAACACTAAAGGGGTGAAGAGAGTATCATTTTTGGAACCATGGAAAGCTTTGTTGGTAGTGCTAATGAAATACTTCACTTGTGAAGGTCAATATGGAATGGTGCTTGGCCCTAGTTTGAAAATATTGTGCCATATAGGATATGGTGAATAGAGACCTTAATTGAAGGTGAATCATCTAGAATTTTGTATTCATCGATTATCAAACATAATTCCTAAAGAAAAGATGAAGAAAAAAGAGTTAAGACATAAATCCCTCATACATTTGATTTTAAAACTATTGGCATTAAGTTAGTATTTCCATAAGTGACAATACTTATCCATATCAGTATTGCTACCAAGCTCAGCACTTAATTCTCTACTCTCACCGAGCATTCTAATATTAACCAAGCTTTGAAGAGTTCAACAGTTTACACCAAGCAGACAGTGGCTACCAAGTGAATACAGGCAATATGAAGATTAGTAGTGTCTATCGAGCTTCACAATGTCTACCAAGCAGTAAGCTTGTGTCATGTAGATTATGTTTAAATTCAGCATTGGGAGAATTAGTGTTTACCAAGTGAAGCAAGGTAAACTCAGTATCTACTGAGTGAAACTACATCTACCGAGTCACCAGTGGTCACCAAGTTCAGAACTACATCGAGTGATTAGTATGGACCAAGCCTTCACTTCTACTGAGTGCATGATGATGCCAATTAATGCAGTGAATGTCGTGTATCAGAAGGTCACCGAGTTAGTTCAGTGAACCTGAGTTATTTACAATTGGGCTGACTTTGTAATGTATTTGTTTACTTATGTTTTGGTTGACCTTTTAGATTTGTAAATTTGAAAGGTATCTATGTAAGGTGTATTGTAAGATATCATATATGCAGAGATAGTAAAGGAATGATAATTATATGCAAAAGATTATCAACAACATTTCAAGGAACATAGCAAGGTCAATTCAGAGGCAAAAAAATTATATCCATCACATGAGGTCATAAGTACAAGAAGAATCTAATCAACAATCAGTTGTAAGTAGATCTACTACTTCATCTTAACAAGTGAATCAATTTTCTAAATCCTCTAACAAGGTAGGCTTAACAATCTTTGTACAAATCTCTTAACAGAGTGCATACTTCATTGTATGTTTGCAAATCCTCTAACAAGGTGGACCTAGCAGTCCTTTGTGCTCCTAACAGGGTAGATCACCAGAAGTGGTCAATGTAAGCCTTAACAGGCCAACTTTATGATGCAGTATTCAAGTTTTGTGGGTATCATCGCCACCCTAGTTTTACTTTCTATTTGGAAGGTTTCTAGGTGACCAAAATATTGTGTTCTTTTCTGTGGTGAATGTCTTAACTTTTAGTATTAATGCATATAGTAGCATAGAATGGTTTGTGACTAATTCAAAAAAAAAATTTAAGGTTATTGATTCACCCCTCCCCTCTTGGTAACTTATCATATATTGAATATTTCCAACAATTGGTATCAGAGCTTTGTGGTTCTCAGGATAAAAGCTTGACAACTTAAGCAAAGATCTAAGGACAAATGGAGATATTCAGACTTAATAAGGTAATTGAAAATGAAAAGCTAGATCTAGAAATGGCCATAGCCCAACTCAAATAAATAAAGGAGCACCTTTCCCAATCCCTAAAAAGAAGGAAGGAACTTGCAAGACAAATGGAAGACCATCAGTATGTTGAAGAAAATATTGAAGACCTTTTCCCATCAAGCTACTCGGATGAAGCTAATGAAGTAATCAAAGAACTCCTAGCAAAGAATGACTCTCTATAAGAAGAAGTAAGGAAACTTAAAAGAGAACAAGAAATCCTATCAATCAGGCTATGTGAAATTTTGGAACAAAGAAATAAGGAAAATTAAGACTTGAAGGCAAGAAACAATGAAGAACAGAATCAATCTAATCAGCATGAAGACCTCATTGATCAAATCACTAAAGAAATGAAGAAATTAGGAATCTCAAAACATAGAATGAAAGAATAAGAAGTGAATTGAATCATGAAAGGGAAATTAATGAAATAATAATGAGAGAACAAAGATGTGAAAAGAAAATCGTTGAAAAATTGAAGAATGACCTAAATGCTGAAAAACAAATCAATGAGAGAATATTGAAATCACAAGAAGACATGAATCAATTGATCCAACAAAATGAGCAGAATCTTCATAAGAAAAAAGGTAAAGTAGGACTTGGATACAATGAATAACAAGGTGAATCTTCTAAGCAATGTGCAAAAAGGAATCTAAAACCCTCATGCAATCATTGTGGGAAAATTGGTCATACATCAAAAAAATGCTAGAGCAATGGAAAAGGAAAATTCAATGGAAAATGCTATAACTACAATCAGCATGGTCACAAAGCCAATGAATGCAAGGAGAAACCAAAATTTGAAGGTAAATCTCACAAATGCAAAAAGCATGGTCACAAGGTATCTCAATGCAAATCCAAATCATTCAATCTAGGTGAACAATTAGTAAAGGCAATATTTAGATGGGACTACAATACCTAGTGTAGATATCATTATTGTGGAGAATATGGACACACTGGGATAAATTGTGCAAGGCATCATCTCAGGAAGAAGGACACTACTATAAGGTGTTACACATGCACTAAACTTAGTCATATTGCTAAAAACTACATGAATATAGGCATAGTTGAAGATGAAAAGAAAGCAAGGGCTGAAAATATAAGGAAACAAATGAGGCAGCAATGGATTCCTAAATCTATTGAGGGTACAAGCTCAAATCATGGTAGTGGAGTCACTCAAGAAGTGGGTGACTCCATCCCCTCAAACTAAATTCCCAAAGAAAGAGTTAGAGTTGTACCCAACAAGAAAATCATAAGTAGTTCCAAGAAATATGAGGAATGCAAAATGATCCAATCAGTATTCCAGATACACTAGGAATCACAGAAAAGTTATCCTTCGCAAAGCTACATTAGACTCCACCAAGGTAAGTTGGTTGTAGACCTTACTAAGGAAGGTTGGGAATAAAGGAAATTTGGTTTGTTCACTAAGTTGATACTCTTACTGAGTTAGGTCAATGGATGATAGTCTATCATGCACTATGTCATAATGGCACCAAGCATTTATGAAAGTCTCTCAACAAAAAGGGTAATTTTGACTTCATTTTTCATCGCATCTACAAGCATTCGAAGAGCAGAATGATTTGAAAGAGTATTATAGTGTTTTTGAGTGATTCGACAACAAGATCTTCATGAATTTCATCATCTACCAAGCAGTAGTGGCATCTACTAGTCGAAGTAGCACTAATCCAAAGAAGGGTTTTGAAATGCTGGTTAAAGGTGTCGAATGGAAAGCACCAAACTTCAAAATTGTTTCGGCCGTTGCTAAGTCACTCGATCCATATGGAGCTTAGTCACAAATCCCTCCCAAGGTATTCCTAATTAATGATATAGGAACTCACTTTAAATGTTCTATTCAAGAATTAGGGACACTAGAAATGGATACTACCCTAGCTGAAATGTGTGTTGACATAGTTTTGAAACCCAAGCATAAACATTTGGAAGTCAAAGGATTAACTCATATCCCTCACATGCCTCAAAATTTCCAAGTGAAGTGGATAAGAAACATATTGATTCAGTTTCACAATGGTCAATTATGGTTGGAACAACCCATTCTAATCACAAAGAAAATGATACACAAGGTTATGAGTCTGCCAATACTAAGCAAGGCCAAAGCAACCAAAACCCTAGGTCAGGAGGAACTACGAAAGAAAACCCTAGCCAAATGGGATGGTAGAGGTTTGAAACTAAACAATGTCACTGACATAGAGCTTAGGTTTGGCATCCATATCATTGCACATAAAATCTATAGCTTGAGTCAGTCAAATAGCATTCCTTGTGAGGTAGTTGACATAGCATACAAGGTTATAAAGAAAAACCTTGAATTTGATTTGTCAGATGTACTTCTGAAGAAATTGAACAAAAACATTGAAAGTGTGAAGACTTCCAAGAACAATTCCTTCAAGTTCGGTTCATTTCTTACCTATTTATTCTTTTATGTTCAAAAATTACTTCCATCCAAGGGCATAGTTGTATCGAGAAAAGACACCCATGTTCTTTATCAGATAAATGAATTTATTGAAGAAATGGGTAAAAAATTTTAAAGGGTGTTGGATAATTACTTTGCGGCATTCAAAGAGAAAATGAATAATAGATTTTGAATCCCACCCAACCTTGTGGAAGACTACAAGGATGACATATGCTTCATGGTGGACTATGACAGAGTGTACATTCAAGCAGTCATACCAAGAGTGGCATGGGTAAAACCATTGCCTTATGAAATCAACATTGATGAAGCTAACGATATCATTGAGTCTTTAATAATTGAGCCACCCAATCCAAATCTTCCTACATTTGGCACTTATGAGGAAGCCAAGAAGAGGATAGAAATCAGTATCAAGATTCCTCAAGCTATCAATAGAAGCAAGAAGAGGATTGAAAAATTGAAGAAAGTCGAAGGTCCTCTAATGCTTACCGAGGGCAATGGTGAGGATGAAGAAGAGGAATATGAAGAAGGTGAAGAGGAAGAATTAGAGAAAGAGGAACCAGCAAGGAAGAAAGGTAAAGTGATTATCACTAAACCTCAAAAGAATCCTACTGTAGTATTCTCCAAGAAAGGTAGGAAAGGTAAAAGCAAACCAGTATTCATTCACTCTCCACCTACATTTGAGGAAAGGATGAAACAACTAAGAATTGGAGTAGGAACATGTAACTTCAAAGTTCTCAAATATGAGACTTGGACTCTAGCTGAGCAAAAAGTGTTTGAAGACTCAGTCATGGAGAAGATGGGTATTTGGAAATACTCCCCTACACAAATTCAAACCCAAATCCATGCAAATCTTTTTGCCAAAATTCAAGTCACATGGGAGAACATGGTGCAAACTATTAAAGACATCTTTGAACAATAGCTAAAACAGTTAGTACCTAATCTGACCAGTGCTGAAGTAAAGAAGGCTATGAAACAACATGAAGACAGAATTATTTTAAAGCTAAACTCATGCTTTATATTAATGAATAACATAGAATTAGTGTTTAAGCATGACTTAGACATCTAGAGAGATGTATATCATCTCAACAAGCCATCATAAGAAACTATTATAATTAAAGATGATGATAGTGATGATGATGATGATGACAACACTCCTTCCATCACAGTTACTGAAGGTGAATTGCACGCTCTAATGGAGGAGAAGGAAGAAGAAGAGAAGGAAGAAGAGGAGGAGGAAATAGAAGAAATGGATGAAGAAGGAAAGAAAGAAGAAGCAGAAGATGAAGAAAAGGATGAAGATGATCTAGTTAGAATTATAGTAGAAGCTATTGCATCTCTTCCTCACACTCCACCACATATTGTCACATTTGTGGAGATAGCTTCTACTAGTGAAATTGTGAGCACAACAACAACATCAATTGCTCAATCTTCACCAGTCAACTCCCAGCTCCAAATGTCTACAATAGAAGTATCAAGCACTTCATCTATAGAGCTAACTATTACCTCTTTACCTACTGAGTTAGCTCCCTTTGTATTTGCATCTTCAGTTTGTGCATTAATAAGTTCTAAAATTTTGTCTTCATCAATTCCAGTAAGCTCTACAATTTTGATTTTATCTATATTGTCTACATCCACTTCGATTCTAGTTAGTTCAGACACTTCTATGAGTATTCTACCAAGAGTGGCACCATTTTTGGGAAGTGTTTCAGTTTTTGGTCCAGTTAGTACTTCTATTGGCATTCAATCCTCAAGCCCTATTCCATTTTTCACTATTAGCCCTTCATTTCATGATAGATAAACAAGCCTCTCCAAGAAAAACGATCAAACAACACTCGAGTTCATGATACCCAGCCTTTAATAATCATAATGCATTGTAATAGAGGAATGGAGGATGAAGAGCATGTCTAAAATTTAGACAAATTTTGGGTGACACATTGCCATCAAAGGAAGGAAATAGATGTTGATTGAACCAACTAAAAGTCCACTACCCACATTGGTTTTCATATGCCAACTCATACTAGAAATTAGGAAACGGCAATAAAATCAAAATCAAATAGTCTCTATCAGAAATGATTCATTCTACAGTAGAATTTTTTTCTCCAGAAAAGATGTTTGCACAGGCTTGCTAGAGTGTCTATTTCAAAAGTCAAACCAGTCATCACTGAAGTAAAACCAAGGCAACCATTGAAAATTCTAATCACTACAAAGGAAATTAAAGAAGACATTGATTTAGACATAGAAATAATAATACCTAAGATTGACTATGAGACTGCTACTATTGAAGAAATAAGATTAGCTAGTCAACTTATAAAGAAAAAAGCTACAGAGAAGTAGCTCAGGTCTGAAAGGGATAAGGAGTACAGAATAATTGAAAATGCCAAGAATATAATTACAGATGCTATATGTATTGAAGTGGATTCCACTCAATATATTTTGATTCAGTTAGAAGAGGCTATACATAAATACAATGAGGACTCCTCTGGACAAGAGAAGCTAATTGAAAAGGCTGAAAGGAGGTTTGATACCAAAGTGCTAGAGCATATTTCTCAGTAGATTGCAATCAAACAAGTGGAGTTGTCCACATTTTTGGGCAATTTTGAAAATTCCTTTAATAATGCAACATCACTTTTTGCAAAACTTTGTGATATGTCTAATTTTACCAATGAAATAAAGGAGAAGCTAAATAAGATTGATGCTGACATAAAATCTAGTGCATCAAAGTTGCAGGCTGACCCCTCTTCTAGCTCCTCTCATCACACTAAGGTGAAATATCTAGCAAAAATGTAGGTAGAGCTCCTAAGAGAAGAAGCAAGAATAAGATCAACCCTGATTGACATTTAGAACATGATCTTGCCAATAATGGATACAATGTAGAAACATATTTCTCATTGTAAGACATTGGTTCAGGATCAGAACTTCTCAGTGGCTGATCACATGATCAAATTATCAGCAGAATTGTAGATTTCTCTCTCTACTTGAAAAATTTTGCAAAAGAATTGGGATACTTCATTCACCCACATTCTTAAGGTACATCAAGAATTTCTCTCTCATTTTTGTGTAACTATATCGATAGTATATGTAGCCCTTTGGCATTACTGTCAAAAAGGGGGAGAGATATTAGTATAAGAAAAAATGGGAAATTATGTATAAGTGAAAGGGGGACATAGCACTCAATAGAGTCAGCATGTATATGTGTATAGCTATGTACATAAGTATCTTTATATATACATTATATGTCATCAAGGAGACATATGTAGAAATGTATATGCAACAGCCTTACAAAGACCAATTTTGAAAAACCAAAACTTAGTAAGTCGGTTTATGTACATATGTTTTGGCTTATAAGTGTTTTGTCACTAATACCAAAGGGGGAGATTATTGGCATTAAGTTAGTATTGCCATTAGTGAGAACATTTATCCGTATCAGTTTGCTACCGAGCTCAGCACTTAATTCTCTACTCTCACCAAGCATTCTAGTATTAACCAAGCTTTGAAGAGTTCAATAGTTTACACTAAGCAGATAGTGGCTACTGAGCGAATACAGTCAATATGAAGATTAGCAGTGTCTATCAAGCTTCACAATGTCTACCGAGCAGTAAACTTGTGTCATGTAGATTCTATGTAAACTGAGCATTGGGAGAATTAGTGTTTACCGAGTGAAGAAAGGTAAACTCAATATCTATCGAGTGATACTACATCTACTGAGTCACCAGTGGTCAAAAAGTATAGAACTACATCGAGTGATTAGTATGGACCGAGCCTTCACTTCTACTAAGTCCATGATGATGTTGAGTAATGCAGTGAACATCATGTATCAGAAGGTCACCGAGTTAGTTCAATGAACCTGAGTTATTTACTATTGGGCTGACTTTGTAACATATTTTTTTACTTATGTTTTGGCCAACCTTGCAGATTTGTAAATTTGAAAGGTTTATATGTAAGGTATATTGTAAGATATCATATATGAAGAGATAGTGAAGGAATGAGAAGTCTATGCAAAAGATTATCAATAGTAGTTCAAGGAACACAACAAGGTCAATTCAGAGGCAAAAAAGTTATATCCATCACATGAGGTGATAAGTGCAAGAAGGATTTTATCAACAATTAGTTGTAAGTAGATCCACTGCTTCATCTTAATAGGTGAATCAATTTTCTAAATCCTCTAACAAGGTAGACTTAACAGTCTTTGTATAAATCTCTTAACAGAGTGCATACTTCAGTGTATGTTTGCAAATCCTCTAACAAGGTGGACCTAGCAGTCCTTTGCACTCCTAATAGGGTAGATCACTAGAAGTGGTCAATGTAATCCTTAACAAGCCAACTTTATGTTGCAGTATTCAAGTTTTGTGGGTATCATCCCCACCCCAGTTTTACTTTCTATTTGGAAGGTTTCTGGGTCACTAAAATATTGTGTTATTTTCTGTGGTAAATGTTTTAACTTTTAGTATTAATGCATACAGTAGCATAGAATGGTTTGTGACAAATTCAAAGAAAAATTTAAGGTTACTAATTCACCCCTCCCCTCTCAGTAACCTATCATATATTGAATATTTCCAACAAAAATATCATTTAGTAACATATGGTATGAGGCAGGCATCTTGGTATAATTTTTAAAAAGGGGAATATAGCAATACTATTTCTGAGATTTAAAAGGCTAAAAGGGAACCAAAAGTTTAGTTTAAACAAAAACCTAGCGTTGGAGAGAAACAAAAACTAGGGTTTAGAGATACAAAAACCAAAAACCTAGGAGAAACACAAGTCTAAAACTAAAATATTAGAGCATAGACAAAAGAAAAAATGAAAAAAATACCTCTTGTGGCTCGACATTCTCTAAGGTTTTTCTCAACTCAAGAAAAAATTGCAACATCAAATACCCAGTCTAAAAAGAAATAAAAAATTCCTAGGAAAAAGAAGATTGTGAAGGATAGAGCTAAGAAAGAATAGAAAGAAACAACATTTTTGACCAAAATTATACAACTACAAAGAAATTTAATGAAATAGTAGGAGATATGAAAGAACCTCCTCCCAAGAAGAATATTCTTGAAATAGAGTATTCAAAGGAAGGAACAAAATAATCTTTTCAAGAATCTCCAAATGTAGTTGAAAATATTCAGACAAATCCACATGAACTGTCTCAAGATGAAAGCCATGAAATTTTTTGAATGAATCCACAATAACCATCTCAAGATAAAATACTAGAAGTGCAAACTAATAATTAGGAACCCTTTGACTCCATACCTAATATTCTAGCTTATGTACAATTAAGTTCTAATGAAGAAAGGGTTGAGGAAGAATTTGAAGCACAAGATGAAATGGAAAATGAAGAAATGTTTTAATGAAGAGAGTGCAAGGGAATATTGCAAGATGAGGAAACAATCCAAATACCAACCAAGAAATTTCTCATTGAAGAAGGAATATAGTTAAGAGAAGTCATTCTTCTCTTACAAAAAGAAAAAGAATTTGAGGAAGAGAAGAATGAGAGATATCATGCATACTCAAATGCTTGAAAAAGAACACCAACTTCAAAAACAAATTGTAAATTTGGAGAACTAAAAAGAATTAAAAGATGAACAATTGAACACATTAATAAAAAGAGTTTCTATTGTTAAGCATGAACTAACAGATGTCAAGGTGAGCTATGAAGATCAAAAACACATTTTAAGACAAGAATTACAAACTACAAGGGAACTAATTGATCAACAACCATCTACCTCCACAGCTCCACCCCAAGACATGCATCAAATTGAAGACTTACAACAACAATTGGAGTAGGCCATCAAAGAAAGAAATGAGATTGAGACAAGAGTGGAATAGCTAATACAAATTTCTTTACAACCAAGTTTTTTAAAGAAACCCTTAGGAATGTATTCTATTTTTCTCGGAGAACAATTCTTTCTTTGGTAAATTAATCACATCATCCTAAAAGGAAAACTGGATTATGAAGATGATTTTGAGTTTATGGCTGACTATATCAAAAAATTTCCAATAGTATGCAATTCTATGTGAAAAATTTACTTGCATGGGTTCTTGTTGCATCATCATTGGTTTTCCTTTCTCAATTTATATATTGGTGAGTTACAACTTCAAACATTTACTTCTTTTATACAAAATTAGAAAGAATGGGATGATAGAAATGAAAAATTTCTTGAAATGCAAGTAAGAATAATTTTTCCCATACGACATGAATATCCAAAGACACTTCCTTTTAGAATGGATTTCAAAGAAATTGCCTAAAATGGTGATACAACTAAAATATATAGGATCAATTTACAATAATCTATTTGGGATTCTAGAAATATAGTTAACTGCCTTACATTCCAAGGCCATAGTGGCATAAGATAAAGGTATAACTCTATCCCACCCTAGATTAGATAGAGAGAACCAATGTCCCCACTCAATTTCATTTGGTCACAAACCAAAGTGAGGGATATTTGTTAGGTTATTGAAGCAAAATATGAAGGATTTGAGCAAGACAAATCCACAAAGCCCAAAAAATACCTGCATGTAAAAACCTATCACAAAGAAGAAAAAGACAAGAAAAGGCAAGGGTTTTGCTTTGAAAACATGAAAATTGTATACTCAGAAATGAAAGGATAAGAGATAATTACAAAAGATCAATTCTTATAGAAGGTGATCAAAACCCAAAAAAGGGTAACCTAAAATGTAAATGCCATTAATAATTACTAATTAATTAATAATGTGAATGCATAAGTGCATAAAGTGAAATCTTAAGAAGGGAGTAAAGGTAATTTAATAAATTAAATTAAATTAACACTTTACTATAAGAACCACCTTAAGATGAGCAACAATGTAGCTACAAACAATGTAGAAAGAGAAAGGAAACTATAGTGCAATGCAGAAAACAAGCCAATCACAGAAAAATCTCTATGAAATAGAGAAATAGAGAAAACCAAGTGGGAAAAACTCTACTCCAAAAAGAGATAGCAAGAAAAGAAGGAAGGAAGGACTCATTACTTAGACCCCTTGAGGAAAAATTCCTTCACCCCAAGCATAGAACACAACTCAAGATACCACGGGGATGCAAAAGGCTTAGTGAAGATGTCTTCAACCTATTGAGTAGTAGGAATGTACTAAAAAGGTCAAAGAACCATCCTAAATTAGATGCCTGATGAAGTGCATGTGAAGCTCAATGTGCTTGGTTTGCTGATGCTCAACTAAGTTGTGGGAAATGTGTACAACACTTTGATTGTCACACCACAAAAAGGTGGGACTATTAGGAGGAAATCCAAACTCTTTCATCAATTTTTGAAGCCACAAAACCTATTGATTAGCCAATACAATTGCCATTTATTCTACCTCTGTAGATGATAATGAATGATCATGCAACTTCTTTCAAGATTATGTGATAGGACTAGAACCAAGATAGAAGAAAAATCTAGAAGTAGACTTGTAATCGTCAATATCACTAGCCCAATTTGAATCTTTGAAACCAACAATGTAAGGAACCCCTAATGTATAGTGAATGCCATAATATTTTGCACCCTGAATTTATCTCAAGATATGTTTAGAAGCTTGCCAATGACTCTTACGTGGATAATGGGAGAATGGAGAGACACGTCCAATTGTAAAGGAAATATCAAGATGTGTGTGTGTCAAGTACAAAAAACTACTCACAAGTTGTTTATATAAAGTAGAATCCACTATAGGAGTAGAGAAAGTGGTAGATAAAACAATAATTGGCTGAAAAGGTGTGGGAGTAGGCTTCCAATCAAGCATGTCGAATCTCTAAAGCATATCAAGAGCATACTTTAGTTGGAGTATGGCTATCCCATCCGAAGACTAAACAACCTGTAGGCCTAAAAAATAGTGGATAAGTCCAAAGTTTGTCATCTCAAACTTCTCTCTCAAGGCTTACTAAACACTATGTATCATGGTGACTGAGCTACCTATAATGATGAGGTCATTTACATAAAACACAAGTAACGATAAGTGAATTTTGAAGCAAGAAAGGAGTTCATCTTCTCATACCAAGCTTGAGGGGCCTATTTGAGACCATATAAAGGCCTTTATAGTCTGCATACTAATGAAAAGTCCTACAAAAAACCATGAGGTTTCTCCATATAGATCTCCTCATGAAGGTCTTCATGCAAAAAGGTACTCTTAATGCCCATTTGATAAACTGTCCATCCTTATGAAGCTGTAAGAAAGAGTACAAGGCAAATTGAATTCAGCTTGGCAATAGGGGAAAAGATCTCAAAGTAATCAATACCCTCAACCTATGAAAAACCCTTTGCAACAAGATGTGCCTTGTACCTATCAATAGAACCATCTACAACATACTTGGTACAATACACCCACTGGCACTAAACCAACTTTCTTAGTTTTAAAAGAGGACAAAGAACCCATGTGTGATTCTTCATCAAAGAAGAGTACTCATACATAGCCCTATCCCACTCTAAGTGTCTTGTCACCTATGAAAAACTTTGTGGATCATCTAAAATGACATGACTCAAAAGGCCACTACCTGCAGTCTAAGCACAAGTGTGATGAGCATTGATAGGATCATCTGCCAAAGGTCTAGCTACATCACCAATATCACAAGCTCACTTGAGAACTCATGGAACATCTAGTGGAGGTGGTGAAGGTGGATCAATGTCTAGATCTTCCTCAAAAGATGCATAATCCTATAGAGGATTAGAGGAAGTACTAGGTAGTGAGGAAGAAGCTGGAGATGGAGGATCCGTTAGAGGATAACACTCATCAAAATGAACATATTTCTAAAAAAAGGCATCTCTAGAATCAAGATCAAACAACTTGTATGCCTTCAAATCCTCAAAATAGCTAATAAAGATGAGTGGTCATCTCTTCTTCTCGATGTCTTTCTAATGAACATCAAGAATAAATGCCCAAGCCTCACTACCAAAGATACAGAAAGTAGAAACATTGGGCTTGACATGAGTCCAAGCCTCCTTAGGAGTCAAGTTTTGCCATGCTTTGTGATGTATCTAATTCTAAATATAGTTGGCACAATTAGTAGCTTTAGCCTAGAATGAAGAACTTGTAGTTCAAGATTGAATCATACAACTAGTCATCTCTCATAATGTCCTATTCTTTCTCTCTGCAACCCCATTCTGCTGAGGGGTGTGGGGAATTGTGAACTAATGTTGTAAACCATACTCAATGTAAAAATATCTAAAAGCCTGATTCACATATTCCCCCCCCCCCCATTTTCAGTGTGTATACACCTAATAGAAAGACCAAATTTCTTCTCCACAAATGTCTTAAAGATTTGAGGGAATCAAAGACATCATACTTGTACTTCAAAAAGTACACGCATATGCATCTAGAGAAGTCATCTATGAAGGTGAGAACATATCAAGCACCTAAAAAAGATGGAGTGGAAAATGACATAAGATCATTGTGTATTAACTCTAATGGTGCCTTAGCACATGTGGATCTACCTACTAGAAAAGGATCTTTGTGATGTTTTCCAATTGTATGATCTTGACACACACTATCAATACAAGAGATCTGAGGTAACCCAATCACTAGCTTATGTGTACTTGTTTGTTGGAGATATCTATAGTTGACATGGCCAAAACACTCATGCCAAAGTTTTCTCACTGAGTTTGAATGAGTCATGAGAGAAACACATGTAGAATTAGAGCTCTCAAAGCCATCAAACTAATATAAATAAAATTGAAGACCAACACTCCCAGTAGAAATAATCAAATTAGGATCATAGAGGTCTCGAATAACCACATCATGTGGTGAGAACTCAATTTTCTTTCGAGAGATTGAATGACAAATCTGAAAGATAGAGAACAGGTTCAAAGATATGGTTGGAACAAAGAGAATACCTTG
Source organism: Cupressus sempervirens (assembly GCA_028749045.1). NCBI lineage: Eukaryota > Viridiplantae > Streptophyta > Pinopsida > Cupressales > Cupressaceae > Cupressus > Cupressus sempervirens. The sequence goes on along the minus strand of CM053784.1, from coordinate 647,408,940 downwards.
TAATGAACCATCTTCTAAAGATATAGTTCTTGAACCCGTGATTGAAAGCTGACAAGAATCACCAACTGCAATATGTGTAATAACACTCTAAGAAAGTGAGGTAACCAAATTAGGTGAGTGTGTCATATGATGTGAAGCTCTAGAACCAAGAATCCAAGAATTTGTAGAAGATAGTGCTCATGCAGAAAGACCATGCCCTTTCTCTATAGTAGGAGTTGGAGGCTTTAGAGAAGAAATACTCATATGCTACATGCCCTCCTCTAAATCTACAAGATGTTTCCAATGCTTGGAAACTAGATGTCATTCCTTGACAAAAAAATTGCAAGGGTCACCTATGTTCTTCTTAGTCTTAGAGAAAGACTCACCAGACTCAGAAGAATTACCCTTTTGACAGAGTTTCTGAGCATCTGATTTAGGAGTAGGTTTGGAAGAACTCTCACTGCCTACTGAATCTAACTTATGCTTTGATTTCTACTTCAACTTTTGCGTATATATCTAAGCTACCAATCCCTTTGTCTTTGAACTTGTCATGGTATCCAACTATGTAAGTTTCAATTGTTCTCTAGTCAAGTGGTCACAAAAGACCTCAAAAGTAGGCATAACAAATCTATTTCCCAAAGCATCTTTTTTGGAATAGAAGGTAGAAGCAAAAATCCAAAAGTTTCCAAGAAGTTTAGAGAGAATTAGATAAATGCACTTAGTGTTAGTCTTCATATTTCCACAACCCTAATATAAGGATCTCTGTTGATTAAAATTCATCAAGAAGTCATCAATGGTAAAAAATGAATCTAGTACAAGAAAGGTAAGCTCTACCTCAATCTAAAGTTCCCTGAACTCATTCACTATACCAAACAAGCCTTGAAGCTTGCTCCACATGGCTAGAGGGGTATTACACCCATTAAGATGAAACTATAGACTACCAAATATCTATAAAGAAATCAACCACATTGCCTCATCCATCTTGTTCCTATGTTGCATGACCTCATAAGGACTATAAAAAATTGGTTGCATTGCATCTAAACAAGACCACAACCCTTTTGACAATAGAAGCTAAGTCATCAAGGTCTTCCAAGTGTGATAGTTATGAGCAGTCATGAGTTATAGATAAGAAGAGGTCGTGTCCATTGCTTTAGAAGGTATTGAATTTTTTTTGAATGAATTTCTAGTTTACATAAGTAAATAATAGAAACAAAATGACAAAACACCCCCCACAATGCAGAAAACTAAACCCCAATTGCTAGAAGGAATGCATAAATGAGATAGGAGAAAAAAAGCTTTAGAAACTAATCACAAATACCTGGTATAAAATACTAGTGAAATGACAAATAATCTAGAAAGTTCTCAAGAATATCTTTTTGATGCTTTTTTCAGATCACAAAATGAAGCTATAACAAAGAACTTATGCCCCTCGAAAGATAGAAGTCATCAACATACTTCAAGCACAAAAATAGATACCAAACTAGAAAAAAAATCCAAAAAATCCCTCCATCATTTTTGTCTCTAAACCAACTTTCAAACACTTCTTTCAAAACAAAAAAAGACCCCTATATGCTCAAGATATCACGAGAAAACTAGCAAGGCCCCTAAAAGCAATTAAAAATTGTATCTAGGTGGAGCCACTGTTGGTGAGTTGGAGCCATAGTGGTCAGGGAAACTGCTAGTAGTTATTAGGATTGCTAGTGGTTTCAATGACCACTAGTAGGTTTTGCAAACTGCATCAGCCCAAAAAGGACTTTGTTGGCTATTTTTTTCGATTTTATGTGTCTTATATTGTGTGCAAATGTTGTATGACCCTACTATGCAAAAAAAAATTTCCTCCTAGATCAACATTGTCCAAAATTGATAGAAATTATATGAAAATGGGAATTTTGACACATTCTAAATCCAACTATGAGGTCTATTTGGCCTCAAAGTGCTCTGAAAATTAGAGACCTATTTTCACAAAAAAAACATGAAATACACTAGGTTTGTTATATGAAACCCTCATTCTTCTTGTTCTCCAAACACTGAGAAAACTACAATAGATTTGGCTCTAATATCATGAAATATTTGAGCAATACAAATCCATGAACTCCAAAGAATACCTGCATTTAAAAACCTTTCACACAAAAGAAAAAGACAAGAAGAAGCAAGGGTTTTGTTCTCAAAAAATGCAAATTGTATTTTGAGAAATGAAAAAGATAAGAGATAAATACACAAGATCAATCCTTATAGAAGAAGATCAAAACCCAAGAAAGGGTAACCTAAAAGGTAAATGCCATTTAATAATTACTAATAAATTATTAAATTTGAATGCATAAGTGCATAAAGTGAAATCTTAAGAAGAAAGTAAAGGTAATTTAATAAATGAAATTAAATTAATGCTTTAACATAGTAGAAAAGGTGGATAGAAATGAGGTTCAAACTTCCATTAATCATTTTCCCTATTCCACTATTTAATTCTTCAAACTGATTAGAGGGAGACAACTTGAGAGATTGGAGGAATGACATTATCATTACCAATGGTTATCAATATGAAAGAGCATATCTTGTAGTCAATTTCAAGGAACTTTGTTTAAATGTTCATATGGAAGAGGAAAATAGGGACCTACCAGTCAACCATGAATACAAAAATAGATAGAGAAAGAAACACAAACAAAAAGATATGCCGATGGGGAAAAACCTTTCAGTAAAACAATCCCACCCCTCCAAAACCTATACAATGTATTATCTTCAACTCAAAGGTTACAACACACTTGCAGTGCAAGTTCTTTTAGGACATGGGAGACTTATCTAGTAACTACCAAGAATACACTATTCCCACTTATTTATCTATAGCCCTAAAAGTACTTATCTAATGCGCTTTCCATTTTTAGGGAAACTTCCAAAAATAGCTCTTATGCATCATAGGAATCTATCATAACTATTTAGGTCATGATTTCCTTATACACAATCAAATCTTCCAAAGATAGCTCTTATGCATCATAGGAATCCATCATAACCATTTCAATCATGATTTCCTTACACACAATTCAAGATGTTGACACATGCAAGTGAAGTGACACATCAACATGCCAACTAGACATGTACACTCACACTTAATTACATTATTTGCAAAAAGTACATTTAAAAAACAAATAATAAGAATAGAAATTATTCAAGGTTGAGACACCTTATTCCTAACATTCTCCTACTTATCAAACACCTTGTAAGAGTAAATAGAACATAACAGGAACTAACCTCTATAGGCTGAAAGGCCCATAGGCTCTGAACTTCTCCGTGCCCACTAGTTTCGTCAATGCACCTGCAAAATTCTTTATAGTATCTACCTTCTCCAAATTTACCTTTCCATCTTCCACCATATCTCTCACAAAGTGAAATTGCACATCAATGTGCTTCATTCAGGAATGGAAAGTTGGGTTCTTTGCAAGGAAAATAGTAATCTATCTTGCATCAACACCAATATTAGAACACAATCTCCTAAGCCAAATGGCTTCCTTACAAGCATGAGTAGAAGCCATGTACTCATCTTTTGTAGTGGACAAAACAACCACAGGTTGTCACTTACTTATCCAACTGATGGTACCACCAAACATAGTAAACACATAAGCATTGGTGGATCTCCTACTATAAATATCACCTGCCCAATTTGAATCTACAAACCCACAAATACAAACTAAATGCAGAGCTCCAAAAGAGTTACCATGGTAACAAATAGAGTAATCTAATGTACCCCTCAAATATCTAAATATTTTCTTAACTCCATCCCAATGTACACATCCAAGATTAGCCATAAGCCAACTCAGAACTCCCACTATTTGGGCAATGTCTGGTCTAGTATAGACCATAGCATACATAAGACTGCCAACACTGTATCTGATGAAAATACATTTGACAAATTTGTTTTCCAACTTAGATCTTTTCTCCTTTGGAACATGTGCATAAGCTTCACAACCAAAAACAAAAAAAATGTCTAATTGAAGGCTTTTTACTAGACCAAACCTCCATGGGTGTCTTACCAACAAGAGTTGATGTAGCAGATCTATTAACCAAATAAAAAGTGGTGGCTACAGCTTCAGCCCAAAACTTTTTTTCAAGGCCAGCTCTGCTAAGCATAGTCCTAGCCTTCTCCATCAGTGTCCTAGTCATTCTTTTTGCAACTCCATTTTTTTCTGGGGTATAAGGAGTTCTCGTATGCCTCTTGATACCTCATTCTTTACAGAATTGTTTGAACTCTACTAAGTAAAACTCACCACCATTGTCAATTTTCACAAACTTAATCTTATTACTATTTTGATTCTCTACAAGGGATTTAAATTCCTTGAACCAACTAAGGAGTTGTGTCTTACTTTTTAGGACATAAATCCATGTCCTTCTATTATAATCATCTATGAAAGATACAAAAAATACAAACTTGGAGATTGAAGGAACTTTTATAGCACTAAATACATCTGAATGAATAAGATCCAAAACATTAGAAGATTTGTGAGAACTAGAGTAAAATTCAATATGATTTTTTTTACCACAAACACTATGTTCGCAAAAGTCAAACTTGAGATTACAATAATTTAACCCCTCAACGATGTTCTTGTTTTTAAGGGTTCTGAGACTCTCTTCACCAATGTGGCCAAATCTCAAATGCCACAACATTATCTTTTCTATAGGAAGCTTTCCTTCCAATGTGTTTGCACCCTTAAATACACATGTTGCACTACCACTAGAACCAATAACCACAATCTTCTTTACTGCTCATTTAGATGGTGGGGATGAAGTGATAGTTGCTCTCTTCTTTCAAATAGAAGAACTATTGCACTAAGAAATGCATGCATCAAGCTAAAATATAGTACTTCTCCTTGTACCCTTAGCAAGCACCATAACTCCTCTCATCATCTTGCATCCATCTTTAGAAAAAATAACTTTCACACCTACATCATTCAACATACTTATAGATAATAGGTTTCATGCCAAATCAAGGATGTGCATTACTTTGTTGATCCCCTTTACTCGTCTATCAGGGAATCTGATAGTGACCCATCCTCATCCAACTATCTTTAGGTGAGAATCATCACCCAAGTACACCTTTCCACCATTGAAAACTTCATACTTTGAGAACTAGCTTCAATGAGAGGTCATTTGGAATGAAGCACCCGAGTCTATTAACCACACATCCTTAGATGCATGCACTACCAAGGCTGCAATGAAAGCATCACCATCTTCTTGAGATTTTTTTGAACTTGAATCTGAGGCCTTCTTCTTTTTCTTTGGCTCTTTACAATCTTTACATAAGTTCCTAGTCTTATCATAGTTCTAGCATTTTGCCTTGGACTTTCTAGGAGTCTTTGATTTTCCATAGGATTTGGATCTACCCTTTCTAAACTTGTTGTCATTTTTCTTGCCTCTATCATTGGACCTAACGTGAACATCAAGAGCTTCCTTAGCTGAATCTAATGACTTTCTCCTTGTCTCCTTAGATAACAGTGAAGATAGCACATCATCCATTTTGTAAGTGACTAAAGTACTTCTAAGAGCCATCACAAGATGGTCTGATGAACTTAGCAAGGAACATAGCAGGGTCATACATTGATCCTCCTCCTCTATCTTGATACCAGATGATTTCAACTATGCAATTAGTAAATTTAAAGCATTTAGATGATCTATAACAGATCCTCCTTCCTTTATTATTAAAGAATATAGCTTCTTCCTCAGGAACAACTTGTTCACCAGAGATTTAGCCTGATACATAGACCCAAGCCATGTCCACAAATTGTTTGTGGTCTTTTCATCAAGAAAATTTAGGAGAACTGAATCAACTACATAGAGTCTAATAAGACCCTTAGATTTCCAATCCTTAAGATCCCAATTTTATTGAGATATTTTTGCGGGTCTCACATCAAGTGAAGTCACCTCCCATAGATCACAATCTTCAAGAAAGTCTTCCATCTTCAGTTTCCACAACTCAAAATTACTACTATTCAATTTCTCCACCTCCATTTTTTTGTATGATGAACTAGCCATCTCAATTTGCAAATAAGATTCAGAATGCTCTGCACAAAACTCCCACTCAACTTGAGATTAGCTCAAAAAATCCTACCCAACAACTAGAATCAAAAGTTGATCAAGCTCTGATACCATTTGTAAGAAACTTAGGTGCGGAAAAAACTTCCTACACTAATCTCTTAAGGAAAGTATTGTGCAAATTCCTATTAAATCCTTACAATTTCAAATTTGATATTATGTAAACAATAATATTGCAGTCAACCATGAATACAAAAAAAGACAGAGAAAGAAAATACAAACACAAAGATATGATGATAGGAAAAAAACCTTTTGGTAAAACAACCCCACCCATCAAAAACCTGCACAATGTATTATCTTCAACTCAAAGGTTACAACACACTTACAATGCAAGTTCTTTTAGGACATAGAAGACTTACCTAGTAGCTACCAAGAATACACTATTCACACTTATTTATCTATAGGCCTAAAAGTGCTTATATAATGTGCTTTCCATTTTTATGGAAACTTCCAAAAATAGCTCTTACATGTCATAGGAATCTGTCATAACCGTTTCAGTCATGATTTCCTTACACATAATTAAATCTTCCAAAGATAGTTCTACACGTCATAGGAATCCATCATAACTATTTTAGTCATGATTTCCTTACACACAATTCAAGATGTTGTCACATGCAAGTGGAGTGACACATCAACATGCCAACTAGACATGTACACTCGCACTTAATTACATTATTTGCAAAAAATATACTTAGAAAAAAAAAAAAAAAAGGGAATTATCCAAGGTTGAAACACCTTATTCCTAAGAGTAATTCCTATTTCTAACAATTGGTATTAGAGCACAGTTACTCAGAAGAGGCTTAACAACTTGAGTAAGATCCCTATGGATATGGCACAATTGATGAAGAACCTTCAAGAGGCACTTGAACAAATTGATCTCCTTACTGAAGAAAGAGATAAGCTAAAAGATAGATATGAAGATTCCAAAGTATATATTCCACAATTGAAGGAAAAGATTGAACATCTCAAATCCAAGCCTAAATCTATTAAACCTGAAACTATTGATGATGATTATTCAAAAACTAAAGACATAATACAAGATCTTGAAGCATGAATTGAAGATTAACAATCTAAAGTTGAGTTTGAAGAGTGGTCCTAGAAAAGTTGAATCTGATTTGAAGACTAAAAATTTAGATCTTAGAGCAAGTCTAGCTAAGAAGACATCTAAGTTTGAAACATTGAAAGAAGATCATGAAGAACTTCATAAGTACAACACTATTGTAAAAGGTGAACTAACTTAGTGCAAGCAACAACTTCAAAAGATTTATTCTAGTAGAGAAAAGCTTGATGATTCAATGTCAATACAGAGGCCTACTTATGATAAAACTGGTCTTGGTTATTTATATAACATGTCTACAAAGAAACCTAAAAATAGGTCAGATCCGAAAGGGAAATATAAATCTGATGATAAGATTGAATCCAGTCAATCTTCTAATAAATCTAAAGAAGTTTCACAAGACAAGGAAGTTGAGATATTGGATGAGCCAAAGCAAGTGGAATCTCTCAAGGAAACTAGGTATGAATTTAGAGGTAAGTGTTTTTCATGTAATGAAATAGGTCATATGAAAAGAAATTATACAAATAAGTCATTTAATCATGTTATAGATTTCTATTGTCATAATTATCATGGTATGGGTCATAGGGAAATTGATTGTAGGAAACCTAAATATGATAATGATAGAAGGAATAGTAGAATGTTTGGAAATACTAACCCTATAGATAGAAGAAGATCCAATGAGAGGACATCGAGAGAAGAAATACCTTATAAAGAAAGAAGGTAGATCATGTGTTATAAGTGTAACAATGTTGGACACACAACCCAGAATTTTCATGCACCTACTAATCAGTAGAATCCTAGAAGCATAACTCCAGTATGTCAGTTATGCAAGAACTTCATACATACAACAAAGTATTGTAGAATGGATAGAAACTTCAGAGATAGAATGAACAATGGAAGAAACTTTGGAAACAAAAGGAACGATGGAAGAAATGTTGGAAATGATAGAAGGAACCATGAAAGGAACTTTAAAATGAAGAAAGACAATGATGAACAAATTAATGTAGCTAGTGAACTTTTAGAAGAACTTAATGAGGTATTTGTGAAGGGATCAAAATTTTTTGAAAAAATTTTAGATAATGCAAAGACAAGAAGATCAAATTCCATAATCAAGTTTGATTCAATCAAGTTGAATTAAGCTTGTTCACAACACCAAAACTTGAAACTTCATTTAGAGATAGAACTAGATGTAGTAAAGTTGGGAAAAGGTGTATCTAGATAAGTTTAGACTGTAGCTAAGCTTGCTTGTAATTTGGAGCTTATCAAAACTTGTTATAAAGGAATTAAGAGTTACTATTATTACAAAGAAAGTTAATTCTATATCAAAAGATGAAAACTATGTTTATATAGAGAATTTCAAGGAGAGAAGATTCTTGGAGCATTGTTATGATGGAAGGAAGCTATGGTAAACATTGTGTAGCATTTGAAGATCAAACAAAGATTTCAAACAGAATTAATGAAAGTACACAATTAATGAAAGTTTGAATTGAATGAAACAAAAGGAGTACAGACTTGATTACCACTTCATTGTGATCACTTTAGAAGCATAGAGCACTCAGAAGTGACTTGCAATTTTGAACTAAACCCTATTTTAGAAAGAGGTATTTTATTGATTCTCCATAGAATTTCTTTGATAATGTTTATATTTGATAAGAATTATCAATATGTCAATTGTTCATAATGTTGAGAATGAGAAGAGACCAAAATTGAAGGTTGTTTCTATGGAACCCATAGAAGAAAAGCCTAATTTAGCATTATCCATTACTTCAAACAATGTAGTGCATTTGGAAGATGTAGGAAGTTATCTTAATAGCAAGTTTGAAACTATTGGGGGTAAGTATATGAAGAAAGATATGGAAGTTGTCTTTAACCATGATATATCAATAAAGCCCAAATTTGAACTTTTGAAAGAACTACACCTTTTCAAATATCATTTCTACCATGAATTTGATACTGAGGAATGGACATAGATCATACTAAGTAAAATTCAAGGTGGTAAATTGTAGATGGAAGACAATGTAGTAGACATCTCAGCCACCTTTTTTCATGAGGTAACTAGTCTTAGCAAACAAAGTAGTATACCTTTAGGTGAGAAACTAGTTAAGAAGAAGGTTGAGAGCTACAAAAAAGTAGTTTATAATGGAAATGCTATGGTGATCAGCACCATTAAACAAGATGATGTAAGATTTCTAAGAAGAATCATTGCCTATTCTAATGTGCAAGTTCTAAGATTGATGAATTATCAACAAGATTCATCTATGAAGCCTATAAGATTTGTGTAGAGAAAGAACAAGTCAACCTAAGTGAAATTCTGAGAGTACAACTCCTTGAAAACTTTGAGAAGATCAAGAGGACCAAGAATGGTGTGTTTAGATTTTATTCATTGATCAATCATATATTATTTCATGTACTTAAGAGATTTACATACTTATTATTCATAGAGATTATGAGTAGTGAGAGATGTACCATGGAAAATATTACAAATATATGTAGAAGACATCCAACAGATAAAATATTGGATAGTGGAAATTTGATCATGAAGACATTTCAGAATGGGATGAGACAAAGATTCAGAATTGCACCTGTAATTGTAGAAAGATTTAAAGATGATATATGTGTTATGGTTGATATAGATTTAACTTATATTCAAGCAATAGAACCTCAGGAAACATTCCTTGATCCCTTTGTTTATGAGTTAAGTGATGATGTACCAATTAGATATATTGATCTATTGTTGAAATCTAAAAAGGACCAAGCTAAGCACTGATTTGGGACATATGAGGAAATTACCCAATCAACCTGTTGGCACTAAAAATTGCATGGTCAATTTTGACCACTATTGAGAAAATCAAGCCCTATAAACGCTTTTTGATGCCTATGTACCTGACTGTTAGTTTTAGCCCCCTAAGGTGTTTAATGTTTCTAACACCCTATATTCAGCATGTCTAAGCATTCCATGAAGAAAAAATGATATTCCAAGCTGTTTGACGAAGTCTTGTTTTGAGCCAATGTCTAATTTGCATTTTACCCTAAGTGTCAAATAGCGACAGGAGGTTGTGTTTGCCATTGAATATCTCGCACCCAAAAATGTTTCATGACTTGTCACTTTGGGAATATCTAGTGTCCATACCTCAAAACCTATGTTTTAGATTTTGAGTCGTTTCGAGTTCATTTGACTAGGTTTTGAATCCCTCAAAGTTGGTCAATTACTATTTTCATGCTTTTGCAATTTGCACATAATTCTGGGAAGCCCTATTTGATGTGCTATAATTTTGACTCAGTTGACCCAACTATTGAAATTCATTTTGTGTTGCATTTGTAGATGTTAGAGACTTCCTATGTTTCAATTTTTAAGTCTTGACAAATCTGTTTGATCAATTTTCAAATGTGATTCCGAACGCAATTTCTATCTTTTCATTGGTGTCAACATTTGGAGATTGTTTGGTACCCCTATTCATGACATTATATCTTGAGATCCATGATTGGCTAAATTGAATGGATTGTACCCCTGTGTTGTCCTCTGAAAATACTATAAGTGTGTTAGTTTGCAAGTCATGACAAATCCATTTACACACTTTTCTAGGTCAATTCCATTTGCAAAAATCACTTTCTGTCAGTGTTTCCAATTTGCAAAATCCAAGTAGCCTACTTTGACTGCTCGTCAAATGTGTCCTATTATTCATCATGAGCCCAAATCATAGATCCATACTCTCCTCGTGACAGAGAACCAATACCCCAGTTTTTGTCCTCCCATGTGTCAGTTTACCCAAATTTTGAAGCCATTTCTAGACCCAATTTATTACTTTCTGACATGTTTTCATGCAGGTGATTCTGAGAAGGAAACTTTGATGGCGAATATCTATTGACTGGGAATTCTTCATAAGACAAGATCTGACAGGGTGAAAGTATGAAAAACAGAGAATCAATGGGTTAGATTTTAGAGCCTGGTCAGAGGTTTGGGTCAATTTTTAAGGCCAATCAACGGACCTCCTAGCGCAAAATTGACAGGTTGCAAATTAATGAAAAATGAGTTTCAAATGCTGATTCAGCGATCTAATTTGTTTCAAATTAGTATCAGGTAGTCAGTGGGCTAGTTATAAGATTCAGTTATCTGAAAACAAAATTTTTTTTAGGTAGACCCACTTTGGGGTCCGACTGATTCTGTCAGGCTGATAGATCATTGAATGGTCCAATAAACGTTAAAGTTATCATAAATAGTTTGAAGCATGAACAACCATCTTTAACTCCCCAAGATCCCATCTTGATAACAACAAAAATTTTCATTATAAAGATGGAGCAAAAGGTTCTAAACCCTGGATAGATGGGCTAATCTATACTTACAAGTTTATATCTGGTAGAAGTGGGTTGCATTCTAAAAGTCACATAGAAACTAAGAAAATTGATGAAAAAATATAATCAAGTGCTAAAATTATGGTTCCAAATAATACTCCTTGGCACTATTATTTTTTCCATTTTCACATGTGAGTATTACATTGATCAGCTTCAATTGCCCTTCCAACCATGCTTAAAAATTGAAAAGTTTGGTGATCTATCCACAAAAAGCAAGGAACAAAAATGCCTTCATAAAGTGGTTCCAAGGCAGTTAAAAAGCAACGTCCACACAAGTAGAGGAGTTGACTCAGGAAGGCAGACTTGGTAAAAAATGGAGCCCACGAAGAAGAAGACAACCCACATTAGTAAAAAATGCAGTCAAAGATAATAACAAGAAAGAATCGCCAAAGTAAATAGGGTCCACATGGGTAAGAAGAAGCATTTGACATGGAGAAAAAGAGCAGGCTTCATGCATAATTAGAAGCAGCAATAGAGAACAAAGCAAGTGGAGCCATTCTTTTAACAGGAGCCACAGCAAGGGAAGGAAGGAGCTTGTTGCAGGTAAGAAGACCACACAACCAATCAATTAGAAGTCCACACAAACAAAAATAAGATACCTACAAACAAAGCATGTGGTAGGCATGTCAAAAATCAATTTCTCATGCATGAAAAGGAGACCCAAGTATATTAGAGTAGATCCAACATTTTGAACAGAGCAATCATGCCTTTGAAAAAGTCAAAAAAAGGAGTTACCGCATCTAACAAAGGAAATAGTAGATATAAACAGACCTCCACGCTGAGATTAGAAGCCATTGCATATTAAAAAAACCCACGCTAAACAAAGAGGTAGCAGCCGACACACTGAAGAGAAGTAGGCAGTTGCAATGGGGCAAAGTAAAGATCACGCAATGAAGGAGACACAGTGCCATCAGAGGTAGAAAAGGGATGTCTATGCCAAATGTTCTCTAATTTGCAAGGAGCTTTCCATTCACAGCAACAAAGGAAGAGCCCATGGGTTCTTAAGGAAACATAGAGATAGCATAAATTCATGGTGTAGAAAAGAACTATCCACACAACATATGCAAAGAAGAGTCTAGCCAACGCAATGATAAAGAAGGAGAAGCAGTGAAGTTTTTAAAAGATACAAAAACATTCAAAACCTGAGCATATAAAGACAAAGATGCCAAAGCTTAGAACACCCACGACTAGAGAATCATGCCAACAATGAGGCAGAGCAAGCATAAAAGACAGAAAACCAGTAAACACAATATCCCACATTTTTCATGCATGGGAGTTTTAAATACTTTAAATACTATTGCATACGACTTTGAGAGTCTCTTAAGAAAAAGAGCTTTCGGAAGCTCATGGTTGCACAAGGACCCCACTGGTGACATCAACGTGACTCATACAAATTTTAAACAAAAGTGCTATGATGATGATGTGGTGTGCAAAATGGAGATTCACCAAGATGATGACATGTGTCCTAATTGAGCAGATGTTGCTACTTCGCCAACCAGAAGTGCTCGCTAGTTAACTATGGTGACATAGCGAGGGTCAAAGTGGTGCTGACATGTGTCACTGGGCTCGGAGCTAGTGATGATGTGACAGAGGATGACATGTGTCATTCGGTCACTATGTCACTAATGACATGGCGATTATTGACTCAGATAGCAATATAGCGAGGGATGATATAGCGATGACACTTGGTGAATGGTGTAGATCAGGTAGGCAAATCACAAGTGACACATGGTGCCAGTCAAACAAAGGTTGACCATGAATTTGGAGGGGATTGAAAAATAAAAGGATTGTAAACTTTTTCATTTTCAAAAAGTGATATGTGCAAGTCCTTTAATTTTAAAAGTTTATTCTCTAAAGTTTAAACTTTAGAAATTTTAAATTTTTAAGAAATTCAAATTGTAGACCTTGAGTTCTTATAGTAGGGGAGTCGTTTTCATTTCAACTTTTTGGGGGTTTCTAGGAAGCTAGATATGCCTTATCATATATCGTCAGAATCGTGGGAATCTAAATTTTTTGATTTCGAAGTCAATTTTTACACAAGAAGCCGTCTGTTTGAATTACACAAGGTTTTCTCTCATGTACCAAAATTGCAATTATATTTAGGTATGAAAGTTCAAAATTATTTCCTAGCATGATGATGACCTAAATATAGTTAAAAGGTAGTGAAAGTATAGTTTGGGTCAAATTTTGATCATATTCACTCAGTAAAAACCAAATTTCACTAGCATTCTCATAAGGCAGTTAAGATATTTTGGTGACTCACACAGCTTTCATCATTTAGAAAAGGATATTTTGCAAGTTTGTTATAGAAAATGATGAAACAAGATCAGATCAAAATTAGAAGAAAGAAGAGAGATGTTTTTCAGCTGAGAAGGATTGAATTCTAAGTGGATAGGTGGCAGTTGCATATCAGATCCGAGAATTCATTTTGTCTATATCATTCTTTCTTTTTGTCATTTGAGAGGTTCAAATTTTTTGTGACTGAGAAACCAATAGGTTCCAATTTTTTGTGACTGAGAAACTAGTAGGTTCCAATTCTGGGGAGAAAATTTGCACATTACTGTGAGCCCATATTCTGGTTCTAGTTTTGATGTTTTTCCTTGACTATGATACCATACTTCAGCATAATTCTTTCATGTGAACAGTAGTAGTGTAGATAATACAGGAAGTTCTGATGTGTTAGGTGTTTTTCATGTTTTAATTTTATGCATCTAAATGTATAGTTTCAAGGAAATGAATACATATAAACAGTAATTTCACTAGTTTCATTCTAGTTCTTGTCTCTTGTCTCAGCAATCTATAAGTCTTATGTGGTTTTGGAACAAAGATCTGAGACCCATTTGCATCCCTTTCAGGTTGTATGTTTGATGTATTTTTCTGTTGGACCAAAGGGCCAAGTAAATGCTTGATATGTTTAAACAAGGTTACTAGTTACTTGAGAAGAATATTTTGTGAGAATGAGATCTGAATGAACACTGATGTCTGAATCATAAGGTGATTAGATAGATCTAATGTTTGGGTATACAAGATATGTCCCGATGTCACAGATGTATGTTTTGAATTCATGGAATTTTCCAAATGGATTAGGCACTGATTAGTTATAGGATCACTTGTTATACTGCTGCATGCTTGAGGATTTGTTGAAAAACAACATCAATAATCAATTGTATTTCTCTTTCATGTTGAAGAGCTATAATAGAATGCCCTCACTTAGCTCATGAGGTTCCTAGATCTACATTTAGCTACTGTAGATTGATGTTATTTCATGAGTTATTAGGAGAAATAAGGGTTTTATTTGCTTCATATTAGATTTAGTGTATGCTTTGATAACTAGTACCATATAAAGAATCTATAGTTCTACCTGCCTAGGTTTTGTAGAGCTTGAAGAAGAAGAAGGGTCTAGCCTTATAGTTGGCCTGGTGTCTGAATGGGCATGTTGAAAATAAGAGTTAGCTACCCCTAGATGTGTTTTGTTCTCATCAGGGTAATTGAAAATTGATAACATTTTCAAACACCAACATAACCCATCAAGAATCCTTAGAGAAAGCATCTCACAAGAATATTGAGACAATAATGAAGAAAGATCTAACTGAGGCCAGTATGATAGAAAATGAATCATAGGCAATTAGATAGACAATGAAACAAGGAATAATGTATGTGCAACCACTGTCAGTTGGACAACCATCTGGTGTGTCTATTGCAGAGATACCTTTAGAACATAGCATTCCATATGCTATAGCATTAGTTGAATAGCCAAGTGAGCCAAATAGGAAATTAGAAAGATTAGTGGAATCTATGACTAAAAAGGCTAAAAGAGTCAAGCAATAGGCTACTAGACCAAGAAAAAGACAAAAGACATTGTTGAGAATTGTGGAATCCAGTAAAGAAGAAGAACAAGAAAAATAAGAAGCAAAATAGGTAGAGAAAGTAACTATTTCCAAACAAACAACAAGAAAAGAAAGAAACCTTGGAGGCCAAATATTGAGAAGATAAACATAGCCATTGCTAATGAGGAAAACTTTGTTTGAATGAACAAATTTTATGATCTATATAATAATATTGAGAAAGATTAGACTGATATCTCTCCTGTGAGATATATAATTGCTAACAATCTTTTGAAGGCACAGTAAATCAGAAATTCTATGATAGACTTATAGAGAAGAAAGCACTAGCTCAAGAAGAGGACATAGAACTTTGGAATTATATGAAAAGGACCATATGCAAGATAGATGATGAGGAAGAAGTTAGGAAATTGTTGAACAATCTGGCACCTTACTTGAGGAATAAGGTGAGACCATTTCTATTTATGGTGGGTGAGAAGGATAAAATAAGGAATGAAATAGCTATAGCTATCAGTTAGATGTTGACAGATTCTAAGGCGACACCTTCACTATCACCTGGAACTTCGGAAGGGTGAGTAAGTGGTGACACTATGAAAATTGATTAGACCAATGTTACTATTAAAATTGATGATACTAACCCTTTTTGAGAGTTCTAAATAGGCAGAATCTCATGCCAAGGTTATTCATGATCAATTAAAACTAGTTGAAGAAGAAAAGAAAAGAAGAGTTGAGGAAGAGAAGAAAATAATAGAGGAGGAAGAAAAAGAGAAAGACAAGAAAAGGAAGAGAGAAGAGTTAAATAGGTAGTAGAGAAGAAGCAAAGGGAAGATGAATCTAAACCATCTAGTTCATCTAATCTACTTTCACTTTCTAGCCTAACAAGTGATGATGATGATGAAACTGACTTGATCTCATCTCTGACAAAACTTTTTGAGAAGAATAGGAAATCAAAGAGGGTATAAAGAATCTTAATGGAGGTAACTGACAGATTACATCATAGTTTGGTAGTCTAGCATACAGATGTAGATCCTTAATAGAGGGCACAAGCAATATTGAAATCTTTTGATGAAGAATTTACAATTTTTTAAAATCTTGTAGAGTCAAAGGCCCAAATTTCTCATTATGCTAATTTATTTAGCAACATTTGTCAGAATATCAATAATGATTTTTTAAGTCTTGATACCTATATCAAGGAACTTTGAAAATGTCAACAAGATGGAAAGGTATCAAGTACATTAAGTGTACCTTATCTCATAATTTGATCGAGGATTTTGATAGTAAGATTTAAGGAAAGTTGAGTGAGCTAGAAGCTCTATCAGGTTAGATATAGCAGCCTTCAAACAAAGTTGATGGCTTTGAAGGACAAGTGGCCAGTATTCACAGTGATATCAAGAAACTAGAATTTTAGAAAAAAACAAATTTTGAAGAAATTATTAGAATTTAGAAAGTCTATTGCTCTGAAGATATCATCTATTAAGAGACAGTTGGAGGGGTGTGTCAAAGTAAAGGACACCTACTTGAATTTCTTATACTCTGATCTTAATGTAGTGTAAATTGTAGCATATGCCCTATGTGAAATTCTCACTTCTACTAAAACAACCAAGGACACATGGATAAAAGGTGTCGATAGTCTCAAGACAAGTTTTGATGATTGCATGAAGATATTATCAACTTAAGGCAAATGATTATAGTTTTTTGACAATAGATGAACAGTTTTGATAATTTTTCACATTTTGACCTTTGTCATTGATGTCAAAGTGGGAAGATGAGAATAAGGTAAGGTATATAATCATATCAAAAGGGGGAGCATATATAAGATGGATAAGTTGTAAAAGATAATCAATGTATTGATACTATAATGTTTTGGACAAGTTTTTGTTACTTAGCCAATTTTCCCTATTTTATTGCCATCAATGCAAAAGGGGGAGATTGTTGACAATTATCTAATGAAGATATTTTATTTTTGTCATTTATGGAAACAAATGATGTACATGCTTGTAAAAAACCTCAAAAATAAAGATACTTAGCTTTTGGTACCTACAACAGTGTATTGTTTTGTATGTAACTTGTTACTAGCATCCTATTATGATTAGCAAAGTTAGATGGAGATAGTATACATGTTGATGATGATGTGTACATCCTCAAAAATTAGTAAAAATTGTACAGAAAAGAGATATGTCTGCTTTCCTTGTGAAATAGAATAGTGAAATTAAAGGCAAAGGAATTATTTTGTTTACAACATAATTACTTGACCAATTAGGGCCGACATCCTAGATGTTTAATCTAAATTGGAAAAGTATATTATGGTCTTAGCCAACCTAGAAACACTTTGTGAAAAGGCATGGTATTTATGCAAAGGACATCTTGCAAATTCAAATGTGGTGAAGTAGTGTACATTTTGTATTCTATGTGAACTTTTATGAAAATGATATATGCAAAGTTTTGAGAATCTATTCTTGTGATCCAAGATCAAGTTGAGGTCAGAGATCAGTCAAGAGAGAAGTTAAAACACATATATACCAGAAGTCTAACTACTTGTTTGGGCAGTGATCTCTTCTTGTAATTGGAAGTGTATATTTGGGTAGTGGGCTCATCTTACATCTACTATACTACAACTCCTAATAGGGTTGGAATCTCCTAATAGGGACTCTCTATACTGAATTTTCTCATTGAATCCTAATAGGGTCCATCCTCTAACAAGGAACATATATATTAGTATATTATTTAGTGGGAATCATCCCTACTAGGGTTTTCCCTTGGCTAAGGTTTCCCTAGTTAACAAAATATGGTGTTATGAGTTATCTTTGTGCATGGTTATTGTTACTATTCTACATTACTTTTTACTTTTTTATGTTTTATTCGAAGTAATAAATAATATTCAGTTGGCGACTAAAGTTTGTAAATTTTTGATTCAATCCCTCCCCCCAACTCAGTAATTCCTATTTCTAACAATAATTTATCTACCATGGCTTCCAATTTTATTGGTTATGATAACTTGAATGGAATTGACTACACACTAAAGAGTCTAAGTGATACCTAGTTGGGTTTCTAGATCTTAATTATTTACATAAGAGATTACAGGGAAACCCAATCCATCTCATCACCAAGAGACTAAGAGAGAGATGCAAGAGCATCCAATGGTGTAAGGGTAATCATGTATAACCCAAAAATATGCTTAGTGTTAGTTTATGTCTAATGTGTTTATATTTTTGGATACCTAGTGGGGCCAAATAGAGATTTCAACTCTCATAGTTCCACTATTGGTTTTTTGGGTTAGTGTTTCTAACACCTTGCGATGTGTCAGTGCATAAAATGGGTTATTTTATAATTGATCCATAATTATGATGAGTTAGAGGGTGTAATTTGGAGGGATTTTGGTACTTGTAATTTCAAGCACTCCATAAAATGAATGTGGTCAAAAGGATTTATGGTTTGAAAGTTATTTATAGCTTTAAGTTGCTTGGAGACCCAAAAATATGCTTAATGTTAGTTTCTATTTAATGTTTTGTATTTTTGGATACCCATTTGGGCAAGATAGAGATTCCAACTTTCATAGTTCCACTATTGGTTTTTTGGGTTATTATTTTTAGCACCTTGGGATTTGTTAATGCATAAAATGAGTTATTTTGTAATTGATGCATAATTATGATGAGTTAGAGGGTGCAATTTGGAGGGATTAGTGTAATTGTAATTTCAAACACTCCATAAAATGAATCAAGTCAAAATGATTTATGGTTTAAAATTTATTGCAATTTAAGTTGCTTGGAGACCCCTTAAGAATGCTTCAAAGTTAGATTTGAGGCACTAAAAGGCCTCAAATAGGCCCCAAAAATGGGGCATGAGCTCAACTTGTTTAAGGGGCTATAAAGAACTTGGAGATATTTTTGAAAATGTAAAGGGTTCATCAATCAAAGTCCTGGATCAAAAGTTATGCCTCTTAGAAGTTGGACTGCCATTTTTGGATTCTTCTAATTTTGTACTGACTTCTAATGTGTCTTTTAAAACCTTTTGCTTTGGTGGTGGATGCCAAATGGCATATTATAAATTGTATTCCTAACCCTAAACCTAATTTGGGTTACTTAAGGTCATTTCTTGCATTGTAAAGGCAATTTTTATGGAGTTTGGGATAAGGTACTATGAGAAGGGTTTTTCTCCAAAATCTAATAGCATTGTAAGCCCATAGGGCATGTAGTTGAGTCTATTTTTGCTAAACTAAATGTAATAGCATATCATTTTTGATAATAAAATTCTCTTTTTCATATTGTGTTCATTTTGTCTTGGGTTGTGCCTTCATCAAAGAGAGTGGCCTAGTGGAGGCGATGGGTTTTCCACTGGTGGTGTAGGCACCAAAATTGATCTTCAAATGCATTATCAATTACAACTTGGATACCCACCAGATTAAGACTCTAGAAAATGAAGTGTTTCTCACCCTTGACTAGGATATTTTGAAAAGTTGTTTCTATTTGCTAGAAAGGGAAGTCTGTAATGACATGAAATATTGGAATTTAGCTACCCTCTACATTGAGAATAAATTAGATAGGAAGGGTGGCATAATGGAAACCTAGTTACAAACACCTCTAAGCAACAAAAGAAAATTGCCTAAGACCCTCTACGTAACTATCTTGAAGAAGGAGATTATTGATATCCTAGTGCTCCTGTACATGCTAAAAGGGAATGAGAATTATCTCAACTTCATAGAGTATTATTTCTATCTAGTCCAAGTGGTGAGGGATGAGGGGGAGTATATCAATTAGGCTTAGTTAATAAGTGATAACTTAACTAGTTATCTTCAGAATGAACAAGCCCAAAACCATTTTTACATGTCTTCATATTTAATCTATGCCTTTGCTATTATCCATCTATGGCTTGGACTACTACATGTCAAATAATTTGATGAACATATCCAAGTGTATGATTATTACTCATGTTTTCAACTACTTCACAAATACGTGGAGTTCATGAAGTTAAATGATGCTTTTATAATGAGGCTATGTCATATATTATAGGGATGCCCAAAGAGGTGGCTCTCTTATAAAGTTGTGTCTTTTGTTACTCAACATGGTATTTATTTCATCCAATTATTGACATTTTCCTACATTAATATCATGGGTTTTGATGATTTCTGCTAGAAGCTTCCCAAGTGCTATGATGATTGAATCATCCTAGTTGAGTTGAGTCATCAAATCTTGCAATTAAAGTTGAACAACTTGTGTATGGATTCTCAAAAGGTAGGCATTCCTTTTTTTATCACCATAGGAGTGTACTTATATGAGTCTCATTCAAATTCCAAAAAAAATTTGAAGGCCTTCAAAGAAAAATATAATCCAAACCTGTGCCAAGTAATCTGATTGAAATTTAATCCAATGGATTACATTAAGAATATTTTTCAATTAGCCTCATCTTTTAGGCACATCCTAGCTGAGTTGCGTAGGTGAGCTTGAAAATAGAGAAAGGTTCTTCTCCATAATGATAGTGCAACAGGTAAAATTGTATAATGTTGATCTGATGTGAACGGAATTGATGATTTTGGCATGTACATGAAGTCCTCCTTGTATCTAAAGAAAATCAAAGGCACTCCCATTAATTCATCCCCTCCCCTTAGTCCCACCATTGATAATCTACAGTAGTTGATAGATGGGGTAATCAAGAGGATAGATAAAAGGGTGGAATAGACCAAAGGTAGAAGAAAAAGGATGAATAGTTCACCTATAGGAGCCCACCCCACTCAGTCATTAGCCACAACTTCTACCAGTGACATATCATCTATGATATCCATGTTCATGGGGATCTCTTAGACAATTGGAGGAGGTGGAGTAGACCAGCCTCTAGAGAAGAATGTTCATATCGATCCTACCTATCAAGGAGGCTTAGTGGTATTTGTTGGGTCAATAGATGAGCTTGAGAAAGAGAAAGAAAAGAAAGCAGAGCCAGAGGGCACAAAAGACAAAGATGCCTCAACCATTGTGATAAAATTGGATGGTTTAGATGGAGCTCAAATAGATGATGGATTTGATGGAGGAACACCACCATAGGGTACACATCAAGCACCAAAAAGCCAAGGTAATTTCCTTGCTACTACTTCTTTTTCTCAAAAAATCATTTTTCCTTTTTCTCGCAGGAAGACAAGCACTCCTCTTGTGGCGAGGAAACTATTTGATGCAATAGCCCTCCATTCTTCCCTCAAAGTTTTCACTATGAAATCATGGCTAGAGAATACACTTTAGAGGAAAATAAAAAGGCTAGAGGAAGAGGCTCCCCTTAAGGATCTAATTACCCAAACTATGACACAACCATCTACTATCAAGAAAACTAAGAAATCTCCTATATTAGCGACTTTAGGAAAGGGTATTAATGCAATCAAATTCATTATAGATATTTCTCACAATCGAATAGAGGGGAACCTAGTTTATCTTTCTCCCAATAGACTTTAACATTCAATAGTATAACATAGGGCCTTCGAGACTTGATACTAAGGTTGGGATGTGGAGATTCCTCAACCAACAGATGGATGAGGAGCAGGAAGAGATAAATATATCTGAAGCTCAAATCAAAGCCTTGAATGAGGAATTATCTAAGTGCCTTAGATAATTGTCTTCTCCACTCATTGGCTCTATAGGAGAGTCCTCTAATTCAATATCTTTCGACCCATCTACAGAAGAGAACAAAGCTCTAATCGCCAAGCTTTAGGAGGAAAGACATTTTAGCTAAATTGAGCTAGGGTGTTGTTGAAAATTAACTATATGTAGTGATGTAATTATTGTCATTAATGCAAAAACATGATGTACATGTTGTAGAAACCCTCAAAAACAAAGATACTTAACTCTTGGTACTCAAAAAATTATTGAAGTATGAAACTGGTTTACAACAATGTATCATTTTGATGTGTAACTTGTTTATATGATGTTATTCTTGAGAGACAAGATATATGGAAGAAGTATACATATTGATGATAATGTGTATAACCTCAGACATCAATACAAATAGTATAGAAGAAAGATAATTAAGATGTACAGAACATCAGAATGAAAAGTAAAGGAATTATTTTGTTTATAAAATAATTACTTGACCAATTAGGGATGGCATCCTAGATGTTTACTCTAAGTTTGAAAAGTATATTGTGGTCTTAGTTGACCTAGTAGCATTTTTTTAAAAAGTATGGTATTTATGCAAAAATTAAGAAGTGATTTTTGTGAAGCAACATGCAAAAGTTTTGAATGCGAAGTTTTGAATCATATGCATAAGAGAATTTTGATAGCCTAATTTTGTGATCCAAGGTTGAGCTAAGGTTAGAGATCAACTGAAGGAAGGTACAACATCCATACTTCTATATTCAATGAACTTTAATTACTTGTTTGGGCAATGAGCTTTTCTTGCACACATTGTACCACAACTCCTAACAAGGTTGGAATCTCTTAATAGGGATTCAAAGTCTCCTAATAGGGACTCATATGTACTGAATGAGTTTATAGACTCCTAATAGGGTCCGTCCTCTAACAAGAAACATTTATATTAGTACTCCATCTTGTGGGTATCATCCCCACTAGGATTTTCTCTTGGCCAGGTCTTCCCTAGATAACAAAATATGTTGTTATGAGTTCTATCTATGCATGGTTACTTTTACTATTCATCAATACTTTTTTACTTTCTTATTCATGGTTCAAAGTAATAAATAATATCTAGTCAAAAAAAAAAATTTATAGAATACTAATTAACCCCTGACTCTCAGTATTCCCTATTTCAAACAATTGGGATTAGAGCTAGGTTACTCAAAAGAGGCTTAACAACTTGAGTAAGATCCCTATGTATATGGAATAGTTAATGAAGAACCTTGAAGAGGAACTTGAACAAAATTATATCCTTATTGAGGAAAGAGATAAGACGAAGGATAGATATGAAGACTCCAAAGTATACATTGTACAAATGAAGGACGAGATTAAACATCTCAAATCCAAGCCTAAATCTATTGAATCTAAAACTAGTGATGATGATTATTCAAAACTGAAAATAGTACAAGATCTCGAAGCATGAATTGAAGATTACCAATCTAAAGTTGAGTTTGAAGAATGATCCTAGCAAAGTTGAATTTGATTTGAAGACTAAAAATTTAGATCTTAGAGAGAATCTAGCAAAGAGGACATATGAATTTGAAAAATTAAAAGAAGATCATGAAGAACTTCATCAGTACAACACTATTGTGAAAGGTGAACTAACTTAGTGCAAGCTGCAACTTGAAAAGCTTTATTCTAGCAGAGAAAAGCTTGATGAATCTATGTCAATACAAAGACCTACCTATGATAAGACTGGTCTTGGTTACCTATTTAATATGTCTACAAAGAAACCTGAAAGTTGATCAGATCTAAAAGAAAAAGATAAATTTGATGACAAGATTGAATCCAGATAATCTTCTAATAAATCTAAGAAGTTGGACCAGAGAAGGAAACTAAGAAATTGGATGAACCTAAGCAAGTGGAATCTCCTAAGGAAACCAAGTATGAATTTAGAGGTAAGTCTTTTTCATGTAATGAAATAGGTCACACGAAAAGAAATTGTACAAATAAGTCATTTAATCATGTTATAATTTTTTTTTGTCATAATTGTCATGGTATGGGTCATAAAGAAATTGATTGTAAGAAGCCTAAATATGATAATGATAAAAGGAATATTAGAATGTTTGGAAATACTAACCCTATAGATAGAAGAAAATCTAATGAGAGGACATCAAGAGAAAGAAGACCTTTTGATGAAAGAAAGTGGATTGTGTGTTATAAGTGTAACAACTTTGGACACATAGCCTAGAATTGTTAAACACCTATTGATCAATAGAATCCTAGAAGAACCCCAGTATGTCATTTATGCAACAACTTTGGACATACAAAAAAGTACTACAGAATGGACAGAAGCAACAATGGAAGAAACTTTGGAAATGACAGAAGGAATCATGAAAGAAACTTTGGGAACATGAGCAAAAATGGAAGACACTTTGGAAATGATAGAAGGAATAATGAAAGCAACTTTGAAAATAAGAAAGACAATGAAGATCATACAAATGTAGTTAGTGAACTTCAAGAAGAACTTGATGAGGAATTTGTAAAAGGATTACATATTTCTAAGGAAAAGTTAGATTGTGCAGAGACATAAAGATTGCAATCAATAATTGAGTTTGATTCAACCAAGTTGAATTAAGCTTGTTCACAGCACCAAAATTTGAAAACTTTATTTATAAATTGAGCTATGAGTAGCAAGGTTGAGAAAAGATTTATCTAGATGAGTTGAGATAGTAATTAAGCTCACTTGCAATGTAGAGCTTATCAAAAAAAGTTACAAAGGAAATAAGAGTTACTTTATAGTACAGGAAGTTTATTCTATGAAAGAAGATGAAATCTATATTTTGATAGAAAATTTCATGGAGAAAATTTTTGTGGAGCATTGTCATGATGAAAGGAATCTATGATTAACCTTGGATAGCATCAGAAGATGAGACAGATGATCTTGAGCAGATATTTGATTTTAAAGTGAAATAAACAATTTTTTTAATTTGGAAAGTATGCAATTAATGCATTTTCTAGTTGAAAAAATGGAGTATGAACTTGATTATTTCCACATTGCAATTATCTCAAAGGCATAGAGCATCTAGAAGAGAATTGGCAAAGTGATTTTGAGCAAAACCCTACTTTGAAAAAGGTATTTTATCATTTTCTGCATAGAAATTATTCAATAAATTTCTATTTGGAATAATCATGGACATGTCATTAATTCAAAATATTAAGAATGTTGAGAGACCTAAGTTGAAGGTTGTTCCTACGAAACCCTTAGAGGAAAACACTAATTTGGCTTTATATATTACTCTGAACACGCAGTATATTTGGAAGATGCAGGTAGTTACCTGTCTAATAAATTTTAAAATATTAGAGGAGAATTCATGAACAAAGATATGGAATTTTTTTTCAATCATGATATGATTGTAAAGTCGAGATATCAACATCTGAAGGATTTAGACTTAGTCAAATATTACTTTTACCATGAACTTGATATCAAAGAGTGGACTCATCTTATATTAAGAATAATTCACAATGGAAATATTTGGATGGGAGAAGATGTAGTTGACATCTCTATCAACCTTATTCATGGGGTTACTAGTCTTAGCAAACAAGGCAGAGTACCTATTGTTGAGAAACTACTTAAGAAGAAGGTGGAACTTAACACTAAGGCAATGGTAATCAGCACCATTAGACAACAAGATGTGAGATTCTTGAGTAGAATCATTGCATATTCTATTTATGCAAGTTCTAAGAGTGATAAATTATTAGCAAGCTTTATCTATGCAGCCTACAAGATTTGTGTTGAAGAAAGAACAAGTTAATTTGAGTGAGATTTTGAGAGTACAACTCCTTGAGAATTTGGAGAAGATTAAGAGGACTAAGAATGGCATGTTTAGATTTTAGTCACTAATAAATCAAATTTAATTTCATGTACTTAAGATATTTCCATTTTTATCAACTATAAATATTATGAGCAATGAAAATTGCACTATAGATAAGATAATAGATGCATGCAGAAGGCATCCTACAAAGAAAATCTTGGATAGTGTTAATTTAATCATGAGGACATTTTAGAATGAGATGAAATAGAGATTCAAAATTGCACATACAATTGTTGATAGATTTAAGAATGATATATATTTTATGGTGGATATAGGCATAACATATATTTAAGTAGTAGAACCAAGAGAAACATTTCTTGATCCCTCAGGTTATGAATTAAGTGATGATGTAGCTATTGGTTACATGATGATGTAGCTATTGGTTACATTGATTTAATGTTGAAATCTGAAATAGTTCAAGCATCATACATATTTGGAATGTATGAGGAGATAACTCAATTAGCTTACCAGGTGTTATTAGAGAAAGCATCTCATACGAAGGTTGCAACTATAATGAAGAAAGCACTATTTGAGGCTAGTATGTCAAAAGAAGAATCAGAGGGAGTTAGATAAACAATCTCTAGACTAAAACAAACTAGTGAACAAGGTGTGATGCATGTGACACCTCTTTTAGTTGGCCAAGCATCCGGTGTATCCATTGTAGAAACTCCTATAGAACAAAGCATTCCATATGAAACTGTATTGGCTAAACAACCTAGTGGATCTAAAAGGTAGTCAAAAAGAGTTAAGCAATAAGCTACTAGACTAGAAAAAAGAAAGAATACATTATTGACAATTAAAGATTTCAATGATGAAGAAGAAGAAGAGGAACA
The DNA here is from genome assembly GCA_028749045.1 of Cupressus sempervirens. Taxonomy (NCBI): domain Eukaryota; kingdom Viridiplantae; phylum Streptophyta; class Pinopsida; order Cupressales; family Cupressaceae; genus Cupressus; species Cupressus sempervirens. Next base: position 647,382,384 of record CM053784.1, on the reverse strand, counting down.
AGAAGAAAAACAACTAGAGAAGGTTATTGTTTCCAAGCAACCAACAAGTAAAACAAGGCAACCCTGGAAACTAAAGATAGAGAGAATTAACATAGTCATTGTTAATGAAAGAAACTTTGTTTAAATGAATAATTTTTATGATTTGTACAATGACATTGAGAAAGAATAGATTGATATGTCTACTTTGAGATTTATGATTATTAATAATTTGGAATTCAAAGACATTAAAGGTTTTGTAATCATAAAGTCCATGACAAACTTATAGAAAATAAGGCACCATTTTGGGAAGAAGATATGGAACTTTAGAAATTGATGATACGAACTATGTGCAAGATTAAAGATAAAGAAGAGATAAATAAATTGATGAGTAAATTAGCACCCTATCTATAGAACAAAATGAGGCCAATTCTATTTATGGGTGGTGATAAGAATGTAATTAGAAGTGAAACTGTTGTAACTATCAATAAAATGATGATTGAGGTAGAGGAAGCCCCTACCACTATAGAGAAAACTTTGATAGTGTTAGTAAGTGGTGACACTATGCAAATTGGTCAAACTAACGTTACTATTGGCATTTATGAGAATCCTTTTGAAAGCTTTAATCATCCTAAGCCCCATTCTAAAGATATTCAGGATCAGTTGAGATTGATTGAAGAAGAGAAAAGACACTTGGAAGAAGAAAAGAAGAAAATTGAAGAAGCCAAGCTGAAATTTCTTAAAGAGGAGAAGAAGTAGAAAGAAGAAAGGAGGAGAAAAGAAGTTGGAAGTAGAAAAGGAAGAAGCAGAAAAGAAAGAAAAAGAAAGAAAAGAAAGAGAGGAGAAGGAAGAAGAAGAGAGTAACTCAAAGAAGGCAATAAAGAAAAAACAAGAGGGAGATGAGGTGAAAGCATCCAGCTCATTCACTCCTATATCTCTTGCTAACCTTATAGGTCATGGTGATGATCAATCTAACTTTATATCATCTTTGAACAAGTTAATTAAGAAGAAAAAAATAGTCAAGAGTCTTCAAAGAGCATTAATGAAGGTGATTGAAAGATTGCATAACACCCTCATAGCCAAAAACACTAAAGAAGACCCCAAACAAAGAGGTCAAGTAGTTGTAAAATCTTTTGATGATGAGTTTACAATTTTTTTGAATGTTTATGAGTCTAAGGCTCAAATTTTACATGATGCTAATCTTTTCAGCACCATTTGTCAAAACATTCGAAATGATTTGCTAAGTCTTGATGCGTGTATCAAGGAATTCTAAAGATGTCAACAAGTTGGTAAGGTACTATACATAAAATATACCTTATCTCATAGGTTGACCAAAAATTTGGATAGTAAGACTCAAGGGAATCTCTAACTAGTTAGATACAACAATGCTTTTGCAGAGTTGATGAGTTTGAAGGACAAGTTGTTGGTGTTCATTGAGACATCAAGAAACTACAACTTGAAAAAGAGAAAGTTCTAAGAAAACAATTAGAATTTAGAGAGTCTATTGCTCTTAAGATACCATCCATTGAGAGACAGTTGGAGGAATGAGACAAAACAAAGGACACTTATTCCAATTTCACCTACTCCAACCTTAATGTAGTTGAGATTGCATAATATGCCTTATATGCAATGCGCACTACTAACAAAGCAGTCAAGGACACATGGCTGAAAGTTATGGATAGTATAAAGGAAAATTTTGATTATTGCATGAAGATGATATTAGCTTGAGGTAGTGAGACAGATATTTTGACAGTTTTTTTAAATAGTAGTTAGCATAACTTTTTTCACAATTTTTGACATTTTAACCTTTATCATTAATGTCAAAGGGGAATAAGTTGTAGAAGAAAATTGTAGTAATTTATGTATGTAGTAATCATATCAAAAGTGGGAGCATTTTTAATATGAATTATATGTAATAGATGATAAGTATTATAAGTTTTGATAAGGTCTTTGTTACGTAGCCAATTTTCCTTACTTTGTTGCCATCAATGCCAAAGGGGGAGATTGTTGACAATTGGCTATATGTAGTTATGTAATTAAACACATGATGTACATGTTTTAGAAAACTTTTGAAATAATGATACTTAGCTTTTGGTACTTAGAAAATTGTCTAAGTATGAAACTAGTTTACTATAGTGTATCTTTTTGATGTATAACTTGTTTGTACGGTATTATTCCCAAGAGAGAAGATATATGGGATTAGTATACATATTAATGATAATATATATAACATTTTACATTAGTATAGATAGTACGAAAGAAAGATAATTAAGATATACACAACATCAGAATGAAAGGTAAAGGAATTATTTTGTTTACAAAAAATTACTTGACCAATTAGGGATGACATCCTAGATGTTTACTTTAAGTTGGAAAAGTATATTGTGGTCTTATCCAACCTAGAAATTTTTTTTGAAAAGCTATGGTATTTATGCAATGATATCTTGCGAGATTAAGAAGTGATTTTTGTGAAGCAACATGCAAAATTTGTGAATGTGAAGTTTTGTATCATATGCAAAAGCAAATTTTGATAACTTGATTTTGTGATCTGAGATCAAGTTGAGGTTAGATTTTGGGTAAAAGAAGGTACAAAATCCATTCTTCTATATTCAAGGAATTTTAATTACTTGTTTGGGCAGTGAGCTCTTCTTGTAATTGAAAGTGCATATCTCGGCAATAAGCTCTTCTTGCACACATTGTACCACAACTCCTAATAGGGTTAGAATCTCCTAATAGGGAATTAAAGTCTCCTAGCAGGGACTCAAATCTACTAAATAAGTTTATAGACTCTTAATAGGGTCCTTCCTCTAACAAGGAACATTTATATTAGTACATCATCTTGTGGGTATCATCTCCACCAGGGTTTTCCCTTGGCTAGGGTTTCCCTAGTTAACAAAAAATGGTGTTATGAGTTCTATCTATGCATGGTTAATTTTACTACTCAACATTACTTGTTTACTTTCTTATGCATGGTTCAAAGTAATAATATATAGTAGGTGACAAAAGTTTGCAAAATATTGACTCACACCCCCCCACCCAAGTATTCCCTATTTCTAATAGGTGGTTAAAAGATATGAAGGTTAGGGGATTACCTTTGATTGAGAAGTTGGGTGCCCTTTTCATAAGGGTTGTGAAACTAAATAATATTACATTCACCAATATGGAATATTTTAGAACAAGCATGGAGGAATACAAAAATTCCATGTCTATAATACACAAAATCATGAGCCTAAAGATTAAGAATGTCATCAACTTCTAAAGGATGGTGACAAACCCTAGTCTCATTGGATACAATCTTTCAAATTCAAATGAGAGAGTATGTTCAAGATCAAAAAAAAATTGAATAAAGTATATGAGTTAGTGAAGAAGATAGAAGAAACTATTTTTTGGTATCTTCAAGAGCTGCACATTGAGTCTCATGTGAGCAAAGATGGAAAAGTGGTCAATGTGGGACATATAAAGACCACCTATCAAGAATTTCTAGATGAATTAGTATGTCATGATAACTACCAAATCTCTATACTCCACTGGTTGACTTCCATAGATAGAATTCTAGAAAAATTATTGTAGAAATTATAAGTCTGGGTTAATGTCATAGAAGGGCTTATCATAGAAGGGCTTGTCATTTATCATGACTTCTAAATGATTCAATTAGATAATATATAAATTCCCAAAACTAAGGACTTTGTGGACATCATAGGAGATATGAAACAAGATAAAATGAGCTAGGAAAGTTCCAAACCAACTAATGATGGAAGCCAAAATGATTCAACTCCTCAGGCTTAATCATTGTTTTGTTCTAAAATGACAAGTGTCATTTTTTTTCCATTTTGGGTTTTTCTTCCATCTTATTGAAGATTTAATCTAAGTAATATTTTAAAGTTAAGGTGCCTATCTATAATACATTTAAAAATAATGAAAGGATCAGTAATTTTCGGTGTGAATTTTCCCCCTATTGCAAAGTCAATTGGGTGAGTCTCAAAAATTATAATCAGATGTTTTTGTTCATCTCATTTCATTTATTTTCTTCCACTATTTGGTGGACTGAATTATGAGAAAATTTTGAGTCATTAAGTTTTAAATGGATGTTGAGATTTAATTTTTTTTGTAATCTAAGAGTTATTGTAGTATCATGCATACTTTTGTTTCTCCTATTTTGTAATAGTACTTAGGAAGTAGGACCGTATAAAAAATCTTTTAGTTGGATAGATGCATGTAGGAATTAAAGATGGAATTTTAAGGGAAAGGTTTATTTCTCCCATGGTCATGGACATAATTAAATCGAAGAATTCAAATTGTGCCTATATTTTTCATGGTTATGAGAAAATCGTAAATATCCTCTTTTTCTCTCTAGTTCAGAGCATTCCCATTTTAAGTAGGATACTCAAATAAATTCATCCCAAATATATCTTAGAGGGAGTTGTACCTTTAAATTTAGGGGGAAGTGAAAGAACTAGGAGAAACTTCACGTATATTGGTAGTCATTTTTTCCTCACCCTTTGGGCAAGAGAGTAGAAGATTTCAATTAAGGAAGAAGAAGAAGAATTGTTAACCAACACCTCTTAACTTTCAAAATTGAGGAAGGTAATGAAAATATTCTCACTCTTGTTTCTAAAGAAGAAGCCAAGATACCAATGTTCAATATGGATAGAGAAAAAACCTCTAGACCTAATGGGTTCTCTACTTTATTATTTCAAGAGTTTGTGGAATTGCTAGCTATGAAGTTAGTATAGCAAAAAGAGGATTTCTAAAGACTAGTAAGTTGTGAAAGAATGTGAACAATAGTTTCTTTATGTAAGTCCCTAAATTCAAAGACCCTAAGAAGATCACTAATATTAGAACTATAATTGTGCGTAGTACCATATAAAATATACTTTTTAAAGTCTTGGTTAACAACTTAAAGCCTCTCCTAGATAAATTTACTAGTAAAACTGAAAAAATAATGTCTTAGGGAGACAAATCCTTGATCTTATTAGTTATACTCATTATATTATCCACTCAATGTAAAACCTTTAAATCCTAGGTATAAATTGGATGTATATATAATTTATGATAGAGAAATGACATTTTCCAAATAAAGTTCTAGGTAAACTTTCCTTGAGTGAAATATTAATTGGAATTGTTTGTGAATGCATTGAGACTATTCATTACTTAGTTCTGGTAAATGGGGTCCCTTGGGGGGGTCCTAGAATCTAGAAAGGGGATTAGAAATTATTACCTATTGTCTCCTTACCTCTATATCATGGTTGTGGAAGTGCTTGGCTGAAATTTTCTAAATATATGACTTTTTGGAAGAGTTTAGGGAGTTGAAGTTATTTCCAAACTCCTTGCCTGAATTCTTGAATAATTTTTTGATGATATTTTTCTCTTTGGAAAATATTTAGTAGTGCAATCTATATAAAGGAAATGTCTATCATTTTATTATGCTAAGGTCTTAGGTCAATGCATTGATTATGAAAAAAATAATTTATTTCTCTTTAATATAAATATGGGTTTATAGTTTAAGGTCAAGGATATCTTAGGTTTCCAATGTGACACCCTTCCAACAGCCTACATTGGCCTCACCCTTAATCTAAAAGAGGTCACCCAACTTTTTGGATCACTATCCTAGAGATAGTTTATAATAAATTAGTTGGTAGGGAGGACAAGATCCCAAGTAATGCAAAAAAAATCCAATTGTTTCCTACTTCCCTTCATGGCATCTTGATCTATTTTTTATCCCTATTTAAATTTTCTCACAATATGGATGAGAAGATATGAATAATCTAAAGTAATTTACTCTCAATAAGTGTTGAATACAAAAAGAGACTAATTCTCGTAAACTTGGATATAATTTGCAGACCAAAAAATTGTGGTGGAGTTAGGACTAGGAAGCTAACTAATCTAGCTAAAGCCTCGGCTACTAAAATTGCCTAACATTTATCTATTGGTAAGGTTTATTAGTATAGTATTATGAGGATCAAATTTATTAACCAAGGTAACTTTCATAGAGTCCTTTATTTAAATAGGTTTCTACCAAGTTCAAAAGTGGAGCAACATTCTTAAATATAGAATTCTCATCAAGGAAGGGGAAAAATGATAAATTGGCAATGAGAGGTTAAATAGATTTGGATGGCAATCAAGTTGTAGAATTATCTTGTTAATATTCTATAAAATCTTATTATGAAATGGGTGGATAACTCCTTTGGGGTTTACATTATTGATTACATTAATTCCAAAAGTAAATGAAAAATTCTAGCTTAAATTAATTTATGAATAATTCCAATTCTCTTTCTCAAATTGTTTAGATTAAGTCCATAAATAGTGATGCACGAATCATTAAATTCCCTAAATAATACAATATTTTATGGGAAAATATTAAAACAAGAGCCTTTTTGTTCAAGTCCTCTTACAATATGATAAATATGTATAATAGAGACCTTGACTTTTAGAGGGAGGTTTGCAATTTACAATTGAAACCAAAAGTTAATTTATTTGGTGGGCCTCTCTACATGGAAAATTCTTAACCTAAGATAATCTTTCTAAACAATTTCTCTAATAAATATATTCTTTGTAAGTAGGAGGAGGAACCAATTTAAAATTGTTTTAGTAACTATCATTTACCTCACAAATTAGAAATGTATCCTCTAGAAATTTAGGCTCCAATGGTTTTTCAATATGAACATTCAATAATTCATATTCAATTGGAGGTTTCCATGAAAAAATATTTGGAAGAAATTTCCCCCTATTTTTTTTGTTGTATTTGAAAAGAGAGAAATAACTAGATCTTCGGGGATAATGAGAACATTATTGAATGTTTTTTATCGGGTTTCAAAAAACTCTTAGAAATATAAATATTAGAAATTGGAGAACACCTATTTTACCACTAAATAGTTGAGATTGTATTCTTTTGAAAATATCAAAACTTATAGAGAACCTTCTATGTGTGTTATAATTTTATCAAGATTTATATAAGTAATTCTAAGTGGAAAACTCCTCCTTCCTCATAAAAACTATTTTTTTATGGAGCTACTTCATGGGTAAAGTGGTTTGGGGAGGTGTTAGTAGAGATAATAAAGGTGATTTAGTCACTATCTATATTGTAAAGTTTAAAGGAAGACACTAGTAACCAAGAAAATGGAATGGTCCTACTTTGGGGTCTTATAATAACCTTGTCAATTGGTATTAAAGATATAAAAATTAAAGCAGACTATGATCAAGGGGATTCTTAAGTATGTGATGGCCTTATTCACTGGGTTTGATGAGTTTACTATGAAACACATTTAGAGAAGGTAGTGATGTTGTTGACGTAATGACTATTGGGGGGTTGGATACATATGGATTATGATGATAGAGGAAGAAAAACTTGTTTCTTTATGGCACGAATACCCTTCAAAGGGAGAGAAAAACCCGTTGATTTCTCATGGAAGAACTTATTAATATTTATGCACCCTTTTGTTGAGTTTATGGACCTTACTTTATAAAATTGCTAGGGATCTTAATTTGAAAAGATTTTTTTTCTTTAGAAATATTTTAATTACATTAAGGGGCCTAACATAATGTACTTTTTTTTCATATGCATCCCTTTATTCACTAGTGAAGAGTTGACATTTTCACCTATAATTTTTTACTAATTTGATTAATGCCTTATTTAATGAAGATGATGTTAATTTCCACTTTGGTTTGATGGATATTGCAAGATCACACAATCTATCTAAGCTTAATATTTTATTCAATCTCATTATGACAATCAACCATTCAAATGAAATATTTTTTATTTAGGAAATACAACTATAGAGTAATACAAATTACTATGAAAGCATTAATTATCTCAATTCATTTTGGGATCATGTACATTTCCTTTTTGATGTTTTCAAATTGAGTTTTTTGAATTTCTTAAATTATTTAGCTCTAGTTTAAAATGCCATGGGTGGGGATAAAGTACATGTTCAAATGGATAAGAAGGAGGATTTCAATAATAGTGTCAAAGTATGTAATATTTGTAAAGAAGGGGGAGTTAAAAAATTTATAGAGTGCATGATAGGGTATGATTAAATCCTCTCTTTAAATTTTTTTATTGCATGGAAAGAGAGGAGATTATAAATTGGAAGCATTTATTGTGAGGTGAACAAAGAGATCATCTCCAAGACCATGCATTTTTCAATGACTAGAAGAAACTAGAAGAAAACTACTAGGGTTTTAGATGTGACTATTCTTAACTAGTTATTTTGTGAGGGTGAACATCATGTAAAGTTGTGTAGTGTTTATGATTAGGAGAACCATCCTAAGCCCTCAAACTAAGTGTGTACACTGGTAATTGCATATTTAACTTTTGAGGGACAATTTGGGGTATACTACTACTGTCACATGCATTTTGTGAGTCACTTTAGAAACTAAATATTATTTTTGTGTATATTTTTTCTTCTCTATTCCTTGGAGATATTTATTAAGGAGGATATAGAGGGGGGGAAATTAGGGTAAGAAATAAACTATTCTCAATTAAGGCCTATTATTCATGCTATACCACTTCCACATCACTCTCTACCCCCTAATTCCTATTATTGTCTAGGAAGCTCCTTCTTTCTCAACCCCTCTATCAACTAGTATCATAGACTCAAGATTTTAATTACATGAAGGTGCATGAAATAGTTTATTTTCTTTTCCTATGTGTCCTTGTATTCCCTGATGATGGTATGACATGATCACCTATAGATCAAATTATTAATTTTAATGACCCTTCTTTGGTGGACATGACATTAATTTCTATTTTAGTTCGATGGATATTACAACATCACACAATCTATCTAAACCTCATATCTCCTTCATTACCATAATATTGATGGACCATTCATATTAGAGAGCTTTCATTTTTGAGATGCAAGTGAAGAGTGACATAAATTATTATGAATACATGGGTTTAGGTGCATTTCTTCTTTAGTGGTTGAGAAAATTGGTTTTGTATTTTATTAACACTTTACCTCTAGTTTACAATGCCATAGGCATAGGTGGAGTATATTTTGAACCAAATATGTAAAATTATTTCAAGGAAAAAGTATTTCAAGGAATGTCACAATATGGAAAAAAAAATTAGAGTAGGGGGAGTTTTGCATTCTATAGAATATATTACAAGTTCTCTCTACAATGTGTTTTCTCTTGGGTGGAGAGGAGAGTGGATATGAGTATCATTAAATTTGAGGTAAATGAGGAGAACATTTTAAAACTCATGAGTCTCTTGATAACAGGGAGAAAATCGAAGAAAACCAAAATGTTTTATTATGTCACTAGTCTTAACCAAGTATTTAGTGAGGGTTAACACTTTATCAAGTTGAGTATTCCATGTGATCAAAGAAACTTCTTGAGTCCTACGACAAGTTGTGTACAATGGTAATGAGATATTTTACTCTTGGGGAGTTATTTTGGGTTTATCACTACTATCAAAATCATTGAAATCAATCACTTCATAAACCAAAATATTATTTTGTTTCCATTTTTATTTTCCATTCCTTAGAGATCTATATTATGGAGGCTATAGAGGCAAGAAAACAAGGGTAAGAAACTAACTATTTTCCCAAGGGCTAATATTTATGTTATACCAATTATAATTTCCTCTTATCCTCCAATGCACATTATATTCCAAAAATCAACTTCCTCAACCCCTCGATCAGCTAGTATCATGGACTCTTCTAGCCCATGCATGAAGAAATGTATTAAAAATTTCTCCCTTAAAACAAAAATAAATGACCCCCCTTAAGTTAAAAGAAAAGGCCTCCAAAAATACTAACTTTAGTGTCTAGTAGATTGATTTTGATATTGATAACATAAGAGACCAACACTCTTTGTTGGTCTACTAGGCTAACAACCAAGCCTTCTATGAAGGAAAAGAACTTGATGTTGGATACAATTGGTTAATTGAGTGTTGTCTTTGATGTTACACAAATGTCATATCAGTCATCAGACAGAGTCTACCGAGCTCAGAAGGTAAGCATAGTAGTTTACAGAGTCTACCAAGCGTTGCTGTATATTACACTATCAAGATAGCTTCTACCGAGCTAACTTGGTTAATGAAGGAAGTTTAGTACTTATCGAGCTCACTCGGTGATCGAAGGAAATTGTGACAGAGTATTTACCAAGCTGGGAAGGTAAGTGAAGAAAAGTTAGTGTTTACCGAGCTGGGAAGGTAAGCGAAGAAAAGTTAGTGTTTACCGGGCTGGGAAGGTAAGCGAAGAAAAGTCAGTGTTTACCAAGTTCACTCAATGTCCAAAGGATTTTGAAAATTGTGGAATTAAGGCTAAAATTGATTTATGTGATGAATGTAGCCGACTCACAGTATAATTATTAATAATTTTAACTTGTATTTATGGCCGACTTGATAATCAGAAAGGTATATATGAAGGATCAAGTTGCGAATTCAAGTGTGCATGTGTGGATAAGACGTATGTGTGAATTATGAAGGTGCAAGAAAATTTTTGAAGGATCGGATATCCTTGTGGAGCTACAAAGCTTTTATGTGATCAGAGAGGATCTAGTGAAGCAGAACAGAGATCTGTATCAGCAAAGATAAGTTGCATTATATTCAGATCATTCATTGTTACTTTCTAACAATTGTAGCCGTTATCTCAAATCTCTTAATAGAGTGGGTTTAACAGCCTTATTGTAAATCCTCTAACAAGGTGACAGTTCAGTTGAATTGTTCTAAAGACCTCTAGCAAGGCCACTCCTAACAGGGTGATTAAATCCTCTAACAGGGTCACACCTAACAGTGTGTTTTGTAACCTTTAATAGGGTTGGCTCCTAATAGGGCTCACTTCAGAAGAGTGAAAAATAGTAACTAGTTACATTGGTGGTTTTTCCCATATTGGGCTTCCATGTTAAATCTGGTGTCTCTAGTGTTCATGATTGCTGAATTGTTTTGGTTATCAGTTCTTAATAATTATTAGTATTTGCTGCATTATCAAGTTTCAATAATCTGTAACTAAGATCAAGATTTTAGACATCTAAGGGACTGTGAAATGTTTTTGTGGTAACTGATTCACCCCCTCCCCCTCTCAGTTACTCCATTCTCATTTCCAACACTTGAAAGATGAGTCAAAATAGGATGAATAAGGAGAGAGTGAAAATAATGATAAGGAGGATACAATGGTTGAGAAGGATATATTATCTACCAATTCTAGTAGTTCCTCCCATGTCTCAAAGAGTCTTTAAATTGAATTCCTTAATATTTCCCAAAATAGGGTTGTAGAGAAAAGGGCCATGTCACCCACTATGGATAGGGTAGGGTCCATGCTAGTGAGAAATGTGAAACTTCAGAGGTTTTTTGGAAGGAGATAGACAAAATTCTAAATTATTTTGATCATATGGATGAAATGTTCTAGGATTTCTCTCACTTTTCCCTAAAGGTGATGCATAGGTCATCGACCACGTTTTTCCTATTGCATAAGGATGTTGGTGTGAAAGATAGTGAACATAGTAATCACAACTAACTTTTAATTAAGTTCCTTATTAAATATTGGTGAAGGATGATGTTGACCAAGACATGCAAGAGGAAGGAGTCTCGGGGACATGGTCCCTTTTTTATTTTTTTCATTCTAGTTGATAATGGACCTTATGGTATTGTTTCAATTTTTTTATTATCATTGATATTGTTATTTATAAATATGAGTTTCTTTGTTGGTATGGTTATGGGTGGTCCACTTTAAATAATTTAATAGGATTTTAATTATTATATATAATCAACTATGTTATAAGTATTTTCATTAGAATAGTTGATGTTAAAAGTAAAAGGAAAGGTTTCTATGATAGTATAACTCGATTGGTTTTGTTGTATGGATGTTATTGTGATTATATTTTATATTCGATGTGAGTGTTGTTGATGTATTGAAAGTGTCAATATGTTGACTATAGTCTATTGGGATTTTATTCTAAAGAGACAACACTCTTATTTTGTTTCTCCTAATATAAGAAACTAAGAAAACACATCATTGTCAAAACAATTAATAAATGATGTCATTACATCCTCCATCATGAGACCATCACCCATATAGTCATCCTTGTTCTAATTTTTACATAAAAGGAAAATTGGACAAGGCATAATATATAAAGCAGATTACTTTTCTTCAGTACGTAAAGATAAGTTTGTAAATGAAATTATACAAATAAGTTAGGAAATGATATTCTAAAAAAAAAATAAGAATGCTATGGGAAAATAAAATCAACCAATAGATCATAAAAAGTTGAAGGAAAATAAAGCTATCAAATATAATTTAAAATAAAATTCAAAGTCTTAATGAGATTTGCAATCGACAATACAATTTAAAATGACATAAAAATGTAATGAAAGAAGGTGAAAACCTATGAGTCCAAATAAGTCATATTTAATAAATATAAAGATAAATATTATAAAATTTAATTTAATCTAATTAAATAAAATTACTCAATGAAGCTATAAGTGATCTACACAATATAGTTGTCAATAATATAAAAAATACTTAGAACTAGAATAAAAATAACTAGCAATCGCACTTTAGTGTGCAATGGGTATGTCATGGATGTATGGAACATCAACAAAGAATTTGTCCCATTTTCAATCTCTTCCTCTTATTATTTTTATATCTTTTATGTCTTTACCAATCTATCACACCATGTATATATATTTCTCTTCCTCTCTATCTCTCCCTATGTATCTCCTTAGATTATTTTATATCCTTCCTAGCAATGTCTCTTTTTATTTATATTTATTACCTTTCTCCCATCCTATCACTCTATATTCATATCTACCTATATTTTCCACCTTCATTTTTATATTTTTAAATAAATATCTCTCTCACTATCCATCCATCTCTCTCCATCACCCCCTTTCATATACCTTCAAATATCTACATCTCTCTATTTATTGGACTATATCTCCCTCCATTACTATCTCCTCGATTGGTATCTTTTCTTTTTTAATATCTCCATGCCTAAAATATCTTCCCCATTTAGACACTCATATGTCTTTATCTTTCTCTTTTACATTAATCTCTATCTCTTTCTCTCTCCCTCCATCTATCTCCCATATTATTTTCTCCCACTCTTTATTATGTATATGTGTACTTACCTACTTTTGATGTTTCTCAATGTATCTATTTATCTCCACCTCCCTCATCTATCTATCTATCTATCTATCTATCTATATATATCCCTTCTTATATTTCATTCTTTTCTTCTCTCTCTCCCCTTCTCTATTCATATATCTCTTTATCTTTATCACTACTTGTACCACTCTCTTGTTGACATTTCAGTCACGTTTGTTATTAGTGATATACACTTATTCAAATTGTAAGTATCTACCAAGAATATTGTACAATTAACAAAGCCTTTCAAATGCTAATGAGTTCTAAAATTGCTACTAAGTCCCTTAGATAGTATTCAGTTTGCATCGAGTAGTTATTACAAAGTTGTTGATCAATACTGTAAACCAAGCATAACAGTATATAGTGAGTTTATTAGTGCAAACTAAGTCATGCAATGCTTACCAAGTTCGTAGTTACAGTGATGAGAGTCTAGTGTTAACTGAGCCACTTAGTGTCAACCAAGTGACTCATTTTATATCAAGCTTGAAGCGATAGCATTGACCAAGCTATATAGTGTGAATCAAGTGATTCAGTTTATATGTCGAGTTTTGTAATATTCACCAAGTCACCAATGCAGATCGAGTTTAAGACTACTTGAAAGTGATTAGTATAGACCAAGCTTCTATGTCTATTGAGTGTATGATGATGTTGAGCATTAATAATGGATGCCAAGTATCAAAACCTCATTGAGCTAGTCTTCAGAACTCGAGTTTCTTCATTTGGGCTGACTGTGATTATTTTTGTAAATTTGTATTATGGTCAACTTTGTAATTTGTAAATTGGATTGGTATATATGTAACGTAGTGTATCACATCCAATGCAATGGAATATGATGACATTATGTAATATAACAAGAATAGAAGAGAGAAGAGTGAATTACAAAAGGCTACAATAGTATAAGGACCAGTAAAGATTTATCTATCACAGCAAGATAATTTTTATACTCAAAAGAATCTCATTCAGCAAACCAAGTTGTAGATCAAAGATCAGCTACTATTTCATCTTAACAGATGGATCAGTCAAATCCTTTCACAAAGTAGACTTAATAGTCTTATGCAAATCTCTTTATTGAATGCATACTTTATTTTATGTTTGTAAATCCTTTTGCAAGGTGGACCTAGTAATCCTTATTGCTTCTAATAGGGTAGATCATTAGAGGTGATCATTGTAAGACTTAATAGGCCAACTTTATACTTTAGTACTAAAGGTTGTGGGTATCATCCCCACCCTAGTTTTACTTTCTATTTGGAAGATTTCTAGGCACCAAATTATGTGTCATAGTTTTATGAATGCTTTAATGTTTTCAGTTTCTCATGCATGCAATTAGATCAGAACACACATCATGGATTAATTGCTAATTAAGGATTAAGTTTTATAAGTTATTGATTCACCCCTCCCCTCTCAGTAACTTAGCCTTTCATAATATTTCCAACAATTGGTATTAGAGGTTTGTGGTTCTCAAAGAAAATTTTAACAGCTTGAGCAAAGATCAAAGGTTATGGAGGTATTTAGACTTGACAAGGCTGTTGACAATGAGAAGCTAGATTTGGAATTGGCTATTGGACAACTCAAGAAAGAAAAAGAGAAACTCTCTCAATCCCTAAAAAGAAGAAAAGAACTTAAAATTCAAATAAATGACCAACTCTATATTGAAGAAAGAATTGAAGACATCCATTCAAGAAATTCAGTTGAAGTTGATGAAGCAATCAAAGAACTATTTGAAAGGAATAGTACTCTTCAAGAAGAAGTAAGAAAACTAAGAAGAGAGCAAGAAATTCAGTCAATAAGGTTGTGTGAATTCATGAAAGAGATAAACAAGATAAAAGAAGACATAGAAGGAAAGAACAATAAAATTTAGCACCTATCCCATTAGCAAATAGACTTCATTGATCAACTCAACAATGCAAATGAAGAAATCATGAATCTAAGATCAAAGAATGAAAGACTGTAGAATGATCTAAACATTGAAAGAAAAACCAATGAGAGAATGATGAAATCTCAAGAAAATATGAATGAATTGAATGAGAAAAGTTATTATAGACAAAAAGGAAAAGCAGGAATTAGATATACAAAAGAAGGTGAATCATCCAAGCAAGGAGCTCAAATGAATCAAAGACCTACTTGTAGTCATTATGGTAAGATAGGTCATACATCAAACAAATGTTGGTGCAATGGGAAAAAAAATTCAATGGAAAGTGCTACAATTGTAATTAGCATGGACATAGGGAAAATGAATGCAAAGAGAAACCTAAATTTGAAGTTAAATGTCACAAATGTAAGAAGCATGGGCACAAGTCATTAGAATGCAAAACTAATATATTAAACCTAGAAGAGAAAATTGTAAAAGCTATGTTTGGTTGGTAGTATAACACTTGGTGCAGATGTCATTATTGTGGAGAATTTGGACACATTGGAATGAATTATGTAAAACATCATATGAGGACAATAGATACTACCAAAAGATGTTTCATTTGTATAGAACTTGGTCATCTTGCCAAGAACTGTATGAATACTGGAAGAATTGAAGATGAAAAGAAGGCAAAAATTGATAACATCAGAAAGTAGATGAGATAGCAATGGGTTCCAAAATCTTCTAAAAATACAAGTCTGAGCACTAATGAAGGTGTCACTTAAGAATTGGGTGACTCCACCATTTCCACTTGATCTCTCGTAATAGAACTGGAACTAAGATTTTGAAGAAAAAATCTCACATTAGTTCTAGTTAGTAGGCTAAAAGATCCAAATCAGCATTCAAAATGCAAAGGGATCACTAAGTAAAAGATGCCAGTGGTTAACGAGTAAGTTTAGGTTACTATCTTGCCAAGTAAGGTCAAGTAGCAGACCCTAGTGTGCAAAGTCAAGAAAAACTATGTTTTGTGTGGATACCAAGTCATGGGAGACTTTGTTGACCAATCAATACAAGCATAGTAGATGGCAGTATGTTGTTTGACCGAATAATTGTACCAAGAATTTATGGAAAAATTTGATGAAAAAGGTTGAAATCAAAGTCATTTCTCACCTCAATTTTTAAAGAGCTATCTGTGCAAAGCAATTTTTTAGAGCATTCAAGTGATTTGAGCAATTTTTTATTGAAAATTTTCATATTCTCTCAAACCCTACTAAGAAAAAATGGCTTACACCAGTAGAAAATCAAAGAAAGGTTCAAACATGTTAGTTTGAGGCATGGAATGGAGGACACCAGACTTTAAGTTGACTCCTATCATTGTGGAAACCCTAGATCCAAGCAGAGCTCAGTCGCAAATTGCTTTAAGGTACTATTAATCAATGATATTCATTCACATTTCAGATGTGCTATTCAAGACATTGGAATACTAGAGATGGATGAATCATTGAAAGAATTATGCATTAATGGTGTGTTGAAACCTGAGCATCAACATCTTAAAACTAAAGGTTTAACTACATTCTACACATGCCACACGAATTTCAAGTAAAATGGATAAGGTATATTCTCAATCATGTGCACAATGGTTAGTTGTGGTTGGAACAACCCATTTTGATAACTAAGAAGATGATCCACAAGATCATTAGTCTTCCCATGTTGACAAAAGAAAAAAATTGACCAAAACCCTAAGTCGGGTCAAACTAGAGAAGAAAACCTTGCCGAGTGGGATGGAAGGGGAATGAAGATCAGTTGTGTTACTGACATGGAACTCAAGTTTTGCATACATTTCATCGCTCACAAGATATATAGTTCAAGGAGATTAAATAGTGTATCATGTGGAGCAGTGGATTTGGCATACAAGGTAGTCAAGAATAACCTGTCACTTGACCTTGCTGAGCTAATGTTGAACTAGTTCAACAAAAACATGGAAAGTATAAGAACTTCAAAGAATAGTCCATGTAAGTTCCATTCACTTTTGACTTATTTATTTTTCTATATGAAAAAGATTTTCCCATCTAAAGGTACAATAGTTTGGATGAAAGATGTACCTATTCTCTATCAGATTAATGAGTATATTGATGAAATGGGAGAGAACTATGCAAGTATTATGGATAACTACTTTGATGCATTCAAAAAGAAGATGAATAATAGATTTAGGATTCCTAAGAAACTATTTGAAGACTAAAAAAATGATGTTTGTTTTATGGTTGATAGTGACAAAGTATACATTCAGGCTATAAGATCAAGGATAGTATGGGTAAAACCTCTTGGTTATGAAGTAAACATAGATGATACCAAGGACATTATTGAAGCATTTATTAATGAGCCTATTAACCCTCAAGCTACATAATTTGGCACATATGATGAGGTAAAGGCTAGAATTGAGCTTGAAATCAAACTCTGTTAGGTAGTTAGTAAAGGAAAGAAGAGAATTGCCAAACAAAAAACCAATTCTACTCTTTTGTTGACCAAAGGCAAAGGACAAGATAAAGAAGCTAAAAATGAAATGAAATCAAATGATGAAGAGCCACTAAAGAAGAAAGGTAAGGTAATTATTACCAAGCCTACCAATACATCAACTGTTGTGTTTACCAAAAGATCATCTAGGAAGAAAGCAGATAAAGAAGGAGGAGATGTAATCTTCAAGAGGCCTCCATCTACTTTTGAAGAAAGGATAAAAGAATTAGAATTAGGATCTACCATAAAAAAATTAAAGGCACTAAAGTATGAGTCTAGGACTATAGAAGAGCAAAGGAAAATAGAGGATATATTAATAACTAAAATGGGTAAGTGGAAATACTCCCCAGACTAGCTTGCTCAGCAAATTTTGAATGTTCTAATAGAAAAGGTCAAGCCAAGATGGGAGAATGCCATGAAAATTGCATTAGATATATATGAGCAAACCCTGAGGTAGCTCATGCCAAATTTAGATGAGAAGGAGGTAAAGGAATCTCTGAAGAAAAATGAAGAAAATCTTATGTTGAGATTCAACAATTGTCTTATATTGTTGAAAGACATTGAGCATGTAGTGAAGAATGCTACAAACACATGGAAGAATATTTATCTTCTTCACAAGCCAAGTGATTTTTTAGTTAGTGTTAGTGATAAAGATGATGATGATGAACCAAAAAAGGATGAAGAAATTGATGATGAAGAGGAATAGGGGTATGAAGCTACTGAGGACAATCTACAAGATTCTTAGAAGACTGACCCAATGAAAATTGTTGAAGTGGTTATAGCCTCACTTCCTCATTCTCCAAGAAAAGTTCTGAAAACATCAAGCCCAGAGAAATCTTCAACAGGATTGATTGTGACAAACACAGTTAGCACAAGCACTCAATCAGTTTCTGCACCCATCCATCTCAGCACCCCATTGAAAGAAGTGACAAGCACTTAATCTATAAAGCAACCAACACTTCCCTCTACATCAATTTTGGTAACTCCATGTATTTCTACTATTGATCTTTTGACAATAAGTACAATATCTACATTTTTAGTGAGTCCTACCACTTCTACAATTGTTTCCATTCCTAGTATGCAATTAATAAGTACAAAGATAATTGAGGCCAAGCCTTAACCGAGCACAAGATTTTTGGGTAAAGGTAAAGACAAGGAAGAAGACATAGATCTTCATGAAGAGATTGTAATTCATAATTTCGACATCTCAAATCTCAATCCTGATCAAATACATGTTTTTGGAGAAATTCTTTAGAAGAAAGCCAAGTAGTAGAGGCTTAGAGAAGAAAGGAATAAGGAATTCCAAATAACTAAGGATGCTAAGAATATCCTTGTAGAGGCATTAAATCTAGAGGTTGATACCTCTCAACTAATTTTGAACTAGTTAGTAGAGGTAGTCCAAAAATTCAATAATGATTTGAATGGACAAGAAAAATTGTTGTAGAGAGCTAAGACGAAGTTTGAGAATAAGGTTTTGGAACTTATTGCTCAACAATTTGCTATCTATCAAGTAGAATTATCTACTATTCTAGGCTCACTAAATACCTCTTGCAACAATTTGTCTTTACTACATGATAAACTCTGTGATATATCAATTTTCAATAAGGAAATAAAAGATAAACTATTAAATATTGATGAGGATCTAAAGGCAAGTGCACAACAGTTGCAACTTGACCTGAGCTATAGCTCTGCCCATTACACCAAGATTAGATTCTTGACTGATATGTAGGCAGAATTGTTGAGAGAAGAGGCAAGAATAAGAGCTACATTGGTAGATATATAGAACACGATTCTCCCAAAAATGGATGCATTTTAGAAACATATTGCACATGTAAAAATTCTAGTCCATGAAAAAAACTTCTCCATTGTAGACCATATGATTGAACTGTTAGCAGAAGTGTAGATTGCATTGCACACATGCAAGGTGTTGCAAGGGAATTGGGACAAGACTTTGGCACTTATCTTAAAGGTACATTCAAATTTATTATCACATTTTGGCATTACTGTATAGTATATATAGCATAAATCTTTGGCATTAATGTCAAAATGGGGGAGAAGATTGACCACGTAAACATGTATATTGTATAAAGGGGGAGAAGATGTATATAGATGTATTGTGGAAAAGGATAAGATGTACAGAAAAATGTATATATCAGATGTAAAGTATATTGGATATTATGTTTGGGGGAGAATTACTATATTATTCATGTACAAATACATCTCTTACAAAACCAATTTTCAAAAATCTCAAAAACAATATAGTCTATCGAGTTGGAGACATAAGGTGATGGATAAAGGTGTTCTTGAACATTTTTTTTTGAATTTAGTTTTGACTGATAAGTGTTTTTGTCACTAATGCCAAAGGGGAAGATTGTTGACATATCAATCATGTTTGTTATTAGTGACATACACTTATTTAGATTATAATTATCTACTAAGCATATTGTACAATTAACAGTGTTAACCAAGCATTTCAAATGTTACCAAGTTCTACAATTACTACCGAGTCCCTTGGATAGTATTCAATTTGTATTGAGAAATTACTACAAATTTGGTGATCAATAGTGTAATGAAATGTCCCTTTTCTGATTTTATATGATATTTCCAACCTCTAATCAGATCTTTAAGATCAAACAACTAATATCACAAAGATCCACCAAATTTCTCAAGAAACCCCAAATCGGGTATGCTGAAAATAGTGCCAAAAGCTTCACAACTTCACAAATTATTAATAAATCTGAAAATGGACATTTTTACAGAAATTTAAGTAGCATAACAGCCTACAAAATGAAATTTATATATCCTTATAGCCTTTACACAACAGTTCAAAAATGTAGGACAAAAACTATGCTCATCGGGCTCCTGAAATTAACACAAAAATGCTCGGAAACACCACAAAAACACTAATAATCTATCTAAAAAGTTTAATCACATCCCAATACATATATTCAGCTCTATTTTAACACCTTAAAGTCTGAAATACAGCAGCAACCCAAACTGATATGAAATACTCAACTGTAAACACCAAACTTGTACAAAAAACACACCCGAAAACCCACAAATTTGCACTGTTCAGCACGAAGGCAAACTCTATATGAGCATGCACATCGAATGACTTCAAACTCCCATCCTTAGCCTTCCTAGAAACCTGCAAACTTGCATTTTTGGGTCTCCTTCTCCACAGGTTTGGCAGCCTCTAAAGAATAACAAAGAAAATGAGCAAAATCAAGTTCTGGAATCAGCCCAAAAATGCCTCCAAACCCCTTAAAAGAGGGCATAACCGTAACTCACATCCAAGAGAGGTTAATAAAATATATTTTAATAATAATTTTCATTTATTAGTCCAACGGTTTCCAAATATTAACCCTCTTTTTCTGAAACTTCACTTTCTTGGGCCTGCCTGCCTTAGCAAAGATTATTATTTTTTAATTATTTAAAAAGGGGACATGACAAGTCCTCCCCTCCCCAAACATTGCTTGTCCTCAAGAAATGGCTGAACAATAAACCAATCAATCCACCTGGATCCCAAATGTAGTCATGAACTATACTACTACCAATTAACACAGGCTCCTGCAATATCCTTTGCAATATGACCAAGAGGAATCCATAATCAAACTGACAATTATAGCTCAACCAAACTCCAAAATCACCACTACCACAGTCAAAAACCCATGAGACACAAACTCTTAGAACATCAAAACCTAAGTAAAGTGGACAAATCAAACTACCAACATAGTAAATACCATCAACGCATCCCACTGGCCTATACAGAATGTAAAATCCAACTCTGCAACAATGGTGAACGCTCTCGAATGAAATTGTACCAAGTATGGAGAATCCACACACTGTACAACTCCTGCAATCAATACAACTCTGCAAATCACCGGCCACTATCTCATAACCATAGCTCCCATGCACTGTTGATGGTGAAAAGACATTACAAGATAAAGATTAAAAAATGGAATCCAAACCAAATTTGCCTGCCATCAACTCCTCAAAACAAGGATCAAATGCTAACTAATGTACATACCCTGCAATATAATGTTAATTAAAAAAACCAACCTCAGTCAACAACTCACCATGAACAAGTGATACAACCCACTGTGACTGATCACTAGCTAAGTCAGGAGATGTCATAGCCAAAGGAGTAGAATCAATAACAACACCCACTGAAGCATCACTCCCAAACTTCTGCTCTAAGTCACATATTATCAAGCTGTCAACTGCAAAACCTATCACCATGTCATGCCCATCACAACTCTCATCTTGAGGCATCAAACTGTAACATAACTGATGATAAGCAATAGGAACCAAAGTACATCTCTGTATCATCATCTCATCAACATGGTCATCAAAGGTAAATTGATGAGTGTACCTCACAGTGTAATGCCGATAGAATTCGCCAATCTCAGTCAGTGGCTCAGACTGTAATCTAGATGAAACTAGCTGCAATTGATCATTAACCATGTTGGAACTGACTACTACCTCTGAAGTTATCACCAAGAGAGTAGTATTACTAGTAGGAACCATGCCAACTGCCGACTCACCAACATCACACATGATCTTTGATACATCTCTAGTCTCCGTGCCATCAGTACTAGAGGCCACCACCATGTCAGGCATACAACAATCCACTACAACACCCAACTCAATTGAACCTAACTCTATTGGGAATGAACCTGATATGCCAATGTTAGTATCAAGGATGGATGCATCCCCATCTCCACTTCCTTTGACAATCTTGACCATGGACATCCTCGGATCACCAAACACCACATCTTGTGACTATATATAATCAGGTAAAGACTGTAGTTACTCTAACTCCATGGTCACCTTAGCCAAATGAAACTATGACTCCTTGAAAGCCAACTCTGTACTCTCAAGAATCTCAAAAGTCACCTCAAGCTGCTCAGTAAGCTCACTCACCTCATCTTCCTTGGCCAACAATGCATCATATGTTGTACTGCCCCACTCCATAAGATAATCTCTGTCGGCTACCAACTGCATATAATTCTGTCTCAAAATCCGAATAGCCTCCCATAAAGAGTGGATCTCTGTCAAGGAAAGATAACTGCCTTCCTGCTCATCACTAGTAGGAGAACCCCATCCATAAACTGCTAACAATTCATGAGCAGCATTGAAATGCTGGCAAGTGATAGCAATGTATCGGTCACTAACTCTCAACTGATTAGACACATGATGACACTGGCTTAACTATCTCCTACAAACCTCCTCTGATGCACTGTTTAAAGGAGTATCCTCAAAGTTACTAGTCTCTACAGTATTACCATCCATATCCTTTGAATCAAATCTAAAGCTCATATCAGCATATAGAGTATCAAAAACATTAGCACTACTGTTCAACTCCTCTGTACCCAAGGAAACTAAGTCTTCAAAACTGCCCACTACATCCTCCTAGATGTCATTAATGCCAATATGATCCTGGGACTCATCTGTACACACTGCCAAATATGAAATATCATCAACACATTCCAGCAAGTATGGTCAACTGGATATATGAACAAATCCCAACACCGGTGTATAAAAACTAATACCAACATCGGATAAGCTCCTGGCACAAGAAAAGACAACACCGTGCAATCTGCTAATCAAATCCATGATAGCACCCAAACAATCACTGCTACCAAAAAGTGTTAAAGATTTCAAGTCAACTGAATCCCAAATGCCAATATAACAATCTTGAGTCCATATTCGTAAACTATAATTAGCTGGTAACTCAAGAAAAATCCTCACCTGAGTAATATGACCAATACCAACTAATTCCACATACCTGTCTGACATTATCCCTATATCCTAGATGTGAATGCAAGATGAACTCACAACATTATCAATGTCCACATATGATCTACCATTCGTAGAAAGCTGAGTATTAGGAGTGCAAGATGAAACTAAACTCAATTCCATGCCATGCTTATCCCCATGTCTCTCCCAGTCTTGTAATGCCAATGGAGTATTCACCAAAGAAGCTCGAGTGTCCTCAAGCTCATGAGAAAGCCTGTCAACTTCCTCCTCCTTCCTCCTCAAGGCATCTGAATAGTCTTCGACAAGGCTAAGAAGATGGTCATGATTTGATAGAAGATGTAAATAACTCAACTTTATCGTTCCCATTCCTTCCCTAATCGCTTGTAAGTCAACACAAGGAGACTTTGCCTGAACTCCCTTATGTCTACCCTGTAACTGAATCATCTGAATGTGATCCTCTATCATATCCCGCATACTGTCATGATGAGATAATGAAGTCACAATACTATCTTTGTTCACCTTCAGCTAGCTGGACAAATCATGTGCAGTACTACTTGCCTCAACCTCATGTGATGAAGCATCTAACTGTGCCTGGTACTCTTTCTCAGCAAAGTCATGAATGCTCAATGTTTGCTCATCTCTACTAGGTATCTCACCATCATGCACAAAAACATCCTCATAATCATCATCTAAACCCACTACCTCCTATGGCAGAGTAGAATCTGAGACCTTTTCCTGGCTATAAGCTAGTTTCTCAAAATCCTCATGCAAGTTCTTGGTAATTATGTCATCTACCCTGTGAGAAAATTTGCCAAATAGAAATCCAATCAACTTATCCACCTTAGCTGGGTTAGACAACATGTCATTCATTATACAGTGATGCTCGACCAACTGTTTAGACATGTCATGGCTTATTTTCTTAAGTCTATCTCGAATGTCTAAATAACCATCCTTTCTACTATTCTGACTCTGGATATCAATTGTCCAAGATCGTGTCCTCTGAGACTCTCTACTATACCTATCCATTCTAGATAAAGTAGAGTGTAACCCCAATAGGTTATAACTTCTTCAAACACCAAGAACTAACATGCAATTGATTACAAGTAGCATGCAACCATAGATTTCGACATGCAGCTAATTAGAAGTAACATGCAACCACCAAATTCACCAAGAACTGACATGCAAATGATTAGAAGTAGCATGCAACCATAGATTTTGGCATGAAATTGATTAGAAGCAACATGCAACCATAAATTATGACATGCAAGATCTGGGTAATTGTCAAAACTGACATGCAAGATCTGGGTAGTTGTCAAAACTGACATGCAAACTTCTACAAACCCTCAAGCTGGCAAGATCATAGCTCTGATACCACTGAAATGTCCCTTTTCTGATTTTATATGATATTTCCAACCTCTAATCAGATCTTTAAGATCAAACAACTAATATCACAAAGATCCACCAAATTTCTCAAGAAACCCCAAATCGGGTATGCTGAAAATAGTGCCAAAAGCTTCACAACTTCACAAATTATTAATAAATCTGAAAATGGAAATTTTTACAGAAATTTTAGCAGCATAACATCCTAAAAAATGAAATTTCCAGATCTTTATAGCCTTTACACAACATTTCACAAATGTAGGACAAAAACTATGCTCATCGGGCTCCCGAAATTAACACAAAAATGCCCGAAAACACCACAAAAACACTAATAATCTATCTTAGAAGTTTAATCACATCCTAATACATATATTCAGCTCTATTTTAACACCTTAAAGTCTGAAATATAGCAGCAACCCAAACTGATATGAAATAATCAACTGTAAACACCAAACTCATACAAAAAACACACCCGAAAACCCACAAATCTGCACTGTTCAGCACAAAGGAAAACTCTGTATGAGCATGCACATGGAATGGCTTCAAACTCCCATCCTTAGCCTTCCTGGAAACCTACAAACTCCCATTCTTGGGTCTCCTTCTCCACAGGTTTGGCAGCCTCTAAAGAATAACAAAGAAAATGAGCAAAATCAAGTTCTGGAATCAACCCAAAATGCCTCCAAACCCCTTAAAAGAGGGCATAACCGTAACCCACATCCAAGAGAGGTTAATGAAATATATTTTAATAATAATTTTCATTTATTATTCCAACGGTTTCCAAAGATTAACCCCCTTTTTTCGAAACTTCACTTTCTTGGGCCTGCCTGCCTTAGCAAAGATTATTATTTTTTAATTATTTGAAAAGGGGACATGACATGTAAACTGGGCATAACAGTATATGTTGAGTTTATCAATGCAAAAAAAGTTGTGTAGTGCTTATTGAGTTCACACTTATTGTGATGAGAGTCTAGTGTTAACTGAGCCACTTAGTGCTAACCAAGTGACTTAGTTTATACTAAGCTTGAAGTGATAGCATTGATCGAGCTATACAGTGTGAATTAAGTGACTCAATTATATGTCAAGTTTCATAGTATTTTTCAAGTCACTAGCGCAGACCGAGTTCAAGACTACTTGAAAGTGATTAGTATGGACTGAGCTTCTATGTCTACTGAGTGCATGATGATGTTGAGCATTGACAATGGATACCGAGTATTAGAACCTCACCGAGCTAGTCTTTAGAACTCGAGTTTCTTCATTTGGGCCAACTCTGTGATTTTTGTGTAAATTTGTATTATGGCTGACTTTGTAATTTGTAAATTGGATTGGTATATATGTAACATATTGTACCACATCCATTGCACTAGAATATGATGACATGATGTAATATAACAAGCAGAGAAGAGAGAAGAGTGAATTAAAAAAGGCTACATTAGTATAAGGAGTAGCAAAGATTTATCTATCATAGCAAGGTGATTTTTATACTCAAAGGAATCTAATTCAGAAAATCAAGTTACAGGTCAGAGATCAGCTACTGTCTCATCCTAACATGTGGATTAGTCAAATCCTTTCACTAGGAAAACTTAACAGTATTATGTAAATCTCTTTACCGAGTGCATACTTTATTGTATGTTTGTAAATCCTTTTGCAAGGTGGACCTAGTAGTCCTTATTGCTTCTAATAGGGTAGATCATTAGAAGTGATCATTGCAAGCCTTAACAAGTTAACTTTATACTACAATACTTAAGATTATGGGTATCATCCTCACCCCAGTTTTACTTTCTATTTGGAAGGTTTCTTGGTCACCAAATTATGTGTCATAGTGTTATGAATGCTTTAATGTTTTTAGTTTCTCATGCATGCAATTAGATCAGAATACACATGATAGATTAATTGCTAATTAAGGA
Organism: Cupressus sempervirens; assembly: GCA_028749045.1. Taxonomy (NCBI): domain Eukaryota; kingdom Viridiplantae; phylum Streptophyta; class Pinopsida; order Cupressales; family Cupressaceae; genus Cupressus; species Cupressus sempervirens. The sequence goes on along the minus strand of CM053784.1, from coordinate 647,355,913 downwards.
TTAAGATTTATAAGTTATTGATTCACTCCTCCCCTCTCAGTATCTTAGCCTTTCATAATATTTCCAATAGCTCTACATCTCTCCATCTTCTCTATTGATCTTAGATTGGTTTTGACAAGTGAGTGTCAACACACTTAAGTTATTTATTTCATTTATGCCTAACAAGTAGTACATGTTGAGCACAACATGTATATTATAGAGCATGTCGAGTCATAGTGAGTGTCGATTCACTCATGTGTCGAGTCACTCAAGTGCCAAGCAAACGGTATATGTCAAGTAAGTAGTACATGCCAAGTAACACAGGCCAAGTCACAACATAGAGAATAGTATATGCTAAGCATCAAAGACTTTAGATGCTGAGTGACACAGTTTTGACTTTTTTTTTTGCAAAGGCACAAATAACTATGTAAACCATTTTTGAGTCGAGTTAAGATTATATTTTGATATTTTGGAGATAAGGATGAATCTCAAGTTGGATTCCCTATGCAATTACATGTAGCTAATTAGAAAATGAGAAGGATTAAATGGAAAAATGGATGAATCTTAGCCATAGATTCATACCTAACCCTAAGTAACCTAAGTCTTCTTAAGGAGGACAAACCCTAAACTCTCTAGTGAGTGAGTAAGGTATTGAAGGAGCTAAGAGAGAAGTTTGCATGCTCAAATAGTGCATTCATGGTGACTAAGGGGTTATGAAGTGAGATTACATTACATAATCAATTAGAGCAAAATAGAGGAAAGGAAAAGGATACAAAAAAGAGACATTTGATCAAGGAGGGTCAAGAAGACATCAGTTTAGAGGTGATCTATTATCAAGTAATCAAGTAATCAAGTTTTAACTAGAGGATCAAAGCTAACACATTTTAAAAATTGATTTCAGTCAAAATCTCTTAATTGAGTAGTCCTAATAATCTATATAAAATCCTCTAACAAGGTTCTTTCTTAATTGTGAGTTAAAGTTCTTTAGCAAGGCAGACTTCTAACAGGGTGTTGAAATTCTCTAACAAGGTGAGACCTAATAGTCTTTATAAGCCTTTAACAAGGTAGACCTTTCATAAGGTAGATCATGTTTCATGGTCAAAACATTGCAACCTTCATTGGATACACTTTATTACTATAGTAGTGAAGAGTTGTGGGTGTCATCCCCACCCTAGTTTTACCTTCTCATTGAAGCTTTTCTGGGTAATAATATATAGTGTCATATGTGTGTAATTGATTATATTTATATACATGATTTACATTTTATTTCAATTTATTCATTGAATGAATGAGATAAAGGTGTGATGAAAGTTTTATGGGTCCAAGTTTAAACTACTGATTCACCCCCCCACCAAAGGTTTACCTTTCCTATTGTAATTCCAACAATTGGTATCAGAGCCTTGTTCTCTAAAAGAGAAGATTTTCAACTTTGAGGAAATATCTTGAAATGGAAGTCTACAAATTGGGAAATATTATTGAGAACTAGGGAATTGAAATACAACTCATTCTACATCAACTTGATGAAGCAAAAGAAGAACTAAAGAAATCTTTGAAGAGAAGGAAAGAAATTGCTATTGCTGAGAATGACATACAATACAAAGAGATAGACACTACTAAGATACTTGCTAATGGTGACTCCAATGAATTTGATGCAGTAGTTGTAGATCTAATGGAAAATAATAAAGCTCAGACTGACAAAATCAAAAATCTCAAGTTAGAGCAAGAATCGCAAGACATACTACTATGTAAGGTGACTAAATAGAAGAAGAAAGCCATAGAAGACAAAGCCATGATTGAAGATGATAAAAGGATTTTGGCCAATAGATTGGAAGAGAAATCAATAGAGCTAACCAAGATTGCCAACATGCAATTGGATACTCTATGTCAAATTATGAATGCCAAATATGAATTAAATGTCAAGGACATTGAGATAACTACATTGAAATTGAAAAACACACAATTTCAAAGTAATCTAAAGAGGGAAAAGGAAAAATTTTTAAGTTTCAACAAGCCAAATGAAGCCATCAAATACTTTGAGCAATTATTGAGATCCCCTAGATCCAATAATGATATATCTAGACCGGGATATACAAGCACTAAAGAAGGAGAGTCATCCAATAGTGCTAGAAAGGAACAACAAAGGTAAGAACTCCAAACCTACTTGTAATAATTGTGGTAAGAAAGGACATATTGCTAATGTGTGCAGGAGCAAGACAACAAATTAGAATATCAAGCCTAAGTACATGGTTCATTGCCATAAGTGCAAAAAGAAAGGTCATCAAGCACATGTAGAACCAAGACCATGAATACACAAAGATTTGAAGGATATTGCTACAACTATCAAAAGTATGTACATAGAGCTTTTGAATGCAGATCTAAACCCATGTGGTCATCAAACAAGAAAACAAAGGTAAGGAACAATCACAACTCTTATAATTGGGATTATAATGCAAGATATAGTTGTCATTATTGTCAAGAATATGGACATGCTCCTAAGAATTGTATTAGGAAACACTTTAGGGTAACTACCAAAGGTAGTTGAGTCAAACCACATGTTTTAGCTATTTGAAGACTAGTCACATTAGTAGATATTGTCCAACAAGGTCAAAGGCACCAAGTTGTGAATTTGATAAAGGAAAAGACATGGTAGATATTGAACACATCATAGGTGAAATGAATAAGACATGAAAGAAAAAAGATGATTGCAACACATCAAATGGAGAAGGGATCACTTCACTAAATGGGTTAGGTGATCACACCTCATCAAACTAGGAAACCAAGAGGTATGTGTGACTGATATTTAAAAAGGTTATATCGTACATCAATTCCAAAAGGTTTTAGTACTGAAAATATTACATTAGCATAAACAAAGATGAAAGATGTTAGATCATATGTATGATCTTTCTTGACAATTTTGTATCCCACATCCACAGCTATGCAGGGGACATTGTTTAATTTGCTAGATTGGTAAAATTTGTGTGAAATAACCCTAAAAGAAAACTCAACCAATGGATCAATAATTGTGCACATTCTTTTATGTGCAAAAAACCTTTCCAACATTTGGAATAGTATCTTAGAAAACCAGCAGGTCAATAGCAGTTCAAATTGGTGAATACATTGAGTAGTTAGGAGAAAACTTTGAATTTGTAATGACTAGCTACTTTGAGGATTTCAAAAAATAAATGAAGAAGAGGTTGAGAAATACCAATGTCTCTAGTAGAGAAATACTATGATGATGTATGTTTTCTAGTGGATGCCAATCACACTTTTGTACAAGCTGCTACACTAAGGGTGAGATGGATGAGACCCTTAGATTATGAAATCAATGTGGATGAAGCCTCTGCAGCTATCATTGCATTACTTATAGAAGAGGTAGATAAAAGTGAAAAGGTATTTGGAAATTATGAAATGGCTAAATTAAAAATCATAATGGAACTCAAGACTACATCTACCATGAAGAAAAAGGAGAAGATAGTGAATAAATTGAAAGCTAAGTTTGGAGAGGGTGTCGAGCAGGAGGATGAAGAGGAAGAAGACATTCAAGCACAAGCACCCCTTGCATTAACTTAGGGTATGGGTGAAGATCAGATAGAAGAGAAGGAGATTGAAGTAGCTAAAGGTGGTCAGGAAGAAGAAACCAGGGAAGCACCTACACCCACTGATACAAAGAAGAGGAAGCGTAAGGCACAACGAATGGCAAGGGCTAAGAAAACTATAAAACCAAGCCAAGCCAAGCGTACTATACCTACCACAAGAGCCAGTACACATGCACCTATATAAAAGGCTAAAGAAAAGACCAAACAAGTAGAGAAAGAAGCTCAATTATAGAAAAGGCCAAGGAGGAAGTATGCAGCACATGCCAAGTCTGATGAAGAGAAAATCGAGTCATATTACAATAACCAATTTTAGGTGGTGATTCTCAATCCACTTTAAGACTTATAAAATTTATGTGAAAATGTTAGGAATAGTGCAAATTTGTTAGGATTTACACATGTAGATTTTGACAATCTTGGTAAAGTAGAGAAGAACCAATTGGAGGAGGCTATATATGCCATGACAGCAAAATTTAAGACTAATCCATTAGAGATTTCCAACTCTATGCCCAAAAGTCTATATGACCGAGTTGAGCAAAAATGGCACTATTGTCTAAACCTGGAGAGACAAATTAGGTAGACCTCACTAGCACAAGTGATGCCTGAACTAACTAAGGAACAAATTTCTAAGGCTATGAAGAAATATGTAGTTAGGTCCACACCTAAATGCAGAGCATTTATCATATTACAAAATAACATTGAGGATGTAGTGAAAAAGTCCACACAGATGTGGAAACTTACTTATCGGTTGACTAGAGTGAAGGAAGGAGAACCATAACCCATTGAAGTAAATGATGATGAAGAATATTATGACAAAGATAACACTACTGAGGAAGGAACAAAAATGCAAATAGATGACAAGGCAATAGCTGAGCCAAAGTAGCATGAAGAATAGAGTGTGCAAGACACATAATTGTCGAGTGTTAATACTCAACATGTCACAAGTGAGACTACTAAAATAGTAATTGTTAAGGATGTTTTTGACTTATCAGCTCTAAACATAAATCCCCTTATAGAGGATGATTTGAATAAGATATCAGATCAGTCTACACTGCAAGCCAAACTTTGTGAAAATCCTATTTTGGTCAATATAGATGAATTGCAAAAATTAGTGACTGACACTAAAAGGGAAAAGGCGGATCCACAAGAACCAACTTCTATCATCGCTCAAGTCACTACCATACATTCTTTGGTCAAAGGACCTGAAGCTACATAAGATAAGGTTGATCTAGTTCAGAAAAGTACAGTGGAAACACAAGCTACTACTAAAGAACAGAGTGGAATAGGTCAGATAGTCTTATGTACAACTACAACACAAGATCAAGGTGAAAGTCAAGTCATTGTGGTAGAACAGGGAAAGCCTAAAGAGAGTAAGATGACACCTCAATTGAAGGAGAAAAAATCCATCCAAGCCTTGGTAACCTTACCAGTATCTAGCACTCCATCAAGTCAAACTCTTCAAAAGTCGAGCGTAGATGCAACCCCTTTGTAGATCTCAGTGTTGAACCTGAGTTCATCAAGGGAAGAAGAAGTGATCCACTATGGAGACATGAGCCTTGATGAAGAAATAATTTTTCCCAAGTATGACTATGATACAATGACCATAGAAAAAATGGGTATATTGAAACAAGCTCTAGTAAGGAAGAAATATCAAGAAAAGCTTAAAAGGGAGCATAGGCAGAAGCAGACACTGTAGGACATCAAAGACATCTTTTTAGATACATTTAGTCTATCAACTCTAGACGAGACCAAGCCACTAATAGAACAAGTGACAAATATAGTGGAGAAGGTGAGTGATGTTGACCTAGACACAAATGTCAAATTATTAGAATGGTTAGAAAAGAAGTTTCAAAGCAAAGTCAATGAGAAAATATCAAGTGAAATAGCATTGACACAAGTTGCATTGGCAACTAAGGTTGAGGATGTAAAGAAGGTACTTGATAATATCTTCTCATTGTACGCTAAATTGTGTAATCCAACACTCTTCACCCAAGAAACCAGAAGTCACATCTTGAGCTTGGAAAGTCAGACAAGTTCATCAGGTGCCAAACTACCTATGAATCTAGCTCAGAGTGAGAAGCATTTCAAGAGATTTCCTTAATCCCAGAGTCAGTTAGCTACGTTGTCAGTAGATGAGGCCAACATAAGGGCCAAACTAACTAGCATCCAGGCCACTCTAACCCCTCATATGGAAATTTTGCATAAGGAGCTATGTTATGTTGAAACCCTAATGAAGAAAGACCTAAATCTTCCAACCTTAAATGGTCTAGTTCACCTTGCTACCAAGATGGCTATCCAAATAAAGTCTTTGGATGTGGCATGTGAGAACTGGGATGTAACTCTCAAGATAATATTAGATTGCCATAAATCCTTTTTGGAAAAACACACACTAAGTGTATAGCCCATTGACATAAGTGTCAAAAAGGGGGAGACATATTTTTGGGGGAGTGATAGAGAAAATAGGGAGATATTTCTTTTGGGAGTAATAGAGAATAAGAAATTTTGGGGAGATATAAGGAGAAGCATCAACATACAAGAAGTATCATCAGATGAGAGGGTTTCAACAAAACAATGCATGAAGTCAAAGAGTATCAAATAAGACACATTTACTCGGCAAGAGTACAAAATTTTGGTTACGGAATAGACATATCAACTTAGGTGGAGATATCAAATTATGAGGTATCTAAGTTGTTACAAAATTTTGAAAATTTGAAGGTATGTATATAAGCTGAGTTAGAGATATGTTATGCTTGTGAGATTAAGGATATTAATGTATACTCAAGTGTTTTTGACACTCATGTTAAAGGGAGAGATTTTTTATCTTAGATTGGTTTTGACAAGTGTCAACACACTTAATTATTTACTTAGTTCATGCCAAACAAGTAGTACATGCCAAGCACAACATGTATATTATAGAGCATGCTAAGTCACAATGAGTGTCGATTCATTCATGTGCTAAGTCACTCTTGAGTGTTGAGCAAACAATATATGTCGAGTGACATAGGAGCCAAGTAAGCAGTGAATGCTGAGTAACACAAATGTCAGGTCACAACATAGAGAACAATATGTTGGACATGTTTTTACCTCATGCTTTCCTAAATATGTTTTACTGTGAATGCTCCTAGTTTTTTATCTAAAAATTAAGGTTTGATCTCTTTTAATTTTGTTAACCCTAACAAAATCCCTAATTAACATTCTACAAAATTGTGCCCTAAGCAATCCCTTTAAGTCGTATGCATTTACCTTATAGTTGAGCGAGAAAATCATTTTTGAAAAAAAGTATATTTTTTCAAGAACCTTTAAAAGGCTTTTCATTTTGTTTCATAATCTCCCGAATTGATCTTTACTGTCAAATCTTTTAAGATCTATGGTAGTCGCCTTGTCATTATAAGAATCTATATTCATTTTATTTCATGCAACATGGAGACCAAGAAAACATGACACATGGGACCTAGTTAATATGAGCATGGTTTCAAGATAAATTGCCTGCACCATCTGATCTTTTTAGGATCAATAGTGGTCTCTATGTTGCCACTAGAAAGCGTAAGGTTTTTACCGGTCATGACATGGCAACCTCCAGTAAAAAGGAAATATGGCGGGACCAAACTTAAAGACAAGTGCCATAATTTTGGGTTTGTCATTAATAAGCCTTGTTGGCATAGTGGAATGTTAGAAGTGTTAGGCACAATAAAAGATGTACTGTAACAAGAACATGTTATTAACTCACAACACCAAATTTCTTCAAAATCTATGATGGTAACTATGTCACCACCAAAAGTTATAAGAACTTCACTAGTCATGACATGGTGACCTCTCGTGAAAAGAGAATGCAATGGGACTTGATTTCAAAAAGTGGTGGCACCATAGAGACTACTAGTCATAAAGAGCCCAGCCATCATCTCATGATGATATGATGTCATGTGTCACCGTGGATTCGCACTAAAAAAGGATACTTGTTGATTTATGTCATCAAATATCTCCCAAATCGACGATGGTCACCACATCACTATAGAAACTTGCTTGATATTTAGTATTCCCAACATGGAAACTAAAGGAAAGTAAGAAGAACCCACCATAGTTACAATGAATTAATTGTGAAATGCTCATCGTTCAATCAAGGTTACATCAACAGTGGTCACTATGAGGAGTTGCTCGATGTTTATGCATAGTGACATAGTGAGAGCATGACACATGTCCAAAAGAGCCAATGGGTCTAGCATAACTTGCCAATAGTGAAAGGAAAGACCTGTGTGGAAGAATTGAATTGGGTTGGCTACCAACCTAGTCAATTGAAACTGAGTCACTGGTGATTTTATTCTTAGATTGTCTGATTGTTTAAAATCGATAGCTTGTTTTCAAAATTAGAAGGTGATGCCACCCTGTGTTCCTTACAACCCATTTATGAAAATTAAGGCTCCCCCGTGTGAAGTATAACTAGAGACATATTGCAAGATTTCATCAATTTTTCTCTATGTGAACAAATTTTTGATTTTTAGAGAGCAAAGAACCTATTGAAAAGGTACGTCTTGCCTGATTAAAGTGCAAAAGAATTTCCAGTATCCACCATGTGTTGCAAAACTTTGGCAAAAGAGTAATAAACAATCAAGTATCTTAATCCATTAAACAACAAAGAATTCTATTATTCTGCATCACTATTAAACATGCCTCTAAAGAAGGTTTTTTCTAGGAAGGTAGATTATGCAAGTAGAAATAGACATGATGACTTCCTTGAATAATTGACAAAGTCCACAAATGAGTCTTCCTAGATGAAAAATATATTTTATGTGAACCCTAGGCTCAAGATTGTGGATGGCTTATATGATAAAGGGAATTGGGTTAGGGTTGCTACTACTTCTAAAACAAGGTTCTAACTTTCTAAGAAGTGGTTTTTAGAAAGAAAATTATTTGATCCCAATGGAAATATTTGGAATTTTAATTTGGGAAAAATAGTGGTCCCTAGTGTTTTCATGGATTCAGACCTACTCATAACCATTGCTCAAAATTATGACCCAATAGTTAGCGTAGTAAGAAAAATAGATGAGGAATGCCTGATAAGGATAAATGCTAAAGAAATTTGAGAATTTTTTGGTTTGGAACCACTCTTAGATTATCATGAGACCATTGACCTGCCAGGATTGGAAAAAGAATACTTGTCTAAAAAAGATAAGGTCAGGAAAGGTGCACTAAGGGCACACTTGGGCTCAATTGGAAATTTGACATTGGTTACAAAATCTACTAAAGAACCATTTAAAAAGGAATTCTTCAGCTATAGGGCTATAGAAATATACATGACTCTATGTAGGGTTTTTGGTGAAGAAAAACAAAATTTTATGCCAATTAAATTCATGTATATGATGACACAGATCTTTTCTCTCGGTGTGGACATTATTTTTTATTTTTCTTCTTACATAGCAGAAGAGATCCATATAGGATTAGTTGGGATTGCAAAGGGCAAGGTGGAAAAGACATTTGGCCATTATTTATTGTTAATGCACATATTCTTATTTAAAGGGGTTACATATTTTGAAAAGGAGATGGTTCTGAACCGAGAATATGAAGGAGAGGCTTTCCCAATCTAGTTGTGGAGTGCAAATTTGACTTAGGATGTAGAGGAAGCCAGCTTTGTTAGATTTGATAGGTATTTTGCATCTAGGTTAAGAAGCCTCATATTAAGGGACAATCCCATAATTCCTAAGGCATTGTTGGATTTCATTAGGCCCATGGACAATCCTTTTAGGTTGAAAGTATCCCATGACTGGGTAGATATCATACCATACCCTATTTCTATAGTTTTTATGGTTTATGGTTTCCAAGGGACTCCCCATGTACTACCCTACCAAGTTTTCTTAAAGATAGGGATAGTTGCAATGTTGTGGCAAATGGGGGATTGGAGGAAGCGCAATTGGTTGGAAGATCCAAAGGCTCAATTTTCCCCACTTGTATTGTGGCTCACCATTTCATCATCACTAAGGGTAGTTGGGTATTCTTGTATAAATTCTTAGATTGGTACAAGATGGTTGTGTCCCTTGCCTATTTTTGTGATACTGAGAGATTTTTTGATGTTTTCAGGCGAAGGGCTCAAGTTGGTTCAAAAGAGCCTCAATTCTATTTCCCTGAAGGTATAATAAGGAATGAATTCTCTTTGCAAGAGTAAAAGATAAAAAGGAGAAATCGAGGGTTTATTCTAGGGTTCTAGAATTCATAAATTGTTTTGATAATAAATATAAGCCTCTAGAAGATGCAAAAATAGAGGCAAATAAATTGAATAAGCTAATGACTAATTTTCTTGAGATCATGGAAGTCATGAATGAGAAAAAGATATTCTTTATTAATTCTTTTCCCAATAAGGCCCGAGAGGTCATGAGGAGATTGTCATTTACCCCAACAGTAGGATTAGGACAGTTAATTGTTCAAAAAAGGCTTGGCTATAGTATAATTTAGAATACAAGGGTTACATTAGATAAAGGAAAACAAATAATGGGGTCAACCAATGCTGTTCTAGAGGAGAGACCTAATGATCCCATGCCCAAGAGATAGAAGATAGAAAAAGAACAAGTGCCTCAAATAGAGGAATATTCACCCACCCAATCCCCCTTACACATTGGAGATGAATAGCTCACTAAGGAGCAAGTGGAACAGTTGGGGTCCCAAGGGGTAATCTTCATTATTGCAGTAGAATTGGAGGAAGGAAATCCTCAGGAACCTCTTATGCATAGACATGAACTAAATGTTGTAGATTATAGAGGAAAGGAGTTGGATCCTATGATAGAATAGGCCAGCCATGAATTCATGTTTGACGATAATTTTGTCAAGTCCAAAGCCTTTTTTCAATTTTCTTGGAGAACAAACATTGGAGTGTTTGAGGAAAGATGTAATAAAATGAAATTAGAGCATCCCAAGATGGAGGAGACAGATGTACAAAATCAAATAAAGGAAGAAATGATGCAAAAATTCAAAAGCTTGACCCTTGAAGTGTTGGAATTTTTTAATGGGAAGATATCTTCTGAGAGGGGGGGTGAATTAGAAGATCTGGTCTTTTTGAGACTTTTAAAGGCATATAACTGAAATTAACATGCATGCATATAACTCTAAACAATCATAAGAAACAAACATGTATCACCACATAACACTTGAAATTTTGGTGACCCAGAAATGCTCCAAGAATAAGAAGGTAAAACTAGGGTGGGGATGATACCCACAAAATTACTGCAGCAATTGATTTCAACCACTTCTGATGGTTTGCCCTGTTAAAGGCTTTACACTGTGTCAATAGTGATCTAGTTAAAGGATTTACAAACACTTTACATGAAGTGTTACCCTGTTAAAGGATTTAATCACCTTTTTAAAGGATCTACAAGATAGTTGTTAAGCTAACCTATCAGCATAGGGTTTCCTTTCTACTACAATGGCTAAAGAGTATTAGGTATAATAAACCTGATAACTTACAATCCTTGATTGCTAAATACAGGCACTTAATCTTCTTTCCCTGATCTTGATCTCTTGAGATCTGATATTCATTCGTGTCCCTTGCTTTGTTCTGATCAACTGAATGTCTAACTACTATCTTGTCCACATAATCTTTTTAATACCAAAGCTCTGTAATGACCTTAAAAAGACTCTACAATTCCTTCTTGTCTACAACTCTCTTTCAATAGCGTCAGGACTCCCTTATAAAGATTAGTGGATCGTTATGCATCCTTGGATAAAGTCTTCCCACTCAAACCCTTAAAATTCACCCATTGGTTGCATGCAATTCCAATTTTTTGATTGGCTACATGAGGATTGCATAGGTGAGTGGAAGGATTTGATCTTATCTCCTTATCTTATCATGAGTCATGCATAACCATTTTACATCTTGGTTTGTATTGGCACAAACTCTTATGCTAATCCTGCATTGCTCAGCACATGAGGTAATACTGATGCTTGGCACCATCTATTCTGGATTGCTCAGCATCCTCTGTGTTTCCTGTGTTACTCAGCTCTCACTGATTCCTAAATTACTCGGCTCTTATTAACTTTGGAATTCTTGGCACACACTATCTTCTGATCTACTCGAAACATGTTGAATTCTATATAGCTCAGCATATAGTGAAATGTGTTCTGCTCGACAACAACTGTAGTTTCCTCGGCACTTTCACTGACTTGGCACATATAAAGAAATTCTAGCTCATCTCCCATTGTGTATTTGGCATGTATGGTTAAGTGTGTTGACACTCATTTGTCAATCTTATTTATTTGATCAACATGAAGAAGGGAGATAAATGATAAAAGCATCTAGGGTTTTGTTGTTGTGTAATTGAGATATTGTAGATTCTATGATTTTCAATTCTATCACAAAGAAGTTGAGTACAGAGGAGAAAGGGAACAAGGAAATGAAAGGTGCCAAATTTAGTGAGGATCATGCTACACTATTCATTTGGTCAATGAGAAAAGGATCCAAGGCTAGCTCTTCCCAACTTGATGACACTAGCTTAATAGGAAATTTAATTGTGAAAAGAGTTGAAGAAACTACCACTAAAGAGGCTGCAAAGCTAGGTGTTGGATCAGCCAACCTCACCTTAGCCACAACTCAGAGAGACACAAGAGAAAGATTAGAGTTGCAAGAAAATTATGAGAAAGTTTTGGCTGCATACAATAAAGAAGTTCAAAAAAGAATTAAACTAGAAAATAAATTGATGGGACACCAAGGGAAATATAGTATGCTTGCAATCACTCATCCTTATCCACTAGTGGAGCCTTTTAAATCCAATCCCCTTATTGAGATCCCAGACACACCACAGAGACCTCAATACTACACTGCAGAGGATTTTGAGGAAGAAAAGAGTAAATTGTGGGCATTGCATGTTGAAATGGAGATCCAATATGAGGATAAGTTAAGGAGAGCCATTATGTATCTAGTTGATAAAATAGATTGGCCAGCCTTCTATGAATAGTTTAAAAATGTAGTAAATACATGGGAAGAGATGAAAGCAAGTGATGATTACCTAAAGCCAATTGTCAACTAGTAGAGTAAAAGAAATAAAGATGTTACTCTTTTGTAGTTTTCTATTATTAGTTTGTCCTATGAGTATATTGAGAAAACTTATGATTTGACCAATGATATATTAGAGTTTGATGATAAGAGAGTTGCATTGTAGAGAAGAATCATAAGTTATCTAGATAAGTATAAGAGTATTATTTTTGAACTCTTCCCACATGCCATAGAAAAAGAGGATAAGTTGAAGAATAAAGATGAATGGGCCCAAGAACTAAATGATTTATTGTGCCTTCAAATGAATAAGGTAATAAATGAAAAGGGAAATGCATGGTGGGCAGCCACAACTGAAGAAATTGTAAAAGTTCAATTTTTCTTTGATTCTTTGAGGCAAGATTTTATTGAGATTGATAAATTAGGAGAATATGTGATGAAGAAACCACATGATCTTCTAAATTTTAATTGGCCAGATGACACACTTTTTGACAAGTTGATGGTAGAATTAGTTCATGCAAAGCAAGTAGAATATGGGGAAATTGATGATGCTGAAATGGAACAAGATGAAGTACAGATAATTGACACATCAGTAAAAATAGAAGAGGACCAGGAAAAGCAACCAATTGTAGTTACCAGAGTGGAGCCCCAAAGTGATGACTTGACAATAGGAAAATTAATGGTGAATGCCAATTTGTCAGTACAAGAGGACATGGATGGAATATCTCAAGTCCATCTTAGCTTACAAGTACTAGAACAAGGCCCACAGCATGCAAAATCAGTAATCACACACTCCGAGGATGAACAACAACAACAAGGCTAATCATGAAATCTTCTTGATAACAAAGGATGCAATAGAAAGTGGTCCCACCAAAGAATATTCATAATGAAAGACATTCTATTGCACAAATTTTTTGTCTTTTATGATAGTAACAATGTAAATATCTTTTCTGTCTTAAGGACAGTTGTCAGTTTCTCTATGTGTGAAGCTTGTTGCATCTCACCCTATATAAGTGAGATTCCAAGGCTAGAGAACGGGTCTAAGTCATTGTATAATTTTAGTTTTTCTAAGCTTTGTTTGGTCCAATCCTTGATGCAAACTTTATGAAATATTTTCTTTGCAAGTATTTGAGAATACATTGATGTCATAAGATCATGTAGTGTCTTATTTTGAGTTTTTTTTTGAGTTCAATTCTAGCTATAATACAATTTTCAAAGGAAATTAATAAAAAGGTGAGCTATCCCCATATCTCTTCTTTTTAAATCTTGTCTCCATTTTTATTACCTGGTTATCTTGAAATTGCATGAGCAAAGCTTGTTCAATTGAATGCAATTAGGCTAAGTTGTATATCATTTTCGCTATTGCTTTTAATTTAATGAATTAGGTAAATGCTTAAGTGAGCATGATAGGATTTCCATGGTAATAGGGAGGATATGTGTAAGAATGAGTTTCAGTAAGAATTGCTAATAGAATTGATTGTAATGTAGTCAATTAGGTCAAGAAATTGGATAGACTCTAAATCCCAATGGATGAGGCACTAATCAACTATTTTAGTCTACATATGGAGAAACCATGAATATGCATCAAAATTAAAATTTAATCAATTTTACTTTATTGTTTGAAGAGTGTCAATGCTGGTCAGCACTTGTTTACATTTGATCTCTGAGTCTTAGTTAGCTACTATTGCCCAGAATTATTTGTAGATCTAAGAAGAATTTTGACCAATCTGCTATAGAGGGGTGATTATTGTTGTAAATGTTATAGAATGAATGAATTATGAATTTGATATTAGGTTGTGAATCTTTTATCCCTCAGGTGCACCCACCTTGGTTTTGTAGAGACAAAAGAGTAGAAAATATTTCCAGATTTTATTGAGGGTAGGTCAAGATCTAAAGCACATATGACTATTTATGGGAAGTAGTTGATCCTTAGGTTGTTTTGATCTTTATTATCTTGGTATTAAGTATTTTGTTTCTTAATAGTGTAAAAACACCAACACAGTATATGCCAAGCATCAGAGACTTCAGATGTTGAGTGACACGATGTTGACATTTTTTTTGTGAAGACACAACAACTATGTAAACCATTTTTGAGCTGACTTAAGATTAGATTTTGATATTTTGGAGATAAGAAAAAATCTCAAGTTGGATTCCCTATGCAATTACATGTAGCCAATCAAAAAATAGGAAGGATTAAACAGAAAAATGGATGAATCTCAGTCATAGATTCATAACCAACCCTAAGTAGCCTAATTCTTCTTAAGGAGAGCAAACCCTAAACTCTCTAGTGAGTGAGTAAGGTATTGAAGGAGCTAAGAGAGAATTTTGCATACACAAAAAGTGCATTCATAGTGGCTAAGGAGTTATGAAGTGAGATTACATTAAAGAATCACTTAGAGTAGAATAAAGGATAGGAAAAGGATATAGAAAAGAGCCATCTAATCAAGGAGGACCAAGAAGAAATCATTTTGTGGGGATCTATTATCAAGAAATCAAGTGCTAACCATAGGATCAAAGTTGAGACATTCTAACAGGTGATTTCAGTCAAAATCTATTAACAAAGTAGTCCTAACTAGCTATATAAAATCCTCTAACAAGGTGCTTACTTAATTATGAGTTAAAGTCCTTTAGCAAGGCATACTTCTAACAAGGTGTTGGAATCCTCTAACAAGGTGAGACCTAACAGTCTTTGTAAGTCTTTAATAGGGCAGACCTTTCACAAGGTAGACATGTTTCATGGTCAAAATATTGTAGCCTTCATTGGATACACTTTATTACTGTAGTAGTGAAGAGTTGTGGGTGTCATCCCTACCCCAGTTTTACCTTCTCATTGGAGGGTTTTTGGGTAATCATATATGGTGTCATATGTGTGAAATTGCTTTTTTTTTTAATGTACATGCTTTACATGTTATTTCAGTTTATTCATTGAATGCATAAGATGAAGTTGTGATGAAAGTTTTATGGGTCCAAGTTTAAACTACTAATTCACCACCCCGCCTCCCCCCCCGCCCCACCCCTCCCCCACCTCTCAGAAGTTTACCTTTCCTATTGTAATTCCAACACTTCTCCATGTTTCTCTCTCCTCCTTTATTTCATCTCATTATGTCTAAACATATACCCCTTTCTATAGTCATCCATATGGCACTTTCATATTTCCCCATCTCTCTACCCTTTTTGTATATCTATATTTATCTTTCTATCCCTTCCCCAATTAAGTGTATTTGAAAAAATTATTGATTGATAATTTTGACCTGTTTTCAATATTTGGCAAATGTTTTTAATAACAATTTTTTATCGTCAAATTTGAAAAGAAGAATAAAATCTTTTCACTATTCATGTAATACAAAAAATTTAATGACCAAAAATAAATTAGTCCTAACTACTCTACTATTGAAATATTATAACAATTCCCAATTGATCATCCCATTAAAAAAGAAATGCCAATATATTGAAGTGAGATTTGACATATCTATTTATAAAAATTTAATCATTCTCTCACTTGAAGCATTCCAATAATTTATATAACAATCACAATTGATCACCTAATTCAAGAATAAAAATCAACTTCTTAGGAATGTGGATGCAACTCCTCTAAGTGTCTAGATTGAAGAGTTGAGTTGATTCTTAACAACCATGATTTAAAAAAATTCTCTTTCCTCTTATTGTTGTCTATTGCAAATCTATTATAAGAATGATATTATTAATAAGTTTTAAAGATACATTCAATAAAAAATAAATTGTCTATATTTACTATTGTTATAAATCCAATGTTATAAAATTTAGTTATAAAAAAAATAAACATATATATTCTAACTTTTTCTTTTAAATCAATGTGAACAAAAATAGAGAAAATAATTGAAGATTCAAAATTTTATTAGAAAATATTTATAAGTTATATTAGATTTTAAAATTTAATAATATTATTTAGACACCCAAACACTCCAATGATTATAAAAAAATTAAGTGAATTGGAAAACAAACAACAATATAATCTCAAGTAAAAAGTAAAGCCATGTGAAACATATTACTATAGAATGTAAAATAGTACACTAACTCCCTGAGTTTGGAAAAGTATTGATTGAAAACAAGCAGATGGAAAGCTCTGAAAATTTTGTCAAACACGTAATGTGGGGAAGGAGCAGAGTAGTTGGAAGGCGACTGAGTTTAGTGCACCATGCAATTTGGTCCCCCAATGTGAAATCCAGAATATTTTACAAATGTCTACCCCATGCATTTTGACATCCACCTATGTAGACTTCTCATATCTATCTCTTGTGTGGACGAATCAAATTTGTACTAAGCGCATGCCATGACAGCTTAAAAACCCGCACAAGGCTAGAGGGTGTCTCATTTATGAATGACATAATGTGGAGTAAATTCTTGTGCTCCCCATTTCTTATGATGCAACAGCTTGTTTAATGGATGGGATTGGTTAGATGGCAGTCCAATCTTACCCTTTTATTTTCAACCATTAATTTTTAAAATCAGGGGCTTTACTTCATTTAGGGAACACCTACAGCATAAAAATGAATTATAAATGTTGTACTTGTTTCAATACCCAATGATGGAAAATGATAAGATAAATGTGGGGAACCAATTCACTAATAATCTATATTTTACTGATTGACTTGGATTATACAAGCTATTTAATATCATTTATGAATGTGTGGAGTTTAACTTACATGTGTACTGATTTATAGATATGACCTAATAGAATGTGACTTCTCAAGATTTGCTTACCTCAAGTTTGAATGCTTATTTGATCTACAACATGTATTCACAAACACCTTTGAAATTAGACTACAAGAGTAATGTTCTCAATACTAAGACCCTAAATGAAACAATAAAAAAACATGACTGCATACAATAGATATATTGAATGACATAATAAGTAGATATATTCCAAGTAGATTTTTCTTTAATCAGTTAAATTTAGATATTCTTTTGCACATTCTAGTATTCTTATTGAATAAGTTTATGTAGATACAACAACTATGTGATGCAATGTTCATCAAGTATCCATTGGTAGCTTTGTTCGATACAATACAAAAAGTACAACAACTAAATAGACACATGAGCATAATGTGTAAGGAGATAATTTGGAATACTTAATGCAATGGTTTGTCAAATATGATTTCACATTTTGAAATTGAGAATTTTTTATCTATAATGTCAAAAGTGATTTGAGTAAAATTTCTACCAATAGATCTTATGTGAGGTGATAAAAGATAGATCTATACAATTAAATACAATTTTGATAATCAATAATTAAACATGATCAAAATTTATTATATCATAACCCAATTATATTCAGAATCATACCACTAATACAATAATTATTACATTTACAATAGGGAGTAAATAAAACAAAAAAACACTCAAAAATTAAAAATAAATGAATAAATAAAATTTCACATTCTATTTAAGTTAGAATTGAGTCTAAAGCTCTCACTTGAAAACCATATAACCACCTACCTTAACTCCTAGAAACAATCCACACAAACGACATTGGACAACCTTTCTATACAATTACGAACTTACCTTAAAAAAACAAATTGAATCTTAAGTAATATCACCAATAGTCCAATTTGAAAATGACCCGTTGGACTTCGAGTTGCTTTTAAAAATAATATATCACCCAAGTTCATTGAGTACCACTTAATTAGTGGTGACACGATATAACATTTGATCATGCATTCCCATAAAGATATCAATGTCAAAGAATTATTTTGTACATAATTGTTTAAAGTCATGTCACATTTGGAAAATCAAATGAGCCTAGAAAATTCAATCTTACAAAGGATATGACCATTAATGACAATGGAGATACAAAAATATTGATCGGTAAGATACAAATAATATTTTAATAAAAATAAATTATCAAAATTAAAAGTCAAAATACATATAATTTTGATGTCTTTAAAAAGTAGATATCATAAAATTACACTTTGTAAACATTAAAATTTTGATTTTGAAAAAAATGAAGATTGTTAAATTTATATTATATAAAAGTTAAATTAAAAATTAAAATAATACAAAGATAAAGGTTGTATAAAACAAGTGTAAACATTAAAATTTTGATTTTGAAAAAAATGAAGATTGTTAAATTTATATTATATAAAAGTTAAATTAAAAATTAAAATTATACAAAGATAAAGGTTGTATAAAACTTATGCAATTCTTGGTGGGAAAGATTGAAAGATATTCAACAACTACTCATATGGAGAGCACTAAATTTTCCTTCTTTTTGACTAGAATGAATGTTGGGACTAAACAAATCTAGACCAAGTTTTTAGCCTCACCAACCAAGACTTTTTATTCTAAGCATTGTGGTTTAACCTAATGATAATGATTTGGACTAATTTGAGCATTTAGTAACTTGCTTTTTTTAAGGTGAGACAAGGACTAAAGCTAATTTAGCTAAGAAAAGTAAAACTTGTGAAAAATGACATACATGGAAACTCAAAATGATAATTCTCTGTAAACTTAAGAAAATATTAGGAATGCATGTAATGGACATGAATAAAGTTGTATACATTGTGTTTTTATTTGTATGTTTTTTTGGGAAGATATTTGTAATGTATGTTTTTAATATTTATGTTTTTTTTTTGAAAATTTAATATGTGGTACTTATTGGTTTAACATTTATTCAAATTTAAACTTAAAGTATTTTATTTTATTTTTGATACAATTTTGTTGCAATTTTAATTGTAAAATAAAATAATAGTTGTGATTATATTTTTGAATTAAAAAGTGGCAATAGAAGGGTGTTTTTCTTAATAACAAGAGTTGAATTGCTGTGCAAATGGGCTAGCTAGTGAGCAAAAGCAATCGAAGAATGACCTCTAAAAAGAAACCTAACATAAGGCAAATATTGTAAGGTTAAATAGCAATAAAAGAGAGATACAGAGAAAACAAAGTGGTTTGATTAATCCTTAGTGTTGCACCTTTCACTCCTTAGATTCTTAAGCCACTCCTCCCTCGGGAAATTGACAAGTTCTCTATTATCAACCCCATCTTTCTCTTGCAAGTCTAGCTACAACAAACAAAAAGTGGTTATTGTGCTATACACGATTCTACACCCAAATTTTGTGTGTTTAATATGCCTTTCTCAATCTCTAAGAGCTTCTCCATCATATGTTTGATTTTATTATTTGCACTCTACAAACCTCTCTCCAAATGTAGGAAATTTTTCATCCTACGATCTACTTTTTTTAGAGCATCAATTTGGGTTGAAATGGAAAGATAACATGTATAGTCATTGAAGGAAGAATACACAATTTTCTCCTCAAACATAGTCTCATAGATAGTCCTGAAGTTGTTAGATACATGTGAGACACTCTCAATATTTGTAGACCCCTTCCAAAGCTCATCAATCCATCTCACCTGATTTCCCTTAGCTTTGACATAAACATTAACAACAACCAAAAGAAAAACTCCTTCAATATGATAGGGTCCTTGTTTCTTTTATATAGATCTACAGTTTTCTTGTTCCACTCTTCAACTAGCATAATAACCAACAAACTTCTTAGTGGAAAAAATAAAGACTGTTAATTCCTTGACCCACTACTCTAATATCTACACCATCTAAACCAAAATTAATTTTGTCATTTTCATCTCTAGGTCTTATTAGTGCCACATTCACCTCCCTATCCCACTACCGACACTTTTCTACCGATAGTATAGATTCCTTGCCTAAGCATACACCTTTATATTTGTTGATAGCAGTCATTTCTGCCCCCTTTTCTTTGTCAAATTAAAAATCTTGGGTGACAACTATAATGTTTAAATATTTCTTGGATAGGACTTTATGCGAATAGTTAGCAAGTATGACAATGTATTTTTCAATTTGCTTAGGAAAATTTTAATTGAACTAAATTAATTTGGTAATTTGAGCCAAGGCAATTCCCATCATATTAGAGACAATATTTCTAAGGTTGCCTTTAATAAACCATAAATCTATATCAACAAGGCTAAATACAAACCTTAGTAATAAGTCCCATGCCTAGCTTGCCACCCTTATGAGATGTAGAAAATAGTGAAAAAATATCAAACTAACAACAATTTCATGAGAAGCATAACATGTAATTAAACAAACCCCAAAATTTCATACCTTATCAAAACTCAAGACCTTGAATTTTGAATAGAGAGATGGGATGGGAGAGGCACAATAGTTTCAATAGGAGACTCAAGAAACACCTAGGGTGCAAAAAATAAATATGGGGATAGGTTCTTAGACCTCCCATGGTCATGGTTTGAGTTAGGACTGTAGCGTTAGTAAGAGAAAATTTCAATCTAACATCATTGTCTTGATTGTGTCCTATGGTCTAGGGGAGACTTTCTTGTGCATTTTCTTCCTAACTTTCTCTTCTCATGGGAAGTTGTTTTGGTCTTGGGCTTTTTTTTGTTGGAATATTCAAATATGGAAAGAGTACTTATGAGAGGGGGGGTGAATCATAAGTATCACACTTTAGCCAATAAAACTTTTAACTGAAAGTAAATTGCATGCATGTAAATACATCAAATAAACATGAAACTAAACACATGCATCAACAACTCATAACACTGGAATTTGGTAACCCAGAAACCCTCCAGGAATAAGAAGGTAAAACTGGGGTGGGGATGATACCCACAAAAATTACTGCAGCAATATTGTTCAACCACTTCTGATGGTCTGCCCTGTTAAAGGCTTTACACTGTATTAATAGTGACCTGGTTAGAGGATTTACAAACACTTAACATGAAGTGTCACCCTATTAAAGGATTTTAATCACCTAATTAAAGGATCTACGAAGTAGCTGTTAAGCTAACCTATCACCATAGGATTTTCGTTCTAATACAATTGCCAAAAAGTATTAGGTATAATGAACCTAATAGATTACAATCCTTGATTGCTGAATTCAGGCACCTTTTCCACTTTCTCTGATCTTGATCCTTTGTGATCTAATAACCTTCACTTCTAAAAATAGATTTCCCTGTGCACCCTTGTATATCCACTCATATATATTTTTACAATGAAATTTTGTCTTCCTTATAAAGACTTCAAGGACTTAGGGTTAGATATGGATCTACGATCCACATTGAATCTTCATTTTCTGCTTATTATTTGCACTTCTTCTATTGGTTGCGTGCTTTCATCATTTTTCTTATTGGCTACATGTAGATTGCATAGGAAAAATAAAAGATTCGATCTCATCATTAAATCCTTCAAGATTTACCTTATGTCGGCTGTAAAAATGGTTTACATCATAATTTGTGCAATTACAAACTCTTATGCTGATATACTGAGTTACTCGGCTCCTGAAGTATTGCTGATACTCGGCACATGTTATTTCCTAGATAGCTCGGCACCTAAACAAAATTGTATCACTCGGCACCTTATGGTACTCGGCACTTGTTAACACTTGGCATCTTGTGTTGCTTGGCACTTGTTAACACTCAGCATCTGATCTTCACTCAGTACTTCTTAACACTCAACATCTTGTGTTGCTCGGCACTTGTTAACACTCGACATCTGATCTTCACTCGGTATCTGAAAACTACTCGGCACATGAAGATCACTCAGCACTTGAAATCTTTCCTAACTTGGCATGCATGGTGTACTCGGCTCCAATGTGGAATGTGGTTAAGTGTGTTGGCACTCAAGTGTCAAAAACCATTATGAGGTTAACATTTTTTTTCTTAATTTTGGGTATATAATAGGTTTCAACAATGGTGTGAGGGGCTTTGAGGCATCTCTAGATTATTTAGTGATACCTTTAGATATTATGGTAGATTATGGAGCTTTGATGATATCATTATCACAATCTCTAGATTCTTTAGTGATTATGGTGGATTATGGAGCTTTGATGAGGTATCTGGTGAAACTTAAGATGGTGCTATTAAGACTAAAGATTATGGTAAATATCTTGGTTGGAGACTTGTTTGGAGGCTTGGTTCTATGGTTTTGTGGGGACCCATTTTACAAGTTGTGATTTCTCTTATTTTCTCTCTTAGTGTATTCTTTTGTTTCCTATATGGGAGCTTATGTTCATTTTTGGTTTTGGTTCTTTTTCTGTGTGGTGGATCTATCCTATTGATTTTTTGCCACTATGATTTGCCTCTATTTTGGTGTTGGCCCCCTATTTTCTCATGTGGTTATTCTCCCTACTATTTATAAAACCTCTAGAGGCTAGTTCTTTCTCTATTGGTGTGTTGAGAAGGATGTAGGTGCTCATTGGCCTCTAGTCTTATAGTATCCAAGGACTTTGGGAGTTTTTGGGTGACTCTCTTTGTACTGCAGTGGTGATTTCCCTTAGTTATTGCTAGGTATGTTTTTTATTCTTCTTTTCATTTATTATTTTTGGTTGCATTTGTTTCTTTATGGGTTTCTCTTTTTAGTTTGGTTTCCCTATCTTCCTATTATATGGGTGTGTTTGCCCCTTTTGTGTTGGTGCCTTTATTTGTGGTTTTTTTTTTTTTTTTTTGTGTCCTTATTTTTCTTTTCCCTCCTTTTGGATTTTTTTTTGTTATTTTTCTTTCAGCCCTTGTTTTCTTGTGTGGGGTCTTCTTTCTTTTGTTTTTAATTTTTTCCCTATTTCTATTTGTTTAAGTTGTTGTTGGTAGTTTTCAAGGGTCTAGTCTAGTTTTGGTTTATTTTTCGCTTGGGTCTAGTTATGGCAGGTTAGAGTTTTTCCATTTTTTTTCCAATTATTATATTTGTATTCTCTTGTATGAGATTTATTTCTTCAATTTTTACTCCTCCTTAAAAGAATTCTATAGAGGATAAGTCATTCCCTATTGAGGATGGGTCTTTGGGTGTGTCTTTTTTTTTGTGGAAATGACACAGGGAGATTTTCTCCTTTTCCATTCCTAATAGAGGTAGAATCTTCTTCTATCAAGGAGGATAATGGTTTCTGAGATAAGGATGATAGGTTCTCATTTTGGTCCTCTTACAATTGGGGCTAATCAATTACAAGGTTATTATCCATTTAGATTTTCATCCTATATGACTTCATCTTTTTGGGTCCTATTAAGGTGTGATATTTTACTTTAGATAAGGAAATGACTTTTTCTACAAAAAAAATGGGCTTCACTATTATGATATCATTTATTTATTGTATCCTATTGGTTGTGGTTTCACTCTTTGTTCCTATTCAGAGAACCCATCTTCATTCACTTATCCTTTTTCTAGCTTGGAAGAAAGTCTCCTTTTTAGATGGATCTTCTAAGTTCTATCTCTTGAGGTTTCTTTTTTAGGTTAGGAGAATCTATAAAAATCCCTTCAATGTTTGAGGATCCTATCAAAAACTTTTTCTAATTGTTGGAATTAAGTCAAAACTCGAGGTGGTTTGGGGAGACTTTCAAAACCCGATAGTTTTAGATCATTTTATTTGATAAATCTGATGAGGTTGAATAAGTTAATCATTTTAGGATCCATGGTAAAACCCAATGTTAAGAGGTCTAGGGGGCCTTTCAAAACCCCATTATTTAATTTTCTTTTGGATGATCAATCTTTTAAGGAAGTATGTTATGATTTATTTGGGAGTTATGTTAAAACTCAATAGGGTTTGGGAAGAACATCAAAACCTTATGGATCTTCTTGTTTGGAGAATTTCTCTTTGATGTGAGGCTTAGGCTTATTGGATAGTGTCTTTGGGAGTTGGAGCTTTATTTTTATGTTATTTTATAGCTATTCTTTGTTTGCTAGTTTTGGGTTTCCATTTTTTGATGTTATATATATATTGCAATTAATCATCTCTACGAGGTTCTAGATCATTCTCAAAATTTATCTTTAAAGAGTTTTGCAGCCCCATTAAAACTATATTTTACCTTATTAAAAAAATAAGATTGTTAGAAACTACATTTAGATCTAACTTTCCTCCTTAATAAATTGGCCAATTCATGGATGAATGCTCTCCATCCTTCTCTTACACTTTAGGCCCTTGTTATCTAGGCCCAAAAAAGGTAAAGCATTTTGTGTTTCATTATCTTCCCTATAGGTGTGCTTTATAACAAAAAAAATTCAAACTCTAAGAGGATTTTACTCCCATCTCCTAGAATTACCTCTATGGACCAACAATTCTTGCTCATCCTCCTTACATAATTAATTATGCATATCAAATTTCTAGAATTTCTACACTAATAGATAATGATGCCAGTTTAATTTCCCAAAAAAGTCACATACCTTATGGTTGGAAATTAGTATATCCATTCAAGTTAAAATTAAATGTTAAGATCATAATTCCCTAATCAAATCTTACAATTCCTCTTGTATTCTTTCTCCTGCCTCTAGTTGCACATGTTTAGGGGAAAAAGGGGGACACTTTAATAAGATGTAGATCTCTACTTTTTTGGTTTGCTAAGCCATTCAAATATGTATGTGATGGAAAGATGGAATATCCAAATTTGATTACTCTTTATATCCAAAATTAGATTAGATATGACCCAAAGGAGAAAGGGCACCAATTTTAAATTTGAGTTATAAAGGAGAATACAACATAAGGAAATGCACTCTTTGGCCCTTATGGAATAATGTGTATGCAAAATTTAACCAATTGCTTAAATAATGTAGATCTAGATGCTAAGTGTATACAATCAACCCAATTAATATATAAATCTAAGTTAAATATTTGAAAGGAAATAAAATATGAAAGATTCACCTTGAAATACATACAAAAATATGTCTTTTAGCTACAAAAGTTAAAAATTTGAGCTATTTCTAAGTATCTAACTGTAGATTCTTAAATGAAATGATGAAAGGAACAAAACCCAGATATCATTCATCTAGAAAAGTAGCAGGGTCCAGGTCAATCTAGAGTGTCAAATTCTGGCAAGGTTGACATGGTCCAAGGGCACTATAGAAAAGTCAAACCAACTTATCTAAGAAGGTCTTGGGAAGTTATTTCTAGATTCTCATACAAAATTATTATATCCTACTCCTACACACATAAAATAAAAGGTTTTTTTATTATTTGTTTGGTGAGGGCTTGCCTTGGTCAAGCCCTAGATTAAGAAATCAACCTTGAATTGAAATGTAATTGATAAAGGAAATGCTAATATATAGTAGATCTAAATAATATCAAATGAGAGATGCAATTACCTTAAAGATACAATTCCATTTGATACATGATCAAGTATGTAGGTGTAATAGCCTTGACTCAAAGAAACCGAAGAGAAAATCAAAGAAGCCAAAACCTCATATATGGAAATGTATGTGACAGTCCATGAGTGAATAATGGAAGTGATTGAATGAATTGGAATGATATATCTTCTCCTTAGAGCCAAACTCCACTACCACCTTGAAGGAAGAATATTTATACAAGAAGGAGATTCTTACACTTTAATTCTTGATGATACTTTCTTGAAGAACAATGCCTTGATTACTTAATTCTTGATTGTGGTTCTATTATGAATGCATGATTGTGAAAATGAAGCCCCCAATCCTCCTTATATACTAGTTTTCAAGTGGGAAAAGAACTCAAACTTACTAGGGAACAAGATAAATCAATTAGTAACTTGATGTCTTTCAGGCCCTAAACCCCACAATCATTGGTGACAAGGTCAACCTAGTTGACCTTGAATTAGACTACTTTGGCCTAAGGTCAACCTTGACTATACGAGGTCAACCTAGTATACCTAGTGCAAAAGAATGGAGAGATCAAGCCTCAAAAGGTTGAGTAGGATGTGTAGTGAAAACAAGAAGATAATAGGCCTACCAAGAGATATGGGCAATAAGGTAGCAAAGAAGCACTTAGAATACCATACTATGAGGTGAGAGATGATGAAGAAGTATGAGATTGAAGGAAGAAGGAGAAAAAGAGACCAAACCCACACTAAGGAGGGGTAAAAGGTTTCAAAATGAAGTGCATCCTTTTTAAGAAGGTACATTTATCCTTCACTTTAGTCGGAGTATGAGGCAAGGCATACTCGGTAAAGGAAGGAGACAACAAAGAAAATATCATATCAAGGTAGAACATCACTAGGATAATGGACATAAGACCCAAAAACTAGGATCCTAACTCCATTCCCATGCACAAGAGCATGAAAGCAAAGAAAAATAAAGTCAAAGAAAATAAAAGAAAAATAAATAAGGAAATCAAAACCCAAGAAGACACAAAAGGGGTTAGTACTAAAGCCAAAATTAACTAGTGAAATAGACCTTAGCTAAGGAAAAATCTCACCCACTAATATCATATTTTGAATTCTATTACAATGCATAAGAGATCACATATGTAAGGAAAGAGCACCAAAATGGACTACATCTCTCATAAATCAATCCTACCAACATGAAATCACTAAGAGAGAACAAGGGAGGGATTATCTAGCCCAATGAGGTTTGTATTCCTTACTATGAATCACAAAAAGGAAGGGTTGAATGGTTGAATAGGTTTTCATTCCTGATAATAAATGCCAAAACCAAAAACATAAAAAACCAAGATCAAATTGTCTAGTGGGTTTGTGTGCCTAGAAGTCAATCATGTGCACCTATCCATAACTATTGCATGCATGTGTATATGTGTATGTTTATACTCGTACACCAATTTCCTAGTATCACCAGGACATGGGTGTGTGTGTATTACCCTAGGAGGGATTTTTAAAAAAACAAAAAAAGTGTCTTTTCTGAAGACAAAGAAGTATCACTAATTCCCATTGAGGATTTAGCAAAAACTAAAAAACAAAATAGATGCATTTCCTCAAGATGGAGATATATCACTAATACTTGTTTAGGATTTAGACAATGTGCATGTGTTACCTATAAATATGATTTTTAACATAGGTTCTTATATGTGCAAAAGAGATGAAGCAACAATGCATAGATTTGAGGATGACCTAGAAATCATACCCAATAAACAAGATCAAAGTGCTCCAAGCCATACTCAGAATTTGTATTTGCCCCATATTTGTCACCTATGTCCAAGGAGGGAGTATATATTCCCTCCTCCTTAGGATGATTATTAATCCATAGGCATCTTAAGGAAGAGAAATAAGCATAACTAGTATTAATAAGGAGATATCCTTTTACAATAATGTATACCATAAATCTAGCAAACAACATTAACTCTAATAAGCTAAGTAAATAGATAAATTATGAAAGGATACATCACTAATGAGAAGATCTCTTGTGTACAATACATATGAATTCAAGAGGAGTTTCATGAACAAAGAGATGATTTCAACAAGAAAAAGAATGCACCTAGTCATCCCTCTGTGTACACATGGAATAGAGATCCTTGGATGAATTAGAAAGACAAAATTTAAAGCACATAGTAAGGGTAAATGATAACTATGAACATATGTTTACAAATGAAGAAAGGATGATAATCAAGGACATGCAACTCTTGAATACAAGAGACAACCATGATCAAGCCACCACTCCTTATAACAAAAGAATGTCACATAATAAACAAATTCTATTGTACTAAGAAAAGTTGATCCTTAGAAAAATAAAGAATGTACAAAAGGTCTTTCTCCCCAAGTGTGAGACAAGAAAAAAAATCCTATGGTTACATTATGCCATAATATCTGCTGGGATATAAATATGTAGGTAACAAAAAATAGTTATGCACAAAACATTTAATATACAACAAGAACTATTATACAATAATTTCATACCATAGAAGGATAGAGCAAGAAAACATCATAGGATAACCAACTCCAAACAACATAAAATGACAAGATAGATACAACATATGACATAATCTATCTAGATGTTTGTTGAATGGGAAACATGAGAATCCAAGATATAAAAATATATGTGTTAGGAAAAAGACACATGATCTTGTATGTAACAAAATCTTTTCATAAACAAAGATAAAAATGTACCATAAAATAATAAAATCTATAGAGAAATAAGTGAAAAGACAAAGGATAAGCATGTTATGCCTATAATAAGAGATAACATGAAGAAAGAAGATAATAAAATCCATCTGAGTGAGATCCTCGTAATAAAGTTTTAACACAACTAATCAATATAGACATATTAGAAGAATACACACCTAAAAAGGGATTAAAAAGGTGAAGGGATATATAAGATGCTATGCCAATACTAAATATGAAATTTTCAAGTAAGGATATCTAATTATCAAATAACCAAAATAGATCTCAATAAAGGATTATCTTTTCCCCCCAATGAAGGTGAATATAGAGAAAGGCCTATTGTATCACTCCTAAACATATTCTTCAAAATAATAGGGAGTGCTGAAAATAGTGATTAGAAATGCTAAGTTCTTTTATGAAGAAGAGAATAATATGTTGTGTATAAGAAATTTTACAATTTTCAATGTTACCATGAATATAGATGATAAATTCTTTACAATCATGAAGATAATGCTCATTGGTGTAGCAAGGAAAACATTTGAATATAGTCACAACATTCGATATTGATGGTTGATATTATAATGTAGGAGCTTGAAAAAGGCAATAATAAACCCTTAAGACTAAAGCTTCTCTAGTGTTAGGAGGAGAAAAATGTGGAATTGAAAGAAGAAGGTGTATAGGAGATTAGAGTGGAGGATAAGTATTATAAATCGATAATACTGAGAGGGAGGGTGAATCAGTATTCTACAAACTTTTTCCCACAACTGAACATTGTTAATTACTTTATAACTTGCATATGAAAGTAAACCAACAATGTTGAACAGTAAATATAACCATGCACATAGAGAACTCATAATACTATTATTTGTTAACTAGGGAAACCATAGCCAAGGGAAAACCTCAGTGGGGATTATACCCACTAGATCATCCACTAAACAAAAGAATCATGTTCAGAGTATTGATGCTATTAGGGGTCTATGAAGTAAATATAGTGTCTCAAGTCCTTGTTAGAGGACTAGGCCTTGTTAGAAGCCTCAACCTTTTTAGGAGTTTCTTCAACCTTGTTAGGAATTCATAGATCAAATGCAATGTATGCAAGAAGAGTCCACTGCCCTAGCATGCATTTGTACAATGAATTTATTCATAAGAATAGGTCTACATACAATACTTTCCGACTGCTATAATTCAATTTCTCTAATCATACATCAGATATAGTTTGCGTATCATCTCATTGACTTCACATCAATCACAAATATTGCATAGATCTCTCCATATCTATCACACTTATCTTCGCAAGATAAGATCTTTACTTGTATATTAGTAAATCTCTACTCAGTCAGCCTTCATGTCTTCACATACATGACATAATATAAAATAACTTATGGAATAACATCCACAAAGTTGTCTCATCATGACTTACTTATTATTTTTTCACCAAAATAATTCCTTAAGTCGTACAATTCAATTTCGTATTATGCTCTGTCAAATACTTGTACTAGTATTTCAATCATAACTCATGTCATACTATGTGTACACATCTGTAAACTGGTACACATCATCATGACACTATCATTGAGCTTTCCTCAACTACATATAAGCTAACTCTTAATGATTTGTCTATACACATCTCATATGTCTTTGTGTTGTTGCAAACTGTCTAACACTTAGACAATTTTCTAAATCTAAATGCATAAATGAAATATTGAATACATGTTGCTATAAATGAAAAATCTTAAGATATCTATCTGACCATATTGCCAACAACATGTCCCTTTGGAATTGATGGCAACATTTGCGAAATTGGCTAAGTCACAAAATGATGACATACATTAAAAAAATAGATAGAAATAACTACACAAAATTTCCTTCAAAAGATAATAGTTTTATTCATGTTCTGATGGATCATTACATTCCTTATCACTCCTTTAGATTGATACATAAGTGTACTCCTCCTTACATATAAAATACATACATACAATTTTCCTTTACATATTACTCCCCCTTTGACATCAATGACAAAGGTGTCGAAAAAACTAGGAGGCCTACTAGTAATCAATTTTTTTACCCCACTAATTATGAATTATGTACAGTTCTTTCCTAATCAGTCACCACAATCTAACACATTATCAGATTATCATGGACCCATTGACTTTTAGGGTTTAGAGAAAGAATACTTGCCAAAGAAAGATCAGGTTAGGCAAGGTGCATTAAGAGAACACCTTGCCATAATTGGGAACATAATTTTTGTTACAACATCGACTAAAGAACCCTTTAAGAAGGAATTTTTCACTAATCGAGTTGATATTTATATGACATTGTGTAGGGTTTTGGGTGAGAATGAACAAAATACTATGCCCATAAAATTCATGTACATGATGACACATATCTCTTCTTTTTGTGTGGACATCTTTTTTTATTTTGCATCTTACATAGTAGAAGAAATCCATATAGGATTAAATGGGATTGCAAAAGGCAAGGTGGAAAAGATATTTGGTCATTATTCATTCTTGATGCATATGTTCTTGTTTAAAGGGGTTACCTACTTTGAAAAAGAGATGGTTTTGAATAGAGAGTATGGAGGAGAGACTCTGCCAATCAAGTTATGGAGTGCCGACATGACCTAGGATGTAGAGGAAGCCAATTTTGTTAGATTTGATAGATATTTTGCATCCAGTTTAAAGTGCCTCATATTGAGGGACAATCCCAGAATTCCAAAGGCACTACTAGATTTTATTAAACCTATGGATAATCCTTCTAGTCTGAAAGTATCCCACAAATGGGCTGACATTATACCTTACCCTGTTTCTATAGTTTTTAAGGTTTATGGTTTCCAAGGGACTCCTCATGTACTACACTATCAAGTGCCTTCGAAGGTAGGGATAGTTGAAGTGCTATGGCAGGCAAGAGGGTTGGAAGAAGCATAATTAGTTGATAGATCTAGAGGCTCACCTTTCCCCACCTGTACTATGGCTCAACATTTCATAATCGCTAAGGATGGTTGGGTATTCTTGTATAAATTCTTAGACCAGTACAAGATAGCTGTGTCTCATGCCCATTTTTGTGATATTGAGGGATTTTATGATGTTTCCAGGCAAAGGGCTAAAGTTGGTTCAAAAGAGCATCAATTCTATTTCCTTGAAGATATAATAAGGAATGAATTCTCTTTGCAAGAGCAAGAGATTAAAAAAAAGGAGAAATGGAGGGTTTATTCTAGGGTTCTAGAATTCATCAATTTTTTTGATAATAAATATAAGATCCTAGATAAGGCAAAAATAGAGGTAGATAAATTGAATAAGCTAATGACTAACTTTCTTGAGATTATGGAAGTCATGAATGAGAAGAAGTTATTCTTTATTACTTCTTTTCCTGATAAGGCCCAAGAGGTCATGAGAAGGTTTTATTTCACCCCTATAGTAGGATCAGGGCAATTAATTGTTCAAAAAAGACTTGGTTATACTATGATTTAGAATAAATGGGCTATAGTAGATAAGGGAAAACAAATAATAGGGTCTACTAGTGTTGTTCTAGAAGAAAGACCTGATCATCCCATGCCCAAGAGGTAGAGGATAGAAAGGGAACATGTGCCTCAAATAGAGGAGTATTCACCCACCCAATCCCTATTACACTTAGGAGATGAATAGCTTATTAAGGAATAGGTGGAATAGTTGGGATCCCAAGGGGGAATTTTCATTATTGGTTTAGAGTTGGAGGGAAATCCCGAGGAACCTCCCATGCCAAGCCTTGATTTAACTATTGCACATTATAGAGGAAGAGAGTTAGACCCTGTGATGGAATAGGCTAGCCAAAATTTCATTTCTGATGATAGCTTTCTTAAATCTAGAGCCTTCTACCAATTCTCTTGGAGAACAAACATTAGATTTTTTGAAGAAAGGTGCAATAAATTGAAAGCAGAGCATCTAGAGATAGAGGAATCAAATATACAGAGCTGAATCAAGGAAGATATGATGCAAGAATTTAAAAGCTTGACCCCTGAGGAAGGGAGGCAAATGATAAAATCATTTGGGGTTTTGTTGCTGCCTAATTGGGACATTGTAGATGCAATGATTTTTTATTTTGTTACAAAGAAAATGAGTACATAGGAGAAAGGGAAGAAAGAAATGAAAGGTGCCAAGTTTAGTGAAGACCATGTTGCACTGGTAATATGGTCAATGAGAAAAGGATCTAGGACCAGCTCTTCCTAGCCTAATGACACCGTTCTAATGAGAAACTTGATTATGAAAAAGTGGAGGAGACTACTAATGTAGAGGCTGAAAAGGTAGGTGTTGGATTCACCAACTTCACCTTAGCCACAACTCAGAGAGACCAAAGGGAAAGGTTGGAATTACAAGATAAGTATGAGAAAGGTCTAGCTACCTACAATAAAGAACTCCAAAAAAGGATTGAACTAGAAAATAAAGTAATAGGACATCTTGGGAAGTCTAGTAGGCCTAGAATCACTTATCCCTACCTACTAGTGGAGCCTTTTAAATCCACTCCTCATATTGATATTCCAGACACACCATAGAGACCTTAGTACTACACTGCAGAGGATTTTGAAGAAGAAAATGCTAAACTATGGGCATTTCATGTAGAGTTAGAGATTCAATATGAGGATAGGCTAAGGGAAGCTATCATGTATTTAATTAATAAAATTAATTGGCCTACTTTCTATGAGCAGTTAACTATTAAAGTAATAAATACATGGGAGGAGCTAAAGGCAAATGATGTTTCCCTGAAGCCAATTGTCGATAAGTGGAGTAGAAGGAACAAGGAAGTTACTCTTTTGTGTTTTTCTATAATTAGTTTATCCTATGAGCATATAGAGAAAACTTATGATTTGGCTAATGATATATCAGAATTTCATAATAAGAGAGTTGCATTGCAAACAAGGATCATAAGTTATCTTGACAAATATAATAGTGCTAACTTTGAACTATTTCCACATGCTATAGATGAAAGGAGTAAGTTGAAAAATAAGGAGCAATGGGCCCTAGAATTGAATGATCTATTGTGCCTTCGAATGAATAAGGTCATAAATGAAAAAGGAAATATATGGTGGGCAGCCACAACTAAAGAATTTGTAAAAGTTCACTTATTCTTTGATTCTTTAAGGCAAGATTTTGTTAAGATTGACAAAATTGGAGAGTATGTGATGAAGAAGAAGCATGATATTCTACACTTTGATTGGCCAGATGACACACTTTTTGATAAGTGGATCACAAAATTAGTTCATGCAAAGTAGTTAGAATATGGTGAAACTAATTATGATGAAATGGAATAAGATGAAGTACAAATAATTGACACATCAATAAAAGTAGAGGAGGACAAGGAAAAGAAACCAATTGTAGTTACCAAAGGAAAGCCCCAAAGTGATGACTTGACAATAGGATAACCGAGGGTGACTATCAATCTATCAGTATAAGATGACACACATGGAATACCTCAAGTCCAACTCAGCCTGCAAGTAATAGAACAAAATCCACCACATTTAGAATCAATAATCACACACTCCAAGGATGAACGAAAAAAAAAAGGCCAATCATGAAATCCTCTTGGAAATAAAAATTGTAGCAGAAAGTGGTCCCCACTAAAGAATATTCATCATAAAAGACTTTCTATTGCACAAATCTTTATTTTTTATCACAGTCAAAATGTAAATATATTTTGGTCTTAAGGACAGTTGTCAGTTTCTCTATGCCTGAAGCTTGTTGCATCTCACATTATATAAGTAAGATTCTACGGCTAGAGAAAAGGGTCCAAGTCATTGTACAATTTTTAGTTTTTACTAAGCTTTGTTTGGTCCAGTTCTTGATGCAAACTTTATGATGTATTTTCTCTATCAAAATCTAATAATACATTGATGTTATAGGGTATAGTGTCTTATTTTGAGTTCTACTCTAGTTGTTATACAATTTTCAAAGAGAATTAATACAAAGATGAACTATCCCCATATCTTTTCTTTGTGAATCTTGTCTCCATTTTTGTTATCTAGTTATCTTGAGATTGCATGAGCAAAGCTTGTTCAATTAAATGCAATTAGGATACATTGTATATCATTTCACTATTACTGTTAATTCAATGAATTAGGTAAATTCTTTAGTGAATATGATAAGATCTCCAAATGGTATAAAGGATATATGTAAGAATGAGTTCCACTGAGGTCTATTGATAACATTGATTCTAATGAAATCAATTAGGCCAAGAAATTGGATAGATTCTAAAGCCCAATGGATGAGGCACTAATCAACTAAGTTCAGTCTGTGATTAGAGAAACCATGAAATATGCATCATGCATCAAGCTTGAAATTTAATCAATTTTACTTTAATCTTTTAAGAATGTCAATGCTAGTCAACACTTGTTTACATTTGATTTATGAGTCTTAGTTGGTTGTCATTGCCCAAAATTATATGTAGATCTAAGAAGAATTGTGATCAATCTACTATAAGGGGATGATTATTGTTGTAAATGTTGAATGATTTAATTATGAATGTAATATTAGGTTGTGAATCTTCTATCCCTCATGTGCACCCACCTTGGTTTTTCAGAGCCAAAAGGGTAGAAAATCCTTCTAGGTTTTTTTGAAGTTGGATTCGGGTCTAAAGAACATATAGTTGTTTACAGGAAATAGCTAATCCTTAGGATATTGTGTTTTTCATCATCTTGGTATTAAGTACTTTTTTTTCTTAGTAATGTAGAAACACCAACACTAACATCCTCCTAGTTGCCTCCCATTAGAAGAATTTATCTTCTTTTGTTCCTCAATAAGGGTTCAATACCCTTCAAATTTCTATCTAAGTCCTCCATAGATTCAACTTTACAGAGTTTATTTATCATTGTCATCCTCAAATTAAGATCTTCTTCCAATACTCTCTTCTTTATGTTTAACAACCTATTAAGTAGATCTTATGGAATTTTACTTTGCATACTATCAAACCTCTTATTTCGTAGTATCATATTTCTTACTATGGAATTCTCTAACTACCTTCTATCTATATTATTATACAAACTATAATATTTTCTCAACTATACAAAATTATCATCATTAATAATTTTCATGTTAAGGTTTTCTACTTTTGGCTTCCATGCTTTCTTGCTTGTTGGAGTTTTGCCTTCCTACACTGCTTTCTCCACTAGCCTATCTTTATTTTCATCCTCAAATTCTTCAGAATCACTAATTTGTAGTGTCTTCCTTCTCTTTCCTAGTCTTTTGGTGGCCTTCTTGACTCTTTTCTTGGTGGATGGTGCAGGTTCTTGCTTAACCTTCACAAGTCAATTTGATTTCCTCTATGTAATAGGTGATTCCACCTTTGACTTCCTTCTAGGCCAATCACTCCTTGTCTTCTCTGGTTGCACTTGTACAACTATTTCATATTGTGTAATGGGGGTCTATGCACATGTTTGTGCAATGGTTACACCTTCTAAAGGTCCTGGTACAACAATGGGAGTTGCTTCTATCACTTTAATCTGCTCTCTTGTCTTCAATTCTATTGAAATTCCCTTTACCTTAATGAATTCTTCTTAGGTTATGCCTAATTCCTTAAGGATGGAATCAATTAATTTATCCACTTTTTTCTTTCTTTCCTTGTCATGTAGTTCAAAATGAACTATTCTCATCTTCTCATCAAAGGTTCCTCATCTAGGGCATTTAGTGTCCTTCTCAAATTGAAGTATTACCTATGCATATGCTTTTATAAGCTCTATGCTCATCTCATATCCCATGGGCTCTATGAACTTAACCCTTGGTTCCACTAATTCCATGCATGTGTTATCTATCTCTACGTTGAAGCATAAATCATCCTTTTACTACTCTTTCATGGAGGGAGGTATTTTGTACCTCTATTTCATTTTACTATGGAAACTCTTCATCATTCTATCAATGTCATCTCTAACATTCTCTAGCTTTGACCTATAGCATTGAGTCACCAATTTCATTGTGCACTTATTGATATCCCAATTTGTTACTTCTATAAACTTCCTTGTTGCATAAAAGAATAAATGAGTTAGTAAGGAATCAAATCTAAAGACTACACTCTTTATCTTTTCCAATTTTGCAATGTTATCTAACAACTGCAATAATCTCACAAAAATTTACTTTTCTTCCCTGAATCACCATTACATAAGTTGCATGTGAAAATATAGCTTGTACTAGGTTAACCCTTGATCTATGGTTAAAATAGTACCCTAATATCTTACTCAATAATTGTACTTTCTTGTCCTAAATTGAATCTACCTTCATCTTCCTTCCATCAAATCTTGTATTTAGGTTTGTCTCAACCATCTTCCTTACATTCTTCTTGTCTACAAGATTGAATCCATCTTTACTCAATCATGTGACCTTGTGAATTAGGTTATTATCAATTTCAACTTACACATCAACTAACCAAAACATATCATCATGTACCCTACTTAGAATGATTTGGGTCAAATCACTGTTATCAAACTCCATATAAAACATATAATTTACCAAATTCAACTTGCTCAAGTAGGTATACTCAGGCTTCAAGGATAGATTATGGCTACACATAGTCCCTAAGTCTTTGTGTATATCTTCATCACCTATGTTCTCAATTTTAAAATGTATATATCTTTTTATGTCTTCAACATGAAGCACATTCTCTAGAACTTGCAAAAATGCCTCTAATGGGTCATCCAAAAGTGAAATAAATAGATGTTTCTTGAATACATACCATGGCCTTTCATTCAAATTATAAATTGTCTAACTAGTCATTGCAATTCAATTGTATCCACTAAAAAAATTAGTATTAGCTCTGTAAATTACCTCTAAAATGTGTTTTAGGGCTTTTGCAACTTTGCGCTTCAAATGCCTTTCTTTGCACTTTGCTTCGCTATCAAATCGCTCTTCAATTCGCTCAAAACACTTCTCATGAACAAATGGTACACACAATATTTTTCAAAATCCTTAAATTATTTCAAAAAAAATTGTGCATTAAATGTGTATGTACCACAAATTCAAATATTGTCTCTGTTCACTAGTAAACTTATTTTCTAAATTCTTGACTACTGCAATCATATCTAGACTTGTGCACTTGATCATAGCTTCCTCTCTATGTCCTCTACCTTATGTTAACTACACAACTACCAACTCTCTCTCTAACATCAATTCTGACTAATTGATGCTCTACCTCTCTTGAAACTACTTAATTCAGGTAGGATGTGTCGCAAACAATTTGTGACTTCAATGTATCATCAGGTGCATCAAAATATTGTTCCTCAAAAATTGTATAAGAGCTTTCTAGATCCTTAGCTTTCACAAATTCTTCTTTGAATTCATCATCATGTTCCTTGATTGCTTCCTTCTAACTATTATCACTACCATTTCTATTCCTTCTATCATCTATTTTGTTGTTCCTTATGTAGTTAGGATTCCTATTGAAGTTTCTTTTATCCATTCTACAATATCTCACTGTGTGTCTGAATTTATTACATAACTAACATATAGGTGCATTTCTTCTTTGATTTGTTCCATTCTAACTTTTAGATGCTCTGCAATTTCTTGCAATGTGTCTAGGTTTGTTACACTTGTACCACACAATTTTTTTCTTTTCTCCATTTAGTCTCTCTCCATCATTGGATCTCCTTTGAGATCTCCCTCTTTCATTACTTGTAGGGTTAGTGTTCTTAAACATTCTACTATTTGCATTATTACCATCTAATTTAGGTTTCTTACAATCTACTGCTTTATGTTCATAACCATGAAAATTATAACAATAGAAATTAGTAATAGGTTTAAAAGACTTACCTGTGCAATGTCTTTTCATATGACCAACTTTGTTGCATATGAAAGATCTACCTCTGAGCTCATGTCTTACTTCCTTGGGTGATTCATCTAGCTTGGGTTTATCACCTTGCTATGCTTTCTTAGGTTCATTATGTTTCACTAAGAAAATAGCTAATTCAATTTCTTTTGATACTTCAATAGTTGTGCTTGATTCTACCTTACTCATATCAAATTCTTTAGGGGACTCAATAACTGGATCTGGTTCTCTTCTAATTTCTACTTTCTGTGTTGATTTCTCTCCAATAAGATATCCAAGTCCTGTCTTATCATAATATGGTCTCTAGTGAAATATGTGTTCATCAATCATCTCACTACTAGAATAAAGTTTCTCTAACTATCGCTTAACTTGTGGCAATTCTCCTTTCACAATGATATTATATTTTTATAATTCTACATGCTCAATCTTTATAGTATCTAATTCAGATGTTACTTTACTCAACTAGGATCTAAGGTCTACATTCTTAGTTTTTAGTTTAGGTTCACTCTTACTACCATCTTTCTTAAGACTCAACTTAAGTTCAACAATTTTCAATTCATGTTTCAAGATCTCATTTTCTTTCATGAGATTTCCTACTTCATCATTGTCACTAGTCTTCTCAATTGATTCCTTGCCAAATTTCAAATCATCAATCTTGTCTTTTAGTTTTCCAATATAAACTTTTGCATCTAAATAGAAAGAAAATAAGGATTCCTTTCTTAACTCTATTTTCAATGTGATGATCCAAATTGATTAAGCACAAGAAAGTGATCAATGCAGAAATGGGTCATGTGATACAAATAGGGAGAAAGGAGGTTTAATGATATTTAAATTATGGGGGAGTATGTGCTTAAATCTTGAAATAGATAAAAGACAAATACTATCCTTGAATTTGAAAAGTGTTATTTTTTGATGTCTATGTATAGTTTTGGGGAATTTTGCAACCTATTCCAGACTTGAAATGTCGAGATGGAGAAAACCTAGAAATATTTTGTCTTTTTGAAGGGAGGTTGATGGTGACCTTGATAGTGGGGCATAATCTTACCCCAGGGCACAATTTTACCCTAAAAAGTTGACATTGATTTGCACTGTATTGTTGTGTAGTCTAATCAGTCTCCAAGTGGGAGATTGTTGTGATGTGGAGCCTAATCAGACTTGGAGGTTAATTTGGTGCAGTTATCTCCCCATATTATTTCTATAGGGGTTTGGAAGATCGGGTCATCAAGGGGCAGCACTCCTGTGGGGTCCTGGGGTAGTGCCCCAAGTGTGTTCCCTATAGCAGTACAAGGTGGGGTTGATGGGCAACGTCTCTGTGGGGGGTATTTGGGGGCAACACCCTCGAAGCCAAAAATTACCTTATATTGTAAAAGGCATCAAGTACTATTTTTCTATTATTCTAGCCCTAATTTTTTAAGTGGCAAAAAGCTTGTATAAAAAGGCTTAGGTTTAGGGATTTTCATAATGGGTGATACAAAAACTAGTTCTTGTGGCAGTATTGAGCTATAAGGGATTATAGATTGTAATCATGTTGTAATCACTAGATCATAATAATTTTGAACTTTTGGTGGACATAGCCCAGGGAGTGGGTGAACCACGTTAAATCCTAGTGGCTTGTGTTCTCTTATGTGCAATCTAATATTTTCTAATATTGGTTATATTTGCATGTAACTATTATTTCTGTCTGAGGTTAATCCTAATAAGTGGTATCAGAGACAAGTTGTCATAAAAAAAAATTTATAGCTAGATCATCGTCATTTTTTTTAGTGATCCTCTATGGGAAGGTCTCATGTTTGAGTGGGAGTCTCATGGTTGAGTAGGAGTGATGGTAAACGAGGGTAAGATGAGGTTGGGAAGTTAAATGGACATAACTTTCAGCTATGGAAGATGTAAATGGAGGACTATCACTATAAGAAGGATTTATGGAAGCCACTAGAAGGGAAAAACTAAGAATCAGGGGACTATGACAAATGAGGAATGGGAGATCTTAGATAGAAAGACACTTAGAAGCATTCAGTTATGCTTAACACCATCAGTGCATTTTAACATTACAAAAGAAAAAATGACAAAAGAATTGATGAAAACCCTAGCAAATTTGTATGAAAAGCCCTCCACTTCAAATAAGTTATTTCTCATGAAGCATTTATTTTATATTAAAATGGAGGAAGGTGGATCTATTGCAAATCATTTAAATGAGTTTAATACTGTTACTAGTTAGTTATCTTTTGTGGGTATTATTTTTTATGAAGAAATTAGGGCTCTCTTGATTTTGTGTTCTTTGCCTGAAAGTTGGAATGGCTTGGTAATGGTTGTGAGTAATTTTGTTTCTACATCTAATACCCTAAAATATGATGTTGTGATCAATATTATTTTGAGTAAGGAAAATCGTAGGAAAACCTGAGGTGGATCTACATCAAGAAGTGCTTTGAATGCACATAGTAGAGGCAGAATGACTAAGAGAAGAAATAATTCTAAAAATCATGGGAAATCAAGAGGAAAGTCAAAGGGGATGAGGCCTCAATCTAGAGGACCAAAAGATTGTTTTGTACTATGGTAAAATAGGGCATAAGAAGAAAGATTGTTGGACTCAAAAGAACAATGAAGGGGATAAACCAAAAGGGAACAAGGAGGAAAATATGGTAATTTACAAATCTAAAGAGGATGCTTTACTTCTTTCTTCAGAAAGTATTGATGATCCATGGGTTTTAGATTTTGGTGCTTCATTTCATGCTACACCTCATAGAGGTTATTTCCTCAATTATGTCCAAGGGGATTTTGGGCTTGTTTATTTGGGGGATAATGAACCCTATCAGATTGTTGGAAAGGGAAAATTTAAGATTAAGTTGTAGAATGGAAATCATTGGCTACTACATGAGGTAAGACATGTTCCAAGGCTGAGTAGAAATTTAATTTCAATAGGGCAACTCAATGATGATGGTTGTTTAGTTACATTTAATGATAAAATTTGGAAAGTTTCAAAAGGTTCCCTTGTAGTAGAAAAATATGTGAAAGAAAGAACCTTATATCTTTGTACAAGTCATATTGTTCCTTCTACTTTGATTGTTTCAAAGAAAAATGAATGTTTAGGAATAGTTGCTATAGTTAAGTAGGGAGAACAAATAGCTATTGTAGATTTTGATATAGCATTATGGCATAACAAACATGGGCATATGAGTGAGAAAGGTATGAAAGTAATTCATTCAAAGCAATTTTAACCATGTTTAAAATGTGTGAATATGGATTTTTATATGGAAAACAAAAGAGAGTGAGTTTTGTGAAGACTAGGAAGGAAAAGAAAAGTGAGGGATTAGAGCTTGTGCATATAGATGTATGGGGATTGGCTTAGGTATCTTCCCTTGGTGGTTGTCATTATTATGTTACATTTATTGATGATGCAAATAAAAAAGTATGGGTTTATTTCCTTAGACAGAAATCTGATGTATTTCAAACTTTTAAGAAATGGGAATGCTTGGTTGAAAATGAGAGTGGAAAGAAATTAAAATGTCTCAGATTTGATAATGGTGGTAAGTATTTCAGTCATGAATTTGAAGATTATTTCTCCACTAATGGTATTCATAGATAGAAAACTATTCCAAGGACTCCATGGAAAAATAGAGTGGTTGAACGCATGAATAGGACTATAATGGAGTGTGCAAGTAGCATAACATTACATGAAGGGTTTCCCTTAAACATGTGGGTGGAGGCTGTCAATACTCATGTATATTTGATTAATAGAGGTCCCTCTACTCCTTTGGGTTGTGGTATTCCAAAGGAAGCATGGACTAGTAAGAAGGTGAGTTATTTTTTTCTTAGAACCTTCAGTTGTGAAGAATTTGCTCATATAGATTTTGAAAATAGAACCAAGCTAGAAGCTAAGTCAAAGAAATGTGTATTTTTTGGATATGGCATTAATAAATTTAGTTATAGGCTTTGGGATTCTAAAAATAATTTAATTATAAGAAGCAGGGATGTCATATTCAATGAGAAAGTGTTGTACAAAAATTTGTTGCAGCAATATGAGAAGAAAGAAAATGATTATGTAGTGTTGAAAAATACTCCAAAACCTAATATTTCAGTAATTCCTCATGATTTGCAACAATCGCAACAACAAATACCACACACCCTAGTGAATGTTAGATAGTCAACAAGGATAAGTAGACCTCCAACAATATTTTCTTCTTCCTTGTATTATATTTTACCTATTGATGCTGGTGAACCTGAATGTTATGATGAAGCTATGCAGGTGGATACAAAGATTTAGTGGGAGTTGGCAATGAAGGAAGAAATAGACTCTTTGCTAAAAAATAAGACATGGGATTTATGTAAGTTTCCTATAGGTAAAAAGGCTTTAAAGAATAAATGAGTTTATAGGTTAAAAGAAGATGATGGAGGTAAGAAAAGATTTAAAGCTAGGTTAGTTCTAAAAGGATTTAGAACAAAGGCATTGATTTTGATGAGATATTTTATCCTGTTGTTAAAATGACTTCTATTTGCACTATTTTAAGTATTGTGGCTACTAAAGATTTGCATTTGGAGACACTTGATGTTAAAATAGCCTTCCTTCATGGTGATTCAGATGAAGAGATATATATGGCATAGCCACAGGGATTTGAGGTTAAAGGTAAGGAGAACTTAGTGTCTATATTGAAGAAAACTTTATATGGTTTGAAGCAAGCACCTTGGAAATGGTAACTAAAATTTGATAGGTTTATGCATGAACATGGATATAGCAGGTGCCACATAGATCATTGTGTTTATATTAAGAGGTTGGATGATGACAACTACATTATTTTATTTTTATATGTTGATAATATGCTTGTAGCTAGGTCTAACATGGATCACATTAAGGGGTTGAAACACTACTTAGCACATGTATTTTCTATGAAGGATCTGGGGGCAGAAAAAAAAAATCCTTGGTATGAAGATTTTTGAAGATAGAAAGAACATAAAATTGACATTATCTGTGGCTAATTATATTGCGAAGTTATTGCAATGTTTCTCTATGGAGAATGCTAAAGTTGTCACAACACCTTTACCTAGTTATTTGAAGTTGACTAAGGAGATGTGTCCCAAGACACAAGAAGAGGAGGATAATGATGTATGCTATGGTATATACTAGGTCAGATATTGCACATGTTGTGGGAGTTGTTAGTGGGTATATGAATCATCCAAGAATTGAACATTGGAATGCAATTAGATAAATTCACAGATATTTGAGAGGTACATCCAGTAAGTGTTTACACTTAGGGGGCTCTACTATTGATTTAAAAGGCTATGTTGACTCAGATTTGGTAGGAGATATTGATACCTGGTGGAGTACTATAGGTTATGTATTTACTATTGGTGGGGCAGCCATGAGCTTTGTTTCTAGGTTATAGAAGGTTAATACTTTATCCACTATAGAGGTAGAGTATGTTGTTGGTACAGAGGCAGCCAATGAGATGATATGGCTTTAGTTCTTCTTAGAAGAATTATGAAACCCTTAGAAGGATAATTATTTTTTTTACAAATAGCTAGAGTGTTATTCATCTTGCAAAGAATTCAGCTCTGCATTCAAAGACAAAACACATACAGTTGTGGTACCATTTCATTATTTAGTTTTGGATGATGGACAGTTAAAGCTAGACAAGATACATGTGGATAATAATCTAGTAGATATGTTTACCAAGGTAGTAATAAGAGAGAAGCTAAACTAGTCTTTAGTTTTGGTTGGTCTTCTAGACTAAACAAAATAAAAGAACAGTATATTCCAGGATGAATTTATATTCCAATGGAAGCTACATGTTTAGCAGTGCTATGATCAGTCTCCAAGTGGGATATTATTGTGATGTGGAGCCTAATCAGACTCAAAGGTTTATTTGGTGTGGTTATCTCCCCATATTATTTCTATGAGGGTTTAGGGGTAGTGCCCCCAAGAAAAGGTCAAGGGGCAATGCCCTTGCAAGGTCCTAGTGCAGTTTCCTAGGTGTGCTTAATGTCACAGTATAGGGTGGGGTTGAGGGGCAATGCCTCTGCAAGAGTTTTTAGGGGCAGCACACCCAAAGCCATTAATGACCTTACATTGTAAAAGGCATTAGCTACTATTTTTCTATTATTCTATCACTAAGTTTGTAAGTGGCAAAAGGCTTGTATAAAAAGGCTTGGGGTTAGATATTTTCATAATGGGTGATGCAAAAATTGGTTCTTGCAACAATATTGAGTTGTAAGGGATTACAAATTGTAATTAGGTTCTAATCATTGGATCATAATAATATTGGACTTGTTGTTCGTCGATGTAGCCCAAGCATTAGATGAACCACGTTAAATCCTAGTGTCTTGTGTTCTCTTATGTGTGATC
The DNA here is from genome assembly GCA_028749045.1 of Cupressus sempervirens. NCBI lineage: Eukaryota > Viridiplantae > Streptophyta > Pinopsida > Cupressales > Cupressaceae > Cupressus > Cupressus sempervirens. The sequence goes on along the minus strand of CM053784.1, from coordinate 647,311,464 downwards.
TATTATTTTCTGATATTGGTTATATTTGCATGTAACTATTATTTATGTCTGAGGTTAATCCTAACACATTGCTCTAATGAAATTTCTATTCACAGATCATGCAAGCTCAATGAAAAGGATATTTGAATCTTCTTTTCAATTTGTGTTTCTACACCTGTATCTACAAGAAAAATGGTTTTGTTATTTGTATGATGGGTTTTCCTTGGTCAAACCCCAATTTTGAATCAACCTTAATAATAGAATTGAAATAGAGAACGCTAGCAAGTAGTAGAAGAAAATCTAATAATGAAGCTATGATACTCAATAGATATGCAATTGTATTTGAAATGTAAACAAGTATATTGATATGAAAGCTTGAACATAACATTAACAAATGTAAATCAAAACCTCCATGATTGTATTCTTAGATCCACCTTGATAGAAGAATGAATAGAACTTGAAGATGAATAAAGGATCTTAAAGGAAGATCACATGATCATGATGGCTAGATCTAGGGTTTGAATGATGAATCTTGAATGCTTGAACCAAATCCCTCTAAAGGCTTGAATGATTCAATCTATAATCTTCAATAGATAACTTGAACGCTTGAATGATAGAATGTTTTCTCACTTGAAAAGTAGGTAGTTGCCTATAGATAGTAGTTTTTCATGTGTGATAGATCCTTGATTGTTAAAATGAGGGAAGAAGGCTTCCTTATATATAGATCTAGTACACTAACTCCTAGAGAAGGCAGGCATAGGAGCATTAAATCCAATTTAACCTTAACCCCTAGGATTAGACCTAGACTAAATTAAATTTAAGAGTCTACCATTTTGAAACTCAAAATAGCCGACTCGAAAGTAGAAAAAGGAACTTTCCAAAGCCTAAGATCTCAAAACTTCTAAAAATTAAAAATGAGACCTAAGGTCAGGGACAAGGTTGACCCTACCCTAGGATTGAATCAAGGCCATCCTTGACCTAGGTCATGGTCAAGGTTGACCTTGACCCAGTAGGTCATCCTTGACCCAAAGGTCAAAGTCCTTCATTTCATAGAGCAAGTTGTCAAAAATAGGCTGGAAATAGAGAGAGAGAGAGAGAGAGAGAGAGAGAGAGAGAGAGAGAGAGAGAGAGAGAGAAGCAGAACAAGGGGAAAACTACCAAATCCATACAAAAACCCATTCAAGGTTCTTAACATGAACCCAAACCACTTACTCAGAGGGGTAAACACTCTTAACATAGAAGTGCTTCCATTTTAAGATGATACAACATCTTCATACATATCTTCCAGGTTATTTCTTTCTTCTATAAGAAGGTCAATCTATTCAAGAGCTTGTTCAAGATTTTTCTTTAATCATTCCATAATCATAGTGATCTTACTCAAGTTGTTAAACTTCTTTAGAGAAACTAGGCTCTGATACCAATTGTTAGAAATAGATAATACTAGGAGGGGGGTGAATTAGTATTCTACAAACTTTTGCTAGCAACTAAATATTGTTAATTAGTTTATAACTTGCATATGAAAGTAGACCAACAATGTTAAATAGTAAATATAACCATACACATAGAGAACTCATAACACCATTATTTGTTAACTATGGAAACCCTAGCCAAGGGAAAACCCCAGTAGGGATGATACCCACTAGATGATCCACTAAACAAAAGAATCATGTTAAGGATATTGACCCTGTTAGGAGTCTATGAAGTACATATAGTGTCTTGATTCCTTCTTAGAGGAATAGGCCTTATTAGAAGCCTCAACCCTATTAGGAGTTGATAGATCAAATACAATGTATTCAAAAAGAGCCCACTACCCTAACATGCATTTATAAAATGAAGTTCTTTACAAGAATAGATATACATACAATACTTTCTGACTATTGTAATTCACACTTGCTTTAATCATACATTAGATATAGTTCACATATTGTCTCATTAATTTCACATCAATCACAAATGTCACATAGATCTCTCCATATATATCACACTTATCTTTGCAAGATAAGATCTTTACTTATACATTGTATATTAGTAAATCTCTTCTCAGACGGCTTTTATATCTTCACATGCTTGAAACAATATAAAATAACTTATGGAATAACATCCACAAAGTCAACACATCATGAATTATTGATTATTTTGTCACCAAAATAATTCCTTAAGTCATACAAATCAATTCTCTTCTATGCTCTATTATGCTCTATCAAATACCCGTATTGCTATTTCAATCATAACTCATGTCGTATTGTCTGTATACATCTGTGTACTGGCATACATCATCATGACACTATCATTAAGCTTTCCCAAACCATGCATAAGCTAACTCTTAATGATTTGTTCATACACATCTCATATGTCTTTGTGTTGTTGTAAACTGTCTAACACTTAGACAATTTTCTAACTCTAAATGAATAAATGAAATGGTGAATACATGTTGCCATAAATGACAACTCTCGGGATATCTATCTAACTATATTGCCAACAATAAGAAGAGGGATCATAAGAAGAAGGAACATGAAAAAGACTTCACTTATGATGTCGTGTAGGAGGGTCAATAGGGTAATTAATACTATGTTCATTAATATTGAGACTTAAACCCTTATAACGTTGTCAAGTAATAATGTTATAAGTCATAGTATAAGTTTAACTAAGGGTAGAAGAAGAAAATGTGGTGTCAAAAGAGTTATGAGAAAATGTAGGGTAGGGAGGAACTATAGGAGAAGTGGTTTATATAGAAGGTTGAGAAGTAGAGGAAGGTGACACAGGAGATGATTTGTTTAAGAATTGAGAAATATTAGGATCATGAACCATACCTTGAAGTTGTTCAAATGTAGAAGGGGTTTGATCACTAGAAAGAGTAGGCATAGGATTAATATTGGGATTAGGAATATCACTAAAAAAATCTCTAATGCCATCTAAAAGATGAATGAGAAAGCCACATCGAATTCTAGTGATAGTATTAAAATATACCCTATCTAGAAACGTTGTGTTAGTTAACCATAAAAGAACATATCCAAGAAAATCATGTGAAGACTTGAATAGAATAAAGTGGTAGAAATTTGCATAAACATCATAATCACGATAAATAAATACAAGAAGAGTAATAACCATGAAAAGCATGATAGACCAAAAGAATGTCATGTTTAAGTGCTAAAGGAAATTGGGTTCACCTAAAAGGAGGTAAAAACCTTATTTAAAATAAAATACCAAAGATAACACAATCTAACTCCAAAAAAGAAAAGGGGAGAGCATCAAGTTCACCAAAATGTTTAGGGGAAAAAGGGGAACAGTTTAATAAGATGTAGATCTCTACTTTTTAAGTTCACTAAGCCATTCAAATATGAATGTGAGGGAAAGAGGGTATATCCAAATTTGATTCCTCTTTATAACCCAAATCAGATTAGCTAGGACCCAAAGGAGAAAGGGCACCAATATTAAATTCAAACTATGAAAAAGAATTCAATATAAGTAAATAAACTCTTTGGCCCTTATAGAATAATGTGTATGCAAAATTGAACAAATTGCTCAAATGATGTAGATATAGATGCTAATTGTATAGAAATAGCCTAATTAAGATATAAATCTAAGGTAAAAATATTAAAGGAAATAAAATATGAAAGACTCTCCTTGATATACATAGTGGAAGATGTATCTTAGCTCTGAAAGTCATGTATCTAAGCATGTTTATGAATATCTGACCACATATTTCCAATTGAAATGTCAAAAGAAATAAAACCCATAAATTGTTCATCCATAAATTGTTTGTCCAGAAAACAATGAAAGGAATAAATCCCATATTGAAACAATGAAGCAATAAAACCCAAAAATTGTTCATCTAGAAAAGTAGCAAGTTACAGGTTTATCTGGAGGGTCAGATTCCCACAAGGTTGATGTGGTGCAGGGGCACTGTGGAAAAGTCAAAGAAACTTATCCAAGAATGTTTGGAGGATTAATTTCCATATCTGTATGTGAAAGGTTTTTCTTGTTTGTTGGGTGAGGGCTTGCCTTGTTCAAGCCCTAGATTGAGGAATCAACCTTGGATTGAAATATAATTACTAAAATAAATGTTTGTATGTAGTTTATCTGAATAACATCAAATGAGAGATACAATTACCGTCAAAGATTCAATTGCAGTCTATATATGATCAAGTATGTAAATGTAATAGCCTTGACTCAAATAAATTTAGAAGCCAAAATTTCATGTATGGAAATATATGTGACATGTCATGAATTAATAATGGAAGAGATTGAATTAATTGGAATCATAGATCTTCTCCTTAGAGACAAACTCCAATACCACTGTGAAGGAAGAAGCTTGATGCAAGAAAGAGATGCTTAGGATTGAATGCTTGCTTGAAGAAGAATGACTTTATTAATTTATTAATTGTGGGCGTCTTCTATATTCATGATTGTGAAAATAAAGCCCCAGAACCTCCTTATATACTAGTTTTCAAGTGGGAAAAGAACTCAGGCCAAATGGGGAACAAAATAAGCCAATTATTAAATTCAGGCCCTAAACCCCACAATCACTTGTGATAGCTTTGACCTAGTCAACCTAGGGCTAGATAAGGGAGATATTAGGCCTCAAAAAGGCCAAGAAGGATGTGTAGAGGGAACTAGAAGATAATAGGCCTACAAAGAGATATGGCTAGAAAGGTAGCAAATAAAAACTTAGAAGACTATATCAAAAGGTGAGAGATGATAAATAATCATGAGATGGAAGGAAGAAGGGAAAAAAGAGAAAAAAAACCATACTAAGGAGGGATAAAAGGTCTCAAAATGAAAAGTGTCCATTTTTAGATGGTACACCACCATCACAATTACCATTCCATAGTTTGTGGTTTCCATTTTCTTTCTTCTCTTATTAGATTTATCATAAATATCATAGTCATTGGGTAATATTATATAGGGTTGGGTAGGTGTAATACACATTTAAAAGTTTCCACCTATGTGTTTCCTAATATCAAATTTTAAAACATTTTCCATTGAATAATTTGTACATCTTAATAGCTTATTATATCTCTCATTCCAAGGTTCCTGCTAGCTAGATGAGGAGGAATATGATTCTATAATTATTTGATCAAAGGGTTATAAATTGGTCCTCCACTCTATTAGTATTTATCTCATGTTATTGTTGGTAATGCATGGCATATCAAGTCCATTGCAAAATTTAGGCCATAAATCATGTGGAAACATATAGTGTAATAAAATATGAGGAATGGATTCCTCCTTTTTGTAAAGGGAACATCTATTATGTATTTGCAAGCATCTTATAATTACATTTTCTTTAGTTAAATCTCTAACATGCATAACAATCCACCAAAAGATGTTAATTTAAGGAATCTACTGTGGCTTCCAAACCACAACCCTAAATTGGAGGGTTTTCCTTTGCTATCAACATATAACAGGATAATTTAATAGAGAAATATCCATCAGTGTTTCTAAACTAGAAGAATTTTTCTTCCCTACAAAATAAGGGGGTCTTTTCTTCTTAAAACCCATCCTAAATTTGTTGAGAAATGTTATGAATGTGAGGTTGAGATTGACAACAAATGAAGAGATCATTCCAATATTTTTTAGGCAATATATATTTAGCTATCTTAAACCAAAGTAGTTACTAACCAAATTCTTTAGCCTTTTGAGATTCAATGAGCTATCAAATTAAGGAGTTTCCTTTACACAAACATCTTTCTAGAACTTTATGGTTCTTCCATCACCAATAATCCACAATAATCCTTTCTAGATAATATATATCCCTTTAGTAATATTATTTTGAATCTTGGATCCTTTAAGATAGATCCACTTAAAAATATTATTGTCATATCTTTCAAAATACAAATATTTTTCACTCATAATGATGCTCCCCTTAAAACCATAAGCTCATAATAGAAACAAAGAAACAATAGCCAATGCGAGAACAAAATATGGACTTCTTATTTGCAGCACAAATGTGGAATTACAGAATTCATAAATACAATATGCTAACCCAAATGGGTGCCTTTAGTACAATAAATTGCAAGACAGGTTGTGAACTATCACCTAGAGTTGTCTTAGACAATGTTCGGGCCTTTCTTAAATAGGTAGTTCTATGCCACCCAGGAAGGTTCTAGATGCTCAAACTTAAGACCTAGGGCTGATAGACCCTAACAATACACATGCAGTTGGCCAAATACTTCTTTGACAAATTATTTTAGAAATTTTGTTAGCCCAACTTTTGAAGGCCATAACTCATGAACCATTGCTCTGATTGGCTACTATAACCACTTTTTGAAAATGCCTACTCTTGATCTATAGGGTTGGAACGACACTAGCACCCTTTCGTCAAGTTTTTGGACCTCATCCGAGCACTTCAAGGCCTCCAACGATGAACCTAAAGATTTTTCCACAAATTTTTCCACCAAAATTTTACAATAACTTCTCTAATACTTAAGCTAGAGCAATGGGATTTTTATAACTCTAAAATGAACCTTCCTATAGAATATGAGAACATTCTGAGCTCATATGAAAAACTTACTAAAAATAGTAAGTTTCCATAAATAGTAATCAGCCTATCTATTAGTCCTTATTAAAATAAGAAAGACTGAAAATAAAATATTTTTGGGTGATGCAAGATTTCTCTTGCACCCAAGATGCTCCTGCATTAGACACACAGGGTAATTTGAGAAGTGACCCCGTCACGTCTTAGGTGTCCAGAGGAAAACCAAGATGGTTAACCTCCTCCTTCGCTAGTTATGATGAATCCTCAATTGGTCTCCCTTTCCATTTGACTAGATATTCCTCATAAGTTTTGTTTTTGGTACTTTTTCCAACACGTCTATCTAGTATCTCCTCAATCTCCTTTGTAGCTAAACTAGCTGCTGGAATTCTCCACTGCACTTCTACAACTTCATCTCCATCACCTCCTTCATAATACTCTATCAAATCTAAATTATTAAATATTGGTTCAGCAGGCAAATCCACTTCATACGCATTTCTAGAATCATGCCTCTTCACTATCTTGCATGGTCCAAACTTCTTCATCTTCAGTTTATTATATGTACCTACTAGAAAAAACTCCTTTCTCAAATGAACCATGACTTCATCTCCAACCTGAAATTCCTTATATCTCCTTTTCACATCTACTTTAGCTTTCTACTATGTATTCATCTTTATGATGTGCTTCCTCACCTCCTCATGCATGTTCTTCAAATGTTCAACAAAATGTTCTGCTTAAGCACTACTTATCTCTCCTTTATCCAACTTCCTCAATTTAGAAACATTTTTGGGACTATTACCATATACAAACTATAATGGTGATTTACCAATACTCCTTTTGACTAAATTATTATATGCAAATTTTGCTTGTGGTAAAATCATATCCCATACTTTTAGTTTATCTCTAACCAAGCATCTCTACAAGTTTTTCAAATTATGATTCATAGCCTCAGTCTGCCCATTAGTCTGTGGGTGATGTGGTGAACTAAACTTCAAATATGTCTTCAACTTATTCCATAATTTATGCCGAAAATACCCAAAAAATTAAGTATCTTGATCTGAAACTATACTCTTTGGCAGACCATGTAACCTCACCACTTCTCTAAAAACAACTTTGCTACATGAACATCACTAGTCTTCTCGCAAGGAATAAAATGTTCCATTTTTGAAAACCTATCAACCATCACAAAAATAGAATCATGCCCACATTGTGTCTTCGGTAATCCAAGAACAACTTCTCTAGTATAGGTAATGGCTGATACTACCCCATATTCTGCTTAACTCCTTTTGCCATCAGACATACTGGACAACTTTGTGTAAACTTCATCACATCTTGTTGTAACTATGGCCAGTTGCAATTTTTAGCAACCAAAGCTATGGTTTTATCTCTACCAAAATGTCCAGCCAATCCTCCACAATGCTTCTCCTTGATGAGATTCTCTCTTATTGAACTTTTGGGAATGCACAACTGGCTTCCTTTGAACAACATAGTATCCTGGATCATGAAGTCCAACCACTTGGTCCTATCAAGTGTAACAAGTTTTGTACAAGCCTTCCATGCTTCACCAAAATAGGGTTCATCTAGATATAATGTACTGAGTTCCTTGAACCCAACCACCTCTATCTTCATTTCTGTCAACAAAAGTTGTCTTCTACAAAGAGCATCTACAACTTTGTTAGACTTCCCACTCCTGTGTTTCAAAACAAATGTATAACCCTACAAAAACTCAACCCACTTTAAATACCTTTGGTTCAATTTTCCTTGACTATTCAAATATTGCAAAGCTTGATGATCAGTATACAAAACAAACTCCTTAGGAAGAAGATAGTATCTCCACTTCTTCAATGCTTGAACTTTAGCATAAAATTCTTGATCATAAATAGAATATTTTCTTTTTGCATCATTCAACTTCTCATTGAAATAAGCAACCGGTCTACCTTCTTGGCTCAAAATAGCTCATATTGTAGCACCACTAGCATCACAATCTACTTGAAACACCTTGTTAAAATCAGGAAGTGCTAAAATAGGTTTCTCAGTAACTTTCTATTTCAACATATTAAAAATCTTATTTTCTTGTATAGTCCACTTAAACTATTTCTTATCCCCTCTCATTGTTTCAATCAAGGGTCCACAAATACTACTAAAACTTCTTATGAACTTTCTATAAAATGTAGCTAGTCCATGAAAAGATCTTACCTCTATCGCACTCCTTGGAGTAGGCCATTCAAGGATAGCCTTCACTTTCTCCTGGTCCATTTTCAAACCTTCTCCTGAGACTACAAATTCCAGATAGACCAAATCTTTCTTTATAAAGCTACACTTCTTTAGGTTTATCAACAACCTTTTTTCCCTCAACTTATCAAACACCTTGGGAACATGAATCAAATGCTCTTCCAATGTCTTACTAAAGATCAATATATCATCTAGGTAAACAATGATAGACTTACCCAAAATCTCCTTTAGTATCTCATTCATGAGCCTCATGAAAGTGCTTGGTGCATTAGTTAGCCCAAAAGGCATGACTAACCAATCATATAGTCCTTCCCTTGTCTTGAAAGTGGTCTTCCATTCATCACCTTCTCTAATACGAATCTAATGGTGCCCACTTTTCAGATCTATCTTTGTGAAATACTTAGCTCCACTCAAACAATCCATAATATCATCCATCCTTGGCAATGGAAATCTATACTTTATTGTGATCTTGTTAATAGCATGAGAATCTATGCACATCCTCCATTCTCCATTCTTCTTTGGTGCTAGTACTGCTAGTACAACACATGGACTCAGACTCTCTCGAATCAACCCCTTCTGCAACAACTCATGAACTTGCTTGTTCAGCTCTTCACTTTTTTCTGGTGTCATTTTGTGCACTACTTGATTTGGAAAACTAGCTTCAGGAACCAAATCCATTTGGTGACTGATCTTCCTCACTGGGGGCAATCCATCAGTACATTATCTTATATAATATCAAAAAACTCTCCCAACATATCTGCAACTTTTGTAGGTAGCTCCTCTACTTCTTCCTTACTATCTTTAGGAATTATGGAAAAACACATATGCCCATGTTTCATACCTTTAAGAAACTCTTTTCCATCAAAAAAACATATTCTGGCAGCACTACATATCTTTTTTTCTTTATCCTTCAATGGCTTTAGCTTATGTTTCACTCCATCCTTAGTGAGAGTGTAGGTATTTCCTCACCCATCATGTACAACATGCCTGTCAAATTGCCATGGCCTACCCAACAAGATATGACATATGTCCATAGGTATGATATCACATAGTACCTCATCCTCATAGTTTCCAATCTTGAACTTCATTGAGCACTACTCCTTGACCATGACCTTGTGGTCATCTTGCACCCAAGCAATGCAATATGGACGTGGGTGTTTCTACCTCTCCAGCTTATAGTTGGTGACCATCATTTTTAACATTAGATTATTAGTACTTCCACCATCAATGATCACATCACAACACTTATCTTCACATCTACACCTTGTGTGAAACAAACTCCTTCATTGATGAGGTTCATTCTTACCACTCAATAGGACTCTTCTATTAACTAGGACTTCTCCTCTTTCAGCATCTTCAAAATGTGAAGATCTAGCATCTTCATCAACATGTGTCACTCTTGCCTGACCTTATGTTCTTTGATCTATCCTTCCTTGGTATTGGGTACATTCAAATTGTCTATGCCCCTCTTCTTCGCAGTGAAAACATGTTCCACAAAAGCCTCCCCTTCCAAATCCTTGTCCTTCTCCTCTTCCTCTCTGATCTCTATTGTTCTAATCATGGAAATGATTGGAATTGTTTCCCCTTTGGTTTTGATTCCTACTTCCAGCCTCATCCTTTTTCTTCTTATAATCATTATGGCCTCCATAAGATCATCCACCAGATCTCCCACCACGACCTCTTCCATTATTCCTATTGTCAAACTTCTTGCTTAGTTTCTCCTCAACTCTTAGGGAAAACTAGTATGCCTCCTCAATACTACTCATTCAAACTAGACTTAGCTCATCATTAATGCTTGGGCTTAACCCATTAAGATAATGGGCAACTTTCTCCTTATCAGCTTCGGCATGATCGGTTCTAATGAGAACTCGGTAGAACTCTTTGGTATACTCTTGAACAGATTTTCTTGCTTGCTTCATTCCTTGCATCTTCTTCAATAGACCAAGCTCATAATCCATAGGAATGAATTTTCACTTCATTTTAGCTATCATCTGATCCCATCTAGTGATTTTGTCCTTTTCCTTTATATTTTTCTCTAACTGAACCTCTTGCCACCAAATCTTTCCATGTCCCTTCATATTTGCCTTGGAAAACTTGACCCTATTTGAATCCTCAATATCTCCATACTCAAAGTACTCCTCTAGTTCATTAATCGATTAGCTCCTCTAAATTAATATTTCCCAAAAATGTTGGAACCTCAAAGTTAGGTCTTCTTCCAATCTTGGAGATGGCACTAAAATGCCTCTCTTTCTTTGGGTTTAGAACTGCCTCTACTTCGGCATTTTCTTCTACTTTGTCCTCATCCTCACTTTCATCTCTTATAGGAAGATTTATTCCTCTTTGTATTTTTTCTTCCAATGCTTGCATTTTCCATTGGAGGGCTCAAAAACCCTTAGGTGTAACTCCTACAACTCTTCTACCATGCTCTCTTCATGGAGGCATTTTCACACTTCCACTTAAACCCTAGTGCAAACTACCTCACAATCAGCGATCTATCTACACGCTCAGCCCAAACCACAGTCCTAGTGTGAACTACCTCACAATTAGTGATCTATCCATGCACTCAAGAACTCTAGTTCTGATACCACTTGATGTAGGTTGCTCCCCTTAAAACCATAAACTCATAACAAAAACAAAGAAACAACAACCAATGCAAGAAAAAAATATGGACTTCTTATTTGTGTCACAAATGCAGAATTACAAAATTCATAAATACAATATGCTAACCCAAATGGGTACCTTTAGTACAATAATCTGCAAGATAGGCTATAAACTATCACCCAGAGTTGTCTTAGACAATGTTTGAGCCTTTCTTAAATAGGTAGTTTTATGCTGTTCAGGAAGGTTCTAGATGCTCAAACTTAATATCTGGGCTAATAGACCCTAACAATACACATATAGTCAGCCAAATACATCTCTGACAAATTATTTTAGAAATTTTGGTAGCCCAACTTCTAAAGGTCATAACTCACAAATCATTGGTCTGATTGGCTATTATAACCACTTTTTGAAAATGCCAGCTCTTGTTCTATAGGCTTGGAACAATGTGAGTACCCTTCCATCAAGTTTTCAGACCTCATCCAGGCACTCCAAGGCCTCTAACGGTAAGCCTAAAGATTTTTCTACAAATTTCTCTACCAAAAGTCCACAATAACTTCTCTGATACTTGGAGCAATGGGATTTGTATGGTAGGCTTATATCTCTTAAATCAACCTTCCTGTAGAAAATTAGAACATTTTGAGGTCATATGACAAACTTACTAAAAATAGTAATTTTCCATAAATAGTAACCACCCTAACTACTAGTCCTTATTAAAATAAAAAAGACTAAAAATAAAATATTTTTGGGTGATGCAAGATTGCCCTTGCACCCAGGATGCTCCTGCATCACATAATTTCATTATACTCAGCCTTATGTAGGCCCAATTTATGTTCCATTTTTTCCATAAGAGCTTTATTTATAGGAATTATTTTTATTATACCTAATCCTTCTTCCTTTTTGGTTTTATATACCATATCCTAGTTTACCAAACTCATCCTCTACTTTTATCCCTTTCTTGGCTATCAACATATTCTCTAGATTTTTTATATGTTGTCAACCATAGAGCCCTTGATTTTGAAGAGAGATAAAGAGCATGTTGGTATATATTGGAGAGAAGAGGCTAAAAGTTGGAGTTTTCTAACATTACATAGGATTTTCCCTTTGCATCTCACAAGTTTCCTCTAGAGACATTCAATGAGGGAATTATAAAAGGTAGAAGAGACCTCTTTGATAGTGAGGGACAAACCAATATAACATCCTTGAAGAGAAACAATTTGTTACTATGTTAGTACTCTTTTAAATTTTGATTTTTGTTTTTTGAAGATAATAATTTTTTAATCTAACCACTATTGATTATTGTGTCTATTGAAAATTTGAAATTGTTTATGTTAAATTTTATATTTGAATGTTTTAAGAAACTTTCAATTCATGAAATAGGAGATCACAAAATATCAAAAGAATAAAAAAATCATTGATCCTAATGCATGAACCATGTAGTAGTTCTTTTCTACTAATAGAGTACACATCAACTATAGTCAAGAATTGGCAATTATTTATTGTTGAAGTACAATAAGATTATATATTAAAAATAGCCACTAATATGTGTGTCTTAAACATTAGAAAAAAAATTATGATTAACTTAACATAATTCATTATCACTTATGAGACCAATTTAAGGCCTATTTGGTTCACATTTTTATGTGTTTTTATGGCTAGGATTTGGAAACTTTATGATTTTTTTATGAACTTGTTTAGACTGCCTATGTTAATATAGCTATACATGTGTGCACTTTAATATTTTCAAGACTAAATGAATATGTTATACATATATTTTATATACTCACATGGAAAGCAATATTTTATCTTTCTATCTTTCATTGATTGGGTAGTTCTTCCTATAGCCATGTGATAAAAGAAAAGCTAATATAAGAAAAACTTATTATGAATTTTATCTTGGATATGTATTGCAATTTTTTCATGTGCACACTAATCATTTGTAGGGAAATGGCAAGTTAGCAAGGGAAGAAGAAGTCAACATTAGTAGACAAAGTGGTGATAAGAAGTTAGTTAACCATTTTGAGCTCATAATGATTCCATTACTTTTAGTTATAATTGGTTACCATTGCAGGCTAAGTCAAAGTGGTTATCAGCTATTATGGAGTAAATCTAGAAGTCAAGAACTTGTGAATTCATGTGCAACTGAATGTAACTTGCTCTTGTATTAAATGATGTTTTGTATCTTCAATATTTTTATATCCCCAATGTTGGATGATCCTAGATTCAGGGAGTTATGTTTTATGTTGATGTTATAAAAAAGCTAAAGTTTAGATTCCTAAGATAGTTAATTTTTAATGGGAATTCTCTACTAATCTAGTAGTAGTGATAAATATAATTCTATTTCTATAGTGTGTCCTTGTGTTTCACTCATGAATGAAATGATATTTACAGTTCTTAATCTTTGAGTTGTTATACATTCACTCTTTTGTGGGGGCCCATGCAGGAGGTGAACTTAGTTCATAGCTAGGTAGGAATCAATTTATAGCTTTGTAGAAGTATTTAGAACTTTGCTTCTTTTGTATCCATATGGTAACATAATTGTTGGTTGTTTCCTATAGCATAGGGAAATAGTTTAGTTTCTTGTTTGTAGCATTATTCCAGAGCAATGGATTATTCTGCTATTTCATCCCTTAACTTAGTATTTCCTTTAGCATTTTAATTTCATAGTTATGATGACATTTACAGTGGATTAGAGCATATACTTTGTATGTATCATTTCAATTTTATGTCCTTGGTCAATAATTTAATGAGCTTAATATGTTATTCTAGTATGATATTTGGCACTACTAAAAATACAAAGTTATTATAAGAAGGACGTTCAATCCTTAGTTATAGAGTCATTATAGTGACCAACCATTTTTGGTGAAATTTTTGAGGATGGTGTCAATTTGATCCAATCCTAGAGTCATTGCCTTAGTTTAGTTTATACATTTTTTCCCTTTTTGTATGCCTAGAAGAAGAAGAGGTCATCTTGGGAGATTCCTTCCTCAAAATATCTAAATTGAACTATAATATATCTTTAATCTTGAGCCTGAGGAACCCCAAGTTGAGAATGAAGAATAAGAACAAGAACTATTTGAAATCTGGTTTGTTGATGCACAAGAACAAATACCTTCACAATCATCTTCTGAAGAATCACTACAACTGAATCATCTTTTTATTAAACCTGAATATTAGGACAATCCATTAGCTCTTGTCATTTATCAACCACAACAAAAACTAGTTCCACCACCAAGGATGGCTTAACCTACCTTTGCTTTCCCCACTCCTGATTTGCATGACAACAATAATCTAAAAAACATACCTGCCTCTGCACTTCCCAATTTGTATGGCCTTATCACTAAAAACCTTGAAACCTTCCTTTTTGAATTTGATATCCTTTGTAGGAGTTATCATTATACAATTGAAGCCAATAAGTTGAAATTGTTTCCATATACTATTAAAGAGGCCACTCTAAGATGGTTTATGGGATTAGGTGCCAATGTTGTAAGGGATTGGGATGCAATGGAGAATATGTTTCTTGCTAAATATAAGGAATAATTTAGGGTTTATGATATGAAAGGATATGATATCTTCAAAATATCACAAAAAGAGGATGAGACCTTAAAAGATTATGTCTCAAGGTTTATGTTTAACTTACAACACAATATCCAACATCAGTTAAATGAGGAGTCACAAAAAGTGTATTTTTCTAAAAGTTGTAAATGATGCAAGTATTGAGGTTTTAGACCTTATGGTGGGAGGAGACATTACTTAGAGGAACTAGGTTGATATACAAAGTATATGTTTGAATTACTCAAAGCTATTGAGAAGAAAGGTAGAGGACTCAGGACCATGCCTAGTAAATCTAATGGTTCAAGAGTATCTAAGGTGGAGTTATCCAATATTTTGTTTGATTTCAAGAAGGACATCATTAATGATATTTTCACTCATCTGGAAAACATGCAAGCAAGAAAGAAGAAGGAAGAAGTTGAAACTATGTTAGATGAATATTGTCCACATTGTAGAGAAAGGAAGAGGAACTAAAAATGAAAGACTATTGCAAGTCTGGAGATGTAGCCAATACCTACTAACTTCAAAGCTATTGATGCAAATGGAGATGTTCTCTATGTTTCTCAATGCAGGCCATGGGCTCAAAGACCAAGTATGCCACAAGACACTCTGCAAAATCATGGTAACAATAGTCAATGGAAAAATTACTAGAATTATAGGTCCTCAAAGTTTTAATTTGCATAATAATTGGTCCAATCAGCCTCAACAATTTTGGAATAACCAAAGTTAGCAACAACCTCCACCTAACTAATGACAGCAATCTCATCAAAACTAGCAATTGTCTAATCAACATTGGCAACAACCTCTACCTAACTATTGGAAACAACCTCAACAAGGTTGGCAATAGCCTAATCAGTGGTCTAACTAGCCCAATCAATGGGCCTTAATGTGACCAACTCAACAATAGGATATAATGCCCTTTCTACAACCAATAACAATCCACCTAAGAAAATCCTAATAATAGAAAGTAGCCATCTTAGAAACAAATTTATGCTATCTCTTTGAATGATATCCACTTAAGGTCAGGAACCAGTCTTGCTCCACCTCAAGGGCCTGTAATCAAAGAGGTGGAAGATCCTCCTACTAAAAAGGTGGATGTGCCTACTCTACAAGCTTCTCCTTTGGTAAAATACCCCTCATTTCCTATAATAGATTTTCTCAAATTGTTGAAGCATATGACTATGAAAATACTATTACTAGATGCTATAAAAGAAGTTCCAATTTACACTAAGGCCATTAAAGAAGCTTACATAAAACAACTAGGGAGAAAGAGGAAAGATCCAAACCAATTCATGTCTCAAGACAATTATCTGAGCTTATGTTAGAAAAGCTAACGGTACCTAAATATTCTGACCCTAAGAGTCCTAAAGTTACTCTCACCATTCATGGAATTCAAGTAAAAAATTCCTTGGTTGATTTAGGAGCATCTATGAATCTAATGGAAAATGAAGTCTTGTCTCACTTGCATATCATTGGCCTTAGAGAAATGCCAACTATTCTACATCTTGCTGATAGTTCTACTATTAAACCAGATGGAATGGTAGAGGATGTTATAGTTACATTAAACTCTTTGGAATATCCTATACACTTAGTTGTCCTTCCCCCAAAATACAATATGGGTGGGCATCCTCTCATCCTAGGGAGACCATGGTTAGCTACTACAGATGCCTACATATCTTGTAGGTTTAAAAGATGACAATATCTAATGGGATGCATACTAAGAACTTGGAGCTATACTCTCGTACTCAACCTCCATTGTAAGATGATCAAGCAGTTTGGCCTACTTTAGAAGATGGTGACTCAGAACTCAATTCAATCCATTAGCTTATGGTGATAAGTAGAAATACATTTAAAGCCCCTCAAAAGGATGATGATGTTATCTCATCCATTGTGAAAAATGAGTATGGAGTAGATTCTTAGTTGTGTTCACAATGAGACTGTACCTTGGACACTATTTTATCACCTCCAAATGCACCTCAATACCCAACAACCTTCCAATTCTTTCATTCATTTCTACCTCATGAGATGCATTCTCCTCCAACTTCTCAAATATGCATGATAGAAAAAGTAATTAAGATTGAGGTTAGCCTCAAGAAAGAACTAAATGTTAGTAGTACTTTGTCACCAACACATCAAAAAGGTATACTGAAGTTTCTACAAGAAAATCAACAAGAATTTTCTTGAGATTATACAAAAATGAAGGGATTGGGTTCTAATTTTTGTACTCATAGGATTTACATCAGCCTATAATATAAGCCTATGAGATAGCCTCAAAGGAGAGTTAATCCTATTTTAAGAGACATAGTTAAGACTAAATTGCAAAAATTGTTAAATGTTCGTTTTAGCTACCTATTTTATGATAGTCAATGGATTTCATCTTTAGTCATAGTGCCAAAGAAAGGAGTAAAATGGAGAGTTTGTGTAGATTTTAGACAATTTAATTCAGCCACTAAGAAAGATCATTTTTCATTGCCATTTATAGATCAAGTTCTTGATAACTTAGCTGGTAAAAAGTAATTCTCTTTCTTAGATAGTTTTAGTGGTTGTAATCATATCCAAATAGCTCTAGAGGACTAGGAGAAAACAACCTTTATATGCCCATGGGGAACCTTTGCATACTCAATCTTTCCTTTTGGCTTGTGCAATGCACCAACTACATTCCAAAGAGCTATTATTAGTGTTTTTTCTATCATATCTATTTAATGTGTAGAAATATATATGGATGGTTTTACTCCCTATGGGACTACTTTTGAAGAAGCTAAAAAAAATTTGGAGAAGGTTCTAAAAATATTCCAAGACTACAATATTTCTCTAAATAGTGAGAAATGTTTCATGATGATGGAGGAAGGTGTGGTATTGGGTCATTTCATTTCATCACAAGACATTTAGGTAGATCTAGTAAAAACTAAGGTAATCAACACTTTGCTTATGCCTAAGAAGTAGAAGGATGTAAGAAAATTTGTTGGACATGTTGGTTATTATAGAAGATTTATCAAGGATTTTAGTCCATTTGGAACATCTCTCTACAACTTGTTGAAAAAGCATGTTGAGTTCTCCTAGGATTTCAAGTGTGACAAGTCTTTCCTACAGCTTAAGGAGGTCCTAACAAAAGCACCAATATTGAGAGGTCCCAATTGGGAATTTTCATTTCATATTCATATAGATGCCTCAGGCTATGTCATATGAGCAGTGTTAGGATAGAAAGGAGTAGTAGAGCATGCCATTTATTTCATAAGTAAAAATATGCAAGGAGAAGAATTAAATTATACTATTATACAAAAGGAATTGCTTGTAGTTATTTATGTGTTGAATAAGTTTAGACATCATATTACTAGTTATGAGATATTTTTCCATACTTATCATTTAGCTATTAAATATTTAATGAATAAACCTACCATATTAGGAAGACTAGCTAGATGGTTGTTGCTTATCCAAGAATTTGATATCTTTATCGTGGACAAACCTAGAAAGGCTAATGTAGTAGCTAACTTTATATCCCATTTACATGTTCCTGATGATCCTCCAACCATTGATGATAGTTTTTCAAATGGACATATTTTTTCTATTATTAACACAAAATCCATGGTATGATGACATTGCAAATTAAATCACCATAGGTAGGACACTAGCTCACTTCTCTCCCAAGGAAACAAAATTGTTAACAGAGAAAAGTTTTAACTTTTCTTGGATTGTTGGATTTATGTTTTAGACTGGCCCTAATCAAGTGTTGTGTATATGTGTAGGAGAAGATGAAACTTATGATATCCTTTAAGCATGACATAATGAATCACGTGGAGGTCATTTTGTTACCAAAAGAACAACATTCAAAATCTTGACCACTAGATAATATTGGACAACTCTCCACAAGGACATGGCTAGGTACACCAAGAAATGTGATAGATGCCAAAGAATGGGGAGGCCTACTAAATCAGATGAGATACCCCTATAGCCACAAATTGTTGCAACACGTTTTGATAAATTGGGAATTGACTTTGTTGGGCCTATTGAACCTACTTCACAAGGTAAATCTTATATTTTGGTTTGTACTAATTATGTCACCAAGTGGGAAGAAGCCAAGCCTATGAAACATCCTAGGGAGAATAATTTTACTAAGCTTTTATATGAATCCATTTTCACAAGATTTGGTGTCCCTAGAGAATTAGTATCTAACAAAGGTGTTCAATTCACTTCAAATCTCATAATTGCCTCTATGGAAGAATACAAAATTAGACATGGAAAATCTTCTCCATACCATCCACCAGGTAGAGGTAATGAATAGGGAGATTGAAGCAATCCTTACTAAGACAGTGTTAGTTCATAAGAAGGATTGGGAAATAGAGCTTCCTGAAGCATTGTGGGCTTATAGGACTACATGGAAAGCCACCACTAGATTCACACCTTTTCTTCTTGTCCATGGAAAGTCAACTATGATGTATGTGCAAATTTGAGTACAAGACTTTAAGGAAAACATTGGAACTAGATCTAGATCTTACTATTTCCCAAAGGGAGTATATTTTGACTTTGAATGGATTAGATGAATGGAGGAAATATGCCTTGCATAACACAGAGATGGTGTAGAAATAGAGGAAATAGTGGCATGATAAATTTATTAAGGATAAGAAGTTCACAATTGGTGAGTGGGATCTCCTTTATGATTCTAGATATCAACATATCCCTAGGAAATTTCAAACTAGGTGGTTGGGACCTTATGAGATTATTGTTGTTTTTCCAAATAGCATCATTTAGTTGTCGACTACTAATCATGTGTGTTGCAAATTGTTGGTAAATGAAAAAAGGCTTAATGTGTATCATAAGCCTTAGAGAAAAGAGGAGTTCCTATAGTAGTTTCAATCCAAAGTTGAATATGGGCCTCCTATAGCATCTAGACTTAAGCATTCTGCTCAAGAAAAATCTTTTCATTAAAGTTTAGATCATTTCATAATAAATACTTTCTTTATTAAAGTATCTTCTACGTAATAAATTCCATATTTCCAAATCATTATTTTTTCTCTCTCTACCTTTCCACCTCATCACACTCCACCAATAGATGACAATTTTTTTCCATCGTCAACACCTTGCTAGGTTTGTACATACTATCTAAGGTATTTATTTCATTTCTTAGTTCTTCAATTTGACTACGCTCTTATCACATGTGTAATTGTGGAACCAATTGTTAAATTAAGTTGGGGGTAGAGATATTATCTTTTTGTTTTATGTGATTATAATTATTGTATATGCTATTATTTTAAATCTTTCCACATTTGCACTTTCACATCCAAATTTGCACTTTCACAAACTCTTGCCATTTTTTTTGCAAAATCTTGCCACATTTTCACTTGCACATATGATGTGACAACTTTAAAAGAATCAATTACTTCACACATAATTTAGTAAGGTGGTTGTTATGAAAAGTCTAAAGAGATAATAATGAGTAATTAACCTGTGATATGGTAAAGATTTGTAATAATATTTCCATAGGGGTCTAACTCTGAAAACCTTTCTATTTTAAAATTCTCTCATGGCTATTACCTTTGTCATCTCCACATTTCAAATCTTTTCTACTAAAATTCCTTGCTGTGACTATGAATTTCATCTTCAATTGTTGCGAGTTCATTTTTTGTGTGTCTTGGTAGTCTAAGAATATGGGAGGAGATTTGGTTCGGCATGAATCTACAATCCATTATGCCTTGTTAAAATGACCAGGCATGCATACCACATTTTCAAGCTAGGGGTTGGCTTGACTACATTTAGAAGCTTACCTGCTAGGATGGTAAAGCGGCTTCTCATTTTTTGGGCAGATTGAGTGACGGTGTAGATTTGATCAATGGATTAAGGGTGTTTTTCACTCAGGAAATTGTGGTAGAATTCATGTGGTTGTCACGGGAAGGGGAAGATTTTTTAGAAAATTTTGATCCTACAACTGCTGGAGCTCAATTTATATTACATATAAACCCACCATTACAAGTTGACAAGAAACAAGGTACAAATAGATTGTCCCTACTAGACCCTTACAGGCAGTGTGTAGTATATATCATACAATATTTCACTTGTGAAGTTTGAAAAACATTTCTACATTCTATTCACTTAAAAAATTTAAGCTTCTTACACCATCAGAACTAACCAGTGAATGTTCCCAATTTCCTATTCCATATTCTGAAGAAGAGGACTTCACTCATGCAGGGAGGTAATCTCAACACCATTTTTCATCATTTTTTATTAAGCTAATAGTGGAAAGAAAATTAAGAGAACAAACATATATGTCGTGGGAAAAATTTCTTTTAGGAGAAGTTGAAAATAGAACCCTAAGTCTTATAGGACAAAGAGTAGGCAAACAGATTCACACTGAACATGGGATTAGAAAAATAATTGGAAGAATGGAATCAATGTCTTCTTGGGAGATTCTAGAAGTTCTAAGCATAAAACCCCTAAAATTTCTCCAAGAGTCTCTGCATCTAGATAAGCCCAGGTTAAAGGCAAGAAAAAAGTTAAATTCTCTAAAAAGGAGACCAAATCCTTGTCTGTAAAAACTAGGGCTTCTATGAGAAAAGAACAAGAATAAAGAAAATTTCCCTCTAGTTCTTGTCAAAAGACAAAAGAAAAAGTTCTTGTAGCCTTAGCCACTTCCAAAAAGTGGAAAATACCCATAAAAGGAAAAGAAATCCTAGTATGAAGTTGTACAGAGAAACAAAATCTATCTGTAGATGTGCCACAAACTGGGTCAGAAATTAATATTACATCTTCTAACTCACTACTTAAGATTTAATAAGAGAAACCCTCTATGGTTAAAATAGGGGGAAAAGAAAATAGTGATTGAGGATTATTCTAGTTTTGATGAATAGAACTATAGGTTTTAGAGGTGGGGTTCATCCTCAAGAGGACCCTAGGTATTTTATGACCCTGTTGACTTAGAAAATGACAATGTGTCAGAAGGAAACTTCCCAATGGAAGAGGATATACTAGAATCACCTCCTACAACATCAAGAAGATATTTTTCTAAAGAAGATTTTAGAGTTGATATGAGCTTTTTGAATGAAGTGGCAGAGCACATGCTTAATCAAGGTTTAGATGTACTAGCTACAACTGTTCAATAGATTGACAATCCTAAGAGGTCTATAGTATTGAGGATAGGGATTCCAAAGGTTAAAGTTTTAGTTAATGATGAGATTGTTGTTCCAAATATAGTCAAAGAAATTCCTACTGGTAATACCATGTCAGGTGCCTCTCATTCCAAATCATTACTCTCTATTATTTCTCACTTGTCTAGCAATTGGCTTTAGAAAGAGAGTAGTAAAGACAAATAAAGAAAAGTTTGACATCAAGATCTCCGTGAAAAGGAGGAAGTGGAGCAGCTATGTACATAGCTTGCCAATGTAACTTCAATGATACATGAACTAATGAGTTCTCATTCCCCATCTCCTATTTATGCATTATTCCTTAAAGAATAATTTATTAATTATCAATTGACTTTTGTAATGAGGGATAAGTCTCCATCTTTGGTTGAGCCCCTTGAATTTTTCCAAGCTTTCAACAGTTCTCCTATAGCCATAAAGAATTTCTTGTGTGAGCTTTTTCTTCATAACTTTGTAGTACCCAATAATAGAGAATGGGGCCCTTTTTTGTATGTTGGATATGTTTAGTTAAGAGCCATAATTTCCTTGATACAAAATGAAATAACAAGGGAATCACAAGCTAGGCCCCATAGGGAATTAGAGGAAGAAAAACCCTTTTACCTAAGGCCAAAAGCTCAGGATCCCAAAACTTGTTATTATGAGTGGTTGAAAAATGCTCCTTCAGAATTAGGAAATAGTACAATTTACCCCCTCAGAGATGTAGCATTTTATGGATATTTTGAAATGGTTGAGACCAAGCTACCTAAGGCCATGAAAGTAATACAATGGCATTGGGCTAGTATGTCTGAGGATCTAAGAAATAAACAACCACACTCACCCCTTAATTTTAATATTGCAAATAGAAGATCCCCTTGGTACTTTAGATAGGTACAATTAAACAAAGTTCCTTGATTCCTCTCACCTTCCAACCACCCATGCTTATTTATCATTTGTTGGAAAATGTAAAAAAATTGAATGATTATGATATGGCAGGAGAGGTAAAGAGATGGGAAAAGTAAAGGGAAACAAAATGTTTTTACTAGAGCTTTGCAAAAGGAGGTGTGGGACAGAAAATATCTGCCAATTATAGAATGATAGCCAAGGTCAAGAATTTCATGATTATTGGAGGACCAACAAAGGGAAAAGTTAGGGGGAGATGATAAGGCCAATTTAAGGCCTATTTGGTTCATATTTTCATGTGCTTTTATGGCTAGGACCTCAAAACTTTATGAGTTTTTTATGAACTTGTTTAGACTACCTATGTTTGTACTTCTATATGTGTGTGCACTTTAATATTTCTAAGATTGAACAAATATGTTGTACATATACGTTATATAGTTGCATGTAATGAAATATTTTATCTTGCTATATTGTATTGATTG
Source organism: Cupressus sempervirens (assembly GCA_028749045.1). Classification (NCBI taxonomy): domain Eukaryota; kingdom Viridiplantae; phylum Streptophyta; class Pinopsida; order Cupressales; family Cupressaceae; genus Cupressus; species Cupressus sempervirens. The sequence goes on along the minus strand of CM053784.1, from coordinate 647,288,140 downwards.
GGTAGTTCTTCATGTAGCCATGTGATAATAGAAACGGTAATATAATAAAAAGTTATTATGAATTTTATCTTGGACATGTATTGAGATTTTTTCATGTGCACGCTAATCCTTCGGAGGGAAATGGTGAGTCAGTAAGGGAAGAAGACTGAGTGGTGATAAGAATTTGGTTAACTATTTTGAGCTCACAATGATTCCATTACTTTTAGTTATCAACGGTTACCATTGTGGGTGTTGAAACAATTGATTAATTGTGTATTGTCTTTGATGTTACACAAAATGTCATGTCATTACTAGTCAGTGTATGATGAGCTCACTTGGACATTGAAGATAGTTTTCTGTATCTACCTAGCATTCATAAGTTTGCCAAGTTTAGAAGACATTATCTACTGAGTTCACTCAGGCACCAAAAGAAAGTTTGTGGAAGTTGAGTATTAACCAATCTCACGTAGTTAATGAATGAAATGTTGGATGGAACCAGTGTTAACTATAGGAAAGTCATTTCTCAATTAGTGTCTATCAAGCAGGGTCGGCTAACGAAGGATTTTCTTGTTTTAGCATATTGAGTTCAATTGATTTATCTAATTGGTTCTAGCTGACTAAGAAGATGAATATTAATTATTCTAAGTTGTATTCTACCTGATTTCACAATATGAAATATATAAGTATAAGGTCAAGTTGAGGATTAGAAGTGTGTCTAAATGAATGAAAGATAATTGAAGATGCTAAGAGGAAGCAAATAAGAAGGATAAGTAGAATATCCTTATGGAGATGAAAAGATATATTTGATCAAGAAGGATCAAGTATACATGCCAAAATTGAGATCTATAATTAGCAATTTGGTTGCATCAAAAATTAGGTCATCTTATTGTTACTCTCTAACCATTGTAGTAGTGATCTAAATCTCTTAACAAAGTTGGCTTAACCATTATTTGTAAATCCTCTAACAAGGTGGCATTTCTATTGAATTGTCCAAAGACCTCTAAAAAGACCACTCCTAATAGGGTGATGAAATCCTCTAACAAGGTCACACCTAACAGTGCGTTTTATAAACTTTAATAGGGTTGGTTCCTAATATGGCTCACTTCAAAAGAGTGAAAATTGGTAACTAGTTACAATTGGTGGTTTTTCCCAAATTAGGTTTCTACACTAAATCTTGGTGTTAAATGTGTTCATGCTATTTATTTTATATGTTTGAAACTAAGCTAAAGTAATGGTAATCATATATAGCATCTTATGTTTTTCATATCAAGTATTTATTGAGCATTTTCAGTGCTTACCGAGTTACAACATTTTTGTGTATTTTCCAAGCATCAACAAAGTTTAGTTTTTAAGATTTTATTTCGTACTCACATATAAGGGATTTGAGATTTATTTTAGTAGTAACTGATTCACCCATCCCCTCTTAGTTACTCCTCTTATATTTTCAACAATTGGTATCAGAGCATTTGTTTCTTGCAGAGAAGGTTTCAAGGACCTAAGCTAAAGATCAAGATGTCTTATAGAAGAGAGATTCTTAGGTTGAATAAAGACAACTTTACAACATGGTAAGGATGTATGAGGTTACATTTGGCAACTATCAATGATTTAGGTTGTAAGTATCTTGATGCTAAATACAAAACTCCTTTTGGAACATTGTCATTTGAAGATATTGTTGAAAAGAAAAATCATAACATCATGATGATTGATATGGAATCTACTCTTAGTTATGTTGAATTTGATGAAGTAATAGACTACACTACAACTCATGCAATGTGGATCAAACTGAAAGACATTTATGGAGGAGATGACAATGTAATAAGAGCTAAACCAAAAAGTCTTAGAGTTCAATTTGATCAGATGAAAATGAGAGAAGATGAAAACATTGTAAAATATGTGGAAAGAATCAAAGCAAGTGTGAGCACAATCAAAGCATCTATAGGAGATATTGATGACAAAATAGTTGTAAGAAAGGTACTCAAAACTCTTCTTCCTATCTATGCAATTAGAAGATATGTTATTTAAGAAATTAGATGTGATCCAAATAGCAATATAACTTTGGATGCTCTAGTTGGAAGATTAACAAATTTTGGTTTGGAGAACTATGAAAACTATGTTCCTAATTCCAAAGGTATTGAGTCTCCATTTGAAGCCAAACTCTCACTCAAGAAAAGAATAATAAATCAAAGAACAATCAATCAAGAAGGGAAGAAGAAGAAGGAAGTTCTGATAGTGATCTTGAAGTTGTTGAATCCCTACTTGCAAGGAAATATTCCAAAGGTAGAGGAAAGTAAAAAGGTAAGATTCCTCTAATCTATTTTTCTTGTGAAGAAGTTGGTCACATTGCCACTAGGTTCTCAAATAGAGAAAGCAAGAACTATCATTCAGAAGAAATTTTAGAGCTTGTGCATACAAACTTATGTGGACCTATAAAGAGTTATAGTAGAGATAAGTTTTTCATTCTTTTTGTTGATAATTGTTCTAGAATGATGATTGTAATGCATCTAAAAAAAAAATTAGAAGCTTTTCAAAAATTCAAGTGGTATCTAGTAAGAGTAGAAAAATAAACTGGAAAGAAGTTGAAATGCTTGAGATCAAATAGAGGTGATGAATTCATCTCCAATGAATTCAATGAATTTTGCATTGAAAAGGGAATTAAAAGACAAGTATCAGCCCCTGGTACACCTCAGCAGAATGGTATAGCTGAAAGAAGAAATAGATCCATCATGGATTGTGCAAGAACATTGATGATAGAAAAGAATGTTGCAATCAAATACTAGAAGGAAGCAATTAGCACTGCAGTACATACCTTGAACATAGTACAGCTAAAGAAAGACTCAAATCAAACCCCTTATGAACTATGGTATGGCTACAAACCTAATGTAAGTTACTTGAAAGTACTTTAAAAAAAATGTTATATCTTGAAAGAGTTTAGAAAAGGTAAATTTGATATCAAAGGTGATGAAGGCATATTCCTAGGATACTCCTGCAGAAGTAAATCATACAAACGTTTGAATTTATCTACTCATAAAATCATAGAAAGTTCCAAACATATTTGGAAGAAAGGAGGCTTCACCTCTCAAGTCCCCAAAACCTCCAACAGCTACTGAGTTGTAGAAAGTGCAACCCGAGTTGCATTTAGAGGCTACCGAGCTACCACAAGAGAAAATTGAGTCTAATGGACCTAAGTCAAAAACAGTGGGACTCGAGCCTGATACTGAAGTTCATGATGAAATTAGTGAAATACACTCCAAATACAAAGAACCTATGTTAGCAAGATATGTTAGGAGGCATCATGCACATGATCAGATCATTGGAGACAAATTAGATGGAACAATGACAAGAAACAAATTAAAAGGTACAAGTTTACTTGCTAAATTTGAACCTAGAAATGTTAAAGATTCATTAGATAATGAAAGTTGGATTGAAGCAATGAATGAAGAAATAGAATAGATAAAGAAGAACAAAACTTGGACTCTTGTTCCTAGACCCAAGAATAAAAATGTAATTGGCACAAAGTGGGTATTCAGAAACAAGCTAAATGAAGATGGAGAAGTATTTAGAAATAAAGAAAGATTAATATATAAAGGCTATTCTCAAGAAGAAGGAAATGATTATGGTGAAACTTTTTCTCCTATTGCAAGATTAGAAGGTGTTAGAAATTTACTAGTATATGAAACACACAAAGATTTAAAGTTTATCAAATGGATGTAAAATCTACATTCTTGAATGGAATTCTTGATCAGGATGTCTATATTGAACAACTTGAAGGTTTTTTAGATCCTAGCAAAAAAGACATGGTCTCAAATTACACAAGGCATTATATGGTATCAAGAAAGCTCCCAGAGCTTGGTATGAAATACTTCATAACTACTTGGTACAAATTGGTTTTGAAGGAACAAATGATAATAATAGCTTGTACATCAAAGAAAGACCAGATAACAAGATTGTGTTGGCAAAAATATTTGTGGATGACACTTTATTCATAGGAAATGATGACTTGTACATAACATTTTTACAAAAAATGAGTAAATAATTTGAGTGGAGAGATAAAATTCTTTGTTGGATTATAGATTCAGCAGAAGAAAGATGGTATATACATTTCTCAATCTAAATATATCAAGGAAATACTAAAGATGACTAGTTGGAACCCTTATGTCTACTAGACATAAAATTTCCAAGAATGATGATTCCAAAGAGGTAGATCAGACCACATACAGATCCATGATTGGAAAATTGCAGTATGTAGTGCATACAAGGCCTAATATTGCATTAGAGGTCAGTATGTTAGCAAGATTCTCTACAAATCCCAAAGGAAATCACATGATGGCAATCAAGAGAATCATGAGATATTTAAAAGGTACTAAAGACTACGGCCTATGGTACAAAATAGGAGGCAATTTGGACTTAAAAGTATTCACAAATGATGCTTGGGTAGGAAGTAATGATGAAAAAAAAAAGCACTAATGGTGGAGTATTCCAAGAAACAGAATTATATCTCTCAATCCATAGCAAAGGCAAAATATGTGGCAGCAGTAGTCAATTGTTCTAATAGTGTTTGGTTTTGTAGTGGCTCTCATGTTTGCAATCTGTATCTTGTCTATTTTTTATTCAAGAGATACTTGATACTCTTTTATATGTTCCTTGAGATGACCTAAGAATTGAATGTTATACTTTGATTCAATACCATAGATGCTTTATTGCTTTACTGTTTAGTTTATCATATTTGCATGTTGATGCTATTTTGAGATGACAATAGATCTATGATAATATCTGGTTACATGGTTTATTGGACATATTTGTGGATTGCATTGTGAGATGGATTCTTATGCTATGGTTATTTATTTCATTCTTGTTCTTTATGCTTTATGCGAACGTGAGTGATGTAAATGGATTAACTAGTTATTTAAATGCATTAATTGCTTTGCTTATTACATTATATGCAATTGCACTTGATCGTGTATTTTAGAGTGCAAGAATTATATCCCTGGCAGTGGCACATGGAGTTAGTGATTCAGCTGTTCATATTTTACCAATGTCATCCCTGTATGGTTGACGTATCCTTATTTAATTATTTTAAATTAAAATCTTTTGGTGATTACTAAATCTGAACTCATCTGCATTATGTGATTAGACTAGTGAGCGTGTGTGTGCATTTAGTGGTTTGCTCTATCATGAAAGTGTTAAGTGTTTTTCTATGATTTTGGGTTTTTGGGCTTTAAAATATTTCCACATTTAATTTTTGGAAGCTTTTCCGTAGGTGAATTTTTGTTATGGAGAATAACCCGTTTTAGTTTGGGTCAATTCAGAGCCTAGCTACTATAGTTGGCTATTTTCCCTAATCAACTATTCACTTGAAAAGTGAATAAGTATTGAAAAATTGAATTCATTATTCACTTGTCACTTTTTGAAATAGAAATTTGAGAGCTCTTTTGTGAGTCTTCTTCTAAAGGATTCAATTTTTTCTTGTTCTGGGAGCTATAAGCATGATTTTTTGTGAGGTCAGTCTCGTTGGATCCAACTTGGGGAGTTTATGCTTTGCCATCACTTTCAGTAGATTTGATAGATTATTTATTTTATTGCACAGGATTAGATTTATGCCCTTTTTGCTGATAGGTAGGGCCTTCCCATTTTATTGTTTTCACTATGTTTTAGCTTTTGTTTCTTGTAGCAGTATGTTAGGAGGCTGAGAACTAGTGTACCCCTCCATTTTTGTTTGCTGGTTCTACCCAATTGGTCGAGTATGAACGTTTTCCCTATTTTCAAGATGAGGATTTGGAATTTTGAGCTGTTATGCTGGTCATTTTTGCATATGGTGTCTGAATTCATTTATTTTTAGATTTTTGAGGTTTTTTCACCCAAAGGCCAAATGGGTTTAAATTTCAAAAAAATTCCAAATTTGGGGTTTTTACCTTGTTTTGCATACTGTCATATTTTCTTAGGTTTTCTTGGCATGAGTTTGGTCATGGGCTTGGATTATCCATTTCGATGTTGGTCAAACCTTTATTGCATTTTTATGTTGCATTGGGATGTGTGTTGCATCCATCCTCCTGAGTCTATTTTGGATTGAGTGACTTTCTGCTTGTGTTCTCATCCAGTCCTTGTGCTTTGATCTTCATGACGGTGGTGTGCCACATGAGTAGATCTATCGGGTGACCTATGAGGCCCAATCTTACATGGTACTTCTAGAAGTTGTGATCATTTGGGTTGGGTTGGGAGTTTTCATGCCTACAAGCACTCATTGTTGGATGAGCATGGGTAGGGTAGGGTAGGGTAGGATATGGAGGGGGCTTCTATTTCATAGCCTAGGGATCATGATGCCACAGGTATGGTAGAGGGATTTTTAATTAAGTGATAACTAAAGAAAATATTGGGTGGTAATAAAATTTAAGATAATAAAATGTATGTGTGAGAACCTTTCTATTGAGGGATGTTGTATCCACACGATCCAAGCTTGGGCTTGTTGATGCCAAGTGACTCTCCATGATTTCAATCCCTACATAGTATCCCATTGAGATGTCTGACCAAGATCTATAGTTTATGCATTGCCTATGTCTTGGATTCAGTCATCATACTGCTTGGCGTGTGTGTTAGCCATGGATGTTTGTTTTGTGCGTGCTTGTGGTTGGATCATTATCTCCATCAGCATGGTGGGTGTGGACCTATAGGTGCCATGTGGTTGGGAGGCATAGCTACCTTCACCACTACTAGGGACTGGTGTACAGTGATGATCTTTGATCCTAGTGTGACCATTGCTAGATGTTTTCACTTAGTACTTTGGGTTTCAAAGTATGCTTTCTTTTCATTTATGCTTTCATTGGGATGCTTGTATATCATGTTTAGATGATGTTATTTACTGTTGCATTTTCTTACTTTAATGATTAGCACGTGATAGGTGATGTTATCTACTTTGTAGGATTATCTTGCTTTCCACTAGCATGTTAGATTTCCTTATGCTTATGATTGTAGCAAGTTTTAGTAGTGATATCCCTATTACAATAGTACCAACAACTTGATTGGTGGCTTGGGATGTTATGTGTGGGGATGGCTAGGGACCACGATAGTCTAATGATGCCATTGATAGTTGGGAGGAACTGCGTACTTAATTTGTTTGTATTGCTCATTGCGATGTTGTTTTCAGTAAACTACAATGTTTCCTTTAGTACTTTTGCTTCTTACTATTTGATAGATGGTTAGTTGTTGTTTTCTGTCTTTCAATTATGGTTTGAGTGTCCTTGCCTCAAAATGTAGATCTGGTACTCCCTAGTGTGGAGGTTTTATACTCTATTTTACTCCTTTGTGTTGTCCTTAAGTGTTTCTTATTTTTCCTGGGCAACCATGTGTTTAGTATGGTACAATACAATAAAGTATCACATGCCCATTATAATTGTATCATGTGTTCCCTGATTGTGTCACACGCCTCTTGGAGTTTTATCATGCGACACTTTCAAGTATCACACCCCCTTTTAAGAACTATCATACGATACCCTTAAAGTATTGCACACCCTTGAGAGAAGTATCACCCAATCCCTAAAACTGTCGACCTTCTTGTTTAGAAATGTTGTGTGATACTGAAAAGTATCGCCCAGTGTTGATTTAAAGTAATGCCTGGTTTTGTAAAAACCTGTGTGAGTGGGTAGCAGGCACTTTTTAGTTTGATCTAAACTTTTTTGGGAATTGTTTGGGGTATCCTCTTAGGTATTCTTCAATCCTTAGGAGTTGCATTTTGAATTCAAGATGTGTTCAATTCGAATTTAGTTATATGACTTTTGTTATTTGTCATTTTAGTCAGTAGTGGCATTTGGAGATTCGTTGGTTTCCAGGATGGTGGTTAAGTCTTCTGTTGCAATCTTTGTGATCCTTATATGTTGTTGAAATGTGCACTTACACTTGTAAAAAAAAAAAAATTCTAGCTTGTATTTCATCCTTGTTTCAAGAATCTCCAGGTGGGGCATTACATCTAGTATCAGAGCCCATGCTGCAACATTGGGATCTTTGTGTTATGCTCCCACTATGGTTTTGTTTTCTATTGTGTATTTTTATTTTATGTTTGAATTTTGATATCTCTTGGGTTCATGTTTTGACTCTTATGCTTGTGATCCTTATGTTTCATTTTGCCTTGTTACTTCCATAGGGATGCCTCCTACACGTAGGTTTTCTCGAGGTGGTAACTGATGAGTTGTTCAAGAGGAAGAACAACATCAAGAGAAATGCTAGGATAGAGAGGGAGAATGAGGTAATAATACTAATCAGGATTGCATGGGGGTATTGTTTCCAGTACTCTAGGAGATTCTTGCTCAGTTGGGCCCTCGTGTTGAGGAGCACCAAGAGGATCATGATTGGGAATAGGTGTCTCACCATGGAGATTCCCATCATTCAAAGCATAGAGAGAAGGAACGTGAACATGAGAATTCTCTTACCCCACCAAGGGGTACAAGGCACCATTAGGGTGGTAGGGCCTACGACAGTGAGGATTCCATTAGGTTGGATATCATGAGGTCCCTTCAGCAATCCAGACCGCCAGTGTATGATGGCAAGGGAAGTGGCCTCAAGGTTGAGACTTGGTTGTTGGACATGGAGTGGTGCTTCACCATGTATCCATATTCAACCAACATGAGAGCTCATTGTGCAATTATGCAGTTGAGGGACCATGCATCCATTTGGTGGAATATTAAGAGTCAAAAGATTCAAGTTAGTGTTGCAAATCTCACTTGGGAGATCTTTGAGGAGAGGTTCCAGGAGAGATTCTTATCTCCTCAATTCAAAGAGGCCCGTGCTAATGAGTTCCACACAATCTAGCAAGGAAACATGATAGTGGATCAGTACAAATTTTGATTCTTTGAACTTAGGTAGTATTCATGCTACAACAATGATGATTTACTCTTAGCTCATCATTTCATCTAAGGCCTTAAGGACTCCCTCATTAGAGAAGTATGTATGCATCAACCTAGGACTCTTGTTCTTGCAGTAGAGAAGGCATGTATTGTAGAGGAAAATCTAGCTAGAGGTTTTAGTAGCAATCTACTTCTCAGAACCAAGGTGCAAGGAATTCAAGGCAAGATGCATAGTATTCTCAGTCCTCAGGGAAGGCCCAAACTCAGTCAACACCCTCTTGGGGAGGTCCTTATCGTAAGAATAAGAGGTTTTGGGGAAAGGGTGGCAGTATTTTGGTACCTCTAATAAGAAAGGAGATAACTAGAATCAACGACAAAAATCACAGCAGGATCGTCCTCCTCAAAGTGCTCAGCAAAATTTTTGCAGGGGTTGTGCACAATATCCTAGCGCTACTCAAGGTGGTCATGGGGCAAAACCCAACTTTACTAAGAACTACTATTCTTGTGGCCAGCCTGGCCATAAATCATTTGAGTGTTCCATTAAACCATCTACAGGATTTGGTAAGGGCATACCAAGATCTGAGCCTATTGTAGGAGATGTGGGTAGGAATCACAGAGTCTTTGCGGTGGTTGACAACTGTCAAGCTGAGCATCAAGGTACAATAATCGAGGCTATAGGTACATTACATGGTATTTCAACTTTATTTTTATTTTTTACTCTAGTGCTTTAGATTCTTTTATATCACCATCTCTTGTTCAGTGATGTGGGCTAGTGGCAATGGATCAAGTTGATAGGTGGTAGGTTGAGTTAGCCACAAGTTCTAAGGTGGTCGTTGACTCATTGGTTAGGATTTGTGTTTTGAATTTGGGAACCATCACCACCACAGTGGATTTACACATTCTACCTCTAGGATCGTATGACATTGTGTTGGGCATGGATTGGTTAGCCACCCATCAGGAAAATATTGATTTTCATCATAAGGTGGTACAATGTGTGGATGACATAGGTGGGCAAGTGGAACTTTTGGGAGTTTAGAGACCACTCTTGCTTCATATAATCTCAGCTAATCAACTGAAGCAGAGTGTGTGAAAGGGTTGCCAATAATTTCTTGTGTCTGTTAGTGATCTCGAGGAAGTTGAGAATTGTATGGTGACACTTGATGATCACCCACTCCTTCATGAGTATGTCGATGTGTTTCTTGAAGAGATTCTAGGTATGCCACCATAGCGTAACATTGATTTTTGGATTGACCTTATACCAGGAGCATAGCCAATTTTATGAGCTCCTTATAGCATGACTACTCAAGAGTTGAGTGAGCTCAGATTGCAGTTGGAGGAATTTTTGGCCAAGGGCCATATTCATCCTAGTGTATCCCTATGGGGTGCATCAGTCATCTTCATGAAGAAAGATGGTTCTTTACATTTGTGCATTATTTACTGGTAGCTGAATAAGGTGATGGTGAAGAACCATTATCCTTTGCCAAGGATAGATGACTTGTTTGATCAGATGAAGGGAGTTTGAGTGTTCTCAAAGATTGATCTTAAGTTAGGATACCATCAGCTTCATATCCAGGAGGTGAATAGTCATCGAACAAATTTTCATACACAGTATGGGCATTATGAGTTCACAGTTGTACCCTTTGGTTTAACCAATGCACCATCAATGTTTATGAGTTTGATGAATGGTGTATTTAGCACTTACCTTGATCAGTGTGTATTTTATTCTTGGATGACATATTGAACGATTCAAAGACTATAGAGGAGCATGAAGTCCATTTATGTCAGGGATTACAATGCTTGAGAGACCATCAGTTGTATGGAAACTTGAGTAAATGTGGGTTCTTCTAGTCAGAGGTGATGTATTTGGGACACATCATAACTATTGATGGTATTCTAGTGGATCCAGAGAAGATTTGTGCAATCATGGAATGGTCGGTACCCGCTTATGTCTCAGAAGTTCGTAGCTTCATGGGATTGGTAGGTTGCTATTGTCACCTCATGAAGGATTTCTCACAAGTAGCTCATCCCATCACTTCTCTTTAGTGTAAAGGGATAAATTTTTTTTGGTCAAACTAGTGTGACATAGCATTTAATGCTCTGAAGGAATGTTTGACCAATGCACCAATCCTTGCAGTGCCTAATCCTATAGTTGATTTCATGGTTTGCATAGATGCTTCTTTACAAGGCATTTTTGCGATGTTAATGTAGGATGGTCAAGTGGTTGCTTATGAGTCAAGGAAATTCAAAGACCATGAGCTAAACTACCCGACTCATGATTTGGAACTCGCAGCCATAGTGCATGCCCTTGTCCATTAGAGACATTTTCTTTTGGGACATAGGTTTGAGTTGCATAGCAATCATAGGAGCTTGCAGTATATCTTTACTCAACCAAACTTGAATGCACGATAGCATTGTTGGATGGAGTTCTTGTGTGAGTATGACTTTGATGTTCATTATATTAAGGGGAACGAGAATGACATCATAGATGCTTTGAGTAGGAGGCAACATGAGGTATCAATGATGTCATTAGGAGTGGATTTGTGAGGCTATCTTGGAGGCCTTGCCTAGTGACACTTGGTATTAGCAGGTGAGGTCAGAGATCAAGTCTAGATGCACCCTTGAGGGGAAATTTTTAGGTTATGTGCTTGAGCCCAATGGACTACTACATCACATGGGGTGTATCTATGTACCAGTGTTGAGTGATCTTTGTACCTTAGTTTTGTTGAAAGAACATCATGTATTGTATTCTGCACATCCCAGAGTTAAGAAGATGCATGTTGATCTCAAATAGTTGTACTTTTGGGTAGGGATGAGACATGATGTTGCTCATTTTGTTGCTAGATGTCTTGAGTGCCAGAGAGTGAAGGAACAGCATTAGCATCCGATGGGTCTTTTGCAACCACATACCATTCCAAAGTGGAAGTGGGATATGATATCCATTGATTTTATCATATGGTTTCCTATGTCATTACAAAGACATGATTGTATCATGGTGATAGTGCACAAGTTGTCCAAGGTAGCACATTTTTCTCCTATGAGAGCATCCTACATAGCTTCTTCTATAGCACATGTTTTCTTGGCAAATATTGTTTATTTGCATAGGATTCCTTGTTGGATCATTTTGGATAGAGATCTAGTGTTTACTTTTGCATTATGGACATCTCTCCAGCATGCTTTGGGCGAGTAGCTCAATTTCAGTTTGGCTTATCACCCAAAGACCAATGGTCAGACTGAGAAAGTGAATCAGGTTCTAGAGGATATGCTTCACATATATGTCATTGATAGGTAGGTGAAGTGAGAGGACTATTTGTACCTTGTAGAGTTTGCATACAACAACAGGTACCATAGTTCTCTTGGCATTTTACCTTTTCAAGCCTTGTATAGCAGACCATGTCGTACCGCTTTAAGTTGGGATCTTTTAGAGGACCAAGTTCTTTTGGGTCTACAGATGCTTTAGGATACAGAGTAGAAGGGTGTTCACATTAGGGAGCATTTGGTTACTGCTTAGGATAGGAAGAAGAAGTATGTTGATGCCCATAGTTTGGATCGTCACTTTTCTATTGTTGACAGGGTGAAGTTGGCACCATGTTTTGTTGGACCTTTTGATATCGTCGAGAGGATTGGTCTTGTTTCTTATCAACTAGTGTTTCGACCTAGCCTATTGTGCATCCATGCTGTTTTTCATGTTTTTGTTTTGAGGTAGTATATTCCTGATGTAACCCATGTTCTTGATTGGGATGCTTTACAGGTAGTGAATAGGCAGCTTACTTTGGAGCCCATTCATATCCTACAACAATGAAGGCTGACCTTACGAGGTCAGGACATAGAGCAGGTAAGGGTCCAATTGGACCCAAGTGATGAGACCTCTGTGATTTGGGAAGATGCTACACAACTGAGGGGATTGCACCCCTACCTTTTTGTGGGCTTCCAGGAGTAAGCCTATGCTAGTAGGGGAGGATGTAGTGCCTCTCATGTTTGCAATCTATACTTTGTCTATTTTTTATTCAAGAGATACTTGATACTCTTTTACATGTTCCTTGAGTTGACCTAAGGGTTGAATGTTATACTTTAATTCAGTACCATAAATGCTTTACTTCTTTACTATTCAGTTTATCATATTTGCATGTTCATGCTATTTTGAGATGAAAATAGATCTATGATGATATCTAGTTATATGGTTTATTGGACATATTTATGGATTATGTTGTGAGATGGATTCTTATGCTATGGTTATTTACTTCATTCTTGTTCTTTATGCTTTATGCAAACGTGAGTGGTGCAAATGGATTAACTAGTTATTTAAATGCATTAATTGCTTTGCTTATTATATTATATGCAATTGCACTTGATCATGTATTTTAGTGTGCAAGAATTATATCCCTGGCAGTGGCACATGGAGTTAGTGATTCAGTTGTTCATATTTTACCAATGTCATCCCTGTATGGTTGATGTATCCTTATTTAATTGTTTTAAATTAAAACCTTTCGGTGATTAGTAAATCCAAACTCATCTGCATTATGTGATTAGACTAGTGAGCATGTTTGTGCATTTAGAGGTTTTCTCTATCATGAAAGTGTTAAGTTTTTTTCTATGATTTTGGCTTTTTAGGCTTTAAAATCTTTTCAGATTTAATTTCTGACAGCTTTGCATTAGGTGAATTTCCATTATGGAGAATAACCTATTTTAATTTGGGTCGATTCGAAGTCTAGCTGCTATAGTTGCCTATTTTCGCTAATTGGCTATTCGCTTGAAAAGTGAATAAGTATTGAAAAAGTGAATTCATTATTCACTTCTCACTTTTTGAAATAGAAATTTGACAGCTCTTTTGTGAATCCTCTTCTGAAGGATTTGATTTCTACTTGTTTTGGGAGCTGTAAGCATGGGCTTTTTGCAAGGTTAGTCTCATTGGATCCAGCTTGGGGAGTTTATGCTTTGCCATCACTTACAGCAGATTTGATGGGTTATTTATTTTATTGTGTGGGTATTGATTTCTACCATTTTTACTGATAGGTAGGGCCTTCTTGTTTTATAGTTTTCACTCTATTTTAGCTTCCGTTTCTTGTAGCAATATGTTAGGAGGCTAAGAACTAGTGTACTTCCCCTCCGTTTTTGTTTGTTGGTTTTGCCTGGTTGGTCAGGTATGAACATTATCCCTATTTTTAGGATGAGGGTTTGGGATTTTGAGCCATTATGCTAGTCATTTTTGCATACGGTGTCTAAATTCATTTATTTTTGGATTTTTGAGGTTTTTGCACCCAAAGGCCAAATATGTTTTAATTTCAAAAAATTTCCAAAATTTGGGGCTTTTACCTCATTTTACATGTCATCTTGTTTTCTCAAGTTTTCTTGGCATGACTTTGGTCGTGGGCTTGGATTATCTATTTGGATGTTGGTTACACCTTTATTGCATTTTTATGTTGCATTGGGAAGTGTGTTGCATCTGTCCTCCCAAGTCTATTTTTGGTTGAGTGAATTTCTGCTTGTGTTCTCATCCAGTCCTTGTGCTTTGACCTTCATAATGGTGGTGCGCCACACATGACTACATCTGTCAGGTGACCTATAGGGCTCAATCTTCCAGGGTACTTCTAGAAGTTGTGATCATTGGGCTTGGGTTTGGAGTTTGCATGCCTATGAGCACTCATCATTGAATGAGCATGGGTAGGTTAGGGTAGCATATGGAGGGGGCTTCTATCTCACAACCTAGAGATCATGATGCCACAGATTTGGCAGAGGGAGTTTTAATTAAGTGATAACTAAAGAAAATATTGGGTGGTAATAAAATTAAAGATAATAAAATGTATGTGTGAGAGACTTTCCATTGAGGGATGTTGTATCCGCATGATCTAAGCTTGGGCTTGTCGATGCCAAGTGACTCTCCATGATGTCAGTCCCTACATAGTAGCCTATTGAGTTGCCTAACCAGAACCTATAGTTTATGCATTGCCTATGTCTTGGATTCAGTCGTTATACTGCTTGGCATGTGTGTTAGCCATGGATGTTTGTTTTGTGTGTGTTTGTGGTTGGATCATTATCTCCATCAACATAGTGGGTGTGGACCTATAGGTGTCACATGGTTGGGAGGTTTAGCTACCTTCTCCACTACTAGGGACCGGTGTATAGTGATGGTCTTTGATCCTAGTGCGACCACTGCTAGATGTTTTCACTTAGTACTTCGAGTTCGGCTAGAGTATGCTTTCTTGTCATTTATGCTTTCATTGGGATGCTTGTATATCATGTTTAGATGATGTTATTTACTGACACATTTCCTTACTTTGATGATTAGCATGTGATAGGTGATGTTATCTACTTTGTAGGATTATATTGCTTTCCACTAGCATGTTAGATTTCCTTATGCTTATGATTGTAGCATGTTTTAGTAGTGACATCCCTATTACAATAGTACCAATGATTTGATTAGTGGCTTGATATGTTATGGATGGGGGATGGCTAGGGCCCACAATGGTCTTATGATGCCATTGATGGTTGGGAGGAACCGCATACTTAATTTATTTGTATTACTCATTGCAATGTTGTTTTCAGTACACTGTGATGTTTCCTTCGGTACTGTTTGATAGATGGTTAGTTGTTGTTTTCTATCTTTCAATTATGGTTTGAGTGTCCTTGCCTTGAAATGTGGATCTAGTACTCCCTAGTGTGGAGGTTTTATACTCCATTTTACTCCTTTGTGTTGTCCTTAAGTGTTTCTTGTTTTTCCTAGGTGACCATGTGCTCAGCATGGTGCGATACAATAAAGTATTACATGCCCGTTATAACTATATCATGCATTCCCTGATTGTGTCACATGCCTCTTGGAGTTTTATCATGTGATACTTTCAAGTATTGCACCCCCTTTTAAGAACTGCCATATGATATCCTGAAATTATCGCATGCCCTTGAGAGAAGTATCACCCAATCCCTAAAAGTGTCAACCTTCTTCTTTAGAAATGTTGTGTGATACTGGAAAGTATCACCCAGTGTTGATTTAAAGTATCACTTGGGTTTTGTAAAAACTTGTGTGAGCAGGCAGCGAGCACTTTTTGGTTTGATCCAAAAAATTTGGGAATCATTTGGGGTACCCTCTTAGCTATTCTTTAATCCTTTGGAGTCACATTTTGAATTTGGGATGTGTTCAATTTGAATTCAGTTATGCATCTTTCATTATCGATTGTTTTGGTCAGTAGTGTCATTTGGAGATTTGTTGGTTGTTGGGATGGTGGTTAAGTCTTCCATTAGGATCTTTGTGATTCATGTATGTTGTTTACATGTGCACTTACACTTATTAAAAAATAAATATTTTGGCTTGTATTTCATCATTATTTCTAGGATCTCTAGGCAGGGCATTACAGGTGCAAACAATTGTTGGCAGGTATGAAGATAGAGATCAAGGATCCAATAGTCATATATTGTGATAAAACCAGTGCAATCAATATATAAAATAATTTAGTGATGCATACCAAAATAAAATACATTGCTATAAAATATCATTTGTAGAGAGAATTGGTACAAGACAAAGAGGTAAGATTGGAATATGTGAATACCAAAGAACAAATTGCAAATATATTCACCAAACTATTACCTAAGGATGCATTTATGAATCTAAGAGGTAAGCTAAGAGTCATTCCCATTTTTGAAGCTCACTAAATGAAGTTTAGTGATGCATCAACTAGATCATGTTGAAGATCAATCAATTTATGCAATATTGATAGGGCATATTGCAAATGAATCAGTACTTGAGGTAGATTGATATTCATTGAATGTTGTCTTTGGCATGAGATGTTAACAAAGGAGAAGTTTTCTATCATATCTCATAGAAATTTTGTGCAGAAGCTTGCTTTCATAGAAATTTTGATGTCAAAGAGGGGGACTGAACTTAGTCTAATATTAAAAGTAGAGTTTTGCTATCAAAAGAAGTTGTAGCAGACAAGAATTTTTCTGACAAAGGGAGAAACTAAAGGCAAAAAGAGATCACACTGATAGAGAAAGTTCTCATGGATAAGAATCTAAATGAAACTAAGGATATGTTCCTTATTTTATTCTTGCTCCAAAATTTCATTGTATTATGACATGTTGTGTTGCCATCAATACCAAAGAGGGAGATTGTTGAAACAATTGATTAATTGTGTATTGTCTTTGATGTTACACAAAATGTCATACCATTACTAGTCAATGTATGTTGAGATCACTCAAGAACTGAAGATAGTGTTCTGTGTCTACTGAGCATTCCTGAGTTTGCCAATTTTAGAAGACAGTATCTATCAAGTTCACTCGGGTGCCAAAAAAATGTTTGTAGAAGTTGAGTTTTAACCAAGCTCACTCAGTTAATGAAGGAAATGTTGGATGGAACCAATGTTAACTAAGCTCACTCAATTTCAAAAGGAACTTTGTAAGGTTGCAGTGTTGACTGAGTTCACTTGGTTAACACATGAAAATCATTTATCAGTTAGTTTCTACTGAGTGGGGTTGGCTAACAAAGGATTTTCTTGTTTTGCCATATTGGCTTCAATTGATTTACCTAATTGGTTCTAACCGACTAAGAAGATGAATATTAATTATTCTAAGTTGTATTCTAGCTAACTTGACAATATGAAAGATATAAGTATAAGGTCAAGTTTAGGATTAGAATTGTGTGTGAATGAATGAAAGATAATTGAAGATGCTAAAAGAAAGTAAATTAGAAGGATAAGCAGAACATCCTTGTGTAGTTGAAAAGATATATTCGATCAAGAAGGATCAAGTATACATACCAAAAATGAGATCTATAATCAACAATTTGATTGAATTAGAAATGAGGTCATCTCATTGTTATTCTCTAACCATTGTAGCAATGATCTAAATCTCTTAATAGAGTTGGCTTAACAGCTATTTGTAAATTCTCTAACAAGGTGGCATTTCTATTAAATTGTCCAAAGACCTCTAACAAGGCCACTCTTAACAAGGTGATCAAATCCTCTAACAAGGTCACACCTAACAGTGTGTTTTGTAACCTTTAATAGTGTTGGCTCCTAATAGGACTCACTTCAGAAAAGTGAAAATTAGTAAGTAGTTGCAATTGGTGGTTTTTCCCAAATTGGGTTTCCACATCAAATCTTGGCATCAAATGTGTTCATGCTATTTATTTTATATGTTTGCAACTAAGTTAAATTAATGGTAATCATAGATAACATCTTAATTTTTTCATATTAATTATTTGTCGAGCATTTTCAGTGTTTACCGAGTTACAAATTTTTTGTGTGTTTATCGAGCATCAGCAGAGTTCAATTTTTCAAAGTTTATTTTGTATTGACATCTAAGGGATCTAGGATTTATTTTAGTGGTAACTAATTCACCCTTCCCATCTCAATTAATCCTCTTATATTTCCAATAGTGGGCTGAGTCAAAGTGGCTATTAGCCATTATGGAGTAAATCTAGAAGTCATGAACTCCTGAATTCATGTGCAACTGAACTCAAGTTGCTCCTATATTAAATGATGTTGTTTTCTATCTTCAATATTGTTATATCCTTTACATTGAGGATCCTAGATTTAGGCAGTTCTATTTTATGTTGATGTTATAATCAACTTGGAGTTTAGATTCCTATTTTAGTTAATTTTGTATGGGAATTCTCTTGTAATCCACCAATAGTGACAAATAAAAAAAAATTTCTATAGCATGTGCTTGTGTTTCACTCATGAATGAAATGATATTTACAGTTCTTAATCTAGGATTTGTTATTCATTCACTCTTCCATGGGGGCCCACACAGGAGGTGAACTTAGTTCATAGCTAGGTAGGAATCAATTTACCTTTTTATAGGAGTATTTAGAACTATGTTGCTCCTACAGCCATATGGTAACATAATTGTTAGTTGTTTCCTACAGCATAGGCAAACAATTTTCTTGTTTGTAGCATTATTCCATATCAATAGGTTATTCTTCTATTTCATCCATTAACTTGATATTTCCTTCAACATTTCAATTGCATAGTTTTCATGACATTTAAGATGGATTAGAGCATATACTTTGTAGGCATCATTCCAAGTTTACGTCCCTACTCAGTAATTTAATGAGCTCGGTACGTTATTCTAGTATGATATTTGGCACTAATGAGAATATAGAGTCACTATAAGAAGGATGTTGAATCCTTAGTTATAGAGTCATTATATTGACCATCCAATCATTAATTAACTTAGCAATATTAAAGATGCAATACAAGGCAGGAGAATCCATAGTGGAGATGTCCTAGCTCCTAGTAATTAACCATGCAGTGGAATATACATAATATCATAGAGATTAAGATCTACAAAAATACTAGTTACTATCGGCAACATGGTCAGATATATGTCCTAATGGTTGTCATTTATGGCAACATATATTGTATGCTAGTGCATAGATGTGTATGGATAGTATGGCATGGGATATGATTGAAATACCAGTACAAGAATTTAACAGAGCAAAATAGAGCATACTAGAGAATTGGATTGTATGACTTGAGGAATTATTTTAGTAAAAAAAAAATTACTAAGTCATGATGAGCCGACTATGTGTTATTATTCCCTAAGTTATTTTATATTATGTCAAGCGTGTGAAGACATGAAGGTCAACTGAGCAAAGATTTATAAATATGTAAGGTATAAGTAAAAATCTTATTCTTGGATACAATTGTCTAATTGTGTGTTGTCTTTGATGTTACACAAATGTCATATCAGTTGTCAGTCAGTGCTTACTGAGCCCACTTGGTCAACAAGAAAATTTTCTTTGTATACCAAGAATTCCTAGAAATTACTCTGCGAAGACAGTGTCTACCAAGCTCTCTCGGGCATCAAAAGAATTCTAGCAGGAAGCAATGTTAATCGAGCTCTCATGGTTAATGAAGGAAAGTTGGTTAGAGTTAGTATTAACCAAGTTAACTTGGTTGCCAAAGGATTTTTTAAGTTCGTAGTGTTAACCAAGTGTTTGTTGGTTAACATAGGAGATCGTCTCAAAACTAGTGTTTACGGAACAAGGTCGGCTATCAAAGGATTTTGTTGATTTCAGATATGAAGTTTAATTATTTCAAGTATTGATCCTAGTTGACTATGGTAATGATTATTGGTCATTGTAATTTGTATTGAGCCAACTTGAAAATCTCAACAATATAAATATAAGGTCAAGTTGTGATTTTTAGTAGAGTGCAAGTGTATTGATTGATTGAAAAGGAAAGTGTGTGTGCGAACTTGAAGGATGGTTAGATATCCTTACAGAGCAGAAAAGTAATATAAAATTAGGAAGGATCTAGTATGAAGTAGAACAGAGATCTATAATCAGCAATTCAGTTGCATCTCCATAAGGTCATTTCATTGTTACTTTCTTACCATTGTAGCAGTGATCTAAAATCTCTTAACAGAGGTTGTTTAATAGCTAGTTGTAAATCCTCTAACAAGGTGATAGTTCCATTGAATTGTTTTAATACCTCTTACAAGGCCACTCCTAATAGGGTGATTAAATCCTCTAACAAGGTCACACCTAACAGTGTGTTTTGTAACCTTTAACCAAGTTGGCTCCTAATAGGGCTCACTTCAAAAGAGTGAAAAACAGTAACTAGTTACATTGGTGGTTTTTCTCATATTGGGTTTCCACGTTAAATATAGTGTCTCTTGTGTTCATTTCTTTTCTCTCATGTTTGCAAATTATTACTAATGATGTTAGATCTACTAAAGTAAATCATACTCTACATTTACTGAGTTACAGCATTTTTAGTATGTTTACTAAGTGACAATACTAATTAGTTTTGTCAGATATTTAAAGGATCTGTAAAAATATTTTATGGTAATTGATTCACCCCCCCTCTTAGTTACTCCATCTATATTTCCAACAATTGGTATTAGAGCTTTTGGTGCTTGCAGGAAAGGTTTCAAGGACCTAAGCTAAAGATCAAGATGTCTTACAAGAGACAAATTACAAAGCTTAACAAAGAGAACTTTTCAACATGGCAGGGACTTATGAGACTTCATCTGGCTTCTATTGGTGGTTCAAGCTTGAAATACCTTGATGAAGAATACACAAATCCTACTGGTATGTTATCTATTGGAGATATTGATGAGAAAAAGAGCCATAACACCATGATGATAGATATTGCATCTACTCTTAAGTATGAAGAATTTGATGAGATCAAGGACTGCAAAACCACTTTTGAAATGTGGAACAAGCTAAAGGACATCTATGGTGGTGATAACAATGTCAGGGGAGCCAAAGTAGAAATCCTTAGAGGAAAATTTGATCAGATCCAAATGAGAGAAGATGAAAATATTGCCAAATATGTGGAAAGAGTCAAAGCCAATGTTAGTGCAATTAGAGCATCTGGAGGAGAAATCAAGGAAGAAACTATTGTAAGTAAAGTTCTGAGAACATTGCTTCCTATCTATTCAATTAAGGTATCTATTATTCAGGAAAGGAGGTGTCAGAAAAATCATAAGATCACTTTGGATACCTTAGTAGGAAGATTGACAGCTTTTGAGCTAGACAACTATGACAATTATGTTCGAGCTTCCAAGAATATTGAATTTGCATTTGAGGCCAAGCTTTCTCTTTAGGAAAAAGGCAAGAAAATAAAAGACATTCAGGAAAAAAGTGAAAAAGAATTAGTGGAAAGTTCTAATAGTGATCTTGAAGATGTTGAAACTTTACTTGCAAGGAAATATTCCAGAGGCAGAGGAAAATACAAAGGTAAAGTTCCCTTAATCTATTTTTCATGTGAAGAAGTTGGTCATATTGTTGCCAGGTGCCCAAAAAAAGATAAGGATGAAAAGAAGAGTCACAAGTACAAAGACAAAAAGGATTTCAAAGGTCATAAATCATACAAGGACAAAAGTAAGAAAACTTGTTTTATGGCTAAAGATTCTGATAATAGTGAAGATGAAATAGTTTGCATTGTTGTAAAAGATGAATCCGATGATGAAGGAGATAAGATGGCAATTATCTCTCATGTTAGTAAAAATGATACATGGATCATAGATAGTGGATGTTCACATCATATGACTGGAGATAAAACAAAGTTTGAACATTTTGAACATTATGATGGAGGAAGTGTAAGATTTGGAAACAATGAACCTTGTTGTATAAAAGGGAAAGGCCAAATCTCATTAAGCAAAGAACTTGTATGTGACAATGCCTATTGGGTTGAAGGACTAAAAAATAATATGTTGAGTGTGGCATAGCTAATCAACATTAGATTGAGGGTGGAATTTATGCATGGCAAGGCAAGACTATTGGATGATAAAGGAAAACTGATTGGATCAGGAAAACAAACAAAAGCTAACCTATTTTATCTTGATCTTGGTGATTGTTCATGTTTTATTGCTCAAGTTGAAGAAAGTTGGTTATGGCATAGAAGTTTATGTCATGTAAATTTTGATAAAATGGTGAAAATAAGAAAATACAAGAAAGTAAGAGGTATTCCTAGTTTGAAGAAACCAGATGTTGGTTTATGCAAGAACTGTCAAATTGGCAAAATGGGAAAGACTAGTTTTAAAAGCAAAAACTATCAATATGAAGATAGCTTGGAAATTGCACATACTTATTTGTGTGGACCTATTGGAATAGAAAGCTATAATGAAGAAAAATTCTTTATTCTTTTTTTTGATGACTACTCTAGAATGATGACTGTTATGTATTTAAAAGAGAAGTCAAAAGCATTTGAGAAATTCAAATGGTATCTAGCAAGAGTAGAGAAAGAAATAGGGAAAAGATTTAAATGCTTAAGATCAGACAGAGGTGGTGAATTCATCTAAAATGAATTCAACAACTTTTGCATTGAAAGAGGAATCAAAAGATAGGTATCAGCCCCTAGAACTCCTGAGTAGAATGGAATAGCTGAAAGGAGAAATAGATCCATCATGGATTGTGCAAGGACTCTAATGATTGAAAAGAACATGTTATAATTCTTTAGAATAATTTACGGGGGGGGTGGGGTGAATCAGTTATTCAAGGTCTAATAATGTCCAATCAAAACTTTCTAATAAAATGAGAGTGAATCAGAAATCCTATAGTTTTTACTTTCTTATCATGCATGCAATTAAACATTAAACAATCATGAAAAGTAAACATGCATCATACCATAACACAAAGGATTTTGGTGACCCAGAAACCCTCTAGGAATAAGAAGGTAAAATTGGGGTGGGGATGACACCCACAAAATAACTATGCAATTAATTTCAACCACTTCTTATCGTTTTCCCTATTAAAGGCCTTCCCTATTAAAGGCTTTACACACTATAAGATGTGACCCTATTAAAGGATTTCTATACCCTATTAGGAGTGTGCCCTATTAGAGGACTTAAGAACATTCAACTTAGAATGCCACCCTATTAAAGGATTTACATAGAGCTGTTAGGCTCACCCAAGTCCATGGGATTTATAGTTACCTTCTCAAAAGAATCTTTTATCCCTTTCTAAGGATCTCCTATCCTCTTCCTAAGGATCTCCTATCCTTCTCGTAAGGATCTCTTTATCCTTCTCCTAAGGATCTCTTTATCCTTTTCCTGAGGCTTATCCACCTAGCTATTAAGCTAGCCTAGCAATGTAGGATTTCAATATCTAATACAATGGTAAGAAAGTATTAGAAGGGTTTTGACCTGATAAAGCTTGCAACCCTATCCTTGCAAATTTCATATCACGCTTCAGTTCTTTTCTTTTCTTGGCTTTTCTTCCTTGCAGTGCTGATAGCTTGTTCACCCTTCAAGATCTGTCTCTTTGAGTTCTTCCACTTGTAATGTTAATGCACTCTTATGGTCACTTGATCAACTTAGAGTCTTGATGCTTTGTTCTTACTCCTCACTGTGTCCTCTTCTTGACACTTCACACTAGCCTTCTCTTGGCTTCTTCGCATGACCACACTTATGACCAACTCCCTCGTGCACTGTCATGATCTCTGACCTGTAACTCCTTATAAAGAAGTTATGTTTTTTATTTCTCTCTCAAATATTAATTTGATTTTAGAAAATGATATTGTTTTCCCTCCAAATTGGTTCTTCAAGAAACTTCATCATAAATCCAATAGCATTCACCTTGAATTGGTTTGCATGGTTCACATGAAATTTTGTGACATTTACTCATCATCCTTATCATCCAACTAATTCACAAATTTCAATGTAAAAATATTATCATTATTGATCTAGTGAATCTTTGATTAACAAATAATATAGCAACTCGACATCATTGGTTTACTAATGCTCGGCACCTTTTGTGTTACTAGGCTCCTACTGTAGTTACTGATGCTCAGCACCTGAAGAAACTTGCTTAGCATCCATTACCTTTTTTTGATACTCAACACCTAAAGGATTCTATGTTACTCAGCACCTGAATAATCACTCAGCTCACACTCAAGTTGAACTTGCTCGGCTCTCTCCAATGAACTTAGTTAGGCTTTACAAATGACTTAGTTAAATCTTACATCTTCGATGTGTCTCAGTGTGTCCATCCTCTTAGAGTATGTCATCAATACACTATTTCATAAATGGCTTAGTTGATCCTTATACTTCATTACAACATCATAACTTCAACCTCTATAGGTCCTCTAGTTACATCTTATTGATTGCCTCCTCCTTGTCAATCAACCAATTGATAGTATTTGGATCACTTAAGAAATTGTCATTCCTACAAGTAGCAAGTTTAACATCAATGACAAAACAATGATTGAAAACATTCTTTACCCATTCTATTATTCTTCATTCATGATCCTTTCAATCATTTCCAATAGAACATTGCTATCAAATACTAGAAGGAAGCTATTAGCACTGTAGTTCATACTTTTAACCAAGTACAATTGAAAAAGGACTCATATAAAACTCCCTATGAATTATGGTATGGCTATAAACCCAATGTAAGCTACCTAAAAGTATTTGGAAGTAAATGTTATATCTTGAAATAATCTAGAAAAGGCAAGTTTGATGTAAAAGGTGATGAAGGTATATTCTTAGGATATTTTTGTAGAAGTAAGGCATATAGATGTTTGAATTTGTCTACTCACAAAATCATAGAAAGTGCACATGTAAGAATTGATGAGTTTATAGAAAGGACCGAAGAAGAAAGCAAAAAGGAACTAGAAGATTACAGGAGATTTGTTTACATCGAACCTGATACGTTGCCAAACATATCTATCAATAAGGAGACTTTAACTCTCGAGTCTTCCTCAGTCACCAAGTTGTAAGAAGTTCAAACCAAGTCACAAGGACTCGAGTCACAGTCTGAAGCTACTGTGCCAATGCCTACTGAGTCTAAGCAACTAGAGCTAGAAGTTGAAATTCAAGAGGATGACAATGAAATTCATTCAAAAGGCAAAGAACCTATATTGGTTAAGTATGTTAGAAGGCATCATGCACCTGATCAGATTATTGGAGAAAAATTAGAAGGTACCATGACAAGAAGTAAGCTAAAAGGTACATGCTTACTTATTAATTTTGAACCTAGAAGTGTTAAAGATGCATTGGAAAATGAAAGGTGGATTGAGGCTATGAATGAAGAAATAGAGAAAATAGAGAAGAACAAAACTTGGACCCTTGTACCTAGGCCCAAAGACAAAAATTTAATTGGCACAAAATGGGTATTTAGGAATAAGTTGAATGAAGATGGTAAGGTATCAAGAAATAAAGCTAGATTGGTATGTAAAGGCTACTTTCAAGAAAAAGGCATTGATTATGGTGAAACTTTTGCTCATGTTTTAAGATTGGAAAGTGTCAAGACCTTACTTGCATATGTAGCACATAAAGGATTTAAGGTATATTAGATGGATGTTAAATCTACATTTCTCAATGGTATTCTTGATGAAGAAGTCTACATTAAACAACCAGAAGGTTTTGTTGATCCAGATAAAAGGGACATAGTCTACAAGCTGTATAAAGCTTTGTATGGTCTAAAAAAAGCTCCTAGAGCATGGTATGAAAGATTGCATAACTACCTTATGCAAATTGGTTTTCAGAGAACTAATGATAACAGTAGTTTGTACATCAAGGAAGGACCAGATAACAAGATTGTATTGGCAAAAATATCTTTGGATGATACTTTATTCATAGGGAATGATGACCTATGCAAAGAATTTTTAGAGAAAATGAACAAAGAGTTTGAAATGTCTATGTTTGGTGAGATTAAGTTCTTTATTGGATTGTAGATATAGTAGAGTAGGAATGGTATTTACATCACTTAGTCTAAATATATCAAGGAGATACTCAAGAAGTTTGGTATGGAAGATTCAAAATCAGTTGGAACCCCCATGTGTATTGGATTAAAGCTTACCAAAGATGATGACTCAAAAGAGGTAGATCAGAACTTGTATAAATTAATGATTGGAAAATTATAGTTTGTAGTTCATACAAGACCTAATATTGCTCTTGTAATTGGTATAGTGGCAAGATTCTTGGCAAAACCCAGAGAAAATCATATGATGGCAATCAAAAGAATATTGAGATATTTGAAAGGCACTAAAGACTATGGTTTATGGTATAAACTTGGAGGAAATCTAGACCTAAAAGTCTATACTGATGCTGATTGGGCTAGGAATCTTAATGACAGAAAGAGTACAAGTGGTGGAGCATTATTTCTTAGTAAAAGGTTGGTATCTTGGACAAGCAAAAAGCAAAATTGCACATCCCAATCCATAGTAGAAGTAGAATATGTTGTAGCAGTAATGAACTATTCTAATATTGTTTGGTTTAAATAGTTGTTGGAAGGCATGAAGGTTGAGATCAAAGAACCAATTGTCATTTTTTTTAATAATACAAGCATGATTAACATATCAAAGAATCTAGTGATGCATTCCAAAACCAAGCATATTGTTATAAAATATCATTTTGTCAGAGAATTGGTGCAGGACAAAGAAATTAGATTGGAATATGTCCATACCAAAGAACAGATTGTAGACATATATACCAAGCCATTACCTAAGGATGCATTCTTGTATCTAAGAGGCAAGTTAGGGGCCATTCCCCTATCTGAAGCTCACTAAGTAAAGTTTAGTGATGCATCAATAGGAACCAAGTTAAAGATTTATTAGTTGATGTCGCATAGTCAAGAGAACATTGTATACGAATCAGTACTTAAGGTACATTGATACTATTTTGGTATGTGTTGTCTTTGGCATGTGTTATCAAAGAGGGAGAGTTTACTGTCATATCTCTCTAAAAAAAAATTTGAGAAAGAAGCGATGTAACTCCTTCATAGAGGGAGATTACTGCATGAAAGAAGAAGAAATTTTTGGTAAAATTTTTGGTAAAAATCTAAGAGGAAGAAACTTTCTATCAAAGAAAGTCTTGTTCTCAAATTTCATTATGCTATGACATGTTGCAATTGTACCAATGCCAAAGAGGGAGATTGTTGGATACAATTGTCTAATTATGTGTTGTCTTTGATGTTACAAAAATGTCATATCAGCTATTAGTCAATGGTTACCATGCCCACTTGGTTAGCAAGACAATTTTCTTTGTCTACCGAACACTCTTGAAAATTACTCTACGGAGACAGTGTCTACCGAGCTCACTCGGGCATCAAAAGAATTCTAGTAGGAAGTAGTGTTAACTGAGCTCTCATGGTTAATGAAGGAAAGTTGGTCAGAGTTAATATTAATCAAGTTAACTCAGTTTCCAAAGGATTTTGCAAGTTCGTAGTGTTAACCAAGCATATGTTGATTAACACAGGAGATCATCTCAAAACCAGTGTTTATCGAATAGGGTTGACTATCAAAGGATTTTGTTGATTTGGAATATGAAGTTTAATTATTTCAAGTATTGATCCCAGCTAACTATGGTAATGATTATTGGTCATTGTAATTTGTATTGAGCTGACTTGACAATCTGAACGATATAAATAAAAGGTCAAGTTGTGATTTTCAGTAGAGTACAAGTGTATTGATTGATTAAAAAGGAAAGCGTGTGAGCGAACTTGAAGGATGGTCAAATATCTTTGTGGAGCATAAAAGTAATATTCAATCAAGAAGGATCTAGTATGAAGCAAAATAGAGATCTGTAATCAATAATTTAGTTGCATCTCAATCAGGTCATTTCATTGTTACTTTCTTACCATTGTAGCAATGATCCAAAATCTCTTAACAAAGTTGGTTTAATAGCCAATTGTAAATCCTCTAACAAGGTGGTAGTTCCATTGAACTATTTTAAGACCTCTTACAAGGCCACTCCTAACAAGGTGATTAAATCCTCTAACAAGGTCACACCTAACAGTGTTTTTTGTAACCTTTAACCAGGTTGGCTCCTAACAGGGCTCACTTCAGAAGAGTGAAAAATAGTTACTAGTTACATTGGTGGTTTTTCCCATATTGGGTTTCCACGTCAAATCTAGTGTCTCTTGTGTTCATTTCTTTTCTCTCATGTTTGCAAATTATTACTATTGATGTTAGATTTACTAAAGTAAATCATACTCTACATTTACTGAGTTACAGCATTTTTAGCATGTTTACTAAGTGATAGCGGTAATTAGTTTTGTCAGACATCTAAAGGATCTGTAAAAATATTTTGTGGTAACTGATTCACCCCTCCTCTTAGTTACTCCATCTATATTTCCAACACTTATATTGCGCAATAAATGTGAAAGTTGCATGGTATAAGAACAATTGTAAGAACTATCTAAAAGATATGTGAGCCTTATGTGATGCGAGTTCTAATGTATAATCATAATATGTGTGAATTACAATAGTGAGAAATTATTGTATGTATATCTATTCTTGTGAAGAACTAAATTGTATAATTGCATGTTAGGGCAGTGGGCTCTTCTTGCATGCATTGTATTTGTTCTAACAACTCCTAACAGGGTTGAAGAAACTCCTAATAGGGTTGAGGCTTCTAGCAAGGCCTATTCCTTTAGCATGGACTTGAGACACGATATGTACTTCATAGACTCCTAATAGGGTCAATATCCTTAACATGATTCTATTGTTTGGTAAATCATCTAGTGAGTATCATCCCCACTGGGGTTTTCCCTTGGCCAAGGTTTCCCTAGTTAAAAAATAATGGTTTTATGAGTTCTCTATTTGCATGGTTATATTTACTATTCAACATTGTTGGTTTAATTTCATATGCAAGTTATAAAGTATTTAACAATATTCAGTTGTGGGCAAAAGTTTGTAGAATACTGATTCACCCCACCCTTAGTATTGTCTATTTCCAACAATTGGTATCAGAGCACAATTACTCATAAGAAGTTTAACATTTTCAATAAGATCCCTATAGATATGGAATAGTTGAAGAAAAACCTTGAAGAAGCTCTTAAGTAGATTGACCTTCTTACTAAAGAAAGAGATAACCTGAAAGATAGATATGAAGATGCAAAAGTTTTCATTGGTAAATTGGAAGACAAGATTGATCACCTAAAATTTGGAAAGGAATTAATTGCACAGACTAGTGACAATGATGAAGTAGGAAATCTTTAGAAAGAAAATTAGATTTTGAGACATGAAATGAAAATCGTTGAACTTAAGTTGAGTCTTAAGAAAAATGGTGGCAAGAATGAACCTAAACTGAATGAGAATGTAGATCTTAGATCCTAGTTAAGTGACAAGTCAATTTACATCTAAACTAGATACTATCAAGATTGAGCATGTAGAATTAGAAAAGTACAATATCATTGTGAAAGTAGAATTGACACAAGCTAAGCAACAGTTAGAGAAACTTTATTCTAGTAGTGAGAAGATAGATCAATAGATATTTCACTAGAGACCTTCTTATGCCAAGACATTACTTGAATATCTGATTGGAGAGAAATTAGCCAAGAAATTTGAAATTAGAAGAGAACCAGATACAGTTATTGAATCCCAAGGAATCTAATTTGGGTAAGTTTGAATCAAGCACATCTACTAAAGTATCAAAGGAAGTATAATTAATTGATTTATAAAAGAAACATGATAAACCTAAGATAACAGAGCAAGTTGATAAACCTAAGAAAGATGAACCACCCAAGGAAGTAAGACATGAGTTCATAGGTAGATGCTTCATATGTAATGAAGGTGGACATATGAAAAGAGATTGCAGAGGTAAGTCTTTTAAACTTATTACTAATTTCTATTGTTATAATTATCATGGTTATGGAAATAAAGCAGTAGAATGTAAGAAACCTAAGTTTGACAGTAATAATGTAAAGAGTAGAATGTTTAGGAATACTAACCCTGCAAGTAATGAAAGAGGAAGATCAAAAAATAGATCCAATTATGGACATAAATCTAATAGAGAGAAGAACCAATTTTTGTGTTACAAGTGTGACAATCTTGGACACATTGCAAGGAATTGCAGAGCACCTGAGAATCAGAATAGAACTAATCAGAGAAGAAATGCGCCTATATGTCAGTTATGTAATAACTTTGGACACACAATGAGACATTGTAGAAATGAAAGAAAGAACTTTAATAGGAATCCTAATAACAAAAGGAATGATAAAAAAAATGACAAAAGGAATGATAATGGTTGTGACAATAGTTAGAAGGAAGCAATTAAGAAACATGTTACTGAATTCAAAGAAGCATTTGTGATAGCTAAGGATCTAGAAAGCTCTTATACAATTTTGGAGGAACATTATTTCAATGCACCTGAAAAGACATTGAAGTCACAGATTATTTGTGACTCATCTTACCTAAACTAAGAGGTTTTAGAAGAGGTAGAGCATCAATTGGCCAAAACTTATATTAGAGAGAGATTTGGAAGTTGTGTAGTTAACAAAAGGTTAAGGACATTGAGAGAAAGCTACGGTCAAGTGCACAAGTATAGATATGATCTTAGTGAGCAAGAATCTAGATAACAAGGTTATTGGTAAATAGAGACAATATTTGAATTTGTGCTAGATACACATTTAATGTGTAGTACAATTTGAAATGATTTAAGGATCCCAAGAAAGATTGTGTGTACCATTTGTTCATGTGAAGTGTCTTGATAAAATTGAATAGTGATTTGACAATGAATTGAATTGCAAAGAGAACTTTGTGAAGCACAAAATTTTAGAAGCCCTAAATCACTTTTTTAAAGTATTTTATGGAGTTTCAATCCATTTTTTCAGTGTTTACAGTTATAGTTTCAATGGCTAGTTATACCGTGTATGATGTAAGTGATAGACCACAATATGTATTTAGAAACATCCATTTTCTTTGCTTTTGGATGACCCATTGGGTACATTTTCACAAGTTTCAAAGAATGTGCTTCATGTTGGCGATATCAAAAGCTATATTCATTTCAAGATAGAAAGTATTAGTGATGATGATATTCATTAAGAAGTGGGAAAAATGTGCAACAATGAGCTAACCTTGAACTCTGAGTATGCGCACCTAGATGGCTTAAATCTAGTGAAGTATATGCTTTATATGGAGTTTGATAATGACATTTGGACCCAAATAATTCTAAGTAGGATACACAATGATATGTTGTGTCTAGGTGATGTGTAGATAGTTATTGAAAATGACCTAATTCATAAGATCACAAGATTGAGTAATGAAAGTTGAAATCATGTTAATGAGAAAAATGTCAAGAAGATTGTTGAGATAAATAAAAATACAAGGTTTGATAGAAGAAACATGAAGGTAGACTCCATTCAAGACAAAGGAGTAAAGCTACTAAGCAAGATATTAGGGTACAATTTCAATCATGGATCAAGTGTTAACTCTATACCAGTTGGAATTTTACATGCAGCTTATGTAATGGAAATTTAAGGGAGAAAAGTTCATCTATGTGAGATTATTAGATTGCAATTGTTGGATAACATTGCAAAGTTGAAGAAGACTAAGAGCACATTTTTTAGATTTGAGTCCCTACTAACTCATTTATTCTTTTATGCTACAAAGAAGTTTCCTAGAATGACAAATTGGGATAGCAACGAGTGTGCAAGAAAGATGGCGACTCAATGATATAGACCAAAGTTAGAGAATGTTAGATATAATGATATAAATAGGATGATGAAGAGTTTTTAGATAGAAATGAAATAGATGTATAGAATACCTCCCTCTATTGTGGAGAAATATAAGGATAAAATATGCTTCATGGTGGAAATTGATAACACCTATATCGAATATGTGATGTCAAGGGTAAAGTTAATAGAGCCCATGGGATATGAGATAAGTGTAGAGCTCATAGAAGGGCATGCATAGATCATACTCCAATTAGAGAAGGACATAGAGTGCCCTAGATGGGGAACTTGTGAGGAGAAAATGAGAACAGTTTAATCTAACCTTCATAGCAAAGAGATCAAGAAGAAAGTAAAGAAAGTAATTGATTCCATTCTCAAGGAATTTGGCATGACTAGAGAGGAATTCAATGAGGTTAAAGGTATTGTAATGGAAACAAGAGCAAGTAGATAGTCTAAAGTGCTGGTAGCAACTCCTATTATTGTCACAAGACCTTGAGAAGGTGTGACAATAGTGAAACCATGCACATAGGACCCAAATTGCACCTTATGCAGTAGTAGTGCAAGTGCAACCTGTAAGGACAAGAAGAAAGCAACCAAGAGAGAAACAAGTGGTGAAAGCACCTATAGTGTAGAGGAAGTCTGAGAGATTGGTGAAGGTGAAGCAAGAACATGTACCATCACAAAAGAAAAGGGTTAAGAAGACCACCAGTGGACCAAGCAAGAGGAGGAAGACAATGCAAGTGATTGAATCCAAGAGTTCTAAGGATGAAGCTAGAGATAGGCCTACAATGCAAGATGCATAGGAAGGCAGAACAAGAGCTAGAAAAAGAGCATGGAAACAAAGGTAGAGAACCTAAACATGCAGATAATAAATGATGATAATTTTGTTCAATTGAATAAGTATTATAAATTATATAGTAATAATGATAGAAGGCATTAAAAAATTCCATTGTAAGGAATATGATTTTGAGGAATAAGAAGTTTGAGAATATACAAAATAAGATACTAGAAGATCTATATAATAGGCTAATAAATAGGAAGAAGAGAGTATTAGATGAAGATCTAAATTTGAGGATCACTATGATAAGTAAACACTGTTAAGTTGACTCTAAGGAGGACTCAAATAGAATTTTGAAGGGTATTGAGCCCTTGCTGAGGAACAAAAGAAAAGCAATTCTTCTGATGGGAGGCAATTATGAAGGTGTTAGAAAAGAAATATAGGATGCAATTGTAAAATACATGACCACAATGCCAAAGGTAAGTGTGTAGTCCAAACCTATGAGCCTAGCCTATGTATAAGCAAGTACACTTTCTAGTTAAGAGGAAGAAGTAGAGGAAACACAGCAAGCACTTTCACCACTACACATTATTATGGGTACTAAATCCATGCAAGTGGATAGTATGGACATAACTATGGACACAAAAGAAAACTTGTTTGTAGCCTATGGCCCTATTGTTGGAAATATTACAACTTACTCTAGCTTAAATGATGATGGAGAAGGGAAGAAGAAGAAAGAAGAAGAGGAGCAAAAGAAGAAGGAAGAATATGAGAAGAGAAACGAAGCAAAAAAGAAAAAGAAAGAAGAAGAGGAGAAGAAAAAGGAAGATTGAGTGGAAGATTATAATGCAAGAATCAACATTATTGCTCAATGCAAAACATGTGGAGTAATAAATTGGGAAGGTAGTATTCTAGCATGAGGCTGACATACCTTATGTAGCCCTAGCAATTATATCTATTGCACAAACATCAGCTAGCCCATCAACAACAATATTAGATGATGAAGATTAGAAAGGATTGATGAGCTTGCTAAGAAAGTTGTTTCAGAAGAACAAATTAGTAAAGTCTTTGGAGAAGACATTAACTAAAGTCTTAAATAGAATGTAGAAGATTGTTACTACAACTACAAAAAATCAAGACTTGTAGTCAAAGGGTGAAAACCTTTGATGAGGAATTCACAACTCTAGTCGAATTTGCTTCAACACAAGCACATACCAAACATTATGCAACACTATTTATTACAATATGTACAAATGTGAGGAATGATCTAAAGGAAGTTGATGGAAGCATCAAGGAATTGAGAAAGTACATTGGTAGAGGAAAAAGATTGTATTGATAGTGTGCACTATCATACAAGTATCTGACTGAGTTTCAGAGCAAAATAAAGGGTAAGTTGAATGAACTTGTAACACTCACTACTAAGTTACAATTCCCAAAGACCAATAGTGAGGACTATGGAGCAGAAGTTGAGAATATACATGATGTGATTAGAGGCTTATAATTTGATAAGGAGAAGGCAACAAAGAGATTACCTAGTCTTAAAGAAATTTTGTTAGCAAAGATCAGCATTTTGCAGATGCAATTGGAGGAATGTCTTGTCACAAAGACTTCCTATGACAAATTTTCCTATGCTGACTTAAGTGTAGTTGAAGTGGCATCTTATGCTCTATGCACACTAATCAATATTTTAGATATAGTGAAGGAGAACTAGAAGAAGGGAGTGGAAAGACTGAAACTTATATATTCATATTACTTTTCCAGAATATCAAGTTGATCTATAGTAGGCCACCCAGTTTTTGTTGATACAATTTTCGACACCTTTGCCATTGATGTCAAAGGGGGAGTAATATGTAAAGAAAAATTGTATAGTTGTAAGTTATATATTGTATATGTATGGGGGATTACACTTATGTATCAATGTAAAGGAGTGATAAGGAATGTAATGATCTATCAAAACATGAATAAAATTGTTATGTTTTGAAGGTAGTTTTGTGTAGTTACTTTTATTTGTTTTTAAGTATTTATGACATCATTTTGGGACTTAGAAAATTTTTTCAAATGTTTCCATCAATGCCAAAGGGAGAGATTGTTATAAATATGGTCAAATAGACATCCTGATGGTTGTCATTTATGGCAACATATATTCAACATTTCATGTATGCATTTAGAGATAAAAATTTGTCTAAGTATTAGACAATTTGCATCAACACAAAGAGAAGATGTAATGTGAACAGATGACTCATTGAGCGTTATATCATGCATAGTTGAGGAAAGCTCTATGATAGTGTCATGATGAAGTATGCCAGTGTGTAGATGTGTATGCATAATACAGTGTGAGATATGATTGACATACTAGTATAGGTATTTAAAAAAGCAAAACAAAGCATAGTAGAGAATTGGATTATACAACTTGAGGAATTATTTTGGTAATGAAATAATTACTAAGTCATGATGCTCTAACTATGTGGATATTATTCGTGATGTTGGAGCATCCAGTGGTGTAAAGGCAATCCTGTATCACCCAAAAATATGCTTAGTGTTAGTTTCTAGTGTTTTCATTTCTAGATACTCATTTGGGTCAAATAAAGATTCCAACTCTCATAGTTCCACTATTGGTTTTCTAGGTTAGAGGTTTTTAGCACCTTGGGATACGTGCTAATGTAGAAAATAGGTTATTTTGTAATATAGCCATAATTATAATGAGTTAGAGGGTGTAATTTTGAGGGATGATTATACTTATAAATTAAAGCACTCTAGAAAAAGAATCAGGTCAAAAGGCTTTACGGTTTGAAATTTATTGTAGTTTTAAGTTGCTTGGAGACCTTCTAAGAGCACTCAAAGTCAGATTTGAGGCACTAAATGGCCTTGTACGGGCCCAAAAAATGGGGGATGAGAAAAGTTGGTCCATAGAGCTATAAAGAACTTGGAGAGCTTTCCAGAAATGTAAACAGTTCATTAATTAGAATCCTAGATCAAAAGTTATCCCTCCCAAAAGTTGGACTACCATTTCTGGATTCTTCTAATATTACACCAACTTTTGACATGTTTTCTAGAACCTTTTATTTTGATGGTGGATGTCAAATGCAATATTCTAGAATGTATTCCTAACCCTAAACCTAATTTTTGTACTTAAGGACATTTCTGGCATTGTAAACACAATTTTTTGGTGGAGTTTGGGAGAGGGTATTGTGAGGATGAATTTCTCCAGATTCATACAACATTGTAAGCCCATAGGGCATGTCTTTGAGTCTATTTTTAGTGTACTAAATGTAATAGTAGATCACTTCTGATAATAATATTTCCCTTTTCCTATTGAGTTCATTTTGTCTTGCATTGTGGCCTCGTCAAGTGGTATCATAGCAAGTTTTCTTGAGTGTGTGGACAGAGCACCAACTATGAGGCAGTTTGCACTAGGACTGTGTGGTTGTGGGTTTTGATATAAGAAGATTCCTCCATAAAGGGAGCATGGTGGAAGGGTTAGAGTTGTTACTCCTAAGGTTAGAGCCCTCCAGTGACAAGTCTAGGCATTGAAGGAGGAGATCCATAGAGGAATGAATGTTGTTGTAGGCGAAAAAAGTTTGGAAGAAAATGAAGAAGAAGGAAATATTGGATAGGAAGGGGAAGCAGATGGAGAAGTCCTAAAGCAAGTGGAGGAGAAGCTTTTTTGGGCCATTGCTAAGCTTGGAAAAAGACCTAAAATTGACGTCGACATGTTTTTAGGAAATCTAAACCTGGATGAGTTGATTAACTGGATCAATGAGCTAAAGGAATATTTTGAGTATGAGGATATCAAGGACCCTAATAGGGTTAAGTTTGTGAAGGAAAAAATGAAAGGCCATGCCAAAATTTGGTGGCAAGAGATTTAGTTGGAAAAAAATAGAAGAGGAAAGGAGAAAGTCACAAGATGGGATCGCATGGTGGACAAACTAAAGAAGTAGTTCATTCCTATTGATTACGAGCTTGATTTGTTCAAAAAGATGCAAGGGTTAAAGAAAGCAGGGAAATCTGTCTAGGAATACATAGAGGAGTTTTATCGAGTCCTTATTCAGGCAAGGCATGTGGAAACAAAAAAGGAGAAGGTTGCCCATTACATTAGTGGGTTAAGACCTAGCATTTAGGAGGAGTTAAGTCTAGTTAGAATGACTAGCATTGAAGAGGCATACCAGTTTGCCTTGTGAGTTGAGGAGAAGTTAAACAAAAATTGTTATGAAAGGCAAAGAGGGCATGATCAAGGAGGAAGGGGTAGTGGTAGGTCATTTGGAGGCTTAAATGAAGACCAAAAGAAAAATGAAGATGTGGTTACTAGCCAAAACAAGAGGAATGAGAGTTTCAACCACTTTTGTGATCAAAACTTTAGAGATCAAAGAGGAAGAGGTAGAGGATGTGGACAAGGTTTAGGAAGAGGAAGCTTCTATGGTACCTATTTTCATTGTAATGAAGAAGGTCATCATGCCTTTGAATTCCCTAAATGCCAAGGAAGGACGGATATGAGAGCTAATGGTCAAGAAAGGGTTGCTCATGTGAATGATGATGCACAGTCATCACATTCAGAGGATACAGAAAGAGTAGAGGTTCTAGTTAATAAAAGGGTCCTACTAAGTGGTGAGACTGAACCTAGACAAAGGAGGAATTTTTTTCATACTTGGTGCAAGTGTGAGGGTAAATATTGTGACGTGATTGTTGATGGTGGAAGCACTGACAATTTGGTGTCAAAGGAGATGGTCTCAAAGCTAAAGCTCAAGAGGGAGAAACACTCCAAACCCTATCAAATTTCTTGGGTGCAGGATGATCATAAGGTCCTAGTTAGTGAGCAATGTTTGGTAAAGTTTTAGATTGGGAGTTACCATAATGAGGCTCTCTATGACATTATTCCAATGGATTTCTACCATTTATTGTTGGGAAGGTCATGGCAGTTTGATAGGCATGTTATACATGATGGTCATGCAAATGCATACTCTCTAACAAAGGATAGAGTTTCACACAAATTGAAGTCCTTGATAAAGAAGGGTGAAAAGGTATGTAGTAGTGCTAGGATATGTCTTGTTGATGGAAGGAAATTTCTGAATGGCATGAAACATTAGCAGGTGTGTAATGCTTTAATTCCTAGAAAAGATAAGGAAGGTAGTAGTGAGATTCCACTTGAAGTTTCAAGTCTATTAAGTGAGTATGGAGATGTCATCTTTGATAATGTTCCAGAAGGGTTTTTTCCAATAAGGAAAACTAATCATCAAATAGATTTAGTCCATGGAGCTAGTTTTCCTGACAAGGCTACGCATAGGATGACTCCTACTAAGACTAAGGAGTTAAACAAACAAGTTGAAGAGATGTTGAGGAAAGGTTTGATTTGAGAGAGCTTGAGTCCATTTGTGGTACCTATAGTGCTAGCACCAAAGAAGGATGGAGAGTGGAGAATGTATACAGACTATTGGGCTATAAATAGAATAACCATCAAGTATCAGTTTCCTTTTCCAAGAATGGATGATCTTATGGAATGTTTGAGTGGAGCATGATACTTCACAAAGATAGATCTCAAGAGTGGATATCACCAGATATGGGTATGAGAAGGAGATGAGTGGAAGACTACAATCAAGACCAAGGAGGGTCTATATGAGTGGTTAGTCATGCCCTTTGGACTGACCAATGTGCCAAGCACCTTCATGTGGCTTATGAATGAGGTACTAAAGAAATTTTTGGGAAAATTTGTTATTGTCTATCTTGATGATATTTTGATTTTTAATAAGTCTTTGGATGAACATTTATTGCACATTTGTAGTGTCATTGAAAGGTTGAGGGAAGATAAATTGTTGATTAATTTGAAGAAGTGTAGCTTTTTCAAAAGGGAGTTAGTATATTTGGGGTTTATTGTATCAATTGAGGGTCTCAAAATGGATCCAAAGAAGGTGAAGGTCATCTTGGAATGGCCTACTCCAAGGTCTACCACTAAGGTAATGTCATTCTGTGGTCTGGCTAGTTTTTACAGGAAGTTCATTAGGAATTTCAGGAGTATATGTGCACCCCTAACTGAAATAATGAGGGGGGATAGAAAAGAGTTCAAGTGGACTACAAGAGCTTTAAGGAGTTTTGAATTTCTGAAGAAGAAGGTGACAAAGCAACCTGTGTTGGCACTTTCAAATTTCAATAAAGTCTTCCAGGTGGATTACAGTGCTAGTAACATTGTTATTGGGGTTGTATTGAGCCAAGAAGGTAAACCTATTGCCTATTTTAGTGAAATTTTGAATGATGCAAAGAAGAAGTATTATGTTTATGATCAGGAGTTCTATGCAATAGTTCAAGCCTTAAAGAAATTGAGGCATTATTTTTTGCCAAAATAATCTATCTTTTATATTGATCACCAGGCATTATAGTACCTAAATAGCCAAGGTAAATTGAATCAGAGACATTTGAAATGGGTAGAGTTCATGCAAAGCTATACATTTGTATTGAAACATAGAAGTGGAAGGGCTAATAGGGTTGTAGATGCATTAAGTAGGAGATAGTTGTTACTGACAATAATGTAGGTTGAAGTGATTGGTTTCGATGAACTCAAGAATATGTACCCTGAGGGTCCTAACTTTGTAGAGGCTTGGAAGGCTTGTAAAGAACATGTTCCTTTAGATAGGACTAGGTGGCCAAATTATATGATTCGGGATGGTATATTGTTCAATGGAAGTCAATTGTGTGTTCCAAGGAGTTCTATGAGGGAGAACATGATCAAGGAGAAGCAAAGTGGAGGGATGGTAGGACACTTTGGTTGGGATAAGACAATTACCATTATTAGAGAACATTATTTTTGGCCTCAATTTTCATAGGATGTGAAGAAGTTTGTGTAGAGTTGTCAAGTATATCAAAGAGCCAAAGGATTTAGTCACAATATTGGACTCTATTAGCCATTGCATGTTCCATCGAAGCCTTGGGAGGACATAAGTATGGATTTTGTTCTTGGATTGCCAAGGACACAATGGGTTAATGACTCAGTATTTTTGGTGGTTAATAGGTTCTCCAAGATGGCACATTTTGTTCCATGCTACAAGACTCATGATGCAATACATATTGCAGATTTTTTTTTCAGAGAGGCGATGAGGTTACATGGTCTCCCAAAAAGTTTTTTTTTTTTGATAGAGATACTTAATTTGTGGGGTATTTATGGAGGACTTTTTGGAAAAATTTGAGGACAAAATTGAAGTTCAATTCTGCACATCATCCATAGACTAATGGACAAACAAAAGTAGTAAATAGAAGTCTAGACAATTTGCTGAGGTGTTTAGTAGGAGATAAGCCCAAGGGATGGGATTTGATTCTACCACAGGAAGAATTTCCTTACAATAATTTTATGAACAAGAGTACTAGTAGATCACTATTCCAAATTGTGTGTGTGAGTATTCCAAGGACTGCACTAGAACAGATGAAGATGGAGTAAGGGGAGAGGACAAGTGCTGAGGCAGAAGACTTTGTTGAACATCTCAAGAACATACATGATGAGGTGCGAACACATATTACCAAGATGAACCTACAATATAAGGTTAGGGTAGATCAAAAGAGGAGACATAAGTAGTTCCAAGTTGGAGATCAGGTTATGGTATATTTGAGGAAGGAACGATTTCTAGTGGGTACCTACAACAAGCTAAAGATGAAGAATTTGGCCCCTACAAAATTTTGAAGAAACATGATTCAGGAAATGCATATGAGGTGGAGTTGCTAGATGGGATTCACATTTCTCCTATTTTCAATATTGCAAACTTAATAGAATATCATGATGATGGTGCAGATGAGGGGTTGATGCTAGAACCATGTCCAATTCCTATTTCTACGAAGGAAGAGATTAAATAAATTCTGGATAGTCATGTGGGTTGAAGTACCAGAAATAGGCAGTATGAAGACTACCTAGTGAAGTGGAAAGGATGACCAATAGAAGACTCAATTTGGATATCCACAATAAAGGTCTCCCATTTGGGTTTTCCTCTACTAGCTATAAAGTGATAAGGTCACTTTTCAATCTACCATGGGTGTCTGATGCAAGAGCATCCAGTGGTGTAAGGGCAATCCTGTATCACCCAAAAATATGCTTAGTGTTAGTTTCTAGTGTTTCCATTTTTGGATACCCATTTGGGTCAAATAAAGATTTCAACTCTCATAGTTCCACTATTGGTTTTTTCGGTTTGAGTTTTTTAGCATCTTGGGATACGTGCTAATGCAAAAAATAGGTTATTTTGTAATTTAGCCATAATTGTAATGAGTTAGAGGGTGTAAGTTGGAGGGATGATTATACTTGTAATTTAAAGCACTCCAAAAGTAGAATCGGGTCAAAAGGCTTTACAATTTGAAAGTTATTGCAGTTTTAATTTGCCTAGAGACCTCTTAAGAGCACTTCAAAGTCAGATTTGAGGCACTAAATAGCCTCGTACAAGCCAAAAAAAATGGGGTATGAACAAAGCTATTCCATAAGGCTATAGAGCACTTGGAGAGTTTTCTAGAAATGTAAACGGTTTGTTAATCAGAGTCCCAGATCAAAAGTTATGCCTCTGGGAAGTTGAACTACCACTTATGGATTCTTCAAATTTTACACCAACTTCTAACATGTTTTTTAGAACCTTATTTTTTGGTGGTGGATTTTAGATGGCATATTCTAGAATTTATTCCTAACCCTAAACCTAATTTGGGTACTTAAGGACATTTTTGCCATTGTAAAGGAAATTTTTTGGTGGAGTT
This sequence comes from Cupressus sempervirens, assembly GCA_028749045.1. Classification (NCBI taxonomy): domain Eukaryota; kingdom Viridiplantae; phylum Streptophyta; class Pinopsida; order Cupressales; family Cupressaceae; genus Cupressus; species Cupressus sempervirens. Next base: position 647,247,009 of record CM053784.1, on the reverse strand, counting down.
TGGGAGAGGGTAATGTGAGGAGGATTTTCTCTAGATTTAGACAACATTGTAAGCCCATAGGGCATGTCTTTGAGTCTAATTTCAATGTACTAAATTTAATAGCAGATCATTTCTAATAATAATATTTCCCTTTTCCTGTTGAGTTCATTTTTTCTTGCATTATGCCCTCCTCAATTCTATAAGTTATTTTATATTATGTCAAGTGTGTGAAGACATGAGGGCTAACTGAGCAAAGATTTATAAATATGAAAGGTATAAGTAAAAATATTATATTGCATATTAAAAGTGAAAGTTTCATGATATGTGAATAATTGTGTAAACTATCTAAAAGATATGTGAGTCTTATGTGATGTGATTTCTAATGTATGTGTAGACACCCAAAAATTGGCAAAGACTTAAATTACATAATTTCAATCAATCAATGCAAATTAAGGAGGAAATCGGAAGTACACAACAGACTTTCAAATCAAAAATCACATTAGGTCATTAATCATCTATCAAATCAACAAGACCTAAATCAACTTTAAAAGAGGAGAAAAACAAATCAAAATCAATAATGAAATTCAAAAAGGGAGGAAGAAAAAGACAAACTATTGAAAATAAATAGAACATCTATTAAATCAATAAAGTCATTTATCCTCACAAAAGTAAAAATCTCCCTTTTACATTTAAAAGAATTGGAAGAATCCTCATTTATCCTCAAAATCAGGTCTATTGGACTCTTCCCCCTGGTATCTTATGAGATATTTTTAATTTCACCTCCATCCACTAGTCAAAGGTAAAAATCTTGATTCTTACTCAACCCCTTCCGAAATCTTATAAATAGAAGGGAAATTCAAGAGCCAAAGGACCCAAGTTTTAGGCATCTGCACCATAGGCACATTCTGAGCTATCATTTTAGCATCATCACTATAGCATGTTCATAGCATTTTAGCATTGTTTTTCATGTTATCTAGCATCATTTATTACATGTTAGTTCATTACATGTCTATTTTGATATCATTCTAGGAGTTGCTACCTGCATATAATCTGCATTATAGTTATAGATTTCGCATGCATTTTTGTAGATCTGCATTATAAGCACTCCTTTTCTAGACCTATCACTGAGATGTTGGTCTAAGAGCTTTCTTAGTGGTTGTAGTTAGGGAAACATGAGACACTCATAGAGTTTACATTTTGGCAATGATTTGTTGGGTTTAGTCTAGTTCGTTGTCATTTTGCTTGCACTCCGTCTTAAAGTCTCATAAATACATGAATATAGCATGTACAAATTGGTGTCCACCATGGGGCTTGAACTCAAAGCCTCTCTACTTTTTAATATTTCTATTTAATCTATTAGTTTTTGTAAAGATTTACATTTCCTGTTGGTTTCTTCTGCATATCTAATTGGTTGCAGGTTCTACAACACTCTAGAGGCTTCGTAATAGCGAAAATAAACTCTTACAGGCTTCTCCAAATGTAAAAAGGCCAAATCTACAATCTTCTGCCACAACATCACTTCTAAACTCTATTTTAACACTTCCAAGAAATCTTTTAACATATTTAAATCTTTCTATAGCACTTTTTAAGCTTTCTATAGTGCATATAAACATTTTTGTAGCACTTTTAAAGTTTCTTAAAGTGCATTTGCCATTTATTGTAGTGCATTTACTAGATTAAATAGCACATATGATACATTCTATGACACAAATGATCATTCTTGTAGTGCATTTGATAAATGTTATAATTTTCTAAATTTGACTTCCAGATCTGATTATCGATGGTTTATAGGTCTCTTCCAAGCTAATGAGAACTCCCAAACTATAGACAGCATGCAACAGGAATGAAGACCCTCATAAATGCACCTAGCCTTTGCTAGCACCAAATTAGGTAAGTGGACCTCAAACCTTTTTAATCAAAAGTGTGGCATTTCTAAGTTCCAAACCTAGCTTAATAGAAGTGTTTGATCTCACTAATCCAAATGGGAGTAGGCCTATGCTCACAACTCTTTTGAGTTGATTAGAATGCCTTACCTTCCGTAAAAATTGGTTACAATCAAATGAGGAAAGAAACCACACATAATTTAACTAGGGGCCCCTTTTTCTTTAGTAGTATAAGGGTTGGTGATTGAACATTTGTGTCTATTATGTTTGGGAAGTCCAGATAGTAGGCATATGCTCTCACTCTTCTCAAGTGATCAAATTCCCAAACCTATTTATGATTTCCATTTTCCTACTTTCCACTAGGTAGAGTTATCTAGCCATAGACAAGCTACCTCCCGAGTTGCCTTAGCAGGGTCGGTGAGAGGGAGCACCTCCCAATCTTGTATTCTTAATCGAATGCAAGCCACCCGTGTTTGGAATATAGCCTTCCTCTAGTAGTCCCATGAGGGATTGTGCCAAACCTCCTTAGTTTTGGTGGGAAGCTCTCTGTCACAAGAAAGGTAAATCCAAACATTATTGGTTAAAAACCAAAATCCACTAGTCATTGACTTTAGATAACCTTGTTAGGAAGCCCTTTTCTTCCATTTTCTAGATGTGTGTAGTTTTATATTTTATTCTAGTTGCTACTGCTATTGTGCTTGAATGTGTTCTAAAACTTAATACCAAACACCAGTGTAGATCATAGTCTTTCCAAAAGATGCAATTATAAACTGATATTGAGAAACCAAGTTCAAAATGAAAACACTGCTGAAATACCTTAAAATAGCACATCCATTGCCTAAAACAATGCATTTGGCTTATCCTTTGATGCATTTGAACTTTTTTATAGTACATATAACTACAAAATAGTGCATCTGAAACTTTAAACAATGCATTAACCCTGCATAACAATGCATTTAAGCCTGAAGTAACACATATGATAGATAAAATAGTGCATTTGAATATTCAAATGGTGCATATAATCAATAAAATAGTGCATTTGATCAATCCTATGATGTATCTGAGAAAAAAATCTAAAATAGAGGCTATCTACATACACAACGCTTGCAAACCAACAACAGATTTGGATACCCTTTTTCTCATTGATATTTTCCAAAACTAAGAAATACTAAAATTGACCAAAACCATTTTTAAAACAAGAAAAACTAGAAACATCAAGATTAATCTAACAGTCATTATTGCTTCACTTCGCATATCAAGCCAAAAATGTCTAGAGACACACATCGATTTTCTACTTGACTTTGCGAAAGTGAACTCAACCTATCAGCATTGCCAAACACCTTTTCCAATCTAGATTGTTACTGCAAATGAATCACAGTCAACGAAAACCCTCATATTGCAAAAATTCATAAGAATAAAGGAATCCTATCCATAGTTCATGCCACCATGTAAAACTAGTCTAACCACAAAGCCAAAACAATCACCTATACGAGTGAGTGCTAGAATAGCCAGCAGAACCATCAAACACATGTAACCTTTGAACCTTATTAAACCTATCACACCAACAAATTTTTCACCAAATGCAGTTACCCATGAGTCACCCTTATTCAATCGAAATTCAAAATCCTTTTCCACAATGGATTCATCTAACATATGGAATGACAAGAGCATTGAAACTAAAATTGAATATTTTCAACAAAATCCTGAACTTGTCGATATCATGGACAAGATACTCGAGAAACACAAAGAACATTATATACTAGCATTAGCACAACAAGGTACGAAATTGCCATCTGATTTTAATGTGACCAATCTAAAATGAGACAAAGAAGAGTCACCCCAAGATGTTGTCACACAAAAATTACAAGACCTACAAATGGAAATGGAAACGATGAAGTGAGAAAAAATACAACCCATAGAATTTAGCCTCGAAAAGGTGTGTCCTCTTCCATTTGATAAAAGCATTACCTTCACACCTTTCCCTCAAAATTTGCAAATACCAAAATACAATAAATATTATGGCACATTAGATCCACAAATTCACCTCAGACAAATGTATACCCTAAGTATGGAATTTTTCCATGACACGACTTACATAATGCATCTATTTCCTAGGAGCCTTGGAGGGAAAGCCATGGAGTGGTTCTCCAAGCTACCCTCCAACATGAAAACCTTTGACCAATTGGATTCTATATTCATTGCCCAATATTCTTATAATATCAAAAGGGAAGTTACAATGATTGATTTGTGCAACACAAAACAACTTCCAAGTGAATCATTCAAGATCTTCCTACAATGGTGGAGACACACATTTTCCAAGTATCATAGAGACATACTGGACAAAGAGAAGACTGGCATCTTCATCAATAGTCTCTCAAAACCCATGAATTACTGGCTCCAACTCTGAGGGCCTAAAGACTTTAAGACTACCTTAGAGAATGCTACTAAGGTAGAAGAGACCCTGATAAATAATGACATTATTAAACTATCAAAAGATGGTAAGGGTTTTTCAAATAACTCCACATAGACTCACAATTCCTCTAATTATACCATTGATAAACAAAAGTTGTGGTGGAGAAACAACAACAAAAACACTGTCAATGATGGGGTGGTCGAAGCTAACCCTGTTAAACTACAAACCCAACTCCATCCAAATTAGTCATATCCTATCATCAACAACACCAATCCAAACACACCTCAACAAGACAATGCCCATCCATTTTATCAATGAAATGTGGTAATTCCCTCAACATCTAATCAAATAGTCACTTATAATCAAGCTCCTCCTCTACGTAGATATCAGCCTTCCGATATAATCAAGGAGTATACACCTATTGGGGTGTCTTATGAGAGTGCTTTACAAACCCTCTTGGCTGATGAACTCATTGTACTCCTCAAAGCCAAACCCTATGAACCTCAAGTCAAGCCGAAGTGGTGGAATGAAAGGCACATTTGTGCCTAGCACTGAAATAGGGGGCACTTAACAAACAATTATTTTTCCCTTAAGGGGGCCATACAAAAATTAATCAATGATGGAACTATCGAAGTGAATAACCTTAGCAATAATGAAGACCATACAACCTTCAAGAAACCTTTCATGAGTCATGAAAAGGGTGAATCCTCTAGAGGTAATCAGAACACAGCCCCTCACACTAAGGTTAATTATGCTCATCATTACGACAATACCATCAACATGATCTCTAGCTTTAATGACATCGTAAATTTCATCATAATTAAGGATAAAAACAAGAAATAATCATCAAATGTCATTACTCGAGGCTAGGCCTCTAAAGTTATTTTACCAGGACCCATCACAAATTTTGATCATGCAACTATGAGTTTCTCCTTGTGCAAATATAAGTTGGTCAACCAATTACTTAAGACTCCTATCATATCTCCATTTTTGAATTGTTGCAAATTTCCTTGGAGTATAAAGAAATACTCACCAAATCCTTAGTACCAAATGACCTAGATGTGAGTAGATTTAAAAACATGGTCAGCAATCTAGTTTCCCCTCACTACATATCCTTTTTAGCCCAAGATGACATGTCTATCATCCAGCCACAAAACTCTCCTTTGCATATTGAATTCTTTATCCATAGAAACAGAGTTAAGAGAGCATTGGTTGGCAATGGGGTAGGTCTCAACATTTGCACACTAAATTTAGTGAAAGCCCTAGGATATATAGAGGATGTGGTTGACCCAAGAAAGATAATCACCATCAAAGCTTATGATGACAAGGAGAGATCCTCCAAAGACATGGTTATTCTACCAATCAGGGTAGGACTAGTTGTGAAATAAATTGTTTGTTAAGTCTTAGACTTGTAATTAACTTATAACATCCTGTTAGGAAGAATGTGGATTCATGACATGCAAGTTGTTCCCTCCACTTGCCATTAATGTCTTAAATTTTTGTACATGGGTCAAGAGGTGACCATACCTGGGGATCAACACTTTGCCCAATATTGTAACTCCCTTATTCCTCATAATAGGGAAGAAATAGGTACCCCAACAGATGACATCAGCCAATCCACATCAACAGATGCTTCATGCCCTATTGGCTGAAATGACAACCACTTATCTACATCAACTAAGGGTAAAGAGAAAGTTGGTTGTTTGAGTTCTTCGCTTCCTTCACCATCATCATCCAAAGACCCTAAATAGTCACACTATGAAGAAATGGATAGATTAATGAAAGAATTTAATAGAAAGTGTAAACTACAATGCAAAGGGGTAGGTGAGTACTCAGTCTCCTTATTTGATCCCCCACTTTCTCCGAGATCCCATGGAAAACCATCATCCACCACTAGACCTTATCATGCACATTTTGTCAAAGCAAGTGGAGTACCTCCAAGCTTGGTAGAAGAAATTAGTCAATAAAGAATTGACATCTCCCCCCACCTACATGGAAAAGGTTTTGATCTAATGAAAAAGATGGGGTATACGGGAGATGGTCCCTTAGGGAAAGGGATAGGCATCGTCGAACCTCTAATAGAAAATTTCAGGTCCAATAGATCCAAAATAGGGGTGGGGTACAAAAAAAAGGACAAGGCACAAACCTCTTTTGAGTCTTGTCCCAAGCATAGTGATTCCTCCTCTTCCACCTTGGTGTGGATACCTAAAAAAAGGGATGGTAATAACTAGAAAATAACTAACATTATAAATGTAAATTTATGCCTCCTAGGTTTACATCACACAGGAGAACCACCCATAGACACCTCTAATAATGAAGATGATGACAATTCCACTAATGGGAATTTGAATCTTATCTGAAGAGTCTCTTCACGACAAAGAATGTGATGTTGTTCACATGCCCATATCCAGTGGTTTCACTACACGAGGATCAACCTCTCATTCAATTTTTACTTCACCAAGAGTCAGAGTACAATAGAGAAACATAGAAGATGATGAACACATTGAAGGGTTTTAGTTTCAAACCCTATTTCTTGACTTCTTTCCAACAGAATTCAAAGATGACTACCATGAGCCCCTCGCAAACTCTACTTTTCCTAACACTTTAGAGGAAGAACATGTCATAGACCTAACTGATATAGTGTATGAGCCATCTAACAAGATCATGTCTTTAAACCCCATTGAATATTTTCCATATTATGAATCACTCTTCCTAGTACATCCTAAACTCATTAGCTAGGATACAACTAAGCCTCGCCATATTCGATATTTTGGCATTGACCATGATGTCTTCATCTACCATAATGTGGTTGGACCATCTCGTCCACAAAGAATAAAAGAAATGCACATAGTCGGGTCTAATATCAATCACCTCAGTCACACTAGAATAGGTTGAGCATTTCATAGCCTTGATGATCACTACAAAGTTGTAGCTCATCTTGAGAAAAAAATAGAAACAAATAGAAGTGACACATCCCAAGGTGAAAACCCAACTATAGCACCCATCGATGAGGTTATTGATACCTTACTCAAGCACTCTGAGGAAAGATCATATATCTTGATTGAACCAACAGAAAAAGTCAACATTGGTACAAAGTAGGAACCAAGGGTCATCTATTCGACACAATCCTTAAGCATAGAAGAAAGAAGTTGTTCATTCACTTCTTTGAAGAGAGGAAAATAAAATTTTCATGGTCTTACATAGACATGCTAGGATTAGACCCAACTTTAATCCTCAATCACCTCAACATTTCTCTAGAGGTCAAGCCAGTTAAGCAAAAGCTTAGAAAAATGCATCCCCACATAGCTCTACTAGTCAAAGTTGAATTAGAGAAATTGATCAGCACCAATTTCATTCAACCATTGGCATATGTGTCATGGATATCTAACATTGTGCCTATATCAAATAAAAATGGTAGCATACACATCTACATTGACTTTCAAGATGTAAGCAAAGTATATCCTAAGGATGATTTCCGCCTTCCCAACATTGACACCATTGTAGATCTAACAATAGGCCATTCCATGTTTTCACTCATGGATGGATTTTCAGGGTATAATCAGATAAGTATAGCACCAAAGGACCAAGAAAAAATAGCCTTTACTTGTGCATGGGGCACATTTTGTTGCAATGTGATGCCCTTTGGGGTAAAGAACGCAAGGGCCACCTATCAATGGGCCATGACCACTATCTTTCATGACATGATGCACATCTTTATGGAAGATTATATGGATGATATGCTTTCCAAATCCCATACTTGAGAAGAACATCTCCCCATCTTGGACAAGATATTTACCCACCAAGAAGCATTCAAGGTTAGGCTAAATCCCAAGAAATGTGCTTTTAGCATCAAATCTGGCAAGGTTCTAGGATACATCATCTTGGCCAAAGGGATAGAAGTTGATCTTGAAAAGCTATAGGCCATAGTCAGCATGCAACCTCTAAAGAACCTGAGCTAGCTATGCTCTCTTCAAGGAAAACTTCAATCAATCCATCATTTCATTTCCCAATTAGCAAAAAAGTGTGTGTCTTTCACCAATTTACTACACAAGGACAATTTTTAAATGGGATGATTAGTGTCAAAAGGCTTTTGATTTACTCAAAATCTACTTGATGAATCTGCTCATGTTGGTACCTCTAGTATCACACCAACCATTGTCATTATACGTCTCCCTAATGGATAAATCAATTGGACCTCTTAGCACAATAAAATGACAAAGGAAAAGAAAGGGCCATTTATTACATCAGTTGCACCCTAGTCAACTATGAGCTTAATTACTCCTTTATTGAAAAGGCCTATTTAGTCATGGTTTTTTCTTCCCAAAAGCTATGCCATTATCTTCTAACACATAAGGTAAAGCTCATCTCCAAGATTGATCCTCTCAAATATCTTCTTAGCAAAATAACATTAACAGGTAGATTAGCCAAGTGGGTGATGATCCTAAGTGAGTTTGATAATGAGTATGTTGATAGGAAAGCTATAGAAGGATAGGCCATTGCTGGTCAATTGGAAAATGTGCCTATAGAGAGCTCAAATCCTATCTTAGCTGATTTCTCAGATATGCACATTCTTCAAATAGAGCTAGTAACTTGGAAATTTTATTTTGATGGTTCTTACACACACCATGGATCAAGCGCCGATATTTTGTTCATCACGCCACTAGTTGTTACCATCCCCAAGTCTTAAAATTTACTTTTCCCCTACACCAACAACATGGAAAAATATGAAGCTTTGGTCTTGGGCCTTAAAATAGCTTTAGAATAGAAACTAACAGTGCTAGAGCTTTATGGAGACTTTGAGTTGATTATCAATCAAGTCACTAACACATATCAGAACAAGGATGAAAAGTTATTGCCTTACAAACATATGGTTGACACACTTAAGGCATGTTTTGTTCATATTAATTTTGAACAAATTTCCAGTGATGAGAATAGAGCAGTAGATGCTATGGCCACCTTGGCCTCCTTACTCTAGTTACTGGAGTAGCATGAGCGATATGAGTTCTTAGTAGAAGAGGCGGTTCAACCCATGTTCACTCAACCTGACTCCCTTATCATTTGTCATTTAGACACTCCTAATTCCCTCTAATATAACCCCATCATCACTTACCTCTATGATAACACTATCCCCTCTAACCTCTCACACAACCAAAGACATAATTTCATTTGACAAACCTCACGCTACACTCTGGTGGCTCATACACTGTATAGGAAAGGTATTGATGGTACTTCGTCTAGATTTCTTGAAAAGGATGAGTGGAAAGTCACTCTACAAGAAGTCCATGTATGGATTTGTGAGTCACACTCTAGTGGGTTTACACTAGCAAAGAAGATTCTTAGGATGGGTTATTTTTGGCCAACCATGGAAAAGGATTCTATCAACTATGTTAAGACTTGCAAAAAATGTCAAATCCATGGTAACCTTATTCATGCACCAACCCAAGAGCCCAACCCTTTGGCCACACCATGACCTTTTTATTAGTGGGGCTCTGATTTGATTGGAGCCATCCACCAACCTTCCTCTAGCAGACATAAATGGATTATCACTGCTACAAAATACTTCACCAAGTGGGTCGAAGTGGCACCACTTGCCGACTCTATAGGAAAAAAAATCTCTTCCTTCATTCTAAACCATATCATTTTTCACTTTGGCATACCCCACACCATTCTCACAGATAATGCCTTGTACTTCAAAAATCAAATAATTGATGAATTATGTGAAAATTTTCACATTATACACCATTCCTTGTCAATTTATTATCTCCAAGGCAATGGCCAAGAAGAGGCCACCAACAAAACCATTATCAATATTCTCAAAAGAATCATCAATGACATTGGTAGAGATTGGCATTTATAGTTGAACCCCACCCTCTAGGCCTATAGGACGAGTGTTGGGACACCAATAGGTGCAACGCCCTTCTCCTTGGTTTATGGTTTTGAAGTTATTCTTCCTTTAGAGGTTGAGATCCCATCCTTGAGAGATTCTCTTCATGACGTCCTATCGGATGAGGACTACAGAGTGGCCAATCTAGAGTAGCTAGAATTATTAGAAGAACATTAGTATGCAGCACATGAACACCTCAAAGTGTATCAGAATAGGTTATCAAGAAATTACAACAAAAAGTTCAAACCCTGTATTTTTTAGATTGGTGACCTAATGCTCTAAGAAAACCGTAAGAACCAAGCTACGAGGGAAAAGAAAGGAAAATGGGAGGCCAATTGGATTGATCCATACATTGTAATAGAGTCTTTTGGGACTGGTGCTTACAGACTTTCAGATTGTGATGGCATAGACCTAGCTAAGCCCATCAATAGCATCTATCTCAAAAAAATTTATGTCTAGAACTTTGAGAAACTCTTCATCACTGAAAATACCAAAAATATCAAAAACATAAGAAAATACCAAAAAAAAAAATTGGTACAAAAGAAGTGAGAAATGTCACCCTTGGTTTGAAAAGGAGCAAGAGATAGCACCTTTGGACTTCCCTAAACAACACAAGTCCTTCAATGCCAAAAAACAATCAAGATAGTATTCAACCAACTTCCTCTGTGAAATTTTTTTGCTTGTTTTAGATTTATCTAGCACAGTTGAGTTAATCTCACACATGCCCAATTAAGAAACACTTGTGAGTTACAATTCAGTGGTTCCTTGGCATCAAACGCAATTCACAGCAGCAGAGACAATTAGTATAACAACAACATAGGGAAGAATAACAAAGCAAGTTAAACATGGAGTCAGATTATGTATTGAGATACCATAGACATGAATTGCAAGAAAATCAATGCACATCTCAGTTATCTGCCATGACTAATAATCCCCAGTGTCCATTTTAGCCCTCATTCAAACCCACTTGACATCACAAATTTCCTTTTTTGCCTCCTGCATCTCAAATATAGATATCCAAGCCCACTTTTTGCATTTTGACCCACTTTTGGTCTTCTTGATTCTTTAGGTGCCTCCACACGGTCCTGGTTATCCCCGTATTCCAACAAATCTCACTCACATCCTCATTCCACTCCCACCAATTCAAAAATTATCAAAAAAAATCCAAATTTGCCAAAAATTATCAAAAAAATCAAAAAATTGTCAAAAATTATCAACAAAATTCCAAAATCATCAAAAAAATTCAAAATTTGCTTAAAATTATCAAAAAAATTCCAAAATTGCCAAAAAATTATCAAAAAAATCCAAAAATTGTCAAAAATTCCAAAATTGCCAAAAATTATCAAAAAAATTCAAAAAATGCTAAAAATTATCAAAAAAAATAAAAATTGCTAAAAAATTTCAAAAAAATTTGAAATTTGCCAAAATTTATCAAAAAAATCAAAAATTGCCAAAAACATTCTAAAGGAGGTAATAATTGCCAAACATAGCCAAAAAATCGTAAAAATTAACAACATCCCAAAATTCCAGTCAAATGTGGCCCACTTTAGCTCAAATAGGCTATTTAACTATGCATAAATTATTGATGTATTTTCAAACTGATAATCTGTTGATTTCATGTTGAACTGATGTCCATCTATAATTCCTACTCCTTTGGGATAGGTTTGCGTACCACGACCGATTTTATATGAAATCAATGGTGAGGCCCACTTTATTGAAAAAGATTTAAATATTTTATGACATGTTTTATGGCTCCATTACTCCTAGCAAAACAATATGAAGTGTCTCAACAGTATTAAGAAGTAGCGTAGTTATGTCTTGAAACATCTCATTGGGCTTTGGAAAATCTAGCACAACACGAATAGTGCAAGAGGCTCTGACAGAGTCCCCTCTTCTTTCCTCTTGTCAAGAACAACAATTCCCAATGGATTTTTAGTCTTATTTATGTTGCAGTGACCATGATTGATCTTGACCCCTTCAACAAATATATCAATGCTATCCCGAAAGCCTAGATATTTGTCGAACTCTTTCATCATCACCTAACAGGGGGCACAAAATAAGCAAGTGTGAGTTTGAAAGATCGCCATGGCCCCCCCCCCTCCTTCGTTGGCCCAAATGCATTTTTTAGGCCCCTCAAGTGCCTTTTAGGCCCAAGCGCCTTTTTCAAGGCCCTATTTCACCTTTTTCAAGCCCCTTAAGCACCTTTTTAGGCCTAAGTGTCCTTTTTGGGCCCTCAAGTGCCTTTTTAGGCCCACGCACCTTTTTCAAGGCCCAAGTGTCCTTTTTGGGCCCTCAAGTGCTTTTTTTAGGCCTAAACACCTTTTCAAGGCCCTGTTTCACCCTTTTAGAACCCTCAAACACCTTTTTAGGCACTAGACACCTTTTACAGACCCAAATGTCCTACCAGGGCCCTAAAGTGCCTTTTCAAGGCCCTATTTTTCCTTTTTCAAGGCATCATAGTGCCTTTTTAGGCCCCCAAATATTCCTAACGCCCTTTCATAGGCCTCACGAGGGTCCATCTTGACACACACGTAGAGAAAAATCCCAACTTTGGTCTTAAAATTGTCCATAAAGGCTATCAATACACACATAAATATGTTTTAAATGTCACATCTCTCCAAATGTTACGCAAATTTGTACTCATCTTTCATTGAGAACCCACACAAACATTCAATTCCTCACATACAAGTAAAGGTTTTCCTTACTCTACAGATTGTATGGTTCACACTTATATGAAGATTGAAACCTTTCCAAATATTTTTCACAAATCCCAAAAACATTCAAATATCTATTAAAAATCTCAAAAACGTTCACATATTCCTCAATATATCTTTAAAAACCATCCAAATACATTCCAAAAATACCAAAAATAAACTCGATAATGTTTATCCGATGCATTACAATCAACATTAGTTGTCCTTTTTCTTGCCACAAAAACAAAAACAACTTTTATTCTACTACGATGGCAACGACAACATTACATTCAAATAGTGTCTGGTAGATTATTTATTCTGGCCTCCCTGGGGGATGTGGCATGATAGGGTGTCCAATCAATTATGTTTCTTCTAACCTAGGTCTAGAAGAGGAAGCCCCTAGCATCAATCCTCTACATACCCACACTGCATCCATGGGAATCAAAAACCTACCATCGTGTAATTGCACATTCAATAGTTGTGTGAATTCCCTATCCACTAACTACATCTCGCACCGATTCTCATTTGGGAATGCTTGATGATAATGTCCCATTTAATAAGTGGTTTTTAGTGTACCTTCATCATCCATTGCATCTCCACAAACACATTCTCCACTAGCTTGTTTATCCCTAGTACAATGATCGCTTGTTGGGCCACATCTCGCTCCTTCTATATTTGATCAGTCACCATTTTCCAATGCTCCATGTCTACTTGTGCCTCACCCAACCACTATTGCAACTATCTCACTTTCACCTCACTCAATGCTAACCACTCCTATAGCTTCAATGACAGGGAGTTTGATTTTACAATCGCCTCCCTAAACAACTCAGACTATGACTGTAGTAACACTAGCTCATTTAGCATGCTCTCCAAACCCACTTGTGCCATCTTTAGAGATTCTTGCAACCTCTAAGATTGTGACTACTCTACTTGCATCCCCACATCATTTCCCTCCACTCACGATTGCTCCACACACAGTTTTGCTTCTAGTGATTGCACCTGTGCCCGCTTCGTATTCACCACCACTTGGAGTCATCTTGCCTCCATTTGCACTCCATCTTCTCGTGCTTTCTCCATCAACCCAGCAAAAATGTGGCTTCATATTTTTCATTTTTTGCCTGGACTATCTCTACGGCCAACATTATCCATAATTCTTCTACATCATTTGTTGATTGATCTCCACCCTTGCCTCTAGTCATGGCTCCTCCATATTTACCCTACTTGCTTCCCCTTTCATTAACCCTTGTCCTGGAATCCTGAGACTCATCAACCAATGTGCTTCACTCATCACCTCACCCACACTACCATCTTTCGCAGCCCTTAGAGCTTTTCCCACAAACTTTTTAGGATATTTTATGTCCCCCACCTCCTTTGCCACTCCTGACATCTCTTTGTCATCTTAGGCAGACTATTCTCCACCTACATCATCGGCTCATCATCCAATACCACCTACAATGCCTATTGTGTTGTGGTCCCTGACAACATCATTAACACTAACAAGGGTGTTTCTTTCACCCTAACCCCTGCATCTTCAAGTTGTGTTGACCCCCATCCCACATGACTTGATTCACCTTGCTCCTAAATTCACGCTTAAAGTTCAAACTGATACACTAGTTCCTTAGAGGTTCACCAAATGTGCTTCGCTCTTCACCCTTGCCTAATCCACTTTTCCTGGCTAGCATCACCCTCCTATTATGACTAATCTAGTGAGCCCAACATGCTTTCACTTACATGCTTCCTCAAACTTCTCAATAAACCCAACAACCACATTCTACTCTTCACCTTATTTTGTTCCATCCCCATGATATCTACCTATTTATAGTCATCACTCACCCGGGACTCATTCTTTATTGGTCTTGCCATGTGTTTATTCTCTGCATCCCATTGCACTAGTACCAGGTACACTTGACCTCAACTCTGACACTCAGACACCCTAATACTTGTTTATGCACATCACCAGATAGAATCCGCTGCTAAATCACCACTGACACATCTCACACTTTTTAATCCAACCTATACAACAGTTTCTTCCAGGAAGAATTGAACAAACTTGACACTATTACACATAATTTTCAGTATGCCTAGTCCACAAATAATAGGTTTTTCTACTATTATGCACTTATAGTACCTCGATGATGTGTTTGACTAGAGGTACTAGGATGAAGTCATGATATTTTATTTTCCCTTGGTTTTTCATTGTTTAACTCTAGTGATCCTCTGATTTCATGCATTATTGTTGTCCACTTGTAAGTGTTTCCTCTCATTTGGAAAGCCATGTGTACCTCAACCAATTTTGTACAATATCTTAGGCGAGTTCTTTCATCTGACATGTGACTATTTGCATGCCTATTCTCATTTTTCTATGGCTATAACTTTTGTTTTCCAGTAGTTGTCATATTTTTCATGTACATTGTTTGTGTTTGCTGGTACTTCTTGGCATGACATAGTATTCATATCACCATAGCTGAGCTTGTGGTGGTTGTACTTAGTCACTTTTTTATTAAACGCTCTATGATGACAGTTAATTTGCATCTCTTTACAAAACAAGTGACATATAGTTGCATTCATTTAGTTTGCATTTTCATCTTGGGTCCCTTGAGAACACACGGTTGGCACATAAATTAGGATAACACATATTTAAGTCTCATCAACATTGATCAACAAAGAGGCTAAACAATTCAAGTAAGGCTATCCAACAATAGGTCACAAACCAACATACTCGTACACGGTTAACACTCTACTATTGTGGACTCAGTCTCATCACAACACTACCACCTTGCATCACACTTCATCATCGCCTATCATCTATTCCACCTATTGCATTATGTGACTTTTGAATATCAAACAATTATGGTTACTACTTCATTACACCTTTCATCACATTTTTATGCATTCACTTCTTCATCTATTCTTAATAGGGTCTCAAGTTTCATTTCTGGCTTTTGAATCTCAAAGGTTGAGTCCCATCCCATGTCTTTTTATCTCTAGCACATTCATTTCATTCCCTTTTTCACTATTCATTCACCTCATTTTCTCATCTCCTTTACACACTTCATTACATTCCCATTCCATTTGTTACATTCCATTTTATCATGTTTCATTCCATTACATTTCATTCCATTTTGTTTTATTATACTGCATTGCATTACCTTTCACCACATTTTCATTATGTTGTCATTTCATGTCATTTTTCATTTCCATTACATTTCCATTCACTTACAAATTTCATTTCATTTCATTGCATTTTATCACATTTTCATTCCATCTCATTACATTTCCATTCACTTACAAATTATAGTTCATTTCATTTTATCACATTTTCATTCAATTTCATTACATATTTGTTCACTTACAAAATTAATTTCATTTCGTTACATTACATTTTATCACATTTCCATTTTATCACATTTTTCATTTCATTCCACTTTGTTATATCCCATCTTATTCATCACATTTCTTTCATCACATTATTCATTTATCATAATTCATTTCCTTGTTGATCTCAAATTGGTTTTGACAAGTGTCAACACACTTAAGCTATTTACTTAATTCATGTTGAACTAGTAATGCATGCCAAGCACAACATGAAAATATTAGACCATGTTGAGTTGCAATGAGTGTTGAGTTACTCATATGCCAAGTCACTCAAGTTTTGGGCAGATAGACCATGCCAAGTGATTCAGGAGCTGAAAAAATAGTAAATATCGAGTAGTGCAAATACCATGTCACAGTATATAGAACAATGCATGCAAGTGTCAGAGACTTCATATGCAGAGTAAGACAGTTTTGACATTTTTTTGTAATGGCACAAACAACTATGTAAACCATTTTTTATCCAACTTAAGATTATATTTTGATATTTTACAGATAAGGACAAATCTCTATTTGAATACCCTATGCAATTACATGCAACTAGTCAGAAAATGGGAAGGTTTAAGTGGCAAAATGGATGAATCTTAACAATAGATTTATACCTAATCCTAAGCCAGCAAAGTCTTCTTAAGGAGGATGAAACCCTAAACTTTCATAGAGAGTGGAAAGGAATTGAAGGAGCAAAGAATAGTTTGCATGCACAAACAGAGTATTCATGGTGACTTAGAAGAAAGAATGAATTGTAGAATCAGTTAGAGAAGAACAGAGGATAAAGAAAGGGATACAGCATTGAGACATTTGATCAAGAAGGATCAAGAAGACATTGTATAGAGGTGATCTATTATCAGGAAAGCAAGTGCCAACCGTAGGATCTATGTTGAGACATTTTAACAGATGATTTCAGTCAAATCTCTTAAGTAGAGTAGTCCTAATAGGTTGTATGGAATTCTTTAATAGGGTACTTAATTGTGAGTTGAAGTCCTCTACCAATGCCAACTTCTAACAGGGTGTTGAAATCCTCTGAAAAGGTGAGACCTAACAATCTTTGTAAGCCTTTAATAGGGTAGACCTTTCACAGGGTAGATTATGTTTCATGGTCAAAATATTGTAACCTTCATTAGATACACTTTATTGCTACAGTAGTAAAGATTTGTGGGTGTCATTGGTTTCTAGGTAATCATATTTGGTGTTATATGTGTGAATGCTTGCATGTTTACATGACTTAGATGCATATGCTTTACAGGTCATTTCAATTTATCTGTTGAATGTGTAAGATAGATATATGGTGAAAAGTTTTCTAAGTCAAAGTTTGAACTATAGATTCACCACCCCTCCCCCCAGAAGTTCACCTTTCCTATTGTAATTTCAACAATTGGTATCAGAGCCTTGTTCTCTAAAAGAGAAACTTTACAGCTTTGAGGAAAGATCTTGAAATGGAAGTCTACAAGTTGGAAAAGACTATTGAGAACCAAGAGATTGAAATACATCTCATACTACATCAGTTGAATGAAGCAAAAGAGGAACTAAAGAAATCCTTAAAGAGAAGATGAGATATTACTATTGCAGAGAATGACACGCTAAACAAAGGGATAGATACTACTAAGCTATTTTTAGATGGAGACTCTATTGAATTTGATGCAACAATTGTAGATCTAATGGAAAAGAATAGAATTCAAGCTAAGGAAATTAGAAATCTCAAGTTAGAGCAAGAATCACAAGCTATACTACTATGTGGGGTAACTGAACAAAAGAAGAAAGCTATGGAAGACAAAGCCATGATTGAAGAAGACAAAAGAATTCTAGCCAATAGATTGGAAGAGAAGTCAACATAGCTAACCAAGATTTTCAACATGAAATTGGACACTCTAAGTCAAATGTTGAATGCCAACCATTAATTCAATGTCAAGGACATTGAGATAACTACATTGAAGTTGCAGAATGAACAACTGTAGAATGACCTAAAGAGAGAAAAGGAATTTGCTGAAAGTTTCAACAAGCCAAATGAAGCCATCAAATACTTTGAGCAATTATTGAGATCTCCTAAATCCAAGAATGGCACATCAGGACTGGGATACACAAGCACTAAAGAAGGAGAACCATCCAAAAGTGTAGAAGAAAGGAACATCAAAGGTAAGAACTCCAAACCTACTTGTCATAATTATGGTAAGATAGGACATACTGCTAATGTGTGCACAAGAAAGTCTACAAATTAGAATGTCAAGCCTAAGAATATGATTAATTGTCATAAGTACAACAAGCAAGGTCATTAGGCACATGAATGCAGAACCAGGACCATGCATACACAAAGATTTGAAGGATATTACTACAAATGTTAGAAGTATGGACATAGTGCTTTTGAATGCAGATCCAAATCCATGTGGTCATCAAATAAACAAACAAAGTTCTCACTATAATACAAAATACAAAATATACAAAGAAATCTTATAATTGGGACTATAATACAAAATATAGCTATCACTACTGTCAAGAATATGGACATGTTCTTGAAAATTGCATTAGGACACATTTCAGAGATAACTACCAAAGGTGGTTAAGTCAAAACACATGTTTCAGCTATTTGAAGATTGGTCATATAAGTAGGTATTGTCCAACAAAGTCAAAGGCACCAAGTTGCGAATTTGATAAAGGCAAAGGCAAGGCAAATGTTGAACATATTAGAGAAGAAATGAACAAGACATGGAAAAAGAAAGATGAGTGCAACACATCAAATGGAGAAGGGATCACTTCACCCAATGGGTCAAGTGATCATACTTCATCAAACTAGGAAATCAAGAGGTATGTGGGACCGATATTTAAAGGCTATATCATACATCAGTTCCAAAAAGATTCTAGCACTGAAAAGAATACATTATCATGAATAAAGATGCAAGATCTTATTAGGAATTGAAGACAAATCTTCAAGTTTTTCATGTTGATGCCGAGTATGAAAAATTTCCTATATGTGCCGAGTTGAATGCTAGAAGATGCCAAACTATCAGACTAGTTAGTTGATGCCAAGCTTGCAAAGGTTGCCAAGTGATGGAAATATCAACGGATGTCGAGTGAACTTGAAACTTGTTATTGCCGAGCTTACAGCTATGCAAGCACTTAGCATTAAATGCAAGGTTTTAAAAGGGTATATGATCATTTTTAACTCATTTTTCATCATTTCAAAATCAAGAAAGAGCAAGAATAACAAGAGGTGATCTGGAAATTCTTCATAAGTAATTGCAAAATATTTGTGCAGCGATTCATCACCATTTCATCTGATCTTGTAAGATATTTATCAAGAGCCAATCTATGTAGTTTAAATTTTCATAAACCCTAGCTTGACAAAATGGCATCAAGTTCAAAAAATGTTGAAGGGAAGGAAGTTTTGAATGTTTAGCTAGCTAGTAATGAAGTTAAATAGCTCCTATTTAAAGTCATTCCTGACATCGCATATAAAAAAAATCCTTCTGGTGCATTGTCTATGATTTTGCCAAATGTGATAATGGTACAAGATGTGAGGAAATGCTAAAATTGCAAGATAGGAAGCATTGGTGACATGGAAATTAGAGGTGCATACAACAGGCTATGTGAAAATGGTGTTCTAAAGGAAGAATACAAAATTGTTGAGAAAAAGGGTTTAACATGAGCCCTAGATTTTCCAAATGTATTCAAAACAGAGTGGATACAAATTGTGTTGAGTTGAATTCATGATGGTTCCCTATGGCTGGAAGTTGGACCAATCAAAATTACCAAGAGAATAGTTCATAGGGTTACTAGCTACCCAGCCCTAGATAGACCCAACACACTCAAGAGTGATTCCAAGGAAATGATTGAAAAGAATATTGGAGCATTCTGGAATAAGAGAGGTATGACAATAGATACAATAACTAATCCTCTGATTAACTTTGTTGTAAGGGTAATATCACATAAGTTCTATCAATCTAGTAGATTGAATAGTGTACCCTCCATAGTTGTGGATGTTGATTATAAGATTGTTAAGAAAGATCATACATATGATCTAGCAGAACTTCAATTACAACAACTTATGGAGAATGTTGGAGCAATAAGAAAAACCAAGAGTGCACAATGCAAGTTTGGTTCAATACTAATCTACATATTCTTTTATGTACAAAAAACATTCCCCTCATTTGGAATAGTAGGATGAAAGACTAACAGATCAGTTGTAGTACAAATAGGTCAATACATTGAGCAGAAACCATAATGACTAGCTACTTTGAAGACTTTAAAAAGTCAATGAAGCAAAGACTTAGAATACCAGATTACTTAGTTAAGAAACATTATAATGATTTTATTTTTTTGTTGATGCTTATTACACATTTGTACAAGTTGCCACACCAAGGGTAAGATGGTTAAGACCCTTAGGGTATGAGGTAAATGTAGATGAAGCCTTAGCAGCAATAACAACTCTACTTGCAGAAGAACTAGACAAGACTACAAAAGTTTTTTGAAACTATGAGATGGCAAAATATAAAGATTATCATGGATTTGAAGATTGCCTCTATCATGAAGAAAAATAAAAAGATAGTAAAGAAACTAAAAGAAAAATTTGGAAAGGGTGTTAAGGAGAAAGAGGAAGAAGAAGAAGAGAATGAAGAGGAAGAACAAGCTCAAGCTCAAGACCCTCTAGCATGAACACAAGGCATGGGAGAAGACAAAGAAGAAGAGGAGATAGAAGGTGTCAAGGGAGAAGAAGCTGAGGAAGCACCTACCCCTATCGAGAAAAATAAAATAAAGGCCAAGGCATAGCTTGTGGTAAGGGCCAAGAAAACTACCAAACCAAGTTAGCCAAAGCCCACTACACCTGTAACAAGAGTCAGCACACGTGTATCCACTCAAAAGGCCAAGGAAAAGACAAATAAAATAGAACAAGGAGGTCTAGAGAAGAAGATACGAAGAATAAAATATGTGGCACAACTAGACTCAGATGAGGAAAAAATAAAATCAGATGACATTAGCCAATTTAAGGTGTTAAGTCACAATCCTCTCTCAGACCTTAAGAATCTTTGTGAAAATGTTAAGAACAATGTAGATATTTCAAGTTTTAGTCATGTTGAATTTGATAAATTGGGCAAAGTGGAGAAGAACCATGTAGAAGAGGCATTATATGCCATGATGTCAAAATTTAAGACCACGCCACTAGAATTTGCCAACACTATACATTAAGAGCCTATATGACATTGTTGAGCAAAAATGGCATTATTGTCTAAATTTGGAAAGACAAATCAGGGAAACAACATTAGCTCAAGTAATGCCTGAATTGACTAAGGGGCAAATTGCTATGGCAATAAAGAAATATGCAATTAGGTTGACACCTAAATATAGAGCCTTTAGCATTCTTGAAAATAATATTGAAGATGTTGTTAAGAAATCAATGCATATATGGAAACTCATATGGGTTGACCACTATCAAGAAAGGAGAAACTAACCCTTCAAAGGTTAAAGATGATGAAAAATATGATGTTAAGGAAGATGATGACAAAGATAACATAATTGGAGGAGAGATAGAAAAAAATGAAGATGACACGGCAACAACTAAGCTTGAACAGCAAGAAGAATATAGTGTGCATGACACACAACTACTGAGTATCAATCCTCCCCATGACACAACCAAAACAACTAATACTATAACTATAAAGGATGTCTCTGATCAACCAGCTCAGAACATCAATCCTCTTACTGTAGAAGACTTGAAGAAGATCTTAGATCAGTCTACATTATAGGCTACACTTTATGATAATCTAGTTTTGGTTAGTGTACATGAGCTACAGAAGATAATAACTGATATAACAAGGGTAAAAGTGAATCCACAAGAACCACCTTCCATCATCCCTCTAGTTACCAATGTACAATCTTTGGTTCAAATGATAGAAGTTACATCTACCAAGATTGATACAAATGTTAAGGTTGTTACTATTGAGAAGAAAGTTGAAGAAAAGGACACCACTATAGAACAACAGAAGGAAATAGGGCAAATAGATTCATCTATACTTACATCACAAGAACAAGGTGCAAACCAAGTCATAGTGATAGACCAGGGCAAGCTTGAAGAGATGGAACCAAAGGTGATGGAACAAGTGGCCATCCAAGCACTGGTAACCTTACCAACATTTGGCACTCCTTCTACACAAACTCTTTAGAAGCTAAGCACAAATGCTACTCCATTGCAGATCTTAGTGCCAAGCCCAAGCTCATCAAAGGTTGAAAAGGTAATACGTTATGGAGACATAAGCCTTGATGAAGAAATTGTTATTCCAAAGTATGATTATGACACTATGACATTGGAACAAATAGGCATTTTACAACAAGCCTTAGAAAGGAAAAAGCATCAAGAAATGCTTAGGAGAGAACATAGGTAGAAGCAAGCACTTTAAGATATTAAGGACATCTTTCTAGATGTGTTTAGTCTACCAACTCTTAAAGAGACCAAGCCACTAATAAAACAACTGACAAATATAGTGGAGAAGGTCAGCAATGAAGACCTTGATACAAATGCAAAACTTTTAGAATGGTCAGAAAAGAAGTTCTAACATAGATTAAATGAGAAAATATTAGGTGATATAGCACTAACTCAAGTTGCATTGGCAACTAAGGTTGAGGATGTGAATAAGGTACTTGAGAACATATTCTCATTGTACACAAAATTGTACAATCCTACACTCTTCACCCAAGAGACCAGAAGTCACATTCTAAGCCTGGAAAGTCAAATATCTCCATCAGGTACAAGACTACCTACAAATCCAACCCAAAGTGAGAACCATTTTAGAACATTTCTTCATACATAGAGTCAGTTAGTTTTCTTAATAGTAGATGAGGCTAACATTAGAGCCAACTTGACAGGCACACAAGCTACCCTCACCCCACACATGGAGATATTGCACAAGGAGCTAGGCTATGCTGAGATATTACTAAAGAAAGACCCCAACCTTTCTACTTTAGATGGTCTAGTACACCATGCTATCAAGCTTGCAATCCAACTCAACTCATTGGATGTTGCATGTGATAACTAGGATGTAGCCCTCAAGATAATAATGGATGTCCTTAAATCCTTGCTGGATAAACACACCATAGGTGTATAGACCATTTGACATTAGTGTCAAAAAAGGGGGAGAGAAATAAAAAAAGGGGAGAGAAATAAGAAAGGGAGAGCATATAGCAACAGGGAGAATAAAACAGAGAAGAAAAGGGGGAGATATATCATTGGAGAGATATATATATATATATTTTTGGGGAGAGAAAGAGAAAAAAGGGAGAAATATCAGCTACAATGCATTGAAGTCAAAGTGTATTAGTAGAGAGACATTTACTTAGAAAGGAACACAAAATTTTGGTTACAAAATAGACACATTAACTCAAGGGGAGTTATCAAAATTTGAGGTATCTAATTTATTACAAAATTTTGAAATTTTGTATATAAGCCAAGTCATGGATATGTTATGCTCAAGTGAATACAGATGTTAATGTAAATTCGGGGAGATTGTTGATCTCAGATTGGATTTGACAAGTGAGTGTCAACACACTTAAGCTATTTATATAGTTCATGATGAACTAGTAATACATGCCGAGCACAACTTGTAAATATTAGACCATGCTGAGTTGCAATGAGTGTCGAGTTACTCATATGTTGAGTCACTCAAGTGTCGAGCAGATAGACCATGCTAAGTGATTTAGAAGTTGAGTAAATAGTAAATGTCGAGCAGTGCAAGTGTCGAGTCATGGCCTCCAAGTGGACTAGAATCAAGGACAGATGGCTCACCTAAATATTGAAATTATCTTTGGTCATTTTGGTATAGTATAATAAATGTGGAAGGAAATTATATAGATTATGAGTAGTTTCACATGTGCAAGGTAATGATTTGAAATCCAAATCTAGGCTACAAGATGGTGAGTGATGAAATGTACGAAATCAATATATTTTACTTAACCTAGAACAACTTTTTGGCATTTATAGATTCTCTTTGTAACATTTTAATTGTCTTAAAACAATCAATCTTTTCACATTTTTATCACTGACCTCTAGGTAGTGTGCTTAGATGTGCATGCATTCTAGTTTGTAATACTTATGTAGATTGTTTTTGTATTGTGTGTTCATCTCCATCGTGGTTTTTCCTTTAACTGATTTTCTATGCAAAAAATTCTTGGTATTGTGGTGTTATGGATGTTTGTGGCATGATTTAGCATCTTACTTCTTTCAAATGAATTAAGTGATTAAAGAATTAGGTTAATAAACTTAAGGATTGTACAACAATAATTCACCCCCCTCCCTTGCTCTTTGTGTTTCTTAATGCTGAAAATTGGAATCGGAGATTAGTTCTTCAAAGAAAGATTATCAACTTTAGAAACATCTAGATAGGTAATTTAATGGAATAAAAAATTATTCAAGAACAACTTCTTGTTGCAATTGAAGATTGATCAATCCAAGGATGAAGTGCTTGCGAGGGAATCTTAAGGAAGCTAAAAAATCATTCAATCATTGAAAGGAAAATTAAGAAAATCCATGGATAAAAGAAGCAACTCTATAAGAAGATAAAGTAGAAAGAAACATATATGAGGTTAACATAACTCTATCTTTCAAGGAGAAGACGTGCGAATGTAAGAAGCTTGCAAAAGATAAAGAAGTCCCAAAACATGAGATGGAATCTATGATGATGTGGTTAACCACGAAAATTGAGGAAATGTAGAAGAATAAAGATAATCTTTATCATTCCTTTGAGAGTAGATTTGATAAATGTCATAGAATTAATTGTGATATTGGTCAACTACAACTTGACCTACAAGAATCCAAACACAATGAGGAAGTACTTGGAAATCATATTGATATTCTTAGGAATTGTATGGTGGGAAATAGTTATCAATGGTAGACTACCACTTTACCACCATACATTTAAAAGGGTATCCTAAAATGTAACCTCATTTGGGACTAAAGTCTAATTAGCATGACCCAAGTAGTTGAGGGGGTGCTAATGGAAGATCTAGGTCATTTGGGCATGTTGATTTGAGGATCCTTATTCCATTTTATGTATAGAAATATATTTAAAATAAATATAATATATATGTTGGGATATTTTTGTATTGTTCAGATATATCTAATTTCCATAATCCACTATTGTTATCATAAAAGCTTTCTAGATTCAATTGTGTGTGAGTTTTTAGCATCAGCATTTCAAATCACACTCCATGATCCATCATTAGGATGAAAGTGAGAAATAGATGTAACCAAAAAAATAAATTATTGTTTATATTTGGAATTAATGTATTATCATTGATGCAACATATTTGTTTATAGATAAGTACACCTATTGTTGTTGAATGTAGAGATGTTATGGATTAATGTTTAGTGATTATACATTCTTTATTTTCCATCACATGTGGTGGTGACCTATTTTGGTGAAGTTATAGAGAATTTGATGTAGACTAGTTATTGTTACTATTTACTAAAACTATCAAAGACATGGTCCAATATTTTGATTGGAAAGTTTCAATGGAGCAATGTTTTGATCTGCAATTTAGGATACTTCATAGAGACACGTTCTTATGATTCTATAGATTTGTTTGAGGATTATTGGTTCAAAAATTAGTTTTCCTGTTGGACGGTAAAAAGGAATTTAGTTCCCATCTAACTCGGTTAGGAAATGTGTTGTTTGATTTTTGGGGTTATATATTTGAGTGATAGAGTGTTAATTATTATTGTAAGGTATTCTATATGTGTCCAAGGTGACACTTATGAAATCATAATATTTGATGTAAATTATGTTGATATGAGGTCTCATATTGAGTCAACCTAATATATGTTTCAAACTTGTATAAGTGAAATCATTTGTGAATTTGTGTAGATCTATGTACTAATTAGAGATTATATTGATGTGAAGTTGTTGATGCAACTTTGGATCACAACAGATATTAGAGCTATTTGAGAAGAGGTTGTTTGATAACTGGGAGGGGGGTGAATCAGTTATATCCAATTATCATATGGTTCTTTTTTTTCATTTTAGTACGAACAAGATACCATAAGCTTTAACAACAATCACTTTATTCCAAATTGTTAAGTTATTGTTCCTTGCATTACCAACTACCAAGAAAATTACGTAGATATCACTGACCATAAACTTAATTATTACCAAGTTGCAGTAAACTATAAAAACATGTAAAACAACTTGCAACACAAATAACATTCACAAAACACCATGATTTTAACCTAGAAACCCTGTGAAGGGAAAAACTACCTAGGACCGGTAACCCAAAAAATTTCACTCTTCTAAAATGAGCTCTTCTAGGAGCCAACCTTATTAAAGGCTACATACACATTAGTAATGTTACCTTGTTAGAGGATTTCACCAAAAGATCATCTAGACCTCATCACTCCTTGTTCTAGACTAAAGAGTGACCTGATTCAAAGGACTTACAAACACCACTAATCAATGTTATCATATAGGATTTCATAGACTTTTTAGATCCACTCGGTACTTCTAATTTTTTTTGCTACAATTGTTAAAAAGTAAAAATAGCAATGATCTACTAAGAATAACAACTACCTTTTCTTGTTCAAATCTATGTTCCTTGCTCTTTCTCTGTGTAATTCCTCTCTTAGATCTTCTTTATCTCTGTACTTCTGACTTGGTTGATTAACACCTTCTCTATCTCTAACTCTGCTCAATTCTCCTGGATCAACTTTATCTTCTTTCACCTTTTTCAACTTTGTATTCACGGTAGCTTAACACTTTAGCAATATGATCAAATTTCAATTCAATAGCCAATAACATCAACCAAAAACCTAAATTTTTCTTTGTCTCCACCTTAAATAGTCATGTTAAAGCTTCTAGATCCTTTTATCTCTGACCTCTTAATCATAGTCATTGATCTTAGGTTAAAACCAAATTTCCAGATTCAAAATTTCATACAATGAATCTTGACACTTAAAAATTATAGTTTTCATAGACCTTTGTGCATAGCCTTATCCTTCTTCAATCTTTGTCATCATATCTTTATTGAATTTTCACAATTGTTGATCTTGTAACAAACTTTGACTTGTGCCTTAGACCATTTCAAACTTTCTAAATTTCCATCAAAAGTTGGCCTTAGATTCCAATTCTCTAAGCTTGTTCATCTAGCTATTACTTAGCAAACATAACATTTACTCAGGTAATATAGAACTCAATTAAACTGACTTGCTTGGGAAATATTGAATTTATCCTTTTCCTTTGCCAATCGCTTAGGCAATACTACATTCACTCGTCAATACAATCTCCCTTCATTAAACTTGTCACTCAATTAAGCTTTGAGTTCTTCAATACATTGCAACAATACATTATCACTATCCATCCCATTCAAGTAGCCACTGAATACCTTATATATCATTTACATCTTCATCATACTTTCTTCAAATCATCTTCATCAATCTAATGATATGGTACCCTACTGAATTAGCATAATGTCTAGCCAACTAAGACATTGAGATCAATAAAAACATATCAACTGATATGACTCTTTTACATACATTTTTAGCATTATCAGCTAATAACCTCCTAGTATCAATTACAGTATCAGTTGGGGCTAATAGAGATACGAGTGGAATCTAATGTTGTGCTTCAAAGGAATTGTAATGGCATAGTCACTTCTTTTAGTTAGTTCATTTCAGTGAATTGTTGTCCATAGTAAATTGGTGTTCACTCTTTGGGTTATTTCCCTTATTGTAATTGGATTATTATCCAAGTAGGGTTGTTTCCTTTGTTGTATTAGAGAAATGAGTTTTAGGTTTGCGCATGAATGCATGTGCATTCCCTATTATATCTCTAACAAGGTTTTATATGTGATAGTACATCATCTAGTAGGTTTGATCTTCACTAGATTTTTTCCCTTAACTAGGTTTTCCTCAAGAACAAAATATTGTTATTATGTTGTTATTTTCTTTGCATAGATTTAAATGTTTTAGATCTGATTACTTGTGGATGGTTTAATGTTTTGATTTTCCCATAACTGATTCACACCTCCCCTCTTAGTTGTGCATGGTGCATTTTTAATCCTAATAATTGGTATCAGATCTCTTTATTCCTCTTTTTTAATCTTAACTACTTGAGGAGATATGTAATGGCCTTTAATAAGGATATTCTAAAGTTTGATGGAATTGACTATGCACTTTGGAAAGGATGGATGATTACAAACTTGATATGCGTGGATATAAAATATTACAAAAAATGCTTACTAAATTCTAGATCTTGAGAATGCAGATGAACTCTAGATGAAGAAATTCTAAAGTAACATAGTTTCCAAGGAATCCCTAATTATTGCCCTAGAAGATACTAAATATACATCTATGTGATGGAATATGAGACTTCTCATAATATTTGGATAGAATTTCAATCACTTTATGAAGGATACAATTTTTTGTAACAAGTGAGTTTACAAAGTCTAAAAGTAAATTTAGAATCTATGAGGATGAGTGAATATGAGAACACAAGGACATATGTACAAAAGATAACATAAGTTACTTGTGGAATCAAAGTTCTTGGTGGAACCATTACTAAAGGTGAGATTGTGTCAAAAAAAATTAAACCCTTTCCATCTTTCTATGACACCAAGGTTGCTTATATGATCATAAGGAGAAGACTGGAACCTAATGTAATCTGCAAAACCCTCCAAGAGAAAGAACACAATCAAACATGTGGTGCATAACAAGAATATTGTAAACACATAGAAATGTGGAAAATGAAACAAAATACTTCAACTGGTTAATGTAAGATTACTAATGAACTCGAGATGCTCCTACATTAGCTACACTCAAATGGTTCAAGGTTGGCACTTTTAATCTTAATTCAAGGTTTTGCATACTTCTATATTACCTAAGTCTCATGTCTATTTTAGAACCAATTCAAATTTTTGGTATCATATCTCTACCATGTTAGGATAAAACCATGGACATAAATAACAATTACATGCAAATATAAACAATATCATAAAATATTGAATCACACAGAAGAGAACACAAGACAACAAGATTTAACGTGGTTCACCCAAACCCTGGGCTACATCCACCAAACAACAAGTCCAATATTATTACGATCCAGTGATTGCAACCTGATTACAATCCATAGACAAAAATAACAATTACATGCAAATATAAACAATATTAGAAAATATTGAATCGCACAGAAGAGAACACAAGACACCAAGATTTAACGTGGTTCACCCAAACCCTAGCTATGCCCACCAAACATCAAGTCCAATATTATTACGATCCAGTGATCTTACAACCTGATTACAATCTGTAATCCCTTACAGCTCAATATCGCCGCAAGAAGCAATTTTCAAATCACACACTATGAAAAACTCCTAACCCTAAGCTCTTTTATACAAGTATTTTTACCACTTTAGGGTTATAATTAATTATTACATGAGATTTTTAATTTTTGGATTTGATTGCGTAGAGTTTTTTTACCATCAACGTGTTGGATCATACTACATGATCCATCATCAAGATGCAAGAGAACATGAAGAACAAAAAATGATCCATCATCATACTACATGATTCTTTGTCTTCATGTTCTCTTGCATCTTGATGATGGATCATGTAGTATGATCTGAAATGTTGATGGTAAAAAAAATGTACACAATCAAATCCAGAAATTAAAAATCTCATTTTCATGGATTGTGGAAATCTAATAGATCTAATTATTACATGTCAGCCCAAAATCCTAATAAAATAGGGCCCAAATTTTTTTTTTTAGGGCGATTCCCCAAGCCCCAAAGAATTATGAAGTATGTACAATACTTCCTTGATCAGTCACCACAAACTAACATACCATAATCAAACAAGTCTCCTTTCATCTCACATAAAAGTACACATCTCAATCACTTTAGTTTTGTTTGAGTTCTAAAATATGTAAATGACTAGGCCCAAATCATTTATCCATGGTTAATTTTTGTTAATTTTTCTTATTGATATACCTTGATATTTAGTGCAAGACATTTTTTGTTTCTATTAGTTTCAACTAGTAACATAATAACATATTTTCTCATTTAAATTCAATCATGTCACTTTTTTTAAGACAAGAATTAGGTATAACATCTTTTATAAACTACAATGCGTCAAGTAAACATTTTGAATGTGAGCAATGTTGTTGATGCAACACATCTGTTGATACCACATGGGTCGAGGAGATTGAACATCATAAACGCATGCTTTATTAAAGGAGGCTCACACTAATCGAGCTAGCCCCCCAGCCCAATCACATCACTTTTTTTTTTTGATAGGTAAATGGCCGAAGCCTAGGTTATTTATTATTATTATTAAGATTAATTATCATTATGTGTTAATCGTGAGTAGATTCAAACCCAAGACCTCCCCTTACTTAACCAATTTCTCACATGTTAATATATAGTAATATATATACTATGGTATGTATATCTATTCTTGTGAAGAACTAAATTGTATAATTGCATGTTATGGCAGTGAGCTCTTCTTGCATACATTGTATTTGTTCTACCAACTCCTAATAGGATTGAAACAACTCCTACCAGGGTTGAGACTTTTAACAAAGACTTGAGACACTATATGTACTTCATAGACTCCTAATAGGGTCAATATCCTTAATAGGATCCTATTATTTAGTGAATCATCTAATGGGTATCCTCCTCACTGGGATTTTCCTTTGGTGAGGGTTTTTGTAGTTAACAAATAATGGTGTT
The DNA here is from genome assembly GCA_028749045.1 of Cupressus sempervirens. NCBI lineage: Eukaryota > Viridiplantae > Streptophyta > Pinopsida > Cupressales > Cupressaceae > Cupressus > Cupressus sempervirens. The sequence goes on along the minus strand of CM053784.1, from coordinate 647,216,094 downwards.
GTGAGTTCTCTATGTGCATGGTTATATTTACCATACAACATTGGTGGTTTACTTTCATATGCAAGTTATAAAGTAATTAATAATATTCAATTGTGGGAAAAAATTTGTAGAATAATGATTCACACCCCCCCCCCCCCCCCCCCATAGTATTATCTATTTCTAATAGTTACATCTTCCACCACTATTCCGTAGTACTTCCCTAATACCTCCTAAACTGTTGGTGTCCTCTCTCTCTTCTACCTCTCGTAAAACATAGCTTCACGTTTGGGCTTAAATACCAATGCATTCCCTTAACAATTTTCCTTTTTCATGAGATTAGTAAATTTCTTATTGATTACCAACATTACATCTGATTTATTTCCTTTCTCCCTTGTCTTTTCATAAATGGGCTCCAACATGAACCTTCTTCCATTGTTTTTTATGAAATATGTGTTCTCTCCATCATGTTGAGATTTCACAACAAAACACCAAGGGAGACCTAGTAGAAGGTGACAAGAATCCATGAGAATGATTTCACACAAGATCCTATCATCATCTCCTGTTTGAAATTCTACCCAAGTCTCCTCTTCCACCTTAAAAATATAACTCTTTTTTAGCTAGGAGATATTATGAGGACTTCTATGAGGTAGCATTTTCAACCTAATATTCTCTACCATCTCATTGGACACTACATTCTCTGTAGAACTAGAGTATAAAATGATTTTACAAATTTTACTATAAGCCATTTGTTGTGTTTTAAAAAGAGACTTCCTCTATGGTGGATCCTTCTTCAATTGTATCTTAAGTAGGTTTCTTTTGATCATCAGTCTCTCTCCTTCAAAGATTGGGGCAACTCTAGTAATAATAGAGTTAACACTCTAAAAATCCTCATCTTGAACTAGTTGATTTCTCATTTATCCTCTATGAGAACTTAATTCTTTCTCTGGACATCTACTCATGCTATTCCCCCCCTATTTGCAATAATAACACCTATTAGTAAACATACTAAGTCTCCTACCTTATACTCCATTCCTACCTCTTATCTCAAATATTCTCCATACTCTAAAGTATCCTCTTATCTACCTTGATTCATTGGTAGGTTCATAAGATTTGATTTCCTCATGTTTATTGGATTTCCCTCTCCCAATCCCAAATCTTCCTTTACTATTCATTCCACCTCTTCTTCTATGTTTCTATTATCCCTTCCTTTTTAGTTTCTCTTCTACCCTTGAGAATAACTCAAAGAATTCATCTACTATTTTAGGAACAATCAGACTAATATGATCTTTTCATACTAATCCTCAGTCCATTCAAGTATCTAGCCACCATCTATTCTTAAATAATCAAGTATGAGGACTAAGATTTTATCATTGATAGAAACTAAGATAGTACAAATGATCACCTAACTTAAGATTCAAATTTTGGACATGTTTTGGTTATGAAATATATCTAAGTAATCTTATCATTTTTCCAAAGTCCATTTGAAATATAAATTTTTATTTTTGGATTTAATTGTATTTTTTTTTTAGCATCAACATTTCATATCACACTTTGTGATCCATCATTGGGATGGGATGATGCATTTTGTCATCCTGATGATGGATCACAAAGTGTGACCCAAAATGTTGAAGTTAACAAAGAATACACAATCAAACCTAGAAACAAAAATTTATATAAGTTTAAGTATTATGCAAAAAGATGTGAATAGTCGAAATGTTTTTGACAATAATATTAGTAGAAGAATCAATATGGACACAATTTTGGATAATGTTAATATAAGTTTTGTGTATGTTCAAGATATGTTATGATAAGATAGTATTTGGCACTAGTTTTTGTTGGGAAATATGTTGACCAGCGAAGATTGTAACGTTTAGAATAAGTTTTGGTAATAAAGAAAATTGGCTTAAGGAACTGTATTATTTTACCAATTCAATTAATTGGCATTGTAGGGTATAAATACTCGATGTTAACCCTTGGATAGAACATTTTAAGAATTATTTTTGGTTATTGTGCCACACATTTTTTTAAGATAGATTTTGTAAGCCAATTGGGAAATTAGTTGGGAAAGGTATAGAGTGAAGTTGGTTTTTTGATGCAAGCATGTGATATGACATGTGAGCTTGGTTTATAACGTATTGATGTTGCCATGATTTTGTATTAATGATCATATGTGATATTTTGTGGTTGATCAAAGAAGATACAACATACATTATGGACTAATCAAGAATTTTGATATTAGAATAGTCAATTTGGTATTGCAACTATTATCATTTTTTTATTGGGCAACAAGTCCTCTTTAGGAAGTAAGCTCCTTTTGTAATACAACTCCTAATAGGGTTGAGACCTCTAACAAGGTTGAGTTCTATAACAATCACTAATGTACTAAATGTATATAATGACTCCTAATAAGGTCAAAATATCCTAACAAAGTATTTTCATGTTAGTGCATAATTGTGGGTATCGCCCACATGAGGGTTTCCTCTTGGTGAGGGTTTCCTCAAAAATAAATTAGAGTGTTATGAGTTCCTTATAATTTTGTGCTTTAATTTATAATTTTTTTCTTTGTGGATTTCTATAGTTGAGTTTTGAGATAATTAATTAGTGTAAAATCATTGTAATATGGATTCATCCCCAACCCACTTCAATATTTCCTAATCCTAACAATTAGTATCAGAGCCTAATTCCTTAGAAAATGTCTTACAATTTGATGATAACCCTAATGGATATAAATTGTTTTAAAATAAACCTTGGGGTAGCACTTAAATATTTGGATAGAGATAATGAAGAAAAGGAAAGATTAAAGTTGAATCTCAAAGATGCACAAAATTACATCAAGAAAATCAAAGATTAGATTGATATCTCACGAAAAAAAGAGGAAAGAGTTGGTTGGATAGATTAAAGAACCCAAATTAGATAGTGAATCAAATTAAATTATAAAACTTGAAAAGGAGAATCAACCACTTAAGTATTAATTTTAAATCACACCACTTCAAATGACCAAGGATGTTGAAGAAGCAAAGAAACAGAGAGAGAAACTTGAAGTAGATCTGAAAAAGGAAATTGATAAATGGAAAGACTTGATTACCTAGCCTAGTAAGGTAAAATTTGAACTTGAAGATTCAAATAATAAGTATAAATAACTTAAGAAGTATACTAACATTGTCAAGGGTTAACTTGTGGAAACAAAGTTACATCTTGAGAAGTTATATTTTAGCATTGGAAAACTTGATGAGCAATTGATGTGACAAAAGCCTAAAGGAGATATGAAAGTTATTGGTTATCATGAGGGTGAATGTTCTAAGGAATCAAAAGATAAATCTATGGAAGACCTTAATCAAATAGAAATTTAGAATGAAGAACCTAAAGAGAAGAAGTATCAATTCAAGGGAAGATGGTTTGCATACAACAAATATAGACGCATGAAGGATTATAAAGGTAACACTAGTGCTAAACCTTTTATTGGTTATTATTTCAATTATTGGCTTTATGGAAAAAACCACATGAATTCAAAGCTAGATCTTATTAGATAACTAATTAAAGAGTAATTGAAAGATTGAATCTTAATGAAATGAGACCTTTGGGAAACAACAATATTATATCTAAGGGTGTTACATGTTATAAGTACAACAACTTTTGTAGACTAAAAGTAAATCATAATAGACCAAGGTATGAAAATTATGTGGTTGCATGCTACAAGTGTAATAATCTAGGTCATACATCTAGATATTGCATATTTGATGTATTTTTGAATGATATGAGAACACGTAATCATAGAAGGAACAACTAAAATGGAAGAAGAAACAATAATATCAGTTGGACTAGTTATGATAACATAAACACTACACTTGTAAAGGAAGGTAACAGTGATAATGTAAAAGTATAGAAGGAAAATTAATAGAATGTTGTAGAAAACAAAGGAGAATATTTGCCAAGAACTTAGAAACCCTCCTCATCAACCTAATTGGCTATCTTAGCCTTAGGGGGAGCACTTCATAAGATTTTTTTAAAAACCTTAGATCATATTATTAAGCTAGGAGAGCTTAACATGTGGTATATTAGACTACTTGAATTTAGTAGATATGATTGCATATGTTAGCATGATGATATGGGAGATTGCATTTAGTTTGAGCATGTTCTATCATGTTTATCAACTTTATGTACTATGACCTAATACATTTATGGAAGTTGATTTCTACAAGGATTTAATGGTTAAGTTCACTTCATCTCTCACCATTTAAGTTTTGATAACCTTGGAAAGTTTCTAGAAAGTCTACCAGAATAACTACATCAGTAAATGTAGAGAAGCTAGATAAACCTAAACCAGCAAGGGCTCTAAGGCAAAAGGCTATAGCTCAGGGATCTAGTCCCAAGAAGGAAAACATCACTAAACCTAAGACTACAAATAAACCAAAGAAAAAATTAGAAGTTACTAAGAAGATATTTCAAGAACCAAGAAAGGAAAATGAAAGGAAGAAATGGAATTCTGACATTAAGAATATTGTGTTTTTCTAAATTGGTATTACGAGGGGGGTGAATCAGTTTTACCTTTGAAACTAGTTAGTTGAACTAGCACTTAAAATAACTTTCTTACCAATTAAACATAAAAGTAATGATAAATGCAATAGAATAAAACCATGAAATCTCACACAAAAAAGTATAAATTAATGGCACAATGATTATTGTACATGGAAACCTTTAGTGAGAGGATCAAAACCATGGTGTGAGTAATAAACCCACTATACTTAAATTGAAAATAAAAGGTTGCCTTATTAAGAGCTACAATTGTTCCTTCTAAGAACTCATCCTGTCAAGAATGCTAGTAACCTATTAATATTACAACCATATTGCTAAAGCTACTTTGATAGAGGATTTATAGCACTCCTTCTCGAAGGTACCTTTTTAGAGGATTTATAAATTCTTACATACAAGCATGTCCAACTAAGGGTTATCCATAGTTGCAAATGGTTAGAAAACACACCTAATTTTATGATCTATAAAATGGGTCAACCTACCTTATATATTGATGTTCAATGCTTAAAAGTCCTCTAACCTCTTTCCTCTTCTTTAGCTTGCCCTATGATAAACCTTGTAGCGTCATTCACTTTCACATGTTCCTTGTCTTTGAGAAACTTATCTACTATGTTTGGCTCCTCTACTATGCATCTTCTCTTTAGTAATTTATCACTTCAATAATCCTCACAACAACATAAAACCAAGTGTTAGTGTCCTTTTTACACGTAAAAAATGTTTGGGCGCCAAAAATAAATGAAAATCCTTCTCAAATGATGAAGAGAAGGATGATAATAGTAGTATATTAAATGGTGATTTCCCTCCTAATAAAATAGGATAAGTAATAGCCAAGAGTTATCTTGTCCTTGTGAGAAATCCACTAATACTATAAATTAGACATTTTTGTTGGTAGGTAAGCTATTTTATCTATATTATTCTTTCAAATTGTCGCACGTGTCCTTTTATCAACGTAAGGTTTCTTCCCTCTCCCAATTATCATCCTCTGTTAATCTTCCTTTCCAAATCACAATGTATTACCACTTTTTATTTAAAAATGAGCATTCTTTGATTCAAATTTTGATCCATAAAAAATACCACAAAAAAAGCCTCCAAGTGGACTAGAATCAAGGAGAGATGGCTCACCTAAATATTGAAGTTATCTTTGGTCATTTTGGTATAGTATAATAAATGTGGAAGGAAATTATATAGATTATGAGTAGTTTCACATGTGCAAGGTAATGATTTGAAATCCAAATCTAGGCTACAAGATGGTGAGTGATGAAATGTACGAAATCAATATATTTTACTTAACCTAGAACAACTTTTTGGCATTTATAGATTCTCTTTGTAACATTTTAATTGTCTTAAAACAATCAATCTTTTCACATTTTTATCACTGACCTCTAGGTAGTGTGCTTAGATGTGCATGCATTCTAGTTTGTAATACTTATGTAGATTGTTTTTGTATTGTGTGTTCATCTCCATCGTGGTTTTTCCTTTAACTGATTTTCTATGCAAAAAATTCTTGGTATTGTGGTGTTATGGATGTTTGTGGCATGATTTAGCATCTTACTTCTTTCAAATGAATTAAGTGATTAAAGAATTAGGTTAATAAACTTAAGGATTGTACAACAATAATTCACCCCCCTCCCTTGCTCTTTGTGTTTCTTAATGTTGAAAATTGGAATCGGAGATTAGTTCTTCAAAGAAAGATTATCAACTTTAGAAACATCTAGATAGGTAATTTAATGGAATAAAAAATTATTCAAGAACAACTTCTTGTTGCAATTGAAGATTGATCAATCCAAGGATGAAGTGCTTGCGAGGGAATCTTAAGGAAGCTAAAAAATCATTCAATCATTGAAAGGAAAATTAAGAAAATCCATGGATAAAAGAAGCAACTCTATAAGAAGATAAAGTAGAAAGAAACATATATGAGGTTAACATAACTCTATCTTTCAAGGAGAAGACGTGCGAATGTAAGAAGCTTGCAAAAGATAAAGAAGTCCCAAAACATGAGATGGAATCTATGATGATGTGGTTAACCACGAAAATTGAGGAAATGTAGAAGAATAAAGATAATCTTTATCATTCCTTTGAGAGTAGATTTGATAAATGTCATAGAATTAATTGTGATATTGGTCAACTACAACTTGACCTACAAGAATCCAAACACAATGAGGAAGTACTTGGAAATCATATTGATATTCTTAGGAATTGTATGGTGGGAAATAGTTATCAATGGTAGACTACCACTTTACCACCATACATTTAAAAGGGTATCCTAAAATGTGACCTCATTTGGGACTAAAGTCTAATTAGCATGACCCAAGTAGTTGAGGGGGTGCTAATGGAAGATCTAGGTCATTTGGGCATGTTGATTTGAGGATCCTTATTCCATTTTATGTATAGAAATATATTTAAAATAAATATAATATATATGTTGGGATATTTTTGTATTGTTCAGATATATCTAATTTCCATAATCCACTATTGTTATCATAAAAGCTTTCTAGATTCAATTGTGTGTGATTTTTTAGCATCAGCATTTCAAATCACACTCCATGATCCATCATTAGGATGAAAGTGAGAAATAGATGTAACCAAAAAAATAAATTATTGTTTATATTTGGAATTAATGTATTATCATTGATGCAACATATTTGTTTATAGATAAGTACACCTATTGTTGTTGAATGTAGAGATGTTATGGATTAATGTTTAGTGATTATACATTCTTTATTTTCCATCACATGTGGTGGTGACCTATTTTGGTGAAGTTATAGAGAATTTGATGTAGACTAGTTATTGTTACTATTTACTAAAACTATCAAAGACATGGTCCAATATTTTGATTGGAAAGTTTCAATGGAGCAATGTTTTGATCTGCAATTTAGGATACTTCATAGAGACACGTTCTTATGATTCTATAGATTTGTTTGAGGATTATTGGTTCAAAAATTAGTTTTCCTGTTGGACGGTAAAAAGGAATTTAGTTCCCATCTAACTCGGTTAGGAAATGTGTTGTTTGATTTTTGGGGTTATATATTTGAGTGATAGAGTGTTAATTATTATTGTAAGGTATTCTATATGTGTCCAAGGTGACACTTATGAAATCATAATATTTGATGTAAATTATGTTGATATGAGGTCTCATATTGAGTCAACCTAATATATGTTTCAAACTTGTATAAGTGAAATCATTTGTGAATTTGTGTAGATCTATGTACTAATTAGAGATTATATTGATGTGAAGTTGTTGATGCAACTTTGGATCACAACAGATATTAGAGCTATTTGAGAAGAGGTTGTTTGATAACTGGGAGGGGGGTGAATCAGTTATATCCAATTATCATATGGTTCTTTTTTTTCATTTTAGTACGAACAAGATACCATAAGCTTTAACAACAATCACTTTATTCCAAATTGTTAAGTTATTGTTCCTTGCATTACCAACTACCAAGAAAATTACGTAGATATCACTGACCATAAACTTAATTATTACCAAGTTGCAGTAAACTATAAAAACATGTAAAACAACTTGCAACACAAATAACATTCACAAAACACCATGATTTTAACCTAGAAACCCTGTGAAGGGAAAAACTACCTAGGACCGGTAACCCAAAAAATTTCACTCTTCTAAAATGAGCTCTTCTAGGAGCCAACCTTATTAAAGGCTACATACACATTAGTAATGTTACCTTGTTAGAGGATTTCACCAAAAGATCATCTAGACCTCATCACTCCTTGTTCTAGACTAAAGAGTGACCTGATTCAAAGGACTTACAAACACCACTAATCAATGTTATCATATAGGATTTCATAGACTTTTTAGATCCACTCGGTACTTCTAATTTTTTTTGCTACAATTGTTAAAAAGTAAAAATAGCAATGATCTACTAAGAATAACAACTACCTTTTCTTGTTCAAATCTATGCTCCTTGCTCTTTCTCTGTGTAATTCCTCTCTTAGATCTTCTTTATCTCTGTACTTCTGACTTGGTTGATTAACACCTTCTCTATCTCTAACTCTGCTCAATTCTCCTGGATCAACTTTATCTTCTTTCACCTTTTTCAACTTTGTATTCACGGTAGCTTAACACTTTAGCAATATGATCAAATTTCAATTCAATAGCCAATAACATCAACCAAAAACCTAAATTTGTCTTTGTCTCCACCTTAAATAGTCATGTTAAAGCTTCTAGATCCTTTTATCTCTGACCTCTTAATCATAGTCATTGATCTTAGGTTAAAACCAAATTTCCAGATTCAAAATTTCATACAATGAATCTTGACACTTAAAAATTATAGTTTTCATAGACCTTTGTGCATAGCCTTATCCTTCTTCAATCTTTGTCATCATATCTTTATTGAATTTTCACAATTGTTGATCTTGTAACAAACTTTGACTTGTGCCTTAGACCATTTCAAACTTTCTAAATTTCCATCAAAAGTTGGCCTTAGATTCCAATTCTCTAAGCTTGTTCATCTAGCTATTACTTAGCAAACATAACATTTACTCAGGTAATATAGAACTCAATTAAACTGACTTGCTTGGGAAATATTGAATTTATCCTTTTCCTTTGCCAATCGCTTAGGCAATACTACATTCACTCGTCAATACAATCTCCCTTCATTAAACTTGTCACTCAATTAAGCTTTGAGTTCTTCAATACATTGCAACAATACATTATCACTATCCATCCCATTCAAGTAGCCACTGAATACCTTATATATCATTTACATCTTCATCATACTTTCTTCAAATCATCTTCATCAATCTAATGATATGGTACCCTACTGAATTAGCATAATGTCTAGCCAACTAAGACATTGAGATCAATAAAAACATATCAACTGATATGACTCTTTTACATACATTTTTAGCATTATCAGCTAATAACCTCCTAGTATCAATTACAGTATCAGTTGGGGCTAATAGAGATACGAGTGGAATCTAATGTTGTGCTTCAAAGGAATTGTAATGGCATAGTCACTTCTTTTAGTTAGTTCATTTCAGTGAATTGTTGTCCATAGTAAATTGGTGTTCACTCTTTGGGTTATTTCCCTTATTGTAATTGGATTATTATCCAAGTAGGGTTGTTTCCTTTGTTGTATTAGAGAAATGAGTTTTAGGTTTGCGCATGAATGCATGTGCATTCCCTATTATATCTCTAACAAGGTTTTATATGTGATAGTACATCATCTAGTAGGTTTGATCTTCACTAGATTTTTTCCCTTAACTAGGTTTTCCTCAAGAACAAAATATTGTTATTATGTTGTTATTTTCTTTGCATAGATTTAAATGTTTTAGATCTGATTACTTGTGGATGGTTTAATGTTTTGATTTTCCCATAACTGATTCACACCTCCCCTCTTAGTTGTGCATGGTGCATTTTTAATCCTAATAATTGGTATCAGATCTCTTTATTCCTCTTTTTTAATCTTAACTACTTGAGGAGATATGTAATGGCCTTTAATAAGGATATTCTAAAGTTTGATGGAATTGACTATGCACTTTGGAAAGGATGGATGATTACAAACTTGATATGCGTGGATATAAAATATTACAAAAAATGCTTACTAAATTCCAGATCTTGAGAATGCAGATGAACTCTAGATGAAGAAATTCTAAAGTAACATAGTTTCCAAGGAATCCCTAATTATTGCCCTAGAAGATACTAAATATACATCTATGTGATGGAATATGAGACTTCTCATAATATTTGGATAGAATTTCAATCACTTTATGAAGGATACAATTTTTTGTAACAAGTGAGTTTACAAAGTCTAAAAGTAAATTTAGAATCTATGAGGATGAGTGAATATGAGAACACAAGGACATATGTACAAAAGATAACATAAGTTACTTGTGGAATCAAAGTTCTTGGTGGAACCATTACTAAAGGTGAGATTGTGTCAAAAAAAATTAAACCCTTTCCATCTTTCTATGACACCAAGGTTGCTTATATGATCATAAGGAGAAGACTGGAACCTAATGTAATCTGCAAAACCCTCCAAGAGAAAGAACACAATCAAACATGTGGTGCATAACAAGAATATTGTAAACACATAGAAATGTGGAAAATGAAACAAAATACTTCAACTGGTTAATGTAAGATTACTAATGAACTCGAGATGCTCCTACATTAGCTACACTCAAATGGTTCAAGGTTGGCACTTTTAATCTTAATTCAAGGTTTTGCATACTTCTATATTACCTAAGTCTCATGTCTATTTTAGAACCAATTCAAATTTTTGGTATCATATCTCTACCATGTTAGGATAAAACCATGGACATAAATAACAATTACATGCAAATATAAACAATATCATAAAATATTGAATCACACAGAAGAGAACACAAGACAACAAGATTTAACGTGGTTCACCCAAACCCTGGGCTACATCCACCAAACAACAAGTCCAATATTATTACGATCCAGTGATTGCAACCTGATTACAATCCATAGACAAAAATAACAATTACATGCAAATATAAACAATATTAGAAAATATTGAATCGCACAGAAGAGAACACAAGACACCAAGATTTAACGTGGTTCACCCAAACCCTAGCTATGCCCACCAAACATCAAGTCCAATATTATTACGATCCAGTGATCTTACAACCTGATTACAATCTGTAATCCCTTACAGCTCAATATCGCCGCAAGAAGCAATTTTCAAATCACACACTATGAAAAACTCCTAACCCTAAGCTCTTTTATACAAGTATTTTTACCACTTTAGGGTTATAATTAATTATTACATGAGATTTTTAATTTTTGGATTTGATTGCGTAGAGTTTTTTTACCATCAACGTGTTGGATCATACTACATGATCCATCATCAAGATGCAAGAGAACATGAAGAACAAAAAATGATCCATCATCATACTACATGATTCTTTGTCTTCATGTTCTCTTGCATCTTGATGATGGATCATGTAGTATGATCTGAAATGTTGATGGTAAAAAAAATGTACACAATCAAATCCAGAAATTAAAAATCTCATTTTCATGGATTGTGGAAATCTAATAGATCTAATTATTACATGTCAGCCCAAAATCCTAATAAAATAGGGCCCAAATTTTTTTTTTTAGGGCGATTCCCCAAGCCCCAAAGAATTATGAAGTATGTACAATACTTCCTTGATCAGTCACCACAAACTAACATACCATAATCAAACAAGTCTCCTTTCATCTCACATAAAAGTACACATCTCAATCACTTTAGTTTTGTTTGAGTTCTAAAATATGTAAATGACTAGGCCCAAATCATTTATCCATGGTTAATTTTTGTTAATTTTTCTTATTGATATACCTTGATATTTAGTGCAAGACATTTTTTGTTTCTATTAGTTTCAACTAGTAACATAATAACATATTTTCTCATTTAAATTCAATCATGTCACTTTTTTTAAGACAAGAATTAGGTATAACATCTTTTATAAACTACAATGCGTCAAGTAAACATTTTGAATGTGAGCAATGTTGTTGATGCAACACATCTGTTGATACCACATGGGTCGAGGAGATTGAACATCATAAACGCATGCTTTATTAAAGGAGGCTCACACTAATCGAGCTAGCCCCCCAGCCCAATCACATCACTTTTTTTTTTTGATAGGTAAATGGCCGAAGCCTAGGTTATTTATTATTATTATTAAGATTAATTATCATTATGTGTTAATCGTGAGTAGATTCAAACCCAAGACCTCCCCTTACTTAACCAATTTCTCACATGTTAATATATAGTAATATATATACTATGGTATGTATATCTATTCTTGTGAAGAACTAAATTGTATAATTGCATGTTATGGCAGTGAGCTCTTCTTGCATACATTGTATTTGTTCTACCAACTCCTAATAGGATTGAAACAACTCCTACCAGGGTTGAGACTTTTAACAAAGACTTGAGACACTATATGTACTTCATAGACTCCTAATAGGGTCAATATCCTTAATAGGATCCTATTATTTAGTGAATCATCTAATGGGTATCCTCCTCACTGGGATTTTCCTTTGGTGAGGGTTTTTGTAGTTAACAAATAATGGTGTTGTGAGTTCTCTATGTGCATGGTTATATTTACCATACAACATTGGTGGTTTACTTTCATATGCAAGTTATAAAGTAATTAATAATATTCAATTGTGGGAAAAAATTTGTAGAATAATGATTCACACCCCCCCCCCCCCCCCCCCATAGTATTATCTATTTCTAATAGTTACATCTTCCACCACTATTCCGTAGTACTTCCCTAATACCTCCTAAACTGTTGGTGTCCTCTCTCTCTTCTACCTCTCGTAAAACATAGCTTCACGTTTGGGCTTAAATACCAATGCATTCCCTTAACAATTTTCCTTTTTCATGAGATTAGTAAATTTCTTATTGATTACCAACATTACATCTGATTTATTTCCTTTCTCCCTTGTCTTTTCATAAATGGGCTCCAACATGAACCTTCTTCCATTGTTTTTTATGAAATATGTGTTCTCTCCATCATGTTGAGATTTCACAACAAAACACCAAGGGAGACCTAGTAGAAGGTGACAAGAATCCATGAGAATGATTTCACACAAGATCCTATCATCATCTCCTGTTTGAAATTCTACCCAAGTCTCCTCTTCCACCTTAAAAATATAACTCTTTTTTAGCTAGGAGATATTATGAGGACTTCTATGAGGTAGCATTTTCAACCTAATATTCTCTACCATCTCATTGGACACTACATTCTCTGTAGAACTAGAGTATAAAATGATTTTACAAATTTTACTATAAGCCATTTGTTGTGTTTTAAAAAGAGACTTCCTCTATGGTGGATCCTTCTTCAATTGTATCTTAAGTAGGTTTCTTTTGATCATCAGTCTCTCTCCTTCAAAGATTGGGGCAACTCTAGTAATAATAGAGTTAACACTCTAAAAATCCTCATCTTGAACTAGTTGATTTCTCATTTATCCTCTATGAGAACTTAATTCTTTCTCTGGACATCTACTCATGCTATTCCCCCCCTATTTGCAATAATAACACCTATTAGTAAACATACTAAGTCTCCTACCTTATACTCCATTCCTACCTCTTATCTCAAATATTCTCCATACTCTAAAGTATCCTCTTATCTACCTTGATTCATTGGTAGGTTCATAAGATTTGATTTCCTCATGTTTATTGGATTTCCCTCTCCCAATCCCAAATCTTCCTTTACTATTCATTCCACCTCTTCTTCTATGTTTCTATTATCCCTTCCTTTTTAGTTTCTCTTCTACCCTTGAGAATAACTCAAAGAATTCATCTACTATTTTAGGAACAATCAGACTAATATGATCTTTTCATACTAATCCTCAGTCCATTCAAGTATCTAGCCACCATCTATTCTTAAATAATCAAGTATGAGGACTAAGATTTTATCATTGATAGAAACTAAGATAGTACAAATGATCACCTAACTTAAGATTCAAATTTTGGACATGTTTTGGTTATGAAATATATCTAAGTAATCTTATCATTTTTCCAAAGTCCATTTGAAATATAAATTTTTATTTTTGGATTTAATTGTATTTTTTTTTTAGCATCAACATTTCATATCACACTTTGTGATCCATCATTGGGATGGGATGATGCATTTTGTCATCCTGATGATGGATCACAAAGTGTGACCCAAAATGTTGAAGTTAACAAAGAATACACAATCAAACCTAGAAACAAAAATTTATATAAGTTTAAGTATTATGCAAAAAGATGTGAATAGTCGAAATGTTTTTGACAATAATATTAGTAGAAGAATCAATATGGACACAATTTTGGATAATGTTAATATAAGTTTTGTGTATGTTCAAGATATGTTATGATAAGATAGTATTTGGCACTAGTTTTTGTTGGGAAATATGTTGACCAGCGAAGATTGTAACGTTTAGAATAAGTTTTGGTAATAAAGAAAATTGGCTTAAGGAACTGTATTATTTTACCAATTCAATTAATTGGCATTGTAGGGTATAAATACTCGATGTTAACCCTTGGATAGAACATTTTAAGAATTATTTTTGGTTATTGTGCCACACATTTTTTTAAGATAGATTTTGTAAGCCAATTGGGAAATTAGTTGGGAAAGGTATAGAGTGAAGTTGGTTTTTTGATGCAAGCATGTGATATGACATGTGAGCTTGGTTTATAACGTATTGATGTTGCCATGATTTTGTATTAATGATCATATGTGATATTTTGTGGTTGATCAAAGAAGATACAACATACATTATGGACTAATCAAGAATTTTGATATTAGAATAGTCAATTTGGTATTGCAACTATTATCATTTTTTTATTGGGCAACAAGTCCTCTTTAGGAAGTAAGCTCCTTTTGTAATACAACTCCTAATAGGGTTGAGACCTCTAACAAGGTTGAGTTCTATAACAATCACTAATGTACTAAATGTATATAATGACTCCTAATAAGGTCAAAATATCCTAACAAAGTATTTTCATGTTAGTGCATAATTGTGGGTATCGCCCACATGAGGGTTTCCTCTTGGTGAGGGTTTCCTCAAAAATAAATTAGAGTGTTATGAGTTCCTTATAATTTTGTGCTTTAATTTATAATTTTTTTCTTTGTGGATTTCTATAGTTGAGTTTTGAGATAATTAATTAGTGTAAAATCATTGTAATATGGATTCATCCCCAACCCACTTCAATATTTCCTAATCCTAACAATTAGTATCAGAGCCTAATTCCTTAGAAAATGTCTTACAATTTGATGATAACCCTAATGGATATAAATTGTTTTAAAATAAACCTTGGGGTAGCACTTAAATATTTGGATAGAGATAATGAAGAAAAGGAAAGATTAAAGTTGAATCTCAAAGATGCACAAAATTACATCAAGAAAATCAAAGATTAGATTGATATCTCACGAAAAAAAGAGGAAAGAGTTGGTTGGATAGATTAAAGAACCCAAATTAGATAGTGAATCAAATTAAATTATAAAACTTGAAAAGGAGAATCAACCACTTAAGTATTAATTTTAAATCACACCACTTCAAATGACCAAGGATGTTGAAGAAGCAAAGAAACAGAGAGAGAAACTTGAAGTAGATCTGAAAAAGGAAATTGATAAATGGAAAGACTTGATTACCTAGCCTAGTAAGGTAAAATTTGAACTTGAAGATTCAAATAATAAGTATAAATAACTTAAGAAGTATACTAACATTGTCAAGGGTTAACTTGTGGAAACAAAGTTACATCTTGAGAAGTTATATTTTAGCATTGGAAAACTTGATGAGCAATTGATGTGACAAAAGCCTAAAGGAGATATGAAAGTTATTGGTTATCATGAGGGTGAATGTTCTAAGGAATCAAAAGATAAATCTATGGAAGACCTTAATCAAATAGAAATTTAGAATGAAGAACCTAAAGAGAAGAAGTATCAATTCAAGGGAAGATGGTTTGCATACAACAAATATAGACGCATGAAGGATTATAAAGGTAACACTAGTGCTAAACCTTTTATTGGTTATTATTTCAATTATTGGCTTTATGGAAAAAACCACATGAATTCAAAGCTAGATCTTATTAGATAACTAATTAAAGAGTAATTGAAAGATTGAATCTTAATGAAATGAGACCTTTGGGAAACAACAATATTATATCTAAGGGTGTTACATGTTATAAGTACAACAACTTTTGTAGACTAAAAGTAAATCATAATAGACCAAGGTATGAAAATTATGTGGTTGCATGCTACAAGTGTAATAATCTAGGTCATACATCTAGATATTGCATATTTGATGTATTTTTGAATGATATGAGAACACGTAATCATAGAAGGAACAACTAAAATGGAAGAAGAAACAATAATATCAGTTGGACTAGTTATGATAACATAAACACTACACTTGTAAAGGAAGGTAACAGTGATAATGTAAAAGTATAGAAGGAAAATTAATAGAATGTTGTAGAAAACAAAGGAGAATATTTGCCAAGAACTTAGAAACCCTCCTCATCAACCTAATTGGCTATCTTAGCCTTAGGGGGAGCACTTCATAAGATTTTTTTAAAAACCTTAGATCATATTATTAAGCTAGGAGAGCTTAACATGTGGTATATTAGACTACTTGAATTTAGTAGATATGATTGCATATGTTAGCATGATGATATGGGAGATTGCATTTAGTTTGAGCATGTTCTATCATGTTTATCAACTTTATGTACTATGACCTAATACATTTATGGAAGTTGATTTCTACAAGGATTTAATGGTTAAGTTCACTTCATCTCTCACCATTTAAGTTTTGATAACCTTGGAAAGTTTCTAGAAAGTCTACCAGAATAACTACATCAGTAAATGTAGAGAAGCTAGATAAACCTAAACCAGCAAGGGCTCTAAGGCAAAAGGCTATAGCTCAGGGATCTAGTCCCAAGAAGGAAAACATCACTAAACCTAAGACTACAAATAAACCAAAGAAAAAATTAGAAGTTACTAAGAAGATATTTCAAGAACCAAGAAAGGAAAATGAAAGGAAGAAATGGAATTCTGACATTAAGAATATTGTGTTTTTCTAAATTGGTATTACGAGGGGGGTGAATCAGTTTTACCTTTGAAACTAGTTAGTTGAACTAGCACTTAAAATAACTTTCTTACCAATTAAACATAAAAGTAATGATAAATGCAATAGAATAAAACCATGAAATCTCACACAAAAAAGTATAAATTAATGGCACAATGATTATTGTACATGGAAACCTTTAGTGAGAGGATCAAAACCATGGTGTGAGTAATAAACCCACTATACTTAAATTGAAAATAAAAGGTTGCCTTATTAAGAGCTACAATTGTTCCTTCTAAGAACTCATCCTGTCAAGAATGCTAGTAACCTATTAATATTACAACCATATTGCTAAAGCTACTTTGATAGAGGATTTATAGCACTCCTTCTCGAAGGTACCTTTTTAGAGGATTTATAAATTCTTACATACAAGCATGTCCAACTAAGGGTTATCCATAGTTGCAAATGGTTAGAAAACACACCTAATTTTATGATCTATAAAATGGGTCAACCTACCTTATATATTGATGTTCAATGCTTAAAAGTCCTCTAACCTCTTTCCTCTTCTTTAGCTTGCCCTATGATAAACCTTGTAGCGTCATTCACTTTCACATGTTCCTTGTCTTTGAGAAACTTATCTACTATGTTTGGCTCCTCTACTATGCATCTTCTCTTTAGTAATTTATCACTTCAATAATCCTCACAACAACATAAAACCAAGTGTTAGTGTCCTTTTTACACGTAAAAAATGTTTGGGCGCCAAAAATAAATGAAAATCCTTCTCAAATGATGAAGAGAAGGATGATAATAGTAGTATATTAAATGGTGATTTCCCTCCTAATAAAATAGGATAAGTAATAGCCAAGAGTTATCTTGTCCTTGTGAGAAATCCACTAATACTATAAATTAGACATTTTTGTTGGTAGGTAAGCTATTTTATCTATATTATTCTTTCAAATTGTCGCACGTGTCCTTTTATCAACGTAAGGTTTCTTCCCTCTCCCAATTATCATCCTCTGTTAATCTTCCTTTCCAAATCACAATGTATTACCACTTTTTATTTAAAAATGAGCATTCTTTGATTCAAATTTTGATCCATAAAAAATACCACAAAAAAAGCCTCCAAGTGGACTAGAATCAAGGAGAGATGGCTCACCTAAATATTGAAGTTATCTTTGGTCATTTTGGTATAGTATAATAAATGTGGAAGGAAATTATATAGATTATGAGTAGTTTCACATGTGCAAGGTAATGATTTGAAATCCAAATCTAGGCTACAAGATGGTGAGTGATGAAATGTACGAAATCAATATATTTTACTTAACCTAGAACAACTTTTTGGCATTTATAGATTCTCTTTGTAACATTTTAATTGTCTTAAAACAATCAATCTTTTCACATTTTTATCACTGACCTCTAGGTAGTGTGCTTAGATGTGCATGCATTCTAGTTTGTAATACTTATGTAGATTGTTTTTGTATTGTGTGTTCATCTCCATCGTGGTTTTTCCTTTAACTGATTTTCTATGCAAAAAATTCTTGGTATTGTGGTGTTATGGATGTTTGTGGCATGATTTAGCATCTTACTTCTTTCAAATGAATTAAGTGATTAAAGAATTAGGTTAATAAACTTAAGGATTGTACAACAATAATTCACCCCCCTCCCTTGCTCTTTGTGTTTCTTAATGTTGAAAATTGGAATCGGAGATTAGTTCTTCAAAGAAAGATTATCAACTTTAGAAACATCTAGATAGGTAATTTAATGGAATAAAAAATTATTCAAGAACAACTTCTTGTTGCAATTGAAGATTGATCAATCCAAGGATGAAGTGCTTGCGAGGGAATCTTAAGGAAGCTAAAAAATCATTCAATCATTGAAAGGAAAATTAAGAAAATCCATGGATAAAAGAAGCAACTCTATAAGAAGATAAAGTAGAAAGAAACATATATGAGGTTAACATAACTCTATCTTTCAAGGAGAAGACGTGCGAATGTAAGAAGCTTGCAAAAGATAAAGAAGTCCCAAAACATGAGATGGAATCTATGATGATGTGGTTAACCACGAAAATTGAGGAAATGTAGAAGAATAAAGATAATCTTTATCATTCCTTTGAGAGTAGATTTGATAAATGTCATAGAATTAATTGTGATATTGGTCAACTACAACTTGACCTACAAGAATCCAAACACAATGAGGAAGTACTTGGAAATCATATTGATATTCTTAGGAATTGTATGGTGGGAAATAGTTATCAATGGTAGACTACCACTTTACCACCATACATTTAAAAGGGTATCCTAAAATGTGACCTCATTTGGGACTAAAGTCTAATTAGCATGACCCAAGTAGTTGAGGGGGTGCTAATGGAAGATCTAGGTCATTTGGGCATGTTGATTTGAGGATCCTTATTCCATTTTATGTATAGAAATATATTTAAAATAAATATAATATATATGTTGGGATATTTTTGTATTGTTCAGATATATCTAATTTCCATAATCCACTATTGTTATCATAAAAGCTTTCTAGATTCAATTGTGTGTGATTTTTTAGCATCAGCATTTCAAATCACACTCCATGATCCATCATTAGGATGAAAGTGAGAAATAGATGTAACCAAAAAAATAAATTATTGTTTATATTTGGAATTAATGTATTATCATTGATGCAACATATTTGTTTATAGATAAGTACACCTATTGTTGTTGAATGTAGAGATGTTATGGATTAATGTTTAGTGATTATACATTCTTTATTTTCCATCACATGTGGTGGTGACCTATTTTGGTGAAGTTATAGAGAATTTGATGTAGACTAGTTATTGTTACTATTTACTAAAACTATCAAAGACATGGTCCAATATTTTGATTGGAAAGTTTCAATGGAGCAATGTTTTGATCTGCAATTTAGGATACTTCATAGAGACACGTTCTTATGATTCTATAGATTTGTTTGAGGATTATTGGTTCAAAAATTAGTTTTCCTGTTGGACGGTAAAAAGGAATTTAGTTCCCATCTAACTCGGTTAGGAAATGTGTTGTTTGATTTTTGGGGTTATATATTTGAGTGATAGAGTGTTAATTATTATTGTAAGGTATTCTATATGTGTCCAAGGTGACACTTATGAAATCATAATATTTGATGTAAATTATGTTGATATGAGGTCTCATATTGAGTCAACCTAATATATGTTTCAAACTTGTATAAGTGAAATCATTTGTGAATTTGTGTAGATCTATGTACTAATTAGAGATTATATTGATGTGAAGTTGTTGATGCAACTTTGGATCACAACAGATATTAGAGCTATTTGAGAAGAGGTTGTTTGATAACTGGGAGGGGGGTGAATCAGTTATATCCAATTATCATATGGTTCTTTTTTTTCATTTTAGTACGAACAAGATACCATAAGCTTTAACAACAATCACTTTATTCCAAATTGTTAAGTTATTGTTCCTTGCATTACCAACTACCAAGAAAATTACGTAGATATCACTGACCATAAACTTAATTATTACCAAGTTGCAGTAAACTATAAAAACATGTAAAACAACTTGCAACACAAATAACATTCACAAAACACCATGATTTTAACCTAGAAACCCTGTGAAGGGAAAAACTACCTAGGACCGGTAACCCAAAAAATTTCACTCTTCTAAAATGAGCTCTTCTAGGAGCCAACCTTATTAAAGGCTACATACACATTAGTAATGTTACCTTGTTAGAGGATTTCACCAAAAGATCATCTAGACCTCATCACTCCTTGTTCTAGACTAAAGAGTGACCTGATTCAAAGGACTTACAAACACCACTAATCAATGTTATCATATAGGATTTCATAGACTTTTTAGATCCACTCGGTACTTCTAATTTTTTTTGCTACAATTGTTAAAAAGTAAAAATAGCAATGATCTACTAAGAATAACAACTACCTTTTCTTGTTCAAATCTATGCTCCTTGCTCTTTCTCTGTGTAATTCCTCTCTTAGATCTTCTTTATCTCTGTACTTCTGACTTGGTTGATTAACACCTTCTCTATCTCTAACTCTGCTCAATTCTCCTGGATCAACTTTATCTTCTTTCACCTTTTTCAACTTTGTATTCACGGTAGCTTAACACTTTAGCAATATGATCAAATTTCAATTCAATAGCCAATAACATCAACCAAAAACCTAAATTTGTCTTTGTCTCCACCTTAAATAGTCATGTTAAAGCTTCTAGATCCTTTTATCTCTGACCTCTTAATCATAGTCATTGATCTTAGGTTAAAACCAAATTTCCAGATTCAAAATTTCATACAATGAATCTTGACACTTAAAAATTATAGTTTTCATAGACCTTTGTGCATAGCCTTATCCTTCTTCAATCTTTGTCATCATATCTTTATTGAATTTTCACAATTGTTGATCTTGTAACAAACTTTGACTTGTGCCTTAGACCATTTCAAACTTTCTAAATTTCCATCAAAAGTTGGCCTTAGATTCCAATTCTCTAAGCTTGTTCATCTAGCTATTACTTAGCAAACATAACATTTACTCAGGTAATATAGAACTCAATTAAACTGACTTGCTTGGGAAATATTGAATTTATCCTTTTCCTTTGCCAATCGCTTAGGCAATACTACATTCACTCGTCAATACAATCTCCCTTCATTAAACTTGTCACTCAATTAAGCTTTGAGTTCTTCAATACATTGCAACAATACATTATCACTATCCATCCCATTCAAGTAGCCACTGAATACCTTATATATCATTTACATCTTCATCATACTTTCTTCAAATCATCTTCATCAATCTAATGATATGGTACCCTACTGAATTAGCATAATGTCTAGCCAACTAAGACATTGAGATCAATAAAAACATATCAACTGATATGACTCTTTTACATACATTTTTAGCATTATCAGCTAATAACCTCCTAGTATCAATTACAGTATCAGTTGGGGCTAATAGAGATACGAGTGGAATCTAATGTTGTGCTTCAAAGGAATTGTAATGGCATAGTCACTTCTTTTAGTTAGTTCATTTCAGTGAATTGTTGTCCATAGTAAATTGGTGTTCACTCTTTGGGTTATTTCCCTTATTGTAATTGGATTATTATCCAAGTAGGGTTGTTTCCTTTGTTGTATTAGAGAAATGAGTTTTAGGTTTGCGCATGAATGCATGTGCATTCCCTATTATATCTCTAACAAGGTTTTATATGTGATAGTACATCATCTAGTAGGTTTGATCTTCACTAGATTTTTTCCCTTAACTAGGTTTTCCTCAAGAACAAAATATTGTTATTATGTTGTTATTTTCTTTGCATAGATTTAAATGTTTTAGATCTGATTACTTGTGGATGGTTTAATGTTTTGATTTTCCCATAACTGATTCACACCTCCCCTCTTAGTTGTGCATGGTGCATTTTTAATCCTAATAATTGGTATCAGATCTCTTTATTCCTCTTTTTTAATCTTAACTACTTGAGGAGATATGTAATGGCCTTTAATAAGGATATTCTAAAGTTTGATGGAATTGACTATGCACTTTGGAAAGGATGGATGATTACAAACTTGATATGCGTGGATATAAAATATTACAAAAAATGCTTACTAAATTCCAGATCTTGAGAATGCAGATGAACTCTAGATGAAGAAATTCTAAAGTAACATAGTTTCCAAGGAATCCCTAATTATTGCCCTAGAAGATACTAAATATACATCTATGTGATGGAATATGAGACTTCTCATAATATTTGGATAGAATTTCAATCACTTTATGAAGGATACAATTTTTTGTAACAAGTGAGTTTACAAAGTCTAAAAGTAAATTTAGAATCTATGAGGATGAGTGAATATGAGAACACAAGGACATATGTACAAAAGATAACATAAGTTACTTGTGGAATCAAAGTTCTTGGTGGAACCATTACTAAAGGTGAGATTGTGTCAAAAAAAATTAAACCCTTTCCATCTTTCTATGACACCAAGGTTGCTTATATGATCATAAGGAGAAGACTGGAACCTAATGTAATCTGCAAAACCCTCCAAGAGAAAGAACACAATCAAACATGTGGTGCATAACAAGAATATTGTAAACACATAGAAATGTGGAAAATGAAACAAAATACTTCAACTGGTTAATGTAAGATTACTAATGAACTCGAGATGCTCCTACATTAGCTACACTCAAATGGTTCAAGGTTGGCACTTTTAATCTTAATTCAAGGTTTTGCATACTTCTATATTACCTAAGTCTCATGTCTATTTTAGAACCAATTCAAATTTTTGGTATCATATCTCTACCATGTTAGGATAAAACCATGGACATAAATAACAATTACATGCAAATATAAACAATATTATAAAATATTGAATCACACAGAAGAGAACACAAGACAACAAGATTTAACGTGGTTCACCCAAACCCTGGGCTACATCCACCAAACAACAAGTCCAATATTATTACGATCCAGTGATTGCAACCTGATTACAATCCATAGACAAAAATAACAATTACATGCAAATATAAACAATATTAGAAAATATTGAATCGCACAGAAGAGAACACAAGACACCAAGATTTAACGTGGTTCACCCAAACCCTAGCTATGCCCACCAAACATCAAGTCCAATATTATTACGATCCAGTGATCTTACAACCTGATTACAATATGTAATCCCTTACAGCTCAATATCGCCGCAAGAAGCAATTTTCAAATCACACACTATGAAAAACTCCTAACCCTAAGCTCTTTTATACAAGTATTTTTACCACTTTAGGGTTATAATTAATTATTACATGAGATTTTTAATTTTTGGATTTGATTGTGTAGAGTTTTTTTACCATCAACGTGTTGGATCATACTACATGATCCATCATCAAGATGCAAGAGAACATGAAGAACAAAAAATGATCCATCATCATACTACATGATTCTTTGTCTTCATGTTCTCTTGCATCTTGATGATGGATCATGTAGTATGATCTGAAATGTTGATGGTAAAAAAACTGTACACAATCAAATCCAGAAATTAAAAATCTCATTTTCATGGATTGTGGAAATCTAATAGATCTAATTATTACATGTCAGCCCAAAATCCTAATAAAATAGGGCCCAAATTTTTTTTTTTAGGGAGATTTCCCAAGCCCCAAAGAATTATGAAGTATGTACAATACTTCCTTGATCAGTCACCACAAACTAACATACCATAATCAAACAAGTCTCCTTTCATCTCACATAAAAGTACACATCTCAATCACTTTAGTTTTGTTTGAGTTCTAAAATATGTAAATGACTAGGCCCAAATCATTTATCCATGGTTAATTTTTGTTAATTTTTCTTATTGATATACCTTGATATTTAGTGCAAGACATTTTTTGTTTCTATTAGTTTCAACTAGTAACATAATAACATATTTTCTCATTTAAATTCAATCATGTCACTTTTTTTAAGACAAGAATTAGGTATAACATCTTTTATAAACTACAATGCGTCAAGTAAACATTTTGAATGTGACCAATGTTGTTGATGCAACACATTTGTTGATACCACATGGGTCGAGGAGATTGAACATCATAAACGCATGCTTTATTAAAGGAGGCTCACACTAATCGAGCTAGCCCCCCAGCCCAATCACATCACTTTTTTTTTTTGATAGGTAAATGGCCGAAGCCTAGGTTATTTATTATTATTATTAAGATTAATTATCATTATGTGTTAATCGTGAGTAGATTCGAACCCAAGACCTCCCCGATGATAGGCTCACAATTTACCAATGCGTTGTAGGCTCTTGTCTATCAATCACATCACTTTAACAATAAAAAAAATTCTACATTTAGTTCAACATGCCTCAAAAATTCTAAGACATCTTAGGCTAGGGTTCCATAGAAGGGGCTTCCTAAAAAATAGATCTAGATTTGTTCAAATCTTGTTGGAATATTTGAAAGCTACTAGTCTCTTGGTTTTAACAAAATTATTTTCCCTCTAAAATTTGTTTTTAACCAAAAAGTGAGAGATAGCATTCTTAAGGTGGTGGGGAAATTCCTAGCTTGACCCTATTTATACTTGTTCAAATATGCAAGCTAAAAGTAGGAGCTCTTATTTTATTCATGGGACCTCCTCTCCCTAAAACCATAAGCTTAAGCTTCTCATGGGAGTCCCATGGGAGTATTTTTCACAAAGAGGAGGTCTCATGAAGAAAAAGGTAAAAACTTGTGTTAGATTAATATTTTCCTAGAAAACGGGATTCTTACTTATTAAGGTTGCATATCAAAATTGGGTGTCGCTAGAAATTGTCCCACTAATTTATCAATGTGACCTACTACTTAGTCAAATATCTAAAGTTAGATTTTCCTCAAAAAATGAATTTGGTAGGAAAATGATTTGTGTAACTTATTTTTATTCACTACACATAATATATAAGACAATGTTATGCACTTGATGTCCATTAGCTTCCTTAAGCTTCAAAGCTTTAAAGTTGAAGTACAAAATTCATGGGACTAGTACCTTTAAAACATTTCTTAAAAAATTGATAGCTTTTTTAGGAAGCCTTTCTTGATAGAAAGTAACATGTAAACATCAAACCAAAACATATATTTTATCAAAGGGGACATAGTAGTTTTCCGAACTTATTTTATGTACTTTAGGGATTAGTTTGTTGGATAGCCACTACCATGCTAGAACCCAAATCTTAATCTACATTCCTTGCAATACCATTTTTGAAAAAATGACTATTCCATCAAAATCACTAAGACCACTACCTAGATAGAAAACCCAAATCTTAATATAAGTCCCACAATATGAGTACCATCTTTGAATTTTTTTTAATCAAAATTACCCAAGACAAATGAGTTGATATTTAAGCCAAA
The DNA here is from genome assembly GCA_028749045.1 of Cupressus sempervirens. NCBI lineage: Eukaryota > Viridiplantae > Streptophyta > Pinopsida > Cupressales > Cupressaceae > Cupressus > Cupressus sempervirens. The sequence goes on along the minus strand of CM053784.1, from coordinate 647,190,205 downwards.
CCATATTGCTGCTCTCTAAATCAAACCCAAAACTCAATCTACATTCCCCACAATACCATCCTTATAAAATAAAATAACTATTCCATCAAAATCATCCAAAACAAATGGGTGATATTTAAGCCAAAACATGGGAAAGCCAAAGCACGATCCTTGCATGAGGAAGCTTCCCAATTGGCTTGACTGGTTCAAAATGGGGGAAATACATAGCCGACTCTTTACTCACTCTCCCATTGAAGCTTGAGCACGGAACCACAAAACGCCAAAGAAGGGTACCCAAATTGAGCCAGCTACGAAAAACAAACATTTCTATCTGAATGAAATGCAAGAGACAAGAATTGAGTGTACCATTTACACAGCCCAACAGTCCTTTTTTTGACTTGGTCTGTTTTAAGCATGCTGACAAAGGCCTTTATTGTGATATTTCCGCCCAAAACATAGAAATTTGGAACAAAATGGGCCCAAGGAACTTTGTCCCTTAGCCTGCCCAATCCCCTTCTCACACGTCTTTCCCAAAGCTTCTAGAACATGTATTCGAGACGAAACCAGAGGAGAAGCTGTGTATATGGTGTTACGTAAGTCGCAGGACTAGTACTAAATCCGTCCATTATTGCTGTCATTGAATATTTTATGGTACTCTTTTCCAAGGAAGAAATACGAAAGCTTCCAGAACCTCCCCGTGGAACATTCGTGATAATATATTCAATTTAAGTTGGATGGTCCTTCATGGGTTTGAATGATTTTATGTTGTCCGGGGGATAAATCTTAAGCATCGGTTGGATTGTTGTGTGTTTAAGATCCTTGCCTATTTTGGGCAAATTGGGTTTTATTGGTGCCTGCAGGAATTTCCATGTGGGTGCGCTGTTCTGGCGCAGGTATATGTAACTTGGATTGCGGAATTTTGTTTTTGATCATTTGGGTGGATTGGGTTTCGAGTTGTGGTTAGAATTTTCAATTGGGTTTTGCTTCTCTGGCCCAGGATTATGTGAAATTGGAGGCAAGATTGATTGTTGATCCTTTGTGAATTGTTTGACCGAGAGACTAGGAAGGATTCTTAAAATAAGGGCTATTAGTGATAAGTTTGCAATGGCACCCTAGTTTTGGAAAGGAAATTGTTGAGCGTCATGATGAATTTGAAAGATTGAGTGTGTGTGTGTGTTGGGAAGTCTTCGATCGAGGTTCGTTTGAGCGAAGATTTGTGATTGTTTCCAAGGTATTGGGATGACTATCATGTAAAATTGGTGATTCTGCTGGCTCCCGAGGTTTTGAAATTGAGGTGCCAGGCGTAGTGTGAAATGGGGTTTTCAGGGGAACAGAAACAGCCACCGAGTAACGATGGGGCGGTGGTGGCTGTTGAGTCGTGTCACAGATCAGTACCAGCTCCGTTTCTGATCAAGACATACCAGTTAGTAGATGATTCCGCCACTGACGACTTGATTTCATGGAATGAAGCCGGCACAACGTTTATAGTCTGGCGGCCTGCAGAATTTGCCAGGGATTTGTTGCCTAATTACTTCAAGCACAACAATTTCTCCAGCTTTGTTCGCCAGCTGAACACTTATGTAAGTATTAATCCATTGCACTACTTTCGGAATCGAATCCTTCACAAGGCTTTTGTGTGATTGTGTCCTCCCTTTTTGCTCTTTGCAGTTGTTTTTATGAACTTTTTGGTTGGGGTATGTGGAGGAGAGAAGGATTGCTAATGTTTAATGTCTTTAGATTCTGGGCTTTTTCACTTTGTTTTTCTTCTGGTTTCGTTTATCTTCTGGTGGGATCTCTGTTCTGTGTTGATCTGCAAAAGTTATTTTGAAATGAGCCCATTTTGTGCATCTCAGGCGTTGGGCTCGGGAATCGAACCTGGGCCTAGCTTTGCAAGCGAGCCCACAATCCTGGGCCTAGATGGTAAGAGCGAGCCCACCTACCTTGGGCCTGAGAATCGAACTTGGGCTTAGCTAAGAATGACTCCTGAAACCAATTACCCTTTAAACTTGTTTTTTCTTTTCTTTTTTGTTCTTGTACTATAGTTATATTAAAGTTTAAGATATATGGGGGCGTGGTGGCCCTTGTTCAATATGGGATGTGAAAGCTCTTATTCCAATTGGGATTTGGGCACTTACCTTTGCAAGATAGTACCTAAAGCTGCTTTAACCAGGGAGATTGCCCACGGGGTCAAATCCCTGCTCTTCTCTATGGTATTTTTTCTTTGTTATCAGTCAAACATGACCTCTAGGCTTTATTTTTATATTGTTTTTATCAAAAGATTTCATGAATTTTGTTTAGTGTTTGGTCCATCATTTGTTTGGATTAACCTGGGTTGAATTCAACCTTGCTGTTCAATTTCGATCTTTTGCTTGTTAGATGTCAAGCAATTTTTTAAAGCAAGTTTTTTGTTATTGCTTTTCCTGAAAGCAAATTCTGAAGTGCTTATGTTGCTGTCCGTTATTGTGATTATTTCGACTGTACTGTTGCATTGTTAAAGTCTTTTGGTTGATAGTAAGCTCTTCGATTCCCTCTTTTGTTCTGTTGTTTTCAAAGTCAAATCTAAAAGGGGAACAAGAATATTGCGGAGATTTTGAAGGTGATATGTCAGTGATATTTTACATGGATTTAATAGCTTTTTATAGTGCTCTCAACTGTGATGATTATATCTGCTTGCACAATTTAATAGTGGGTATCAGCTACTCCAATTAAAGTGCGTGTTGCCAAATCATTTTGACTGCAGAGTAAATGAAAGGATAATATGAATTCAAGGTGGTAAAGTAAAGGCTCCACTTTATTGCCTGTAACAGGAAGTGAACAACAATTTGCAGAATAGATAAGGTTAAAGCTAGATTAAAAATTTGAACGTTATCTTCGTTGAGAACTTCATTAGACCCAATTAGGAAACACTGTGCAAAAGTACAATAGATCCAGTTTTTACCCTTGTTTTAGTTCATTTTCCTCTGTAAATAACCCCAAAATCACTTCAAAGATAGTGTGCAGGTACATAGCATACAGATTTGAGAAGAGAGCAAAAATATTCTAGGGTGGTAAAGGAAATTGGGTTCTAACATAGAGCATGTGAATTCAGGTCCACAGAAGCTCATTAGGTTTCATTGGAAAGCTTGGACTGCCATTTTGATAGGACAATGTTGGTGCTTGATGGAAAGGTCTTGGCCTTTTTTGGTGGATTTCATGGCCTGAACATGTAAATTCTGATTCAAGTCAACCTTATATAATTCTTAGCAGAAATTAAGTGATCCCAAGAGTGTAGACACTTTTTCTCTTATATTCTGGAAAAAAAGCATGGAGCAAACATTTATAAGAAACAAGATTGAATCTTAGAGGACATAATAACCCTAAAAATCTAGATATAATCCTTCTAAGAGCAGAACCCAAATGCAAGCTGCAACATACATCTCCTTTTCGAGGATGATGAACTCTGCTTCCCAGTCCCAAAAATGTTACAAAGAAAATTATATCGAAATTGTACAATTCATCTACTCCATTCTTTCTGCTAAAAGTTTAAACGTTGAAAAACTTATTATACATGTTGTGTTTAGAGGACAGGTAATGTACATGGAGTGATTATAAACATAATTATTGGCTTTGCATTGGTGTTCAACAAGAAAACACATGGATTATAGCATGTCAGTATACGATTTTGCAATCTTGGAGGCTTGGAGCTTTTTTATATATAGCTTGAGTTCCTTCTTTTGATGTCTACAAATGCATTTTTGAATTTTTGTAAAAGCGCACGTATTTTTAGAAAGGAGTTTGGTGGAATTCATTTAATTGGCTTAGTAAAGGCAGAGCTAAAAATCTGGAGCTAATATGATGGTGTGTAGATTCTCATGGCAACAATCTGTTTGTTGATACAGGGTTTCAGGAAGATTGTTCCAGACAGGTGGGAGTTCTCAAATGAATTCTTCCGTAAGGGAGAGAAGCATTTGCTCTCTGAGATCCACAGAAGAAAGGGTCTCATACAGCCCCCTCCTCCAACTGAGAACAGGCCCATTTCCCCATCTAACTCAGCCGATGAACAAACGTGGTCTTCCACCTCTTCTCCTACCTCCTCCCCTGCAATAGAAGCTCTTAACCATAAAAATGCGGTGGAAGAAAACGAGAAACTGAGAAAGGACAATTATCAATTGATAACTGAGCTAGCCCAAATGAAAAAGCTATGCAATCATCTGCTCCTATTCTTATCCCAACATGTGAACATTACCCCAGATGTTGTAACCAATTTTCTGTCCCAAAATGTCTCATCCTCAGAAAGGCTCGCAATGTTGGCGAGGCTAAAGGAGTATCTGGAGCATCATGGGGGAGAGGGTATTTCAAGAGATTGTCCTGGCAGCTCCTTGAGCTCAGTTCCTTCTCTTGCAAATGATAACCTATATATTACACCTTCAGCAAAAGAATGCATTGCCTCAAAGAGGATGCCTTTTGCAGATGGTGTGTGTAGAGAAGTAGAAAGGAAAACTTTCGCTTCTGTAAAAATCGAAGAAGATGATGACGATAAAAGAATCTCCAAGCTGTTCGGCGTGCCTTTTGTAGATGGTGTGTGTAGAGAAGTAGATAGGAAAACTTTCAATTCTATAAAAAATGAAGAAGAAGATGACAATAAAGGAAGCCCCAAGCTGTTTGGTGTGCCTCTGGTGAGCAGGAAGAGGCCCCTTCCTGTGTCTAGCAACAATGGGCAACAAGAACCATTGGTTTGCAAGATTGGAAGGTGTACCAACTGACTATGGGCCTCTCCCTAATGTGGGTTGTTTAAAATACTGCTGTTTTTCCTGTGCCACAAAGGTTACAGATGAAGTTAAAGTTCAATGCCAGGTAAACTGCCTGCAGATGAACGTTTTGTTGCTAAACCTTTTTTTATATATGTATATCAAGTGATTTTCACATCGAATCGGATGCAACTCCGAATCATATTTGTTACTGCTGATAATGGTTAATTTTAATGGTGAAGTTTAAATTGTTATTGCTGTTTTTTCCCATATACCCAACTTTGGTTTCTGTTTTCTACTGAGGTTCTAATCATATTGAACTGTGAATTGTTTGGGCTGGCGCTTATAAGTTAAAAAGTTTTTTATTAAGTAAAATAAGACGTTTAGAAATCATAGGGACATTTGTTGCTTGATGCACGTAGTATTGTACAGGATTCTGCATCACATCATTTCTTGTAATATAAACTATTTCAAAGAAAAGGTTTTCTTGTAATGACTGAAATTTTAGATCATATAGATTTTTAAAGTTATTTACTTTTTCATCCTGACTATAAATCATGTTTTATGCTCTGAAGCAGTTCGTTCATCTGTAACATGATAGAGTAATTTGTAAATGTTTTCATAATTTCTTTATGTCAAGCTTCTGTTGATCATTTTTTCCCTAAAATTTACTATTAATGTTTTTCAGAGTTTTTTTTCTTTAAATTAAAAGGAAGTTTCACAGAAACCACATTTGAAAGTTATTAATTAGCATATTCAAAATTTATTAGCAAGATTAAAGTCATTTGCAGTCTGGAATAGCATACATTAGCATTCTAGGAAAAGATGAGCCTTTTTTAGGTAAATTTTCTGTAACCTTAATTGTCTAAGCTCTCTCTAAGCTCTCTCCTTGAAGAAGGCTCAGAAGAGTTTATAAAATTAATAAATTACGAGACATATCTTACTTTTCATAGACAATGCAAAGCGGGGATTTTGAATGGACTAATAAGTAACTGAAAGAAATTGGGCGTGGAAAATCTGAACACGAAGGCGTCATGGCCATTATCTTCATTGGTGGGTACGACCAATTTTGTTCCATCAGTAATATTCAAATGGTCGTATATTTTGTCAATTAGTGAGGCTTGAAAGTTTTCAATTGACTTTAGTGAAGTGAAAGTATGGATTGGGTATTTGAATAACTGTTATGATCTCAAGACTTGTTCAAGTTTGATTGAGACCGAAGCTCTAGGCTGTACGTTTCCTCACTTTTTTTATGCTGATTCTTTTTACTGTTAAGGTCTTTGGGATTAACCACACTGTTTATTATCTTGTTCCCACTAGAAATTATTCAAGTGGTTATCTCGCAGCCGGAATTTTTTGTGGGAATGAAAGCTTATGCTTGATGATCTGTTATTCATCTTTCATGGATAATTTGAAAGATATGGGTTACTAGGATTTTGTGGAAATATTATAGAGCTTAAGGCTCCATGGGTCTTTCTGATTTGTATTGGGGATGTTTTATATGCTTTTATGTGTAAGTTTTGTTTGTGCATTATTGATTTGTTTTTTCTTTAGTAAGATTTGAAATTGTGACTTTTCTTAAGAGAGCACAAGTGTTTCACTACTTGGGCATTTGGTACTTTATCTTTTAAGAATATTCAAATGATTTTCGAAGTTTCTTCAATTTTGTTATATGAATGTTGTTTATGTTTTGGTCATTTGATTTTTATCTTTTTGATTTTTATCTTTCTAATATATTGAAGTGAACTTAAAATATTATAGGTAATTCGAACTTTATTTTAAGAATGTTGTTTATGATCTTTCTAATATATTGAAATGAACATAAAATATTATAGGTAATTTGAATTTTGTTTTAAGAATGTTGTTTATGGTCTTTCTAATATATTGAAGTGAACTTAAAAGATCATGAGTAATTTGAATTTTGTTTTTTCAGAATTTTATTTATGATTTGGTTATTTGACTATTATTCTTTGTAGATATTTATATGAGTTGGAAAATTTGTGAATCTTATGATTTTTTAAAAAGAACCTTTGTTATATATTAAGTATCTAAAATTTATCTTTCATTATTTAAGTGAACTTTAAAGAATTGGTTTTTATTAATTTATTAATTTTTCATTGGTATTAAAGAGTTTGCAGGTTAGTGTTTCAATTTGTGATCATGAAAGTTAGCTTAGATTAGGTAAGCCACAAACTTTACTTTGGAGGAGATTAAATTGTGATACTACATTTATTGATTTCTATAATACTATTATGTTGAACTATTTAGTTGATGAATTTAGTTTATTGATAATTTGATTATATGAGTTTGATAATGAGATATTTTTTGGTGCATTTTATATAAATATGTTTGATTCATATAATGATTAAAATTATAAATAAATTATTCAAAATATAATTGCAATATTAATTGGGTAAAATGTTTGCGTTTATGTATTGTACATAATGGAAATTATCTGTAGTGATTTTTCATCTTTTATAGAAATGGATTTTTGAAATATTCTTGTGGAGAACCTTGATACAATTGATTAGTGAATCTCATAGCTCTCATAAATTGCCTAGAATCAAAATCTCAAAGATGAGAAAAATGTAATTGACTAGTTACACAACTCTTGAAAATTCTAGTGATCCAAGAAGCGTGAGTATTACAATATGAAATAATGAGAAAATAGTAAAATACAATCTTAGATGAAACATTGGGTGAAGATAAAATTAGACAATGACAAGTGTCTTCATCGTATGGCTTCACCAAAAAAACCATAGGATCTTAGTTTAGTTTAAGTATGTTAAATTGAAAAAGTGGATTTGATAATTAATTATGTGATTTTCTAGTTTACTCGAATACCCCCCTTGAACATGACTTAGATAAAAAAAAATTAAAACTAATAATGAGTACATTGATGATTGGAAGTTGGCAACATAGCTTAACAATATTGTTTTAGGAGATGACATGTCATCAAAGGTGGTATGATTAGTTGTGAAGGCAACATGAATAATAGGTTAGAAAGGGTAAAATTGCATCAAAAGATAACCTGTAGATGTTAAAAAGGGTAAAAAATGCATCAAAAGATAAATCGTAGAAGGATCAAGTACAATATTATAAGAGAAATAGACAATATAAAGTATTTTCTTATTTATAAATGAATAAAAAATGGATAATATGAATTGAACTCCTTATGCAAGAGCATTCTAGGTGTAAGGGCAATCTTGCATCGCTCAAAAATATTTTTGTTTGTGCCTTTTGAAAAGGGTGTTTAGCTCATATTTGTTATTTGTGGAAGCTTACTATTTCAAGTAAGTTGGTTAGACGAGCTTAGAATGTTTTAATTTCACAAGTGGAGGTTCATCTTAGATATATCAGTCGTATGTCAATTGATTTTCATTGCCATATGATATGTATCGCTGAAGTTAGTGAGGATTTTTAATATTAATTTTTGGTATAAAAACTTTGAGCTCAATTTTGAAGGCTTTAGAGGCTTCGTTGAGGGATTAAACTTCAGTTGACTAGAGCATGCACAATTAGGCATTGTAGAATAGTTGTTTTTAAAAAAATGGTCATAATTGTTAACCGAGTCTATAATTAAGAAGTTATGGCCTCTAGAAGTTGGGCTATCTAAAAATATACTTTGTAATTGTCTTGAGCTGATTCTATGTATTAAAATGAGAAAAATAATATAATTTGAGGATTGGTTGACCTCAAGGGTTAGGGATAAATACATAGAACCTCCATGGCCAGTGGAAATTTGTTTGTATAAGGAAGGCTCGTAGGGTTGTCTAAGATAGTTTTGGGTGGTTGTTCACAGCGCTATCTTTCAAAATATTGTAAGGAAGGTTGTCATGTGGCTTTACATATTTTGTATTTTTGAAATTTGTAATTTCATACTTTTGGAATAATAAGAAACCCATTTTCTATAATTGCAAATTATTGTTGTTTTTCTATTTCTGTAGTGTGTTTTTTTTATTGAAGGAAGCACTCTTCATTAAGTGGTATTAGAGTGGGAGTTCTAGAGTGTATAGACAGAGCACTAATTGTGAGGGAGTTTGCACCAGGACCATGGTTTAGTTTGTATGTTAGATTGTTGATTATGAGGTAATTTGTACAAGATTGTGGTTTATGGTTTTGTCAATAAGCATGAAAATGCCTCCACGAAGTGAACATGGAAGAAGAGTTGGAGGTGTCTCACCCGAGGTTAAAGCCCTCACAAGATAATTGTGAGCATTGCAAGAGGAGATTCATAGAGGATGAATCATGTTGTACGAGATGAAAGTGAGGATGAATTCAAAGATGAAGGAAATATTGACTAAGAAGGTGAAAGCGAAGTTCTAAAGCACGAGGAAGAGAGGATTTTCAAGGCCATTTCCAAGATTGGGAAAAGACCTAAGATTGAGGTCCCCACAATTTTAGAAAACCTTGACCTAGAAGAATTGATTGACTAGATCAATAAATTTGAAAGATATTTCAAGTATGAAGATATTGAGGATCCTAATAAGGTCAAGTTTGTGAAGGCTAGATTGAAGGGTCATGCAAAGATTTGGTGGCAGGAGAGACAATTGGAGCAAAATAAAAGAGGAAAGGAGAAAATCAAAAGATGGGATTGGATGGTGGATAAATTGAAGAGAAAAATCATTCATGTTGTTTATGAGTTTGATCTGTTGAAGAAAATGCATGGGTTGAAGCAAGTAAAAAGATATGTTCAAGAGTATATAGAGGAGTCCTATTGAGTCCTCATCACAATAGGCCATATAGAAGCTGATAAGGAGAAAGTTGTCAATTACATTAATGGATTGATGCCAAGTATTCAGGAGGAATTGAGTTTGGTCAAAATGAATAATATTGAAGAGGCCTACTAGTGTAACTCCACAATATTTGAACAATCAAGGAAACTTGAATTAGAGACATTTAAAATGGGTTTATGTTTTGTAGAGTTAAACATTTATTTTGAAGTATAGGAGCATGAAGTCTAACAGGGTTGCAAATGCCCTTATCCAAAGACAACTTTTTCTAACAAATATGTAGATTGACATGGTTGGGTTCAAGGAAGCTTGAGAAGCTTGCACAAAACCTATTACTCTAGACAAAACCAAGTGGTTGGATTTCATCATCCAAGATGGTATATTATTTAGAGGAAGTCAATTGTGTATTCAAATAAGTTTTACGAGGGATAATCTCATCAAGAATAAGCATAGTGGAGAAATGGTTGGACATTTTGGTTGAGATAGAACCATTGCTCTAGCAAGTGAGAATTATTACTAGCCATAATTGTAGCGAGATGTCAAGAAATTTGTACAGATTTGTAGAGTATGTTAGATAGAAAAATGAGTAAAGTAGAATATAGGGTTCTATTAACCATTACCTATACCAGAGAAGTCATGGGAGGATGTTAGCATGGACTTTGTTCTTGGTTTACCAAGCACTTGATGAGGGCATGATTCAATTTTTGTGGTTGTTGATAGGTTTTCAAAGATGTCACATTTTATTCCTTGCAAGAACACTAGTGATGTTGTTGATGTGGCATAATTTTTTTCAGAGAAGTGGTGAGATTACATGGTCTACCAAAGAGCATAGTTTTAGATCAAGACACTAAGTTTGTTGGGTATTTCTAGTGTACATTGTAGAAGAAGTTAAAGACAAATTTGAAGCTCAAATCAAAACATCATCCAAATACCAATGAACATATAGAAGTGGTGAATAAAGAGTTTGGGGAATGTGTTAAAATGTTTGGTTGGAGATAAGCTAACAAGAAAAGATTTGATTTTACCATAGACATAATTTGCATTTAATAATTTGTCAACAAGAGCATTGGTAAATCAAGCTTAAGCTAACAGTTTTGCAGAACACTTGAAGATCATCCATGAGGAGGTAAGGAAGCACATTACAAAGATGAATATATAATACAATGCTAAGACATATGAGAAGACGAGGCATAAGGAATTTCAGGTTAGGGACAAACTCATGGTTCATTTGAGGAAGGAGCTATTTGCAATAGGTAGATGGTATAACAAGTTGAAAATGAAGAAGTTTGGTCATGTAAGATATCGAAGAAGCATGATTTAGGAAATGTCTATGAAGTAGAGTTGTTAACTGAATTAAATATTTCACTAGTATTTAACATTTTAGATTTGATAGAGTATCATGAAGGAGGTGTTGAAGATGAGGTCACAAAGTTATTGTGGAGTATTTTGGCAAATACTTCAACTACCAAGGAAGTTAAGGATATATTGGATAGTCGTGTACAAGGAACAAAACATATGGAGAATATCTAGTTAAATGAAAATGAAGACATATAGAAGATTCATCATGGCTCACAAGGGAGGATGTTAATCATCTTGATTTTCCTCTAAACACCTAGGATGTAATAGGGTCACTTCTCATATTACCATGGATGTGTGATGCAGAAGCATCCTAGGTATAAGGGAAATCTTGCATCACCCAAAAATATTTATGTTTTTGTCTTTTCAATAAGGATGTTTCAGGGCAAAGTTATTTTTTGTTGAAACTTATTATTTTTAGTAAGTTGATCATACAAGTTTAGAATGTTCCAATTTTATAGGTGGAGGTTCATCTTAGATATATTAGTTTTTCAATTGAGTTTTATTTCCATATCATATGTATTGGTGAAGTTATTGAGGATTTTAGGTATTAACTTTTTTTATAAAAAAAAAAATTGAACTCAATTTTGAGGCTTTAGAGGCCATTGAGGGGTCAGACCTAGGATGCCTAGAGGTTGTAGTAATAGTATTTAATCAAGTCTACAATTAAGAATTTACAGCATCTAGAAGTTGGGCTACCTAAAAACATATTTTGGAAAGGTCTTCAATCGATTCTATGTAATAAAATGAGAAAAATAAAAAAAGTTTTAGAATTGGTCAACCTCAAGGGTTAGGGATAAATATCTAGAACCTTCTTAGGTGATGGAACATTTCCTATATAAGGAAGGCCCATAGGTTTGTTTAAGGAAGTTTTGGGAGGTTGTTTACAACTTTGTCTTCCATAATATTGTAAGGAAGGCACCCATGTGGGTTTGCATATTGTATTTTTGAAATATATAATTCTATACTTTTAGAGATAATAAAAAGCCTATTTTATGTTCTTGCAAATTGATATTGTTTCTATAGTTTTGTTATGTTTTTGTGGTACTAAGGGGATCACCCTTCATCAACTCGTTTAATTCTCTATCAAACAAAAATAATTCCAAATTGGATGATTGTTGAAAATAAGGTGAATGAAAGATGCAATATTAACTTATGCAAGTGATTGCAAATATGAAAACACATTTACCGAATTAGATTTTTAAATGTGTTGTGCGTTTAAAAGAAATATTAAAAATCAAAAGATAATAAAATGACAACAAGATACTCATGCACAATAACACCAGATATATTAACTAGGGAAACCCTTGATCAAAGGGAAAACCCTAGTGGGGACGATATCCACAAGATGATGTACTAATATAAATCTTCCTTATTAGAGGATGGACCTTATTAGGAGTCTATAACAAAATTTAGTACATATCAATCCATGTTAGGAGACTTTGAATCCCTTTTAGGACATTCCAACCCTGTTAGGAGTGTGTCAACCCTGTTAGGACTTGTAGAAGGCAAATGGATCCACTGTCCAAACAACTTCAAGGGCAAGACTAGTGAACCCACTATCCAAATGATCTTTGTGTTATTCCTTGCAAAATAATATATTTGAATTGTATTTCCTTCCTCTTTCTCTATCCTGTCAACTGGACCTCTGCTCCTTCTAATCTTAGAACCAGATCACAAATCTTGCATCTAATAATCCCTTGGATCGCTTACTCGCATTCACCAAACACTTTTCTCCTTTTCTCACATCACATAGAACATACACTCAATACTTTTACAAACAAGAAAAATATCTTTCCTTTATACTGTATCTTCAAAATAATTTCTTGAGTTGGCGTTGAGGCTTTTCCAATTAATTATAATAAGATAATTAATTAATTCCTAATTATAATAGTATTGTCAGCTCACAGTCTATACAAATTCTTACACATGTGACTTTAGAACCTACACACTTTTTGACATCACCATCAAATTGTCATCTATCACTGGCTGACTGTGCATCATCAGATTATATCTCTGCTAGAAGATATAATAGGATCATCAAAAACTACTTTCCATGCACTATGTCTCTGTACTACTCTCTGTAAATCACTTATATCTTTCAGACATCTTTGACTTAGACTATGTGCATTTAACTTCATCATCAAGATACAACGTACAACATGTCCTTGACCGCACATCACCAGACAATAAGAACCTTGTTCGTACAACTATGATCTATGTCTACTACTTTGCCAATCTTCAAAGACGTAATGCTATGTTGACATTAATGACAAACATAGTCATGAATGCAACATATCAATACTCTTCAATGCTTAGGATACTCCCCCAAAGGAACACCATCAACATTCATGATAATAATCTCCCCCTTTTCCATTGATGGCAACATAGATGGAAAACATATAAGTTCTAAGAATACCAAACAATATTGTTTTGTTGTTGTTTTTGTTCTCATCTTTTCAAATCCTCTTCATCAATAAAATCTAAAATCCTCTGGAACACTACTCTATTCTGTATCTTCTTGTTGTATATCTCCTCCATATAGATATTCATGAATCCTTCTAAATCTTCCTAATAAAGTGGAGATTTTTATACACTCTTCTCCCTCATACACGCTTAGGACATTCTTCTCCCCCATTGACATCAATGACAAAAGACATCATTATTTCAAGTGCTTCTCAAAGACTCTAACTAGCTCAAGTGTCCAAAGATAGTGTTCAATACCAAATACCAAGAGTCTTTAACGACTCTGCTCATCACAGATACTCCCCCATATAGGAAGCATCAACATTCAGTCCAGTAAAATAATAGTGCTCTATACCACTAGACTGATGCAATCTTTGCATCATCTACTCTGAAGTAGGTAGGGGCATAACTCCAAGCATACCTCTCAAGTATTCAAAAGTATCTTTAGGCAAGGGCTTTTTAAAGATATCTTTAATTTGATCTTTAGTACATGCATACTCCAATCTAATCTCCTTTTCTGTTGCTTTCTCTCTCAAAACATGATACTTAATAGATATATGCTTAGACTTAGAATGCAATATAGGATTATTATACATACTCATTGTACTTGTGTTGTCACAGTATATGATAACAGGTTCTAAAAATTCTATCCTAATGTCTTTCAACATCTACTTCATCCCCATCACTTTATTACAATTATTTGTTGCTGCCACATACTCTACCTTAGCTATACTTTGTGAGCCAAGAAAGGATGCTCCACCACTGGTGTTCTCTCTGTCATCCAAAATTGTTTGCCCAATCCGCATCAGTATATGCAAATAGAGTGAAATCACTTGATCTATTATACTATATTACATAATCAAATGTCCCCTTTAAATATCTAAATATCCTTTTTATTGTTGCATAGTGATACTCCTTAGGATTAGCTTGAAATCTAGCTACAATCCCAACTACATTTGTTATATCTGGTCTGGTGTGAGTTAGATATTGCAAATGTTCAATCATGGATATGTACTTCTTATGCTCAATTGTAGGTGTCTCATCTTTTTTAGGTAACTTGTGACCAATTATCATTGGTGTACCAATAGGCTTACAACTTTCCAAGCCAAATCTCTTGAACAAGTATTCAAATACTTAGCTTGTGAATAAAACTGCCATCACTATTTTGCACAGTTTGCAAACCTAGGAAAAACTTCATTTCTCATACCATACTCTTCTCAAACTCATTCTTCATTTCTTTAGCAAACTTATCAATTGCTTCATCATTACCTGCAAATATTATGTCATCAAAAAATATTTCTATTATCAACAAACCATTCTCTATTTCTTTCAAATAGAAGTTACTATTTGTCATAACTTTAGCAAATCCAACCTTTTCCAAATAACTGTCCAACCTTGCATACCAAGTTCTAGGTGCTTGATTCAGACCATATAGATCTTTCTTCAATCTACATACCGTGTCTTTTTCTTCTGTTAGAGGGAAACCTTCAGGCTGTTCAATGTATACCTCTTCTTTAAGCTCTCCATTCAGGAAGGTTGATTTTACATCCATATGATACACTTTGAATTTCTTCTTCACTACATAAGTCAAGAACATTCTTATGGCTTCCATTCTGGCTACAGGAGCATAAGTCTCTTCATAATCTATTCCTTCTTGATGTGAATATCCTTTGCACACAAGTCTAGCCTTGTTCCTTACAACGCCACCTTGCTCATTCATCTTGTTTCTAAATATCCATTTGGTTCCAATAATATTCTTGTCTTTAAGCCTTGGAACTAATTCCCATGTTTCATTCTTCACAATCTAATCTAATTCTTCCTTCATTTCTTGAATCCAATGATCATCTTTACAAGCTTCATCTGCACTCTTAGGTCAACGTAAGAAATCAAATATATCTCACATGCTTCTTCATTTACCTTATTACTATTTATGCTCCCAATGATTTTAACAAGAGGATGATTCTTTGATATACTTCTGCTCTAGACTCAGATCTCTAGTCTTCAATCTAATTCCCATTCTGCAAATCATTGTTAGTCTCAATGATAACTTCTGCATTTTCTCTAACAATTCCAGTATTTTCTTTTACCTCACAATCATCAATAATAGTTACCAAAGCTATCTCTTCTACTACTTCCTCTTTCTTAACCAATTTAAGCTCATCATCACATTCATTCAAGAATATTTCCATACTTGCTTTAAATTCTTCATCTTCATCAGAAAGTGAATTCTTTCTAGATTTTCTTACGCTCTCCAAACTTTTTACATGTCTAACAAACAAAAAATTGCATACCTTCTAGCAATCTTTTCATAAGAAGATAAATACCTTCTTTGATCTTCATGTCTTCTTCAGATCAAGAGCTTTCTTTACTTGTGCTTTTATTCTTCTATATGCAACAAAAGGATTATGGATTTGGAAACTCAATCCCCAGTTCTTCACATATTTCTAATGTCTCACCAAGAAGGTCCACCTTCTAGGTGTCAAAATTTCCTCCATCAGACTTAGGACTATCCTTTCTAAAATGACTCGCCACTGATCTCACAAAGTTTTTAAGCTTTCTCTTTAAGGACATGATGCTTTGATACCAATTTTTAGAATATATAGTCCACCAATATAACAAAGAGGTGGGGGGTGAATCAGTTATTGTTAGTTTGCGGTGACTAATTAGGGAAGTCTTGTACATACTTCATAATGCTTTGGGCCAAAATATTGTAATTAATTATAACCCTAAAGCAGCAAAAATGCTTGTATAAAAGTGCTTAGGGTTAGGGATTTTCATAATGTGTGATGCAATAATTATTTCTTGTGGCAATATTGAGTTGTAAGGGATTATGGATTGTAATCAAGTTGTAATCACTAGATTGTAATAATATAGGACTTGTTGTTTGCTGGACGTAGCCCAGGGATTGGGTGAACCATGTTAAATCTTGGTGTCTTGTGTTCTCTTATGTGTGATTCAATATTTTTTGATATTGTTTATATATGTGTGTAGTTGTTATTTTTGTCTATGATTAATCCTAACAAGTGGTATCAGAGCAAGGTTGTTTTTTTTAGTTATCCTCTGCAGGAAAGTCTCATGATTGAGTGGGAGTATAATGGTTGAGTGGGAGTCTCACGATTGAGTGGGAGCGATGGAAGACAAGGGTAAGTTGAAGGTGGAGAAGTTTAATGGGCAGAACTTTCAATTATGGAAGATGCAAATGGAGGACTATATTTATCAAAAGGATTTATGGAAGTCATTGGAAGGAAAAGCCAAGAAATAGGGAACTGTGATAGATGAGGACTAGGAGATTTGAGATAGAAAGACACTTGGAAGCATTCGGTTATGCCTGGCACCATCAATGACATTTAACATTACAAAAGCGAAGATGACGAAAGAGTTGATGGAAACCCTAGAAAAAATATATGAAAAGCCCTCCGCTTCAAATAAGGTATTTATCATGAAGTGTTTATTTAATATGAAGATGGTAGAAGGTGGATCTATTGCAGATCATTCAAATGAGTTTAATATTATTACTATTTAGTTATCTTATATGAGTATTAATTTTGATGAAGAAATTAGGGCTCTCTTGATTTTGTGTTATTTTCCTAAAATATGAAATTGCTTGGTAATGGATGTGAGTAATTATGTTTCTAGATCTAATACCCTAAAATATGATGATGTGATTGGTGTTATTTTGAGTGAGTGAGGAAACTCATAGGAAAACCTCAGATGGATCTACATCTGGAAGTGCTTTAAATGCACAAAACAAAGGATAAATGACTGAGAGAGGAAACAATTCTATAAATCATGGGAAATCAAGAGGAAAGCCAAAAGGAAAGAGGTCTCAATCTAGAGGACCAAGAGATTGCTGGTATTGTGGTAAACCAGAGCATAAGAAGAAATATTGTTGGACTCGAAAGAAAAATGAAGGAGATAAACTAGAAGGGAATAAGGAGGCAAATGTGGTAAGTAAAAAATTTGAAGAGGATGCTTTGCTTCTTTCTTTAGAAAGTGTTGATGATTCATGGGTTTTAGATTATGGTGCTTAATTTCATGCTACACCTCATAGAGGTTATTTTATTGATTATGTCTGAGGGAATTTGGGTTTGTTTATTTAGGGGATAATGAACCTTGTCAGATTGTAGGAAAGGGTAAAGTTAAGATTAAGTTGTAGAATGGAAATCATTGGCTACTACATGAGGTGAGACATGTTTCAAGGCTAAATAGGAATTTAATTTCAGTAGGGAAACTTCGTGATGATGGTTGTGTAGTTACTTTTAAAGATAAAAATTGGAAGGTTTCAAAAGGTTCCCTTATAGTAGAAAAAGTGTGAAAGTAGGCACCTTATATATTTGTACAGGTCATATTGTTCCTTCTACTTTGATTGTTTCAAAGAAAGATGAATGTTCAAGAATAGTTATTGCAGCTGAGCAGGGAGAACAAACAAATGTTGTAGATTCTGATACAATGCACCACAAACTTGGGCACATGAGTGAGAAAGGTATGAAATTAATTCATTCAGAGAAAGTATTACCAAGTCTAAAATGTGTAAACATGGATATTTTTGAAAGTTGTGCGTATGGAAACAAAAGAGAGTGAGTTTTGTGGAGAGTGGGAAGGAAAAGAAAAGTGAGAGATTAGAGCTTGTGCATACAGATGTATGGGGACCAACTCAGATATCTTCCCTTGGTGGCTCTCATTATTATGTTACATGTATTGATGATGCAACTAGAAAAGGATGGATTTATTTCCTTAGACAGAAATTTGATGTATTTCAAACTTTTAAGATATGGAAATGCTTGGTTGAAAATAAGACTAGTAAGAAATTAGAATGTCTTAGATCTAATAATGGTGGTGACTATTGCAGTCATAAATTTAAAGATTATTTCTCCACTAATGGTATTCGCGGACAAAAAATTATTCTAAGGACTCCAAAGGAAAATGGAGTGGTTAAACGCATGAATAGGACTATAATGGAGTGTGTAAGGAGCATGGAGTTGTAGAAGGCAGATGGACCCATTGTCCAAACAACTTTAAGGGCAAGACCAATGAGCCCACTATCCAAATGATCTCTATATTATTTCTTGCAGAATAATTGAATTGAATTGTACTTCCTTCCTCTTTCTCTGTCCTATCAATTGGACCTCTACTCCTTCTAATCTTAGAACTAGATCACAAATCTTGCATCCAATAATCCCTTGGATTGCTTATTCGCATTCACCAAACACTTTTCTCCTTTTCGCACTTCGCATAGAGCATACACTCAATACAAACAAGGAAAGCATTTTTCCTTTATATTGTATCTTCAAAATAATTCCTTGAGTCGGCCTTGAGGCTTTCCTAATTAATTATAATAAGATAATTAATTAATTCATTACTATAATAGCACTGTCAGGTCACAATCTATACAACTTCTTACATGTGTGACTTTAGGACCTGCGCACTTGCTGACATCATCATTAAACTATCATCTATCATTGGTTGACCACACATCACCAAATTATATCTCTGCTAGATGATATAATAGGATCGTCAGAAACTGCTTTCCATGTACTCTATCTATATACTGCTCTATGTAAATCACTTATATCCTTCGTACATCTTTGACTTAGACTCTACGCATTTAACCTCATCATTAGGGAACAAGGTACAACATGTCCTTGACTGTGCATCACCAGATAATAAAAACCTTGTCCGTACAATTATGATCTATGTATGTTGCTCTGCTAATCTTCACAGACTTACTACTATGTTGACATTAATGACAAATATAGTCATGAATGCAACATGTCAATACTCTTCAATGCTTAGGATACTCCCCCAAAGGAATACCATCAACATTCATGCTAACAATCCCCCCCCTCCCACAAAAAAAAAGTACAAAATTATTTGTCAATGAGGTTAACACTAATAATAATGAGGAGGTAGAGGAGGAGCATGATACCACTCAAACATCAAATAGACTAGTAAGTAGGTTTACCAAAAGTGGAATAAAGCTACTTGTCAGTTATGATTCTGAGGAAGATACATAACAAAGGAATCTAGTAGCTAATAAGGAGACTAAGAAAAGAAAGAATACAAAGGATGAGAATTTGGAGACTACTAGTAGTAGTAGCTCAAAGAAATAAACCTCCAAGGGCTTGAAAAACAATTCTAATAGAGTGGAGGGAGGACATATTGATCCTATTACTAATTAATTGCCAACTAAGGAGATTAATATTGTATGTACCTTTCATGTGACTTCTACCTCAAATTTGGCAAGCTTATAGAGTGAGGTGGATAGTCTTAAAAAAGAGTGAGTGAAGAGGATAGAAGACTTGGAAGCATTTCCAAATTGAGGCACAACTCCACAAATTCTCTTTGCTTGATGCAACAAAAAAATCTTGGGGAGGATAAAACGAAGGAATGAAATTATAAAGATTTGTTCAAATTCCTCATTGATGATTAGTCCAATGTATTGCATCACTCTGATTTCCATATTAAATGCTTACACAAGATTTTATGAGGATCTAACCACATACCTCTCTAGGGATACTAGTAAGTTTTGGGATAGGTTTTTAGTTTATTTTCTCTTGTTTGGTACTACTATGCATTATGGTGCTAACTTTCATGAGTCAACACCCTAGTTTTTTTCGTGGAACATTGAACATCGTGGTTCTTATTTTCTTAAAGAATTGCTCTATTTACTTAATAATTATTTTTTATTATATATCTACTTAAATTACTTTTTATTTAATTTAAATTTTTAAATAAGTGATAACTCTAAATATCTTTTTTATTTTTTAAGTGTGAATAATCTTAACAAGTATTTAAATAAATGTATAACCAATTTTTAGTTACAAATTGTTCCATTAATTAAAAATTTAATGTCTTTGTTTTATTTGTTATATATATAATTAATTTAAAACCCCATATGCTTTTTCTTTTTTTTTAAATCAATTTTAAACAACTTTTTAATATCATACTTTGAATATTTATATTTTCCATAATTAGATATTATATTCTTTAATCAAAATTATATATCTATCTATATATATATAATAGGATTGCTAATATCATTATATTTTTGTTAAGTACAATTTACTTTTGTATAACTAATGGATGCTCTAACTAATTATCTATTAGATTTATTAGACAATCAATCAAAATAATTTAAAAAACAAATGTTAATATTAAGATAGATTAGATAGTCTAATTATTGGAAAGTGTAGATGAGGATCTTAAATTTCTTCCAATTTAGTCCTTCGTATTTGAAAAAAATATCATATCAATACATGTAAAAATATATATAAGAAATTGTCATACATGAATGGAACTAGATATTAAAAATTGAAACTAGATATTAAAAATTGATTTAATAATCTAGATATATATATATATATATATATATATATATATATATATATATATATATATATATATATATATATATATATATATAAATATTTTTATTTTTTATTTTATTTTTAAAATTGAATTTGTTAGTTTCACATTGCTATATGACTAATACTTGTGAGTTGTCCATTGCATTTATTTCATAATCAATTAAAATCTTAATAACTGTTGTATTTTCTTTATGTGACTTAGATTTTTGGAGTTGTAAAGAATACTATAGTTTTGAAATAGATTAGATGGTCAAATTATTGATGATTGCAAGACCAATTAACCTTTATAGATTTTGTTTTGTCAACATATATTAATGCACTTTCTTTATATGATTCATATTTTCTAGTTGTTAAGAATATATAACAATTTAATTCTTAGATAGGTTAGGTGAATAAGTTGTTGTTAAATATAAATGATGACCCTAAAGGTCCGAAAGGTGAAGGACAATTTATACAAATACATATGAAAAAGAACAAAAGATAGCTCCACTTCTTATTCCCTTATCGAGATTCATGTAGCTCCCAAGTCAAAGTCATTTACCCATGTAATATCACCCCTTCATGTACTATTCCAAGTGAAGTGTACTTATCAATAAAAAATTCAAGAAGATTAAGTCCATGACTTGGATATTGACTTGGATATAACAATATTGCGTGATTTCAAGATTCAAAAACAGACAAACATATAATTGAATAAAAAACTCTTATGCATTAAAATGCATTTCACAAATTCTTTGTATGACTTAAATTTTGTAGATGTGAAGATTATAAAATAAATAGTTTTAAAATTGACTAAATGATCAAATTATTCAAAAATGCAAATGATGATTGCAAGATCGATTCTCCATTACATATTTTAATTTTTATTAACATCTCTTGAAGCATTTTTTATATGACTGAAATCTTGTAGATCTTATATGGAATAGATGGACCAAATTATGTTATTAAGAGTAGCTGAAAAAAATACAAGAAGAAATAAAATTGGAAAGAAAAAAACATCTCCCCTAAGAGTCTCTTCGGAAAGCTCCAAAATCTTATGAACAAGGCTTAAAATTTTGTAGTTGTTAAGAATATAAAACATTTTGATTCTAAGTTGAATTATATACTAAAGTTATTGAAAAATACAAATGATGACCATAAGATTGATTTCTCCCTATCCTACAAAAATAAAGAAAACTCTTACCAAGTATAATAAAAAAAAACCCCTACCCAAGTATAATCACAAATCAAACTCATTGACTAGTGTAATATCACCCCCCCTATTTGAAGAAGAATGTGCTTAACAACTAGATTTCCTCTCACATTAAGTCCATTCCACATTGGAATTATAATAATGCATGATTCCAAGACATAACTATACATAAAATTGTATACAAAACCCTTGTACATTAAATGCCTATATAAAGTGACGGGTTGGTTGGTAAGCTGACACAATAGCAGCTGGCAGGTAGCAGAGAGGGAGGGCTGTATGGAGGTGAAGCTGCAAGTCTAGTCAAGTCAATCCGTGTTCTTAAATCTTCACAAAACTAGTAATATTAACTGCCCTTTTTCAGTTGATGAAAACTGTTCATTAACATGTTATCCACATCTGTGCTGAAGATCACTGCAACTCTTATTTATAAAAAATTTTCAAAACTCAAAAGGACAATATGGTACATGTCTTCCATTCAACTAAATTGATCGTTCACAGCTTTCGAACTGCTAATTACAATTTTTTTTTGTCTTGCGGGTACTAATCTGATTTGGGTATTGTAAAATTTCAATGCACATAAGTATGTCGGTCATTAGCTACTTTGCCTTGCAATTCCTGCATTTCAAGCTAGGAAGGAATTTTTTGTTTCGGTACAAATCTCCATTTTCTTTGGCTGCATTTTCAGCTCTGGTTCAATATTGGCCGCCTGGCTCAAACAAGTGTATGCTTGAGATATAGAGATAACAAATAGAAGCTTGTTCATTCTGTTTAAGAGCTTAAAGTAGTTTGTCAAATTGCTTCAAACTATACCCTGTTTTTGCAGTGATGCCGTATTTTTTGATTCGCTTAAACTTTAGTGTAGCTTTGCAGAAATAAATTTCCGTTTCGGTCTGTGCTTTTGAGGGTAATTTCGTTTGTAATTTTGCTTCTGTATATTCAGCTCGGTTTTTGTTCAAACTTTAGTGTGCATTTGCAGAGAGAAGTTTCCATTTGGATCCGTGTTTTGAAGGGAAATTTCGTTTGGAATTACTTTTATTCATTTTGATTTTTATTCAGACTTCGCTGTGAATTTGCAGAGAGAAGTTTCCATTTGGATCCATGATTTGGAGGGAAATTTCATTTGGAATTACTCGGTTATGTGTTCTCATTTGGGTTTTCTTTGTTATAACCCAAGCCCTTCAAACTATACTTTGTTTTTACTGTGATGCCCTATTTCTTTATTATGATTCATTTTAGTCCGTTCAAACTTCAGCGGGAATTCGCAGAAATAATTTTTTCATTTGGGTCTGAGTTTTGATGCTGAGGGAAGCTTTTGTTTGGGATTATATGTGTGTGAAGGTTGAAGTACTCATTTGGGCTCTCTTTGTTGTAACCATTATTAGGGTTTCTGAGCTAAAAAGAGGAGATGGCAGCAGATGGGATTGATTGGAGCAGCAGTCCGAGAGTATCAGATAGCAGCCATGAGAGTAGTTCTAGAGTAGCAGATGGCTTTACTCCTTTGGGGAAACCCCACAAACCCAAAAAGAAGAAGCAATTTCTTATGTCTCTATTCAATGGATTTGCAGCTCCAATTGCAAGCAAATGGCGAAGCATGCTTGGGGGGGCGTCACATTACCCAAGAAGTAAGAGCACGGTAACTGGGACCTTGTATGGGCACAAAAAGGGGCATGTACATTTTGCAGTGCAAGAAGATCCAAAGTGCCTTCCTATGTTGCTCATAGAGTTGGCCACACCCACAAATTCAGTGGTGAAGGAAATGGCTTCAGGGCTTGTTAGAATGGCATTGGAATGTGAGAGGATGCCTGACAGGAGGAGCATTCTTGAGGAAGACTCCAATTGGAGCTTGTATTGCAATGGGAGGAAGAGTGGATATGCTATGAGGAGGAGTTGCTCTGAAACGGATTTGAGAATACTTGGCCTGGTTCAGGCTGTTTCCATGGGAGCTGGTGTTCTTCCTTGTGAGGAAGAGAGTCGAGATGGAGAGCTGATGTACATGAGGGCCAAGTTTGAGAGGGTTTCGGGTTCAAGGGATTGCGAGGCTTTCTATATGATGAATCCTGATGGAGCTGGTGAGCCAGAGCTCAGCATTTTCCTTCTTAGGGTTTGATTGAGGCAACATTGAAGTGCTGTTCAGAAAACAAAATGCTTTTAAGTCAATTAGATTTCTTCAATCCATATTGATGTTATTTTTCCTTTGCTCTCCTGAATTGTGATGATAGATCATGTAGTATGATTGGAAAAGTCGAAAGTTGATGATAAAAAATTGTTACACAATCCATCCCAAACAGAAAAAATAACAACAATATGCTTTTGTATGAATATTAAAATTATTCATATCGGTACTTCCAAATTTGTATTTACATTGTCTTGTTGGAGTTAGCTGTTGCCTACTTTACTGAACATTAGGGTTTGCAGGCTATCTTGTTCTTATTCTTTATTCCTTTTTAGACATAAGATCATGCTGTTCCGACTGACAATGAGCAATCATAACACCTCAATGAATGAACTCTTCCCTTTGAAGGTGCTTAGCTTATTTAGTACTTTGGTCCCTTAGATTGGTGGTCTTCTAGATGTCATTAAAATTCTTACATTACATTCATATTTGTACAGATAGTTCTGTTTTCTTACATTACATTCATATTTGTACAGATAGTTCTGTTTCCGGGTAAGTACATAAACAGGATCATCTTTTAAACTATATTGTAGCTTAGCACAGGTGTATCTGACATTTGGTCAGAAGATTTCAAGGTTTCCTTGGTTCTCTTTCATTCTGATGATAGATCACGCAGTGTAACGGTGATGGCAAACCAAAAAATAAGAATGGGCAGATTTCAAGTTATTCAGTCTTTATCTTTTCTGTAGTTCTCTGCAATGTTGAACAGTGAAAGAAAACATATACCTCAACAAGATGACAGATTTAACATGGAACAATTTTATCCTCAGCATCCCAAATCTTTCAAGCAGTTATGGTTACAGAGAGTTCATGTTTTGAGGTCGGTAATGGCATTGGTACTCAACGATTAAATTATGGACCTCCTACACCGTTTTCAGCATCTTGACATGATTGTCAATCATGTTTTCAGCATTTTGTCCATTGGTAATCAGTTCTTTCCATTGGCTTTTGTGCTTCCATTTTGGCCTTATGCACTTGAAGTGCTGTCAGAATTTTTTTCCCCTTCCCAAAACGTTTATGCGTTCACAATATTGTAATGTGAAATTTGTATTTTTTTTCTTCCCAAATTTAGTTTTCTCTCTATCTTGAGGTAAGTGTGTTTCAATATATAAACATATTGATTTAGGTGGTCCAATTTTATATAATATTAATTTTTTAATGTTATTCATCCATCTCTACACTTCTTTATGTACCCATCAATCATCCCTATTTACCTATTCACACATTCTTATACATTTGCCATATCCATTTGTTTTTCACATATGTTATTTGCGTAAACGTGTCACCTGTCTAGATTTAGTCTCCTAGTTTGTAGTTGGCATTGACTTGTCCAAACACTAATATAATGTTTTAAATTCAAAATAAGAGGTTCACAATTTACCATTGTATTGTAAGCTCTTGTCTATTTTGATTGTCAAATAATTAGATAAGAACCATTTATTTTATACATTTCAATTGGTGTTCTTAAAGGAATCTAGCTCTATGCAATTATTTTCATGTCCAAGGATTATTAATTTTTATAATTGTTTAATTTTGGGGAATGATTTATAATGAGTCAACAACACTGAAAAAGATTTGTAAACTAAATATTGTTACCCCTAAATATTAAGGAAGAACTACGTAGATTGTCATAAATCAAGCAAAGTTGATAAGAATTTTACAAATTACACGAGACTTCAAGTGGAGGAAACTATTGCATTCCCATATTTTTCCTCACCTCCAACTCATTCCTACATGGTGACGCAAGGGTATTTTAAATTTGAAATGATTACTAATTTAACATTTACTTGTGTTGATGCAATTGCAAATTAGATTTAGATTCACATTAGCTCTAGTGCATTTCTTCCCTATCGAACTAGGTATAGTTGATTTTTCATTACATTCTTCCATTTTAATAACTCATAATTGATTATTCCAAATGAATTGTCCTTATGTATATGCATTTTATTGGATTAACTTAGTCTAAACCGTTGACAAGTTCATTTTCCTTCATATTTTTGGTGACCTACTAAGTCTCACATATGTTATCATATTTCTAGGTTCCTTCCAAATATATGCTTTTAGACTTGCATATTATTCTCAAATCTAATTTTCCTATTGCACCCTTATGCTTGCATTGTTGTATGATTCTCTTAGAATTTGGTGTGTATATTCATTCACGTATTCAATCTTTTACACACCCCAATAACCCCTCACAGTGGCTTTAATGTTTATAAAATTTTACTATTTGATTTAAAATTTGATATTTTGCTTAAATTTAGATTATATCTTATTTTGATATTATATATTTTCTCTTGTTAAGGTTTGTTCTTTTCTTGCCTATTCTTGTGAATCCTACACCCTTGGATAAATACTTTGATTTTACTTCTTGGATTCTCATGGCCCTATATCCTTGGCATTTATTCATGTTTCCCTTAAAAATTATGACATGTGAAACCTCTATACTGCAACAATATTTTGGTTTTCCAACCTACTTCCAAGAGATACTAAAGAGTGGAGGATTCTTACACTCATAATGTTGATGAATGGGCTTAGTTAATGGTCTTTTTATTTGTTTTTTACATAGTTTAATTAAGACTTCTATGTGTTTAGTATGTTTATGATGCCCTAAGACATTCTATTTGGGTATATCAAAAGATAGATATGACACCTTTCTATGTATATCAATATATCATGATAATACGATTATGTAATGCCCACCCATGGTTTTCTTTATATTATATATTTTGAACTCTTTTAGGCCTATTTCATACGTGTGTTAGTTTCAGAGATATATGGTATGATGTTATTTCATGACTTGAAAATATCATTTATGATTACACAGTTGATTATATTTCACGTGTTGTCTAATGATTATGATTACTTACATGTTAATGTTGTTTTAATGATTCTTAGTTAGCAAATGTGATTGCTTTCATAATGATGTTAGATGATGTCTTTAATGATGATTGTTTTACATTCATAGTAATGCATTGTTATATCGGAGCATTTAATGAGTTGACTCGTGATTTATTATGGTACTTACCCCATACTTGCATGTGTATGGTATGCATGTCTATTTTAATTTTCTGTCTGATGTAGTTAAGGGAGGGAGTCGTAGTCACTTGCTAGTTGGGATCTACATGATGTACCACTCCCTGCCATTGCATGTCTAGTTTAGTTATATATATATGCATATGTACTTGCTTGTCTTTTATGCAGGTTGCAGGTACCAAACATCGACTTCCCTGAATTGCTAGGATGAGCGTGCCCTATCATAATAACTCAATGGTAAGAATGGAAAGATAATTATCAAGTACAATCCCAGCCATAGCCTAAGCACTTGTCCTGCAGGGAGGACTTGTATTTGACTCTCTACCCCTTTTTAAAGTCACGAGTTTGTCTTTGTGTATGTTGTTTGAGTTTGGGTTTTGAATGGTTTTGTTTATGTGAATTTGATGGTAAAAGGTTTAATTGTGATATTTAAATCAATCGCAAAATATTAGAATTATTTAATATTATTTAAATAAAAGGAAGAATTATAATATCAAGATATTTAATTAATTAGAAAATTAAATTAATTAAATATATTTTTTTATTTAAAAGACTTGATTTAAAAATTCTAAATGTGAAAGTTGGAAAAAGGATAAATTAAAATATTAAAGACTAAATATTGATTTATTATGAATATTTAATCAATGATAAAAAAAAAAAATAGAGTTTCATAATTAGTGAGCTTTAATTATTAATAATAATTAAACTAATTACATACAATTTAATTGCATATTAATTAATAAAATTAAAATAAGATTTTTGAGTGAGAATAAGATATTTAATTTAAAAGAAATGATATTTATTTATTTCGTTATAAAAAGATAAATCTATTTTATGAAAAGAAAGTAAATAAATAAAGAATATTTATTCATTTAATATTAAAAGAAAGAAAATATGTTTTTCTTTTCTTACAAAATAAATAAATAAGTTTAATTTATTTTTTAAAATATAAGAAAACAAAGAAAAACTATTATTTTATTTTAGTTGAGTTACCTTCTTTTCTAAGTTTACTTAGTTTAGAAACTTTAGTTTTATTAGATTTATTTCAATTATTTATTATTTATTATTTATTAAGATGTCATTTGGTCTTTTTGGAGGAGGAAGATTTTTGGAGAATAATAAGATAATTTAGAACAGAGATTTTAGAAGACAAGTTACAAGTTATGCATTCAGATTTTGAAGTAAAAGATTTTTTTCAAAGCTTGGGAGTACAATCTACAATTGGGTTTTTTTCTTCTTCTTAACAAATCAACTTGGTGTTTGAAGGTAGGGGTATTAAAATCTCTTTGTGATTTCTATTGGAAAGATTGTCTTCTCTGTGTTTTCCTGATTATGAATAAATTTATTTGCAATTACTTGTGTGTCAGTTTGAGGGTTTGAAACATGTGATTTTGTTATAACTTTTATTTAATATATTTTGTCAAAAATGCAAAGATACTTTTAGACACCCATTTGGATTTTATTTAACAAATATAATTTTTTTGTACAGACATGATCAAATATTGACTGTCATGCTAAAACTAGGCCAATTTGAGCTTGATTCTTCAATTAGAGACACACAAACAATCACTCATAATTTTTGTGAAATATATAGTTATGAAAATATCTTCTTTGTGATTGTTAATAAGCCTATTATGAATACCTTTCTTGATTTTCATTAAGATCCAATAGTTCAAACAAAAGTTATGCTCTTTCTTCTAAACTGGTAACCTTCAAATATGAATAGTGATGCTAGGAAGATTCATATTTTGCACCATTCAAATGAACTTTTCTTTAGGACTAGTAACAATAAAAAATGTGTCAAATTAAATTATTTTTTCATCGATATAGATTGCAAATCTGTATCATTCCATATGAGATTATAACATTTAAATTGCTAGCTAATTTACATAAAGAAAATGCATAAAAACTCAATGTTATGAACTTTGGAAATGTTTCATCTTTATTGTTAAATATTATTGGTTTAACATAAAATAATTAGATAATTAACATACTAAATTTATCTACACTTTTATACCTTTATATAATCAAACAAAACTTTTGAAAACAATCTAATCCAAATCACTCGATGGAACCTTGTATTATTTGATGTGTGTTTATTAGAGGTTTTGTGGTATTTTTTTTGTGTTGGGTTTTTTTTAAAAAAATTAATATAATATTTTATTTTGTGATGTCTTTTATGTGAACTATTTAGCTGGCCAAACTAGGACGTGCACGAGAGGCATCTGTTAAGATTTCTTTTATGATGGTTATTTGATTAGATGGTATAATGTACTTTATGATTCAAAATTGAGGCTTATGTTTATGAGATTTTTATTTGGTGAGCATATATGATGACTTGGATTTTGAGAACCAACTTATTTTTGGGTTTCCTATTAAGGAACCAAAGTTGATCATTATGAGAGTTGTGTTATGGGACACAATTGTGGTTTATGTGAGTTTTAGGAAGGTAGTCTAGGTGCATGTCTATGTGAGTGGCTTGCAATGGGGGCTGGGGATCAAAGTGGTTGTCAGGGTAACTCATTGTAAGTTGTGTAATAAGTGATAACACAATAATTAAAATGCTTTCCTTCCCCATGCCTTGAGATAAATTAAAAAGATAAGTTAGAGATTTTTCATTGTCCATGCCTTGAGTGCTTATATAGACTAAGGATGAGAATGAGATGATGCTTTGAGAGGTATGACTAGTCTCCTTGTCTTCACAAGAGGGTATATTGGTTCCACATAGAGTTACTAAGGGGATGGGGTCCTAAAAGACTGCCAAGGTAACCTTAGAGTTGGCTCATGTGATGACACTCCATAATATTTAGCCTGAGTCTCCTTCATAGTTTTTTTTTTCTATTTGCCTCTAGTGGTGCAGTTATTGTTGGATGTATGTATTATTGGTGTTTACTTTCATTAATGGTGATTGGTGATTCATGGTGATCGTACTTTTGACTTGTGTCTTTTGACTTGAGGTGGATATCTTTTGTGAATTTTATCTCATAATTTTGGTACTCGATATATACTTGGTATTGTATATGAGCAATGTTAGTATGCTAATAGAAACCAAATTTAAATAAAGCTTCTACAAACTAAACAAAATTCATAAACTTCAATATAGACTAAGATGAGCTCTCAATTGAGAATATGAGCCATTAATGGGCTCTCTCAATGAGAAGCTCTCTTGTTGAGTAGCTTTGTCTAAATAGATAGGATGTATGCTCAAGCTTTATGCTTCAAAAAGGGCTTCAAATGGAGTTGGAATTTGGGTGTGAGTGTATGGTTTTGATGTAAAATGGCTTCTTAAAATGGCATTATGACGTTACTTCATGGATTGTGTTATTTTGCAAAGGGGAAGGATCCAATTTATAGGCAAGAGGCTTGAGGGATTGAGGGCTAAGATGCAAGGATGGAAAAAAGCTCATGGAGGGCTCAGATTGCATGAGAAGAGAGCACATGGATTGTGCTTCCTTACAGCCAATCAAGGAGTGACACATGTCACAGGGTGAGAGGATGGAGGAAAGGGGAAGGATGAGTCAACAAAGGAGGCTCAATGGGATAAAATCTTCATAAAGACCCTCATAATGGCTTGTAAGAGCAATAAAAGGGCTTGGAAGAGTCATTTATGGCCTAGTGGGCTTCATAAAGTTTTATGGTTGAGATATTTTGAGGGAGATGAGAGGAATTTCGACTTGGGCTTGATTAGAAAGGTTTTAAGCTTGCTTAGGATTGTGCAAATGATTAGAGGATGGATTAGGATGGTTTAGGATTAGCTTAGGGATAGGCAAGTGGATGGCATTTAATGAGGGTGGGTGAAGGAGGAGATATTTGTTAACTTTGGCTTGAATTAGTAAGTCTTAACCCATTTTTAGGGAATGTGACAAGGTTAGGAGGGGATTAGGATTAGGTTTAAAAACATCTTCTAGAAGAGTCTAGACTTTGGATGAAGATAAAGACTTTCTAGAATAGTCTAGAATTTCCTAGGATGAGGATGAAGACTTTCTAGAAGAGTCTAGAACTTCTTAGGATGAGGATAAATTAGATTTTTAAGAAATAAATAAAGTTTTATTTATTTCAAGGGTTTGGGTTGAGGAGATACTTATTAAAACTTTTGTAATAAACATGAGGATTAATATTTAATCTTAATTAAATATTTAGAGTTGGGATTAGGGGTAGGAAATGATGGGATTAGCCTTTAATTAAAATTAAAGAAGGATTAGAAGATTTTGGAAGAGGTTAGTGGTCTTAAAGAAATTGGCCAAGTTTTGGGAAAAAAATAAATTTTTTATTTATTTTGAGTTTTTTGGTCAATTTATTAATTAAATAATTAATAAATAAGGAAATAATGTTTAAATAAGATTTAAACATTTTTGGGAGGGATTCCTTAATTAAATATTTTTAATTAAGATAAAGGGATTTAATGGCATAAAAATAAATAAATTAATTAATAAATGATGATGTCATCAGGAATTTTTCAAAAAATAAA
This sequence comes from Cupressus sempervirens, assembly GCA_028749045.1. Lineage (NCBI taxonomy): Eukaryota > Viridiplantae > Streptophyta > Pinopsida > Cupressales > Cupressaceae > Cupressus > Cupressus sempervirens. The sequence continues at coordinate 647,158,711 of CM053784.1, read as the reverse complement.
AATTCTTTATTTTCTAAAGGTTTTTAGGTGTCTACAGGTATATGTATGTTGACTTGGTATGTGGTGTTGGTTTTGGATGAGTGTTCTTTCGTCTTTGGTTATATTTTCTTCATGAGTAGTTTGTGTTACCCTTGAGGTAGATTTGGCTATTAGGATTCCTTGACTAGGAATGTTTTATGGTTTGATGTTTTCGTATGTGGATCATTCATTATCTTTGCTACACGGTGGGAGTGGATGCTTGACTAGGTAGCCACATGGTTGGGAGGTAATGACTTCTTACCATTTGGGTCCCCCCCAGATCTACAGATGTTGGAAGTTCGATGATGCAATTGTACTTTTATCATTCTTATCCCTATCTTGAAGACTTCTATTCAGTTGATGTAATTATATGTTATCATGTATCTTGTATTTTGATATACTTGTATCTATTCTCGCATACTCTGCAACATGTGCAGTGGATAATATCCATTATATGTATTTCATTATATCAGTTGTATTCATGCATTTTCTTATGAGATTAATATATTATATTTTATGATAATGGAAATTGTGCTTAAGACTTAAACAATTAATAAAAAAATCTTAAACATGACTCAACATGAAAGAACCCTTTGTAACGCCCCGCTCGGGAACCCAAGAGAAATAAACCTAACGTGTTATAATGTTTATTGAACTTTTTTTTTTTTTAAAGTTTAAACAACATCAAGATAACATTAATGCGGAAGCAATATGAACATACACATCAAATACACATATGCAAATATAGATACAGTTTCAATTCCTCAAGAGTTCCTTTACGTTGAGTCACATTTAATAATTTTAAATTAATTAGTTTAAGTTCCAAGTACAATGTCTCAAGATCATAAAGAAGTAATAGATACATAATCGCATAAGCAAAGCATAAGTATATCTAATACAATGAAAGTACATCCAATCAATAACATCCACTGCACATGTCGCAGGGTATGTGAGAAAAGATACAATACATCAGAATACATGATAACATATATACATCATCTGAAAAGAAGTCTCTGAGATAAGAAATAAGAATGATAAAGGTACATCTCCTGCAATGAACCTCCAACAACTGGCAATGTGAAGGGGGACCCAAATGGTAAGAAGGCACTACCTCCCGACCGCGTGGTTACCTAGTCAAGCTTCCACTCCCACCATGCAGGGAAGATAATGAACGATCCACATACGGCTATCAAACATAAAACATTCCTAGGCAAGGAATACCTACTAGCCAAAACTATCTCAAAGGTAACACATACTACTCAAGAAGATAAAATAATCCAAAAGTAAGAACACTCAATCCAATACTGACACCACATAACCAAACATCATACACGAACCAAGTATAAACCAAATACCAAGATCATAAGATAAAGTCAACGAAAGATAATCATCTCAAGTCAAAAGCCACATGTCAAAAGTACATCATCCATGAATCACCAATCATCATCAATGAAAGTAAATAGCCATAATAAACACATTCGACAATAGATACACCACATCTAACAATAAGTACACCACCAGAGATACACAAATCTACAGAGGAGACTCAGGCTACATACTAGGGAGTGTCATCACATGGCTGCTTGAGTTACTCTGGACTGATCTCTTAAGAGACCCCGGACCCTCAAGCGTTGAGTTACCCCGGACTGGTTACTATGAACCCCGGACCCTCAACATCACACATATGGAAACTAGAAAGCCCTCTCAAGAAGACGAGGCACTCATCTCATTCCCATCCTTAGTCTATACAAGCACTCAAGGCATGGGTAAATCAAAAATCTCTAACTTATCTTTTTACTGTGTTTTCCCCCCCATAAATTTTAATTACTAGGTTATCACTTATTACATAACTTGCATTAGGTTACCCTGGTACTGACCACTTTGGGTCCCGGACCCCTATGCAAGCCACTCCCAAGTCACATACCTAGACAACCTCTCCTAAGCACATAAAAACACAGTTGTGTCCCATACCACAACACCCATAAAGATCAAACTTGGTTCCTTAACAGGCAACCTGATAACAAGATGGATCAAACTAAATCCAAATACATAAATGCTCACAAAACAAATCTCATAAGTATAAACTCCAATTTGAATCACAAGAATCATCATAACATCTAGCCACATAATAGTATCCAAGAAATCTCACAAAACCTTTAGTGTACATCCTAGACTGGTCGACATCTAAACAACACCAAAATCCAAAAAGAAATATAGACAGTACATAGAAAACATCATAGTCTCACATTTGGATTTGATTGATAATATATTGTTGAATTAATGTAAGGTTTCAATTTTTGTTTTCAATATAAGTTTCAATTTGCGTTTCAATGTATGTTCAAGTGTATACGATTCTCAGTATTACTCATACAATACACCCGTGTATTTGTTTGAATTAAGGTTTTAAATTTCCAGTTTAATACATGTTTTCAAGTAAGTAAGTTTTCCAGTTAACCTTCATAATTAACCCTTGCAATTAAACTCATTCTTGTTCATATAATAACATATCAAGACTTAGAAGTAATATTAATCATTTATTAAATTATTCGATTACTAAATAGAAATATTTTCCAATTCCATTAATAATTCAAATGGTTAAATAGTAAATATTATTAACCATATTAATTGCATTAATAAAATTAATAAACATTATTACATTTTAAAATTAATAAAAAAAAAGATTAATCAACATAGCGTATTTTTTTAAAAGCCCACCGGCTTTATAAAGGGTCGTCGGCCTCCCCATAAAGGGGTTGCCGAGCAACGTACCCTGCTGCGCAGGGTCTGCGCCAGTAGTGGTACGCTGTACCACTGCTGTCGCAGCCTACGTCAGCAGCGTACGGCGCCGGTAGGGGTTATAAAAAATTTCGTTTTTTTTTTTTTTTTTAAATTAATTTTTTTAAAATTAATTTTATTTTATTATTATTATTATTATTATTATTATTATTATTATTATTATTATATTTTTTTTTAACTAAGTCAAATTTCAATAATTTTGTTTATTAGAAGAACAACCCTTCTAATAAATTTAGATAAATTATTATATATGAAAATTTTAAGAATTGTATTATAATTCTATATTCTTTATTTTATAATATTTTTCTCAACGAACTTCATAACAATATTATTTTAATATATACATATTTTAATAACATTTACGATATTAAACTGATAGGAAAAATAAATTGAACCCTTCGAATTTTCAATCCTAAGATTTTCATTTCCAAAAACAAACCCCTTCCAAATTTAAATTTCTTAATTCCATTTTAATTCATAACCCAAATTTCAATTTAATACTAAATTTCTTTCAGAAGTAAAACAAGGTTTTCTAAATAGTTTTTTTCAATCCCGATTCCCAGAAGAAATCAAATCGCAAAAGATTCAGAAGAAAGGTAGCAAGATTCATTCAATAAAATTTGAGAAAGCAATTTCCAACAAGCACGAAGAGGACAAAGATCCGAAAGTGTTTCTAGAATGGTTCACAAACCCTACCTTGATCTGATGCTAACAATCTGGTGAAACCCTTGCTAATCCAAACCCTTCCAAGCTTCCAAAGATTTCTTTGCTCCCCTTTCCAAAAGTGTGTTCCCTGAAAACCTGTGTGTGCAATAATGACCCAAAACCCTCTAATATAGAATCTAATTACCTTTTAGGGCTTCTGTCCCCACAACTCTAAAATAATAATTACTTTATTTGATTAATTCATTCATGCACAATTAATTTCTCTTTTAATTAAAATTATTATTTTATTATTCCTTTCATGCACGTTAAGTGAATTGTTAAATTACTTTATTTAACTTTCCACTTTACTTTAATAAATTTATAACTTTTTAAATCTCATGTGCACATTATTAAAATATCTTTATTCAAGTTCACATTTTTATCTTTTAATTAATTTTATTTTTAACTCATGCATAATTCATGCGAACTATAATCTTTATGATAATTAAATATCTTTTCACTTTTAATTTCATTTTTAGAAACTTAATTGATAAAATATTTATTAACTTAAATAACAATAATATTTAGCATTTATTTAAAAATGCACTCTAAATATATTATTATTAAATTAAATAAATATAATCACGTTCTAAATTTAAACTTTAACTTTTATCTCCAATATTTAATTCTCTCTTATTAAATTAATTCATTCATGCACAATTAATTTTCTTTTTAATTAAGATATTCTTTTATTAATCCTTCATGCACTTTAAGTGAATTGTTAAATTACTTTATTTAACTTTCCACTTTGACTTTGCTTTTAAAGTTAATTTATAATTTTAATCTCATGCGTACTTTATTAAAATACTTTTATCTTCAATTTAATTCTTTATATTTAATTAATTTCTCAATTAATTAAATATAATTAAATATTCATAATATCATAATAATTTTTCATTAAATTAAATTATTAATTTAATCTATTAATTAGACTTAATTAATAGAAATTCATCAAAGACTCACAAAACAACATACGCACAAAATACACACTGGTTTAAAAAGGGTAGACAGTCTGTTACGAGTCCTCCTTGCAGGACAAGTATTATAGGCTTATGGCTAGGATTGGACCTGATCATTATCTTCCCATTCTCACCATTTGAGTATTTGTAATAGGGCACGCTCATCCTGGCAATTCAGGGAAGTCGATGCCCGGTACCTGCATCCTGCATAAAAGCCAAGCATGTACATGTATATAATATATCTAAACTAAACAGACAATGGCATGGAGTGGTTCATCGTGTAGATCCCGACTAGCAGGTGACTACGACTCCCTCCCTTAACCACATCAAACATGTCAGACAGAAAGATAAAATAAACACGCGCACCATACACATGCAAGTATGGGGTAAGTATCGTAAAAATCACAAGTCTAATATCAAATGCGCACATGTAATAATGCATCTCTATCAATACAACATAATCATCATTAAAGATATCATGTTAACATTGTTACAAAAGAAACCACATTTACTAATTAGGAATCATTAAGACATCATTAACGACACCTGAATGAAATCAACTAAGCAACAATAACTGATACATTTGTAATCAAAGTCATGAAATAATATCATAATATTACAAATCTAGTATCTCTAAAGCTAATCAAAGCATAAAATCAACCTAAAAGAATTTGACAATGATAACAGAAATGTGATCTAGGGGCAGGCACTACACCCTTGAGGAATGAAATCTATAATGTAATTGAATGTGTAAATGTTGTGTTTGTGTATATTGCTTCTGTATTGTTACTTTCTTGTTATATAAACTTTAGAAAAATAAATAGTTTAGTAAACTTTGTAACATATTAGTTTTATTTCTTTTGGGTTCCTGAGCGGGGCGTTACAAATTATATGTTTAGTTATATGGGTAAACGTTATAAGAATGAATGTAAATCTGTTGAATGAGGTTATTCATGTACTAACAATTTTTGTAGCACTTAGACATTAAACAACTAGGTTACTTTACGCAATTGAAGTTTGTTGTAGTTCTTGCAACCATATGACAAAACAACTTTGAACTAATCAAATTACATAAATTTCCTTATTGACATATCAAAGGATAAGGGATTACCAAAAACCTATTCAAAAAGAATATATTTTTTACAATAAACTAGGTAATGTCTTTATCATCTCATAGAAAATGGAAAACTATTTTTCTATAACTAATGATGTTGTATAGTACTAGTAAGACTCTTTTGTGACTGTTAATTCTTTTTATGATTCAATAAATCTCCTCCCCTAGATTTGAAGAGCCAGTTGTAGGTAACAGAAGGCTTTAGTTGTTAGGTAGCTTTATGTATAACAATTTAATGTACTTGGGACAATTAACATCATTTTCAATATATTGCTACTTTCAGTTGAATATAAAGCTTGTCTATAATTAGTATGCGTATATAAATCTTTGAAGCTTTGATTTAGTTATTTTATTATGTTAGCACAATTGGATTGTTTTTGAAGCAAGCCAACTTGCAGTACATGCCCCTGTTCTTTTTTCTTTCATGTTAGCATAGATAATTAACTTTTATAGAGAGTAACTTAGCTTCTGCTAAACTTTACTATTGGATTGTCTGATGCTCTTGCAGCTTAGACAATATTTCAATAAATTTACTTCTGGCATGCTTTTAGCTTACTTTAGATATAGATAATCTTGTATTTTTCATGTTTAATTAGTTATTTGAGAACTACTTTGTTCATTGTTTTGCATTAATCATTATTGTTCATAGTTTTGACTCATTAAATGTGTGATTTTTTAAGCAATTTTATTTTCAATAGAATATATGACAACTTGAGTAAAAGCATGCACATATAGTGTTTAACCATTTCATGCCTATGTCACTAGGTTAATGCATAAATGTGTTCTATTGTCCATAAGAGGTTTAATTTTTAGATATCTTATGTCTTAGTTTATGGAGAAGGAAATTTGTCACCCTTAAGATTGATGAAATCTCAAGGTATAAATTGACCTAATAGCATGTCACTTTACTATCACTTTGGTGAGCTAGGGAGATTAAATAATTAAATTAGAATATAAGTTTAATGTGGCTGAAAAATATGTGAAATAGAAGTAACATTATGCTATCGAGAGATAAAAATATTTAGTCTACTTGAAATAAAGGAGAAATTGGTCAGAGATCAATTGTGGGCTCTATTACTCATTGTGTTGGATGCATATACAACTCAAGGACTGTAATGTGGATTTGGAATCCAAAGCAACATGCATGTATCCTATATAAACAAGGTACAAAGGCTAAAACTAGAGAGTATGAAATCAATAGCTATAAGGTTAAAGTAACTATTCTAGAGAAAATGAGGTAGTATTAAGAAGCTACATCATTCTTCCCCATGAACCTGCACACACATTGATGAGAAAAGTGTTTGGTTGTTTACTTAACAGGCCTATAGAAGTTAGAACAAAATTTTCTTGTTTCTATCTCCATGAACAACCAGATAGATATATATGATAAGAAATAAACCAATAAATGATAAATGATAATGGGTAAAGAAAGAAATTCTTAAGATAGTAATATATTGATTGAACAAGAGAAAAGATACATGAGATAACTCCCCTTTGAAGCCAAGAAGTTGGATATGGTGGACTAAAGACCAAATGAGCCTTTGTGTGTTGGAAAGTTGTAGAGTAATAATGAAAAGTGAATAACACATTGGAGGGAGGTAGTGAGAGTTGTTTGAGTCAAGAAGTTGCAAAGATTGCTTGAGAAATCATGTGGGTGACCAAGAACTTATTTTTCAAGCTCTCTCTCTTCATGTGTGTGTGTGTGTGTGTGTGTGTGAGAGAGAGAGAGAGGGGGGGGGGGAGGAGTTTAAACAAGAAATGAGGGGTCCCAATGTCAATGGTCTACCAAGGGAGACATTATACTGCCAAAGCCAATGTGTAACATCCCAACAACTGCTTTTGGTGAGTATGTGTCATGCAAACATCTCAACAACACATGAGGAGACCATTATCCTATTTATTTCATTAGTTATTAAATTATTACCCCATCATTATAATTTTATATATTTCCAAATGGTACATTGATCATATGCAACATTACCAATGGTAAATAATGTTTGATTAACATTAGTATATTTAGTTAGTTAATAACTAAATAATAGTAAATATTATATGAATGGTGATTACAAAATGATAATTATGTTGAATGAGAGTGCAAAAAATTTCAAAGGTCCAATTTTCATAAAATGGGCATATATTCCTCATTTTTTAATGAAATTTAGATTTTTAAAATTATTTGGAAAGCCATGGAGCATGAACCCCATTAAACCATTTGAGATAATTTAAAAAAATAAAGAAGCACTATTCAATTGAAGTAAACTAAGTAAAAATAACAACAAAATAGACAATAGACTTAGTCAAACCTCTTTCATTTATTTTAGCATGAGCTATAACTTGAAAAAAGGTTGGATATTAATTATAATCCATTTATGTACACCCAAAAATATCAATCAAATCAGATTTTTCATATGAGAGTCCAAACAAAACCTCTTTTATAATTAGTTAGAAGACAAGTTACAATAGGACTCTACTTCCTAATCATTGTGTTGTTGTCACTTAGAAAAATAAATTTATTCCTTGTTTAAAGAAATAATGAGACACATATTATCTATGCTTGTTAAAGATCAATTATCCTGTATATTCAAATTTGTAATCAAGCAAAGGGTACTAATTAGTTAGAAGACAAGTTACAATAGGACTCTACTTCCTAATCATTGTGTTGTTGTCACTTAGAAAAATAAGTTTATTCCTTGTTTAAAGAAATAATGAGACACATATTATCTATGCTTGTTAAAGATCAATTATCCTGTATATTCAAATTTGTAATCAAGCAAAGGGTAGTAGTTAGTAGGTGATAATTAAGATTATAGACACCAATCTATAACAATAGATCTATAAAAGTAGCAATAATTTTTTGAATTTGTAGAATGCATTTTCAATCAAAAAAGTTACTTGTCCATAAAAAAATTATCACTTACCTTGGAGTGTAAATTATCTAAGTAAGGGCCACTAAAGGTATTGTACTCCTTTGATATTTACAGAAGAAAATTCAACAATAAATTGTTGTGTTATGACATTTTTTCAGCAACCGTTGTTGCATAGATTTATTTTCAACATTTTTTAGTAGTTTTATTTATTTATTTTAGTTAATTTCTTATACACATCAATAGAATGGCTTATAAATTCCCATAGTGCAAACATATTTTAATTTTATGTTCATAGATTGACAATTTATATGTGGCTTCTAGTCCATCAAGTATTACTCAAATAACATAACTATCCATATGTTGTGAAAGTTATTATACCATCACAAATATCAAGTGGGTATAAGAGCCCCATTATTTTTTACATTGTTTTTTAGGATGGTTTCAAGCTATGAAAGTCTCTAGTTTTCATTTAAAATACTTAGAACTGTTAGAGAGTTTTGCAAATTTAACAAGGGCAACAAAAAAAGAGATTTTCGTCCCTAAAGCATAACAACTAAGAACTAACGTAATATGAAACAACTTTGGGAATCACTGAAGACATGTTCTCCAACATAATAGAAGAATTGTGTTCATGTATTGATGGCAAGTTATTGGTTTATAAGGAGGCAAACGAAAAAAACCATGTTTTTCAAAATGAAGAAGTTGACATACATAAGGTTGTTGGTCAAGATGAACATGATATTAAATCAAAAATCCTACTTCAAGAAGAGAGTTGTAGTAAAGAAAATATCAATCCTCTCATGCATAAATGTAGAAAATATATTAAAGAAGACCAAACATGGGATGTCTTAGAGGTTTTTTTCTCAACCTTCTATGCTAAATTGATATCTTTTGTTGAAAAAAATAATGACCAGTATGCACATGGTGCAGAATTTTGTGTACTTCTATCAAATAAGTCACACAAAATTGATCTTTATAAACCAACAAGAGAATTAGCCCATCAACACAAAATTGACAAGGAGGATTTAAAATGTATATTTTCATGAGGATGCCCTATTAAACATCTATATCAAATGGAGGTGAACAAATCATTGCAAGTCATGTTTGTAGTAAAATAAGAGGTCACAATTAAAGATGAAGTGGAATGTGTAGTTGCAAATGAAGGAGAATTGTTATATCCTATTTGTGAACTAAAAAATATCAATATTTAATGCACAATTAAGTTATAAGTGAGTTTATTTATGCATTTTTTAAGGAATTGCATGTATTTATTAAATTTATACATGTGTTGCGCCTCTTTCTGGCTACCTATAAGCATGAAGCATTGCAAGTTGTTGAAAAAATGAAGCTATTTCATTAACCAATGAATGATTTTATTTGAGTAAGTTTAGTTTTCTTGTTAGCATAGGTTAGGATAAGATTATATTAAATAAGTGAAGATGCACAATGTTTTAGATGTCATTATTAGTAATTGTTGCAATATAGCTAGTTTGGTGTTCTTGTCTAGTTTTTTCCTAATTGATCTTATTCAAATGACCATTTTTGGAGGTGTGCTTGGTTCATTCATATTATGTTAGTTATTTGTATCTCAAGACATGCATAATCAAAAAAAAATTGTTAAGGTGGTTATGTCTTTGTGAGATAAAAATAAAATCTCCATCCAAATGGTATTCTTCTAGTTAACCAATGTCAATGGTTATATCAAATTTCATTAGATAGAGAGATTTTCCAATAGGAACTACTATTTTATGTTTTTTTATACTACTATATTTCGATTAAGTAAAAATAGGTTTTAAAGGACCCAAAACCTTGTACAAGAAACATAAGTCTAAAAGGATAAGCAAAAAGCTAAAAATAGAGAAAAAAGCACAGATCAACAAAAGATAGGCCTCCAAGAAGAGCAAATAGTAGGCCAACCAAAAACCAAGCTGTAAAGGATAGCCAAAAGACAACAAAAGACCAGCACCCGACCAGCTAAATAGTCTTTGTCAGGTCAGTAGCCTGGTCTACCAGAATGTGCATATTCTCTACAGTGGCCTTCACCTCTCCCATCTTGTTCACTTCCTTGTTCTACTTAGAGTGAGCTCGAGTGCATTTACTAGGACCCTGGTTCTCAACCACCAAAGGGGAATCCTGTTCTTTGTCATGCTCAAAAATTTTCAGAAGATAGCCCACCTTATCAACCATAGCCTTTAGAGATTTGCTATTATTATCTACCATTTTCTTGATCATCTTTTCAATATTATTTAGTTTGGTTTCTAGTCTAATAACCTTACCCGGATTATCTGTATTGGCCTTCTCCAGCACCCTATTTTTAACTTCGAGCTGTGGAATCTTGTTCATAAGGTTTTTAACCTCTTTAGCATTTCCAATTATCTCCAAGAGTCAGTCAATATGTTGTCCTAAGGTATGCTCTCCTCTGGCGAGTTTGCTAACCTACTCCACTTCCTTACCAATAAATCGCATTTTTTGTTTCAGGATGCCAATCTCCTTCAGAATGGTCCTAGGGTTTCTTAACAGACCTTTGGAAGAACCAATCACACCCTCTATTTTAACACCATAATTCAGATTTTGCTCCTGATCCCCCTCATCCTCTTTCTCCAGCTCCACATTCTTCAAAGCATTCTGACTCTTCTCCCCTTGAAGCCTCAAATATTTTCACTTCCTCTCCATTATGTGAGAAAGAGGTTCATCATCAGATGGGGTTGAAGTCCTACCATCATTGTGACCCTTGAAACCCTTTCCTTTGCCCCCACTCCTCTTTTGGTAATCTCTCACCATTTCCTCCACGAAATCACTTTTATGCTCAGAGTCACTCCCTTCAAAAATCTTCTTCTTCTTCTGAGAGCTACACCCAAAACCTCTTTGCAAACTCTCGTTAACCCCCTCTGCATCATCTTGAGCATCCGAGTCATAACCTTTCTCCAAGAGACTGCCCTCCATGTCATAATTTGTTGCCTTCAAGCTACCCTTGGGTTTCATAGCCTTTTTGGATTTTAACACATTCATAACAAGAACCATTAAGCCCTCATGACACACATGTTCTCCATTCAAATCATTTTGAATAGCCTGGATTGAGAGGCTCAGAGATTGCCTCAAATAGAAGAGGAAATTGATCTTCACGTCATACCTAAAGTGATTAGCTAACATAAAATGATACCCATATAGCTTTGTAAACCTACCATCCAAAGTAAGGTACTCCATAATGACAAACAACACAAATCTCCAAGGTCAAGAAACAGAGGCTGTGTTGACATAAGAATTACCTATTTTCACCAATCGGCTTCTCTCATTATTTGACTTCACAAATTCATCAATGTTCCTATCCGACAACTTCCTATCCTGAATTAAAGTTGATGTCATCCATATCCAACCCTGTAGCCTCCACTATCACCTCTTCAATCACTTCTATACACTGATTTCCAACCATGATAGAGTCATCCCTCCAAGTTTTAATGAATTGTTGAGTAATGGCAAGATTATTAGCTTTGAGTCTTTCCATATAACTTGTGAAATTCTAGTGCCTAAAAATGTCCCAGACCTTTGTTTTCTTCATCCACTCCTTGCAACTTGTAGGTTCCACTCTCCTCCTTTTTCCTCCCATATTACCCCCTTCAATGTCACTAGATTTCTCTCTCTAAAACACCTGATACACACTACTACAAAAAAAAATCACATTCGAAGGACAAAATGGTAGTAACAACCCAGAATCCATGTGAAATCAAGCTCAGCTTTCTAAAAATCATAAACCATTACACCCTGAGAGTAATCAACACACAATTACAAATCTCTAACATTATCATTATTAAAATATTTTTGCTTACACCTCAATTTATCATAATCAATAAATTGGCGACCATCAGCAAGTAAAGGCTCATTATTATCCCAAATAACTTTATGCTCACTTGAACAGGCCACATTAGCTACCCAATCAGTAGTACAGTTAGCTTCCCTAAAATTGTGGGTGATAATACATATATCAAAAGAATTGATAATATGAATAGCCTGAGAAATAATATTACTAATAGTCCATGAAGGCTGAGTAATTTTATTAAGATAATTTATGATGTTGAGAGAGTCTCCTTCCACCCAAACCTTCGTCAAATTCAAACTCTTTACATAAATAAGACCATGAAGAGCAGCACAAGCTTCAGCCACATGATTAATTTGATTGCTAATAGGAATAGCCATGCAACCCACTTTATCACCATAAGAATTCCTGATAACAACTCCACACCCAGCAATGCCCGGGTTCCCTTTAGAAGCCCCATCAAAGTTTATCTTAAACCAATTCGTCAGAGGGCTATCCCATCTAGCACTATCCATTGGATTAGGTTCCTTTTTATCCTTACATGAGCTCCTTAGGTTCCATTTATGGAACACCCAGTCTTCCCAATCATTATGAGGTTGTTGTCCCAAACCATTAGTTTTAAGATTCTCTATTATAAGGGCCTTGATTTTACAAAAAACTTGATCTAAACTAGATTCCACTCCTCTAAAGACCCTATCATTGTGCTCCTTCCAAATACCCTAGCAAAGATAACGAAGAATGAAATCCCACAGTTTTAATATCATAGCATTCTTGGAAGGAGGTTTCCAACTAGTAAAGAACAACTGAATAGTGGTAGGGAAAACCCAATCCAGATTCAATAAGTTATAAACATTACCCCATAGAATTTTGGTAAATAGGCAATGCCAAGTGATATGGTTGACTGATTCACAATCATTCTTGTAGAGAACACACCTATTGATAATGATGAAGCCTCTCTTCATTAAATTGTCAAGAGTCAATATTTTATTCTACAGAAGAATCCAAAAGAAGATATTAATTTTAGGTGTCAAGCCTTTCAACCAAGCCTTAACCTAGCAAGGTTCTTCATATAATTCAAAAGAATTAGCATAGGCTGATGATATAGAAAACATTCCACTAGGATCTGACTTCCAAATCAGAGCATCCTCCTTTTGACTTTAAAAGATAGCATTCAGACACTTATTAAGATCAACCAAGTTATCATCCATTATTAAGATCAACCAAATCTTTTTTAATATTCTTGGCATTTCTAACTGAGGCCTATTGGTGTTTGAAAATGTTACCCGTTTCCAATTATCCTGATGAGAACAAAACATATCTAGGGGTAGCTAACTCCCATTTTCAACATGCCCATTTAGACACCAGGCCAACTGTAAGGCATGACCCTTCTTCTTCTTCAGGCTCTGCAAAACCTAGGCGGGTGAACCTCTTTAGATCTGACTATGTGACCAGTGCAATAACCATATTCAGGATCTATAAAAGCAGATGAAACCCCTAATTCTTCTATGTTTAACCAGGAGATCACAAGCATGAAATAGCTAAGGACATGACTAATGAAATTGGAAAGCTAAGTGCGGGTTATACTTTGAATACCTTTCAACATAAAAGGGAAAATTGATTTATATTGAGAAAAGACAGCATGTTCAATATGCAGCAAAACTTTAATGATCCTACAAATGACCAGTGCCTTATCCATTAGGGCAATCCTACACTCCAGAATTATGCATCCTTGAACATCAATCAACATATGGCATACGTTAAGACATTCATGTTCAATCTATTCACCTTATGAATTAGACAACAATATCCAATATAACCCCATACTTTCTCACATCCTTCTTAGTTAAATCTGCAACCTTGTCTGAAACCATAAGCAATTATATGACTCCTTGAGTTAAAGGCAAGCAAACTTCAAACATACAACTGGGCAATTGGAAATAGGTTCAAGATCTTTGTTCTTGAACATATAAGATTACAAACTCAGCAAGAAAGGAGACAAAATTATATTGAAATTCAAAACCTTTTGCACATTGTATTTATCTCCTTGAAATAAGTACATTAGGAATGCATAAAACAAGATACAAGATCACACTACTGTATCAGAACTATCTATGAAATCCATATGCTATTCATACAAGACATGCTAGGTATGTGGTTTTCACAGCCTGAGCAGAGCTCTAAGAACTAAAAAAATAGAAAACCAACCAACAACCCCCTTTCTCTAGCCTTGGGATCCCACTTAAATACTGTGAGATGCAACAAGCTTTAGGCATAGAGAACTGACAAGTGTCCCTTACAAAAGATATCACAAGTTTGTAATGGAAGAAAGAAGGAAAATGATTAATAGAACATCTCGTAGATCAAAAATTTTCCTATAAGCTCCTTTTCTGTTACCACTTTTTACTGATTCGGCTCTACCACTGATTTGTTGTGTGCGCAGTTGCTAAAATCACCTTATCAATGACAAAATCAACTCTGAAAAATACGCACCAACCTAGGCCCGTGGGTTTTTTCAAGATGACTACTGAATGAGAATCATCTTTACTTCCCACTCTTTACTGATCATGCCAGGCTTTAGAAATAACAGAATCATTACTTAGCATGCAGTACAAAAGTCAAAAAACAATGTGGTTATTAAAAATAACAAAATAGGGATGCATTGATCCCCAACCACGTCTTCTTCCTTAACCAACTTCTTGCCAAAATTTGCCATCTACTAACACAAAAGGGGGAACACACACAAAAAGTGAAAAAGACTATACCCCACGGTATAAAATCTTCCTCACCCTCTTCCAAAACTATGCACAGGGTCTCCAATATTTCTGCTACCCTGGCATCAAACTAAGATGCTTTGAAAATTTGTTTAAAAGATGATGTTTCTGCTGAAAAGGTTGTTAGCTTACAAATTCTATTCCTTGTTCTTCTTACCACCTTGGTGACTTGACTATGACACCTGATTACTAGCTTTTCTCTATCAAAAAACCATACACAGGCATACGAAGCTAACATTTTCCTTTTTTGAACCATCCTCTGAAAATAAATAAATCATTTTTCAAAGTATCAGTGTCCCAGAACCAACTACTCTTAATGAACAATCCTTCCACTATCCATACCCTCAGACTTAGTGAAATCTTTAGAAACATCTTTTGAATCAATCACCAGGACTGAAAAATGAAAAGACTTTGGTATACAAACTTACTTGAAGCCTTTTCTTTTATCTCTGTAACTTCTGCATTTTATCCTTGAGCCAACTACTTGACACTCGTGCCAAATTTATCTCAATCCCAGCAGCAATTTTTTTTTCTGTTCATAGATGACTCACGAATTTCTACTCGCACAAGTTGATATTGGGAAAATCTCACTCGTTACACCCTGTTCTTTACTTTCACACGTGAAGGTTTTGATGTCTCATTAATATGCATAATGATACCACCTTCAATAGTAAAATATGCATTGTCGATCTTGAAGATCTTATAAGTTGAAATTGTGAGCATGACGGCTTCAAAATCCACTAGGCAAGCTGGTCCAGAACAACCCAATCAAAATTAGCCATGTGTGCAATTTATCTTTTAGTGGGCGCTTCTTGCTTCTAAGAAATGCAAACACGCAAGAACCACAGATCTGAATTGAATCAACGACCTGAGTCCGCCCCACATGTCAGGCTTGCGCATTCCCGCACTTCTTATCTTGCGAGCATGTTGATATAGCGGGTCAGTGCCCTCCATCGATCTAAAGAAGATCAACGGTTGATGAAGAAAATCTTGAATAACCATTGCACTGTTCCTTTATCACAAAACACGTGACACTTCAAAATGGCATGATTTGGTTAATTGTGATACGGGTCCACAATCCTTTTACCCGCATTATAAAATCATACGAAGATAAAAAAATGTGAGCAAACGCTAGCCTTTGATGCTGGCTTAGATCGACGGTGACTCAGAATTTCAATAATAGGCGGCCCATCACAATAATCCTGACCAATGAGAAAATACCTTTTATTGCATGTGTTCTGACAAACTTGACTGCGGCATTCAAAACTTTGGCGCCCATGACATCGTTACTTCCTCGCATTTTGGTCCCACTGTGCCATGCATCGCAAAGTGGCATGCTCACAATATTTATCTGCCTCTCATCTTGAAAATGCAGGTATGCCTCATTCGTCGATCTCACACAGATCGACGATGTTCATAACTTGTGCTCTTCACTCGTACAAACATCTCCTTGTGTCTTCATAAAGGACAGATGTCACTTATGCGCTTGTCCGCTTTATTTAAATCATGCTCATCTTCATCTTGCGGGCAAGCGGCATCCAGTGATCTTAACCAAGATCAACAGTGAGTCAATCTTTTGAAAAATCTTGGGCCCACGTAATCAGACTGTGCTACGTGCCCTCTTCGCGCTTCCCCGCATTTTTGTAATGGCCTCGCATTTTGAAAATGCGAGAATGCATGGTCCGTCGATCTGAACATGATCTACGATCACCGAGACTTGCATGGTAAGTTTGAAAAGCAACTTTTTGGATTTAAAAATGTGTAAACCCTAATTACCTTAAACTTGAAATAGATTTAATCAAAACATTATTTCAAGTTTGCCTAAGTTTTAAAAAGGCATGCCCTGAGCAAGGAAACGAGAAGGGGCTAAAGGATTTCAAAGGATGTGGTGGATTTGTATAAGGAAAGGTTCTTGACTGAATTCTGCATATTAAATGGGGTAGAAAGCAGATTTTAGTATTTTTTCAAAATAAGAGTTTGTCATATAACTCAAAATGACAAATTATCATCATGGAAGGCTTAGGCAAACTGAATGAAAAGTGTTAGAGACATTGAACATCTTAAGGGTCTCAAATGGACAGCCGAGTGCACATTCAATTATGGGCATTCATAGGGCTTGACTTTCTCAAAATTTCAAATGGATGCTCAAAATGGGAATGCAATTTTGAGCGCCAAAAAGGCCTCCCCCATAACAATAGATTCATCAACAAATTGTTGATGGGAGCATATTAAAGTAGAAGAGGAAGGATTAAGGCCCACAAAGTCTCCCTTCATCGCCATATTTTCCACAAATCTCCCCAAACATTTAGCTAACAGAATGAAAAGAATAGGAGAGATTGGGTCTCCTTGTCTAAGACCCCTAGAAGCCTTGAAGAGGGGAGTAGGAGATCCATTAACAAGCACCGAGAAGGAAGTCAAAAAAACCAACATGAAGATCATATCTCGGAATCTCTTATTAAACCCAAACACTTCTAGACCTCAAAGAAGGAAGTTCCAGTCCACTCTGTCATAAGCTTTGGAAAGGTCAAGATTAAGAAGAAAATGTTCTTTCTTGGAAATCGAAAGGGAGTGAATATTTTCATGAACAGTAATAATGGAATCCAAAATCTGTTTACCAGGAACAAACCTATTTTGATGTCTTGAAATGACAACTGGAAGAAGAGGAAGGATTCTAAAGGTCAACACTTTGGATATAATATTATAAAAATAATTACACAGGCTGATAGGCCTAAACTGATCCAAGCTATCTGCTCCTGGCTTCTTCAGAATAAGAGCAGTGAAAGTTCCATTCACTTCTTTAAGAATATTCCTAGAGCCAAAGAACTTCTTAACCCCATTACAAACACCAAAACCAATAATGTTCCAGTACTGATGAAAGAAGAAAAACGGGAATCCATCAAGACTAGGGGCTTTATCTCCCTCAAAAGAGAAAACAACCTTGGAAATCTCATCCAAGGAAGGGATAGAAGTGAGAAAATTATTTTGATCCTCAGAGACACAAGAAGGGATGCAATCAAGAAACAAATTATGCTTTTCCAAATCCAAATCAGGGTCACCATGAAGCAAGTTACTTAAAAACTCCACAACCTCCCTTTTAATAACCTCCTCATTTTTAGTAAAGCCCTCTTCCATTTTAAGTCTTAAGATTCT
Organism: Cupressus sempervirens; assembly: GCA_028749045.1. NCBI lineage: Eukaryota > Viridiplantae > Streptophyta > Pinopsida > Cupressales > Cupressaceae > Cupressus > Cupressus sempervirens. The sequence goes on along the minus strand of CM053784.1, from coordinate 647,140,520 downwards.
ATTTTCCATCCTATGCTTCAAAGTAGTCATATGAAAGAACTTAGTATTACGGTCACCTTCCTTCAGAAAAAGCTTTCTAGAATGCTACCTCCAAAAAATCTCCTCCTTAATGATAATGTCATGAAATTTGACCAGTTTGACGCTTTCCTCCTCCCTTGAGACAGCCTCATAACCATCAATCTGAATCCTATCCTGATTATCCTTTAGTTCCTCCAAAATCTTTTTTGAATTCTCAAAGATGTTTCCAAATGTGTCTTTATTCCATTTTTTTATATTTTTCTTGACATTTTTCAATTTAGTTGCTACTTTAAACATTGTTGTACCTTCCACATGAATACCCCACCACTCCTTTATGAGGATCTCCATGTCCAGATGAAGAGTCCACATTTTTTCAAATCTAAAAGGGAAATTTCTCTGATAGTTAAGCTTATCAGCCACTAAAAAAAATTGGGTAATGGCCTGATCCAACACGGACTTGAGCACTGAGAGAACATTTGTAATATAGGAACCAATCATTGCTAATAAGTGCTTGCTCCATTGCTAATTTTTTATACTACTATGTTATTGCACAAAACCAATCAACAAATTTTATAGCTATGAATAATATTATTGAAGATAGTTCTTAAAGTTGTTGAAAATAATACTGGAGATTATTCTTGTAACCATTGACAACAAATCCAGAGGTGGTTCCTACTGTCGTTGGTATTAGTTCCAAAAATAGTTTCTACAACTTTTAATAGTAGTGTCTAAGACATTTGTTGAAACCAAAGGAACCAAAGTGTGGAGTGAATGCTCATATGATGAGATGACATGTCAAATAGTAAACATGTAACAATTTAGGGGTATGTATATGTAGTCATTTAGGGCATATCATTCAATTTATATGGGCTAGCACATTTAGCTATTCACGTATATTTTTATGAATGTCTAGTTTTTAGTAATATTTATCATTTTCTTAGTCAATTTCCTACTAATTCATTATAATGTTTAATAAATTATAATTTCTCTAACTACATTATTCATAAATGATTTATTCTTACACCATCATCCATACATTTTCAAATAAGAACAAATGACCTTTCAACTAAGGTAAAATGTATATGCCTTATATTATATCCTAGACGATAGGAGAATGACATTTCTATAGTTGTATATTTCATTAATTTCTCTAAAACCTAGTTTCCTTTTAAAGGTTAACAACTCCTCTTGATTTATTTTAGTTTCCTGAATAAGAATAATGTCTAGATTATAGTTACTTAGACAACACTTAAGTAATCTTTTTTTTTTAGGTACATTAAGGCCCCTAACATTCCAAGTTAATATCTTCATTTTTCCTTGGCAAGGATTTACCCCTTCCCTACATAAAAAAGATTAGTTAATTTGGTTTGTCCCTCAGCTTCTACATTGTTGGAGCTAAGTGTACTTGGAGACTTCTTGCCTCTTTTTCTTTTAATTCTATTTAAATTTGGAGTGGTCAAAGCTTCCTCAAATTGTTCAATGCCTTTGAGGTTATCCAATTTAACCATTTGGATTAGTTTTTTTATAAGATCATTTGCAATATATCCTTCACCACTTGATTCCAAATGTTGCCTTTAACATTTCTTTTTGGAGAATCATTCCCTCACTTACAACTTCCTTAGTTAAAGTATTGATTAAATCCTTTGTAAGCTTATCATAGAAAGAATCTTTATCCTCTCGATTCAATCCTAAGATGGAGGCTTTAGCACCTATCTAGGAGCTTGGCTCCCCCTTTGATGTTGAAAGTAGGAGAGCCTCTATGGGAGGAGCAAGGGGATTCAAAGGACCAAGCTCATGTAGCTGAGGTGGTGTGGCCCTAATACTATCGAATTGGCCACCTTCATCATCAAAGGCCTTAGTAGTATTAAAATTTAGAGCACTAGCCACAAGATTGAATTATGCCCCTCTCTCAAAGTTGAGGAAGGAGTTGAAGGGGCCACCACCTTAGCCAATAGGGATTCTACAATTTCCCCTTCCTTAATAAGAGGTTCTAGAGGAGGGAATTGAGTATGATCAACATAAGCGGGTTCTCCACCAGAGATGACAACCCCCCACCCTCCCCCAAGCCCTTACTTCTATAATTTCCCCTTCATCAATAAGAGGTTCTAGAGGAGGGAATTGAGTATTATCAATATAAGGGGGTTCTCCACCAATCATGACAACCTCCACCCACTCAACCCCCACCCCCTCCCGGCCCAGAAAATTGAAAACAATGTTAATATCAAAGCTAGGGTAAGAGTAAGGATTTAGAATCTTATGATCCCTAATTTTATTACACTTCCCACACATTATACTTCCCACACAAAGGAAGCTTCTACAAAATATTTCTTTATAAATTTCCCATATATAGTTTTGATTGGAAGTAGTATATTGATTAGATTATCTATATAGTGCTAAATTTAGTCTTAGATAATTCCATTTCTACTAACATTTTAACATCCATTGAAGAGACAAATTATTCTGCTAACCCTCTATAACTACCTATTGAATCCCCATTTTGTCTAAGAATATCACTCTATAAGAGTTCCACCAAAAGATTTTTAGAAAATATACATTTTAAAACTTTAAGATTGTAGAAGGATAAGGATCAAAATTAGGTTCCCAACTAATCAATTTAAAGTGATACCCTTAAAATAATGGGATTACCATACAAAAATTTATTTCTAAGATCTAAATTTTTACAATATAAGAAGAGAACATTGTTGCTAAGAGTAGAGATACTTACCTGGTTGTCAAGAGATGTCTTCAACCAATCTCTTGCTTTGATTCTAGACGGTTTCACCCCATACCATCTTGCAAATAAGTTATTGGTTTTTCAATAGTCCCAAATGCCACTAGTGTAAATATTGTTGAGAATTAGAGTTTGGTATTCCTCCGATGGGAGGATAGGAGCCCCAGGTATCCTAGGAAGAGAGGCATATGCCACTTCTACGGCATTGGAAGGACATGAAATGTGATGCTCAACTTTATTACAAATTGGATATGGAGAATGGATTTGAATAGGATAATTATTCTTTGGAACCCTAGGAGGACCCAAAGTGATCACATTTGTGCTAGTTGTAAAAGGAGATGTGCTAACAGGGAGAACCCACATCCTATTCTTTTCCTTTTGTAGCTTACATTGTCTTGATCCATGGGATTCCTATTAGTCTCTAATTGTCTCCTTCTTCCTTCTTTTCAAGTTAGGCATGCAATTTACCCATCCTAAATTAGCATTTTGAGATGCAAAGATGGCAAGAATCTTTGTTGAAGCTGGAAAGTCCCCCATTAATGCATAGAAAGAATTCCTAGTAGGAATAGCACCAAAGAACCCCTATTTAAAGATCTTGAGGAGTTGGATGGAGGGATCTTAATTGGAGGAGCTGAAGAAACTACAAGATGAAGGTGAACATAAAAAGGAGGTCAAAAATGTGTAGAACCCTTCTTTTTGTGAGCCACTATTTCTTTGCTTTGCTTTGGAATTAGAGAAACACGTGAACTAAAAACCCATTGAATTATATTCAAGTATACTCTCTCATTTTAAAAGTTTTATTGAAAATTTCATTAATTTAATACTTGAAAATTTTCCACTCTTTTAAGTTTAATATAAGCACTTGTAAACTAAAATTATAATTAATAGACACCACAAGATAATTTTATTAATGCTCACCTTTCTTTGTAAGATAAAATAAATTATTTTATTAGACAAGTCACTGCTTATATTAAGCAATTTACGAAAAAAATTATTTCATACCTTTGAATATATTTTCGCCTATTTTTAATTTTGTATTAGAAAAATAAAACATCAGTGTCATTTTGTTGTCTAGCAGAAATTATCTTTCTTCGTCTTACTATTTAGCTTTTGTTTTTGTAACTAAAAGAAAATACTAATCTTCTATTGTTTGATATTCCTACATTCCAAGTTATATATCAATTTAAAAGAGTAAATGATGGAGCTTGTTACACCTTTGTTATAATTTTTTCTTTCACTGTAATTTCCTTTTCCCTTCTATCATCTATGTAATTCAAGTGCTAAGTATCCACTCAAAGAAAAGATCTACTTAATTGCAAGCAAACGTACCCCAAATCCTATTAGTGACTTGGTTGTTTTCTTAATTTCCCACCCGTTCCTTACTATTTAGCTTTTGTTTTTGTAACTAAAAGAAAATACTAATCTTCTATTGTTTGATATTCCTACGTTCCAAGTTATATATCAATTTAAAAGAGTAAATGATGGAGCTTGTTACACCTTTGTTATAAATTTTTTTGTCACTATAATTTCCTTTTCCCTTCTCTCATCTGCGTAATTCAAGTGCTACATATCCACTCAAAGAAAATATCTACTTAATTGTAAGCAAACATAACCCAAATCCTATTACTGACTTGGTTGTTTTCTTAATCTCCCACCCCTTCCATATTAATATCTATTCTTTTTATTTCTAAATATATCATATGATTTTTAGTATTACAAGCTTGTTGAACAAGAATAGAGATCCCAAGAAATTTCATCATATCTCTACCTACAAATGAAGCCATTGTAATATATCAATTCTCCAAATTAAAAGTGTGTTTCAAAAATTAAGCATATCCCTGCAAAAATGTACATGTAGGACAACAAAAACCTATCAATAGTATATCATCATGTCATTGAAGCATGATAACCCAAGTGATCAATATGGATTATGTATTATGATGAATTCATCTATAATACTTTTAGATTTTTGGTATAGTGAATTAGTTTTCCATTAATCAAAATTTATTTTAAAAATTACTAATTCTAACTCTAAAGTATAGTACTTTGTAAAATAATTAAAATTTTAATAACAATTATAATTAGTATGATAACAACAAGTGCATGCCACTACATGGCACATGTTGGAAAATATAAATGATGATCTCAAGATTTATTTCCGTCAAATTAGTCTTCCATAAGTGAAGAAAAGGTCATATTAATACATGTAGAAAAACACACACAAAAATGGTTATAGATGAATACAACTTGTATCAAGTAAATTATATGGTGAGTGCTAACAATTCACTTAACAATATATATATATATATATATATATATATATATATATATATATATATATATATATATATATATATATATATATATATATATATATATATATACGCATATGTATATACGCATATGTATATACACATATGTATACATATACATATATGTATATATGTATATATTGTATATATATACATATATGTATACATATACATATATGTATATATACATATATGTATATATATATATGTATATATATACATATATACATATATGTATATATATATATATATGTATATATATACATATATATATATACATATATGTATACATATACATATATGTATGTATACATATATGTATACATATACATATATGTATATATACATATATATATATATATGTATGTATATCTATAGATATATATATACATATATGCATATGTACATATATATACATATATACATGTATATATGTATATATATGTACATATGCATATATGTATATATGTATATGTATATATGTATGTATATATATACATACATATATATATACATACATATACATATATACATATACATATATACATATATATACATATATACATACATACATACATATATATATATATATATATATATATATATATATATATATATATATATATATATATATATATATATATACATATATATATCCTAAAAATCATTATATATATTTTAATTGATTTGTTAGCTACACATACGACTAATGCTTGTGAGCTATTTATTGTATTTACTACATAATAAATATATATATCCTAAAAATCATTATATATATTTTAATTGATTTGTTAGCTACACATATGACTAATGCTTGTGAGCTATTTATTGTATTTACTGCATAATCAATTAAAATAATTAAAATATTAAATAGATTTATAGATTTTAACTAGTATTAACTTAAATTATTATATTTTCTTTATGTCTCAAATTTTGTAGTTGTAAAGAGTACAATAACTTTGAAATAGATTAGATGGTCAAATTATTGGAAACTACAAATGATGATTGTGAGTCCAATTATTCTATTATATATTTTAGTTTTTATTAACATACGTTAATGCATTTTTTTTGTATGACTCAAATTTTGTAGTTGCTAAGAATATAAAACAATTTAGTTCTTAGATAGGTTAGATGTATAATTTATTGTAAAATACAAATGATGACCCTAAAGATTTTTCTTTGTCCCAAAGATGAAGCATAACTCATACAAATACACATGGAAAGAACAAAAGATGGTCCCACTTCTTCCCTTATATGAGTCAATTGTCTAGTCAAACTCATTGACCCATGTAATATCACCCCAAAGTGTACTATTCCAAGTGAAAAGTGCTTAGCAATGAAATTTCCTAGAAGATTAAGTTGAGGAGTTAGAAATTATAATAGTGCATGATTCCAAGATCCTTATATATAAATACAAAACTCTTATTCATTAAAACACATTTAACAAATTCTTTGCATAAGTCAAATTTTTTAGTTGTGAATATTATAAAACAAATAGTTTTAAAATTAACTAAATTGTGAAATTATTGGAAAATACAAATGCTGATTGCAATACCATTTCTCTCTTTATAGATTTTAATTTTTATTAACATTCAATAATCTATTTTTTTATATGTCTCGAATTTGTAGTTTTTTTAATGGAATAGACATATCAAAATATATTATTAAAATAAGCTCAAAAAATCAAACAAGAAATATAATTGGAAGGAAAAAAACATCTCCCCCGAAATTCCCCCAGATTCATATGGACAGCTCCCAAAATTTAGTAGTTGTTATGAATAGTTCTAAGCTAGATTATATGCTTGAGTTATTGGAAAATACAAATGATGATCATAAGATAGATTTCCTTGCATCCTACAAAGGTAAAGAAAATTCATACAAATACATATGGAAAAAAGTTAAATCACAGTCAAAAGTCAAACTCATTGACTTGTGTAATACCACCTCTCCCTATTCCAAAAGAAGTGTTCTTAACAACAAAGTTTCCTCCAAGATTAATTCCACTAGACTTTGAAATTATAATAGTAAATAATTCCAAGACTTCTTTATATATAAAATTGTATACAAAACCCTTATATCTTAAAATGTATTTAACAAATTCATAGGCCTTTAAAAAAAAAAGTACATCCCTATATAAAGTGATAACTTGGTAAGTTGCCACAGTAGCAACCAACAAATAGCACAGAGGGTTGTATAGAGGTGAAGTCATAATTCTAGTCAAGTCAATCTTTACAAAACTACTAATACTAACCACCCTTTTGTAGTTGATGAAAATTGTTCATTAACACTTTATCCATCCTGAGTGCACCTATGTGCCTTATTTTTAAAATTTATAATTTTTGTTTGACCATGTTCCCTCTTAAAATGATCATTTTATATGAGACCACTACGTCACAATTCCCCTTTCAACTAATATTGTGTACATGTCTAGTTATGACAAGAATAAAGGTATTAGAAATTCAATGACTAGTAAAATTGCTTCCCATTTGAGCTCCCCAAAAATTAAACTCTAATGTTTTTTTCCCTTGAGGATGACCCTAAAGGAGAAGACTATACATTGTCTACCTCCAAGAGGAAAGGAAAAAAACTTTATCCTCCCCCTAAAGAAGATAAATTCTTTGTACAAGAGGTTAACACTGATAATAATGAGGAGGTGGAGGAAGAGCATAGTACCCCTCAAATATCCAATATACTAGTAAGTAGGTCTGCTAAAAGAGGAAAATTGCTACTTGTCGATTATGATTCTGAGGAAGACACAAAATAAGGGAATCTAGTAGTTGATAAGGAGATTGGTAAGAATAAGAATATAGAGAATGAGGATTTGGAGAATACTGATAGTGGTAGCTAGCAAGAAATCAATCTCCAAGAGCTCATCGTACACTTCTGATAAAGTGAAGGGAGGACCTATCAATCCTAGCACTAACATGTTTCTAACTAAGGAGAATGATAGTGTATCTACCATCAACGTAACTTCTACCTCAGATTTGATAAGCTTATAGAGTGAGGTGGATAGTCTTAAAAAGGATGAGCGAGAAGAAAAGAAAACTTTGAAGCATTTCTAGGTCTAGTCTCCATGTGATGTGGGACTCTACAACGTATATCTACTTGATGCAAAAAATAATTCTTGGGGGGCATAAAAAGGAGGAAGGAAATGATAAATATTTTCTCAAAATTCCTCATTAACAATTAGTCTCATGTATTACATCAATCTTGTTTCTATACTAACAATTAGTCTCATGTTACCTCTCTAGGGCTTTCTTGTATATTTTTGTTGATAGATCATGTGGCTTTTTGAACTATTTTTAGTTGTGTTATAGAAGGCTATACTAGTAGGTTTTGGGATATATTTTCAGTTTCTTTTTGTTTGTTTGGTTTTACTATGTACTATGGTGCTATCTTTCATGGGTACAGGCTGTTGAATTATTGTCTATGTTTATCTCTTTCTTAGTTATGTTCTAGGTTACTTTTGATGTTTATTTTTTATTTTTGTGTTGTGCCTATGTGACCTCTAACAATGGTGTTGTAAGGGTCGACACCCTATTTTTTGTTGTTAATAACAAAAAACAAGTCACGCATAAGAAACAAACACAAAACACAATCTCTTTAAAGTCATACAGTTTCCCAAGTCTATAATCTTAGTATTTTTTATTTTTACTTTAAAGTATGTAATATTTTTTATCATCAACCTTTGGAATCATTGTGCATGATTCATCATTGCAATGAAAATAATAATTAGAAAACATAAGTATTAATTTCATTCTAATGATGGATCATGTAATATGATGTGAAACTAAAACCAATTCTTATCAAGAACATTTGAAATCAAAATGTGTGGAATATTAAACATCATCGTTCTTATTTTCTTAAAGATCTAATTTATTACTTAATTATTTTTATTTTTTTATTTACTTAAACTACTTCTTTTCTTAGTTTAGATTTTTAAATAAATAATAATTCTAATTTTTATAAAGTATGATATAATAAGTACCTAGATGGATATATAGCTAGTACTTAGATAGATAGGCAAGAACCTACAACATAATGGTAAATTGTGAACCTCTTATCTAGGAGGTCTTGGGTTTGAATCTACTTGAACATAATAAATTATTATTATTAGTCGCGATACATAAGAACAATTAAAAAAAAGGTACTTAGATAGATGTATAACCAATTTTCTATATAAAAGTTATTTTGTTGATTAAAAAATTCAATGTCTTTATTATATTTATTGCATATTCAATTCAGTTAAGAAAATAAAATTTAATTGTATTACATATTTATATTTTTGGTAGCTATATATTATATTTTTAAATTAAAATAAAAATATATATGAAGATTCAAAATTTCTTTAAAATGATTCTATTTGTTTTATATTAGGGTTTCTAATATTATTATATTTTTGTGTACTTCATATTACTTTTGTATAACTAATGCTTGTAATTTAATAGGTATCTATTGCATTTATTATATAATTAATTAAAATAATTAAAATATTCATAGATAAATTAATTTTAAGATAGATTATATATCAAGTTATTGGAAAAATATAAATGATGATCTTAGGACTGATTTCCTTCAATTTAGTTCTCCATAAGTGAAGAAAAGGTCATGAACATGTAAAAATGTAGCAAATTAAAGGGTTTCAACACATTCTTGTACTATGGGCAAATGCCCTATCACTAAAATTAATGAACAAAGCCTATACAACTCGACACTTGGTTCATCTACATGGATGCAAAACATGCAATCAAACAAATTGTTAATGATATACATTTTAACGAGAACCAAAATGAATCTAAATGGTCTATGAATGCAAGGTTTCTAGGAATAGTTATAGTTGAACAAGAAGGATGATGATGATTGCTAGAGAGATTGCCAAATGATCAAGCCTCTATTTTTTCTTTCAAGTTTCAATTTCTCTTTTTGTGGCTTATTTGAAAATAATGCATTTAGGAGTTTATGGAAGGCATGATCCAACAATCATGTAATCTCCTAAAGAAATCAAACAAATTGTTAATGATATACATTTTAACGAGAACCAAAATGAATCTAAATGGTCTATGAATGCAAGGTTTCTAGGAATAGTTATAGTTGAACAAGAAGGATGATGATGATTGCTAGAGAGATTGCCAAATGATCAAGCCTCTATTTTTTCTTTCAAGTTTCAATTTCTCTTTTTGTGGCTTATTTGAAAATAATGCATTTAGGAGTTTATGGAAGTCATGATCCAACAATCATGTAATCTCCTAAAGAAAGCATTTTAGTGCAGTGATGAAGTTTTAGGGTAAGATAGACCTACATTTGTATTTCTTTAGGTGTTGGACCAGTGTTGAAAGAGAACATCTCATAGTTATTCCACAAGGACTTTATTGAGGAGAAAATGTAACTATCATTAGTATCATACCAACAACCCTATTATTGATACAAATGATGAGAAAAAGAATGCAATCAAGGTTGTTGAGGGATGAGATACTAAACAACTTATCCAAAGGGAAAACACCATGAGAGTATTAGCTCACAGTTTCTCATCGAACTAAAAATAAGATCACGAAAAATATTTGTAGATGTAAATTGGAAAATTCAAAACCAATAAATTGAAGTCAGAACTTTTGACAATACATAAATTTGTTATAGATTAACTTGATTAACTCAATCAATATTTTAAGTGGGGTAAGGAGTGATGTTAGTTAGCATAACATGTCCAAGTGGAACTAAAATAACCAACAAACAAAAGAGCATTGAAAACCATATTTCAGGGACACAATAGTAGCAACAAAAACCATTTTGGATACATTCAGTTGTAATGTTGTGAGAAGAAGATCATTGACCATTTCTATGACAAGTTGATTGTGGATTTATTAATGCCTTGCAAGTTTTTCCACACAAAATTTTTACATGTGCATATGGTACATTTACACATATCCTACAAACAACCTAGCCACTGATACAAATTTTAGGAAGATTGATATTGTGAGTGCTTCTGCAGGCATTCAATAATTTATACATCCACTTTTTCCCTAAATTTTTTTTTTTTTGTCACAACATCAACAACCTACACTCTTTTGCCATTGATTCTATGCTTATGATATTTTGAATATAGAATACTTGTTAGAAGTTGTAATCTTTCCTTGGTGTGTTTATAAACCAAGGTTAGACCTCCTTTCTTTATTGTTATAATATATTAGGATATAAGCCAAGGCATCCTAATATATTTCTTTTTTGTCCTTTTTCCACTACATCTTATTTTGTCCTCTAGTGGAATATGTGAGGACAAATATTTATTGTAATTTGTAATTTAGATTATTCCTCCTTAAGAGGAATCTCACACTTGGCCTCACACACTTATGAATGGTGGCATTCATAAACATGTGAGTTACATTCTAACTCCTCTCTCTCATCTCTATTTAAGAGATGACCCTCCTCTCTCATTTCTCATGAGGTTTCTTCCTCTTCTCAATTATTGTATGAGTGATTGCTCTCTCTCTCTCTCTCTCTCTCTCTCTCTCTCTCTCTCTCTCTCTCTCTCTCTCCTTAAGATTTTCATGCCTCATTCATAATGTCACAAGGGGTTTTCTTTGCTTTCCCTTTTTCAAATATCTTGTCTCATGGAGTTGAATCTTGAAGCTTTCTCTCTCCTATCTTATGGTAATATCTTTTCATGCATTAACTTGCTTAGATTCTTTCCTAGTATTGCTTATTTACATATTTCTTTTTCCATTTCTAACATGGTATTAGAGTGGTTTAATCTTTGTTTTTGAGTGTTTGCATGAAGGTACGATTCAAAGGAGACTGTTTCAAGAGAGATTTCACTAATTTCTTTTTTAATCTTCTTAAGTTGGAAAAAATTAAATTTTTTTGGGGGTTTGGCTAGTTTACTACCAAACCCGATTAACTTTTGGTTTCATTTTGTACTTTTGGTTTAATTTTGTGTAGGTTTGAGAGAGTTTATTGTTTTTTACTAATCTGGTTAAGAGGAAATTTTTTTTTAAAAAATAAAATTGGCTGGTTTACTACCAAACCCGATCTATCAAATGGATTCATTTTTTCTGGTTGTGCTCTACTCTCTGTCTGCTTTTTTTGAAAAGTTGATATTCAAAGTTAATAGCCTTGTTGCTGTTGACTATTTTTTTTTCCCTTGCGCTTCTTTGCCTATTGTCTGGATCAATGGTTTTTGGTTAACAATGTTTGATTAAAACAGAAGATCTTGAAAAATTTAGGAAATATACTCATTCCCTCAAAGATTCAAGAAAGCTCAGTTAAACTGCAATTTAAAGGGAGAAAGATCAAACTCCCTACCATTTTTTTGTTTTTTTTGGGAGATTAAACCTTGCATGAACTTCAAACAAAACCCTGTTATAGCTCTATATGTAACGTCTTCTCATTGCCTTAATATTTTTTTTATAATGCTTCCTGTTACTTCCCCTCCCTCTTCATTTTGTTTCATTTTATTCATATCACTGCATTCCTTTTAACATTTCTTTTTGGTTTGTTTAAATTAAAACATTTCTTAAAGTAGAAATCATTTTACTTAATAACATTTTTTGTATCAATTTCAATTTACATCAAATTCGTCCAGCATAATCATTTTCAACACCTCTTTTTTAATTCATCGACAGGTATACTGAAGAATTTGGTAATGGCATAAGGTTTTCATAACCGTTTAACCCCTTGTAGCAGAACATAATGTTATTATAAATTTATTTTCAGTACTAACGTTAATAGTTATACTAACATTTCCTTTGATCATTGCATATACTTTTTTAATCATTCTTAATCATTGCATAAACATTATTATAAATTATTAAATTACATGTTATTAATCCAAGGTTTGACTGTTAGTAAATAGTTTCTTTTTATCAAGTTACTTTGTCTATTTATTAAGTTTCATATTAGTAAAAACATATATTCCTAAAAGAAATGAAATTCATTTTATAAAATAGACAAGTTTCAGATTAGTAGAAAATAGATTCATTTTCTGAAATGTAACGTTTCTGACATTAGTGCAGTGACTTCTTTCAAATTATTTTATTTGATTTGCTATTGGTCGTTTTTCTTTCATTTGATGGTAGTGGTAGTGATTGTAAACTGTTATATTGACTTAGTTTAATTGGAGGCAATTGTTTTAGAAATTTTTGCTTTCATTGAACTTTTCTTGAAGACCTTTATTATGCTCTTTTTTATTATATTTCTAGTGATTTGGTGTAAATTTTTTTCTTATAGGTCTGAATTCCTAGTTCCTTTGATTTCAAAGTATCTTTCTTGTTTCAGCTCTTTTTTACGGTTAAACGTTCCTTTTCTTTCATTTGAAAGTCGTGGCCTTTCAATTTCAAGTTGAAAAACTTATCAGTGTTTTCCTTCCCTTGACGTGTTTTCTTGTTTTATCTTCTTTTAAATGGTTCTTAGAATACATCCACCTCCCGTTCTTCCTGTGACCGTTTCCTTGGTCTCTTATCTTGCGGATCTGCTCGTGAGTTACCTTGTCGAGTTTGTTCTTGCCTCAAATTCATGGCCTAAAGCTGCTATTCTTTTATCTCCTCTTCCATCTTTGTGTTTAGTTTTGCGTGGGCGGCTGGTTGTTTCTCAGCCCTTTCCATGTTGGTGTCTTTCGTTGGTCATATTTTGTTGGAGAATATCTACAGCATATCAATAGATTAACTTTTGTTTTGGTTTGTATCTGTTCTTTAGATGATGAATTAACGTTTCTTTAAGTATCAGTTAAATATTCATACCTAGTCTCTTCATTCATTTCTAATCCTAATAGCGATGTTTGGTTACAGTCTTAGTGTTCATAGTGTTCCTTATTTGCTTGCCTTTGTGACTAGAAAAGAGTCTCGTAGAACTAATTATAACTTGTTAATAGTTTTAGTCTTTGGTTCACTTTTGGTTCTATAGTTATTTGTTTATTTGGTTAATCATTTTGTTTATAACATTATCAGTTCTTTTGGTTCTCGTTTAATACTTATCACTATTGTAATAGCATTTTTAGTTCTTTTAGTTTTAGTTTTATTTGTCACCTCTTAGTCCAAGGAAACTCATGTTTGACTGTGTATTAAAAATTTCATAATCTCTACCTTTTTAAGTTTTTTAGTCTACATTTTTAATTTAGTTTTTTAACTTTAGTTTAAAGCTTAAAACTTTAATAGTTATTCTTAGTTTTATAGTTAAGTTTTCTTAAAACAAATAAAAATAATTAACGTTTCTAAATTTATTTATTTTTTTTATTTAGTTTGAAATTTTAATTCTTAAGTATTTTAATTTATTTTAATAAATTTGTAAAAAAAAATATAAATATAAATATATTATTATTATTATAAAAATTATATCCTTATTTTGAAAACCTTTAATTATCATTAAGTTTTCAATAATTTTTTGGATTTCAAATTTATGTCTTGAATAGTTTTAATGGAAAGGCCTTTAGTTTTTTTTTTAATTACTTTTAAATATTTGTAATTATCATTAATTTAGAAATTTAATAGTATTTTTTAAAAATTTAAATTAGAAGGGTGTTTTATTACAAAAAATATATTTTTTGATAATTCTTTTAAACAAAGGGAGTATTTTTTTGATTGATCAAAAGAAATCAAAGTCATTGTTTTTACTAAATTATAATTGTTCAAACAAAATTGTCTTTATAAGTATTATGAAAAGTTTAGGTGACTCCTTGGTATAAGTTCAATATAGCTAGATCATAGCTTTGTCTTGTAAATTTGCAAGTGTATTTCAATGTGGTCTAAACCACATATAAGTTATAAATGAATAGTGTTTATTGATTCAAAACTCAATATGATTCCATGTATATGTATCTTTGAACCACGTATCCTTGAACTATGGTGTTTCAAACCTTTTATAAGCTTCTTTCTTAATCATTGTTTAACATTCTGTTAAACTAACTTGCTCGTTAAATTGATTTGCACTTTAAACTAACTTCACTATTTCTAATTGATTTCTCGATCCTTTCTTTGTTCATATCTCTCTAACCATTTTCTTCATTTATTCAATTTCTTTTCTGGATACTTGTTTTTGTTCTTTCATATATTTTCCTTGGTGGGCCCATCCTTTCTGTATCCACACTTATGTTCACCTTGCATGGAGATTTTAACTGATATCTAATAATTTATGCTTATTGCTCTTCCAAATACTTCTTATTTATCTCAAATTATTTAGGTTTATGAGTTATTTTACACTATTGACTTCATTATTTAATGATTTGATTTAATTTTACTATGTTCTATTGATCTATCTACAAATGGTTGCAGTTTTATGCTTTTATAGCATATCTTTATGCTCATGGTAGTAGTTTATGGTTTTATACCATTGGTTTATATGATTTTTATTTGATTTTGTGTAAGTTGCATCTGGAGCCAATTTTTTCAAGGTTAACTATGGTGGACCCGACAATTTTAACTAACTCGTAGTTGCCTTATCTGGCCCGTGGAGTATCCCTCCAACCTATAATTGGTGTGCACTTACTTCAATGGAGTTTCCCTCCATTTGTTCCACTTTGTTCCTCAATGTGAGGATGATATTTTATGGGGATTTCCCATTCCAAACTCCTTGTCTCCTTTGTGTATGCTCCTAGTTGTGATTTATTCATGGTATGACTTCCTACACTTTGCTCATTTTTTAGTGTATAGGTGATGAGGCTACCATATCTTGGAGCACTCCAATATTGGAGACTCTATTTGAGAAAGTTGTTTTGACCCATGTTGATCTTTTTCCTCGTGGCAATGATGTTGCTTGTCCATGATGGATTTCTTATTTGAAGATAATATGTTGTTACTCCTCATAAACCCTTCCTTTGGTCCACATCAGCAATCATTCTTGGAAAAACTGTAACTTGAATTATTTGGTGCTTGAGGCACATGTTCTACTTACTTATTATTGTCTCTCTTATATTTCTTTAATAAATATACAATGTGATAATGTTCTGCATACTTTATTGCCTAGATCATGGGTCATGTAGGTGATGGAGTCACGACCCATTCACTTGTAGTGGGATGACTCATTAGTGGATTGTCTATATCCATGTGATTGACACAATGTTGATGCAGGTTTCATTAGTTGTCCTTGCTTGTGGTCATTTTTGCATTAGTATGTTCCTTTCATGAGAGATTTATTGCATCTATTATGATCATTTTGAGCTTATGACTTATTTTAGATATCATGTTAACTCCACTGCATGTTGGTGAACATGTTCATTTATCCTCATCTCTCTTAGTTCCTCCTTGATTAAATTATTATAACTTCATTTTTTTACTAACTTGACCATTCAATGTAACTCTACTTGTGGATAGTTGTCGTGTTTTTTGTTCTCTGCCTTTTTTTTTTTAGGTGATCCATCAAGGAACCTTCTCAATTTTTCACATATGAAGATGTGTCTATGCTTCCACTTGATCACATTCAAAGGACTCATGTACTTCTCTTGGATCTACAAATGTACCATATGGCTTGAAGATAATCAAATTACTTCATATTGAAGATTAAGTTGCAGATTGTTGTAAATTATGGGTTTAATACCCCTTGATATATTTACCCCAAGTAAAGATTAAAGAGGGGTGTTAGAAGTTGTAATCTTTCCTTGGTGTGTTTATAAACCAAGGTTAGACCTCCTTTATTTATTGTTATAATATATTAGGATGTAAGCCAAGGCATCCTAATATATTTCTTTTTTTCCCTTTTTCCACTACATCTTATTTTGTCCTCTAGTGGAATATGTGAGGACAAATACTTATTGTAATTTGTAATTTAGATTATTCCTCCTTAAGAGGAATCTCACACTTGGCCTCACACACTTATGAATGGTGGCATTCATAGACATGGGAGTTACATTCTAACTCCTCTCTCTCATCTCTATTTAAGAGATGACCCTCCTCTCTCATTTCTCATGAGGTTTCTTCCTCTTCTCAATTATTGTATGAATGATTGCTCTCTCTCTCTCTCTCTCTCTCTCATTCATAATGTCACAAGGGGTTTTCTTTGCTTTCCCCTTTCAAATATCTTGTCTCATGGTGTTGGATCTTGAAGCTTTCTCTCTCCTATCTTATGGTAATATCTTTTCATGCATTAACTCGCTTAGATTCTTTCTTGGTATTGCTTATTTACATATTTCTTTTTCCATTTCTAACAATACTAAATATGAGAATTTAGAATTCCAAGCCTATGTTGCCCAAGAGTAGTAGGCAATAATTTGTCGATCAAAGCATTGCATGAAAATGTTGCTAAAATATTTTCTAAAATTACCTTTAGAAATAATGTGTAAACATATTCCAAGATAAAGCATTCAATCTAATATACTCAATTTGATAGATCCAACATCTTAAAGCAAGTTGTCAATATTGTCAATTAGCCATGTGAGATTTTAGCTTAAATTTAGCAAAATATTATATAAATGTAAACAAAGCACCATCATTAATTTATTAGATCATTACATGTAAATTGGTTAAATTAAAATATAAGGAATTATATTTGTGAGAGCATGTTAATCTGCTCAATGCCATTCATGTTAATCTTCTCAATGTCATTCTAATAATGACCGGCCGTATTTTCTCTATGTTAGGAGAAAGAAGGAGAAGCCTTTGTGATCTCTCATGAAGGTGAGTCAGGAAAAAATGGGTGTTAACCTTATATAAGAAATGTACCAAGTTAATCTAGGAGAGTAGAGTAATGGTAATAATGGAAAATAAATTGCGATGATTTAGCTTTTGATACCATATATCATCAAAGAAGAGCATAGTGGAAAATGATGCTCATTGTACAATTAGAAATGTAATTAGTAATACTAATGCACTTGGACCTTCTTAGAAAGAAATTTTAAATTAGTCTTAATGTTCTTTTGGTAAATCTTCTTATATAGTAAGCTCTATAATTCTATCTTTTAAGAGTTTTTTTCGTTTTAAAGGTTATTGATTTAGATGTAAGTGTATTGTTGTCATTATTGTCAAATTTAAAAATCAGGTTTGAGTGTTGAGAGAAAATAAAACTTTGTGAAAATGATATATTTGAAATTTGAAAAAAATTGGGAATTTTAGAAAGGAAAGAAATAGAAAAGAATTAAAAATGGTCCTCCAAAAGTGGAGTTCATATAAACAACAACTTTCTTAATTTTGGAGTACAATAGAAGAATGTTTCTGGATGCAGTAGGAACTAAGCTTGCGAAAAGAGTACAATGCAACAACAGAAGACTCCAGATGAGAAGAGGAATAGAGAATTATGATGTAGTGATTGTTTATAACAATCAATTGTACACTAGGTGTTTAACTTGTTCTTATTTTTTAATCGAGTATAAAATAATCTGTAAATGTATAATTATGATAAATAGAAAATATAAATCCTTTTGTATTTTTCTTGTATTGATAGTTTTTCTCTAAATAGAATTTGCACTCTATGTAATATTGAAATTTATTTTTAAGATTAAAAAATATAAATTAAAAATAATAATGTTATTTAGGAAAGTTAAATATCCACTTGCTAATCACAAATGGAGATCATTTTAAGAAATAGTATATACTATAAAATTATTTAGCCAATCTTCCCTTCCCCAAATCAAAATGTCTAGTTGCCAGTTGTAAAAAATATATCTTCACCTAAGTCTTAAAAACTATAATTTGTCCAACTTTTAATTCAATCTATTTTTGTCAATATAATCCAACTTTTTTTTATTTTCTAAATCATATTAAAGTCTAAGGAAATCGAAGAATTCATAACCACTATTGGTCAGATTCAATCTTATAATCAATCTATCATTTCATATAAATTTATCATTCTATATCTTCATCACACACCCCTCCTCTTCATACTTTTTTCCCTCACACTCCATTCCTCTTTGTATCTTGATATTTGATTTTGATCCATCCATCTATACACTTTCTCTCATTGTGTGATGCCCTCACATTCTATCCCTCTCCCTCCCCATATATCTCCATGTCATTGTAACTGTCATTTCCTATATGAAATAGACATCACATCTTTTTTAAGTCAATAGCTCAAAACTCTCTCTCTCTCTCTCTCTCTCTCTCTCTCTCTCTCTCTCTCTCTCTCTCTCTCTCTCTCTCTCTCTCTCTCACACACACACACACACACAGAGCTATTAGGATTTAACTATGTAGTTTTTGAGTCAAACTCGTCGAATCATTTTTCATGAGTAGTGATTCAACATGAATCCATCTCTCATGAGAATAAATGGAACACTCAACACTCATTGGATCTAGGTGATGCTCATAGAGGTGAAGCACCAGGACTTCCCAGGAGGTCACCCATCCCAGTACTACTCTAGCTTGAGCGTGCTTAACAATGGAGTTTCCTCCATGGTTAAACCCACTATGCTTTCTCTCTTTATTATTCAAAAAAAATTATAATCAAAATTTGATTTTACAAGTTTATTTAATAAAATAGAAGGGTTGATTATTTTAAACTTATTATTAACTTTAAAATATGTTTGGTTAAGATTTATACATATGAAATTTTCATTTTTATTACTTTGACCTTAAAACTTGTGTCATTTCATTCACAAATGCTAAAGCATTTTTTTTTTTTTAAATGATTGAAATAATTTTAAAAATGATATGATCAAAGTTATATCCATTTTTTTGTGCAATGGGCCTAGATTTGTATACTCTCATTTTGTTATGTTATTTTGAATAAGGTGACATCTAAGATTATGATTTACATAAATTTGTTCCTTAAATTTCACATTAATAATGATAATTTAATTATATGCAACTTGAAACAATGTATATACTACATTTTTTCAGATGCTACAAATGTTGTATATGGTTGCATGAACTATTGATCATTACAATGTTTATTTTCTTATCTCGTCTAACCTTCTAGATCCAATAAATGAAGTGTCTCTTAATTATTTTGAATTTTTTCTCCTAATCCTTGACAACTTTTTATATATTTTTTGTCATATATTTTATGCTAGGATACTCTAGTTTTGAGAATGCAAAATAGTTGTACTTTTTTATATATAATGACTATAAAATGAGAATTACGAATTTGATGGCTCATTATATTTATATTAAAAAAAAATGAATGAGATGGTGATGTCTAAGATTATGATTTTCATAAAGTTGTGTCTTAAATTTCACATTAATAATGATAATTTAATTATATGCAACTTGAAAGAACTTACACTAAATAATACAAATGTTGTATATGGTTGTATGAACTATTCATCATTGCAATGCTTATTTTCTCATCCCATCTAGCCTTCTAGATCCAATAAATGAAGTGTTTCTTAATCATTTTTATTTTTTCCTCCTTTTTTGTCATAGAATTTATGTTAGAATATTCTAGTTTTGAGAATGTAAAATAGCTTTACAGTTTTATATATAATAAATATAAAATCAAGATTGAGAATTTAATGGATAATTCTATTTATATATAAAATAAAATATATAAAAATATTATAAGATCTAAATTTGATCAAATACTTAAATTTATTTACAGACTAAAAAAAAACTACTCATATAACAAATTATTGATATAATCCTTAAGAATAGTAAATAATGATTTTAAAGCTCTTTCTAGATTTTATTCTAAAGGAAGCATGGACAATATTTAATGTTGTAATGAAGACAAATATATTTCTGCACTGGACTCAATTTTCCCCATTCTACAAATTTTTCCCTCATTTCATGAATTGTCAACATCGTTCAATGTTTGCCAGTGATGCCAAATGTTCCAACATTTCCATGTCATTTATTTTGTAAATCCAAGATCCCTTGTATCTGCTCCATGCAATTTTGTGTACTCACATTAATTTTGTAGGTAATAATTACAACGACGTGTATGTACTTGGCAATTATCATTTTTATCTCATTATATATGTGATGCTAGTATACGGATCATGTGTTCCAAAACCTAACTGATACCCTCTATACGTGTAGCATACTACTGATAAAAAAAGCTCTCAGCTACCAAATATATCATGACTTCAAATAAGAACACATGATAACTACTCTCAAACATGATCATAACTCTATTTTGATAACAATGTAAATAGATGAAGGAACCTGTATAATGTCCCAAATGTTTGTTTGCCAATCACTGCTTCTATTTTCCCTTTTGTGTCTTTTCTTCAAATTGTAAAGTGTTAAAGAAAACAACCAAACTAGGACACATCGTAAGACAACCATTGAGTATAGGTGTTTGACAACATCAAGATGTCAAAACAATCTGACAACAATCCTTTCAGTAATAAGCCTATCAGTTTAATAAATTTTAACATTAAATGTTGTTCTTGGATGTGAAGTCCAACTGTCAGTTTTTTCATTTCACATTCTTCTTATTTGTATCTTCATCTTCTATTGAAGACTGTTGTATAAATATAAGGGCAAAGCCCTGTACATGTAAGCTGCAATGACTTAATAATATATTTTCTCTACTCTCAGTGTGGATGTAGCCACATTTGTGGTGAACCATGATATATCTTGTTTCTTGTCTCTATTTTGTGCATTCTTAGTTTATCTCTTAAATTAACAATTGGTATTAGAGCATGTAAGATCTTGAAGAAGAAAGCAAATTATAAAAGTCTGAGAAAAAAAAAGTATGTTGAAAAGAATGTTGCGTTGGAGAAGAATAGGCCTTGATGATTGGTTCTCTAGTTTCAGCGAGGTACAATCTATGTTGAACCAATTTTTCTAAAATAAATTGCACATTTGATAAATGAAAGACAAGTTTATTATGGAAGCATGACGTTTACGAAGAATTTGGGTATGTTTAGTTTCTTGTCGCAGGTTTTGGATTGGAAGCGGTGGCCTCTTTAAAAAGAGATAGAATGTAAGATCTGAGAGAGAAAAATCAATGACAATTGTGCCAAGACAGAGATGAAGCCCATTGAAAAGAAAGTTGTGAAGGAGTCATTAAAGACATATGGGTGTTTATGCATAAAGCACACAAATAAGCCATCCTAGTGTAGATAGTGGGTGCCCAAACGATTGGGGCTTCCACATACACGTAGAAAAGAGAGTTTAATTCTTGAAAACCCAAATATTTCTAAGTTAGGATTATGAAGATTGTGGATTGAAAGAGATTGCTGCCAAGTTTATGTGGAATCTGAAGAGGCATGGAAGAAATAGAGCTTAAAATAGGAGGGCTTCATTATTTTCAGATTGTATGGGAGATCACTTATGATTTCTATATAATGAAAAGTGTTTCATGACTAAGGGATGGAGCTGATTGTAAAAGACAAGAGAACTATGAGAGAAAAAATACTTTGCAGTGTTATATATTGAGCCTTAGATCAAAATATTATTTTCTTAGGATTCTACATATCTTCTTTAAAATATTTGGTTGTGGAAAAGAAATTGTGTGAGCAGCACAACAAACAAAAGTTAAGAGGAGAGAGAGTGTAGAAGCACTCAAAGGTGGGTGAGATGTTCCATCGAAAGGATGCTGAAAAGAATAAAGAAATTATGCGAGAGATATATATTAGAGAGGAAGAAAGAGTTTCAAGAGGAGGAGTCTTTCAAAGTACGTTGGCAGATTTTTTTGATTTCACTTCTCTAGGTTATGGAGAATTCGGTGTGATATTTGGTATCATTTTTATTTTGTTTTTTATACCATAAAAAGTTCATTGTCATCATGCAGTGGGAATTTTTTAAAAAGTGTTAGCGTGCTTTTAGCACCCACATTTTAAACTTCCAAATTAACCCCATCAAGTAAATCTCTTTTTGGTTTGTTTTGCTGATTATGATGTTGTAGAATATGACTTGTGATAAGATAGTGTTTAGAGAAAGCATTGAACTTGAATCCTAATCCTCGAAGTTTAGAAGGTCAAGTTCAATTGTTCAAAGCTTGAGATACAGTTCAGATATACATGGCACTTGGTTTGGGAATCAAATTTAATGTTCAAATTCTGACTTACAGTTTCAAAGGCCACCCTTCAAGCCCAACTTCATGAGCATGAGTTGTTAGTTCAGATAATGAGATTATCAATTTAGAAGGTCAAATGCATAGTTTAGAATTGCAAGCTTTTCCAAAGTTCAAATGTGAGTTCAGGGTTCAAAGTTCAAAATGCAGATTCAAGTTTATTTTAAGGTAATCATGGCTTAAAGAATGATGAAAACACATAGAGTATGTTTTTCCTCACACATATGGCTCCACTAGAATCGACATGATGCATGATATGAGATCCCTATGAGGTTGAGCATTGCAAGTAGGGAGATTTTGAAACTCAATGAATATGGGAGATGCCATAGGTTCTGATAAAAGAATCAAAGGAAAATCCTCAAAGTCTACATCACATGTACAATCAACATTCTAATCAATTAATAAAGACATATTTGAGACTCTTATTGGGAGCCCTAAATTGCCCATAAGATGAGCCACAAACTTCTATATAGATCCCGAGTGTCTTGTAGATGGAAACCCAATTGTATGAAATCTATTGGAAAATTCTATCAGTCGAACCAGTTACATACAAATAAGAACATTCATAAAATTCTATTTGGGGGTGAGGATGAATCATGTAGGAGCGAC
The DNA here is from genome assembly GCA_028749045.1 of Cupressus sempervirens. Lineage (NCBI taxonomy): Eukaryota > Viridiplantae > Streptophyta > Pinopsida > Cupressales > Cupressaceae > Cupressus > Cupressus sempervirens. The sequence goes on along the minus strand of CM053784.1, from coordinate 647,116,976 downwards.
ATGAAGAATTTGGTCAAAGTGTTTGACCAAATTTCGATAGTCTCCAGTGGGTGATTAGCTCAATGCATATGGGAGTTTCAAAATAGTTCATAATGGGATGGCATGACTGTCTTCCTCACACTAGCCACCTGCATAAATTCAAAAGGTATATATCTATGATACCCAGTGCCACTGTATAATCCATCACCATGTATGATCAAGGAGTGGAGAGGAAAGTGTCTTAGATATCACCAGTAAATGTTAAAGATGTGTGCTAGGCTTCCATGATGGGATCTTGTGTTGCCTTTATGTCAAGTGCCTTGAGGAAAATGTTGCGAGACATAATGTGTCCACACAGTGAAGGGAATGCATACAGACGAAACATGTTCAGCTGAGGACCTTCATTTAGATAAAATAAGAGGTGAAGATTGATGTCTTATACAGATGGCCTTGATCACCTCAATGTGAAATACAACCATTATATGTGCAGTGGCATGTGTGAAGCTACCAAGGAAAGAAAGAAAAATGGGAATTATCTTAACCAAGACCTGCAAACTGTTTGTTGGAATGCCAATCCATAAAATTATATTCTTGGAAAATTTTTGGGTTCCATTTCATGAGAGCCCCGTGAAAGCAGTGGCATTGAATCATTGCATTTTTTATTGGTGGCAGGCCCAAGCTATAATTGGAGGGTGAAGATATCAAATATTAAAGGGGCAGGATCCCAGAGGTAACTCCAACCGAATGCAAGATAATTCGCCAAGTATCATCCTCAATAGGTCACTCCAAATATTACACAATGTATAATCCTTTGAAGACATAAAATGGTGGCAATTAACATTTTATAATATAAAGAGTTCGAACATATCATTAGATGTGAGAAACATAAGGTATTGAATTGGCTCCCAATCATAAGGCTCGGCTGTCATTACCTATCAATTTAAAAGTTGGAGCCATTATGACACATCACAGATTACTTATCACAAGTGTCCAATTGGTATTTGATTGTGTATCGAATTTAAATTTTCCTTCCTATTAGTTAATAGATTGTCTTCCAAGAAAATACATACGAATTAACTCCAAATGCCCAAATAAGAAGACTAAATTAGCACTAACAGTTGGATAAGTTATCATTGGATTGATAACCTTCCTCTAAATTTTATTAGGTACAGCTCCCTATACATGATTTATAATGAATTAAATGTGGATACTTTTAACTAAAAAGCATAAAAAGTTTACAAACATCTACCCGTAAACACAAAGTAGATGCGAAAAACTGAGTGACTAAAAAGGAAAGAACAACAGATGACACAAAGTTCATTTGTTGGATGTTGCATTACAAAACAAAAATGAAGAATGCATCTTCCATCATCTTGAGAAAATAAAAAATTAGAGCTTTAAAGGAGATCTTGAAATGATAATGTAATCAGAAAATAATGATGTTAGAATGTATTTCAGAGAAAACTAAAAACAATACAAAGATCATGATCAGTGGAAAGAAATTGCCTCATAATCAAAGTTCTGATGCAATTATCTTTCAGTCTCCCTTCTCCAAAATCTAAAAGACAGCAAATATCCCCTTACACATTTATAGTCAAAGTCACTATCTAAATAAAACTAAAACTCTTTCCTTGCATTACATAAAATAAATCAAAATCTATCCTTATTTCTAACACATAGTTCGGAAATAAACTTTTCCCTCTCTTTCTCACAAGAAATGGAACAAATTTGGAAAACTTCCCTTCCCTACTATAGCACATAGTCTACAATCACCAAAATAAAAAGTGGAACCCCCAGTGGTTTGATAATACCTTCATAAATAGTTAGTTGATGTGTATTTTCAGTTTGCATAACTAATTCCTGGATTCGTGTAACTCTTATTTGACTACCCCCTCTACTCTTCTTATGTTCTCTCATTTATATTTTGATAACCTTATAAAACATTGATGTAAAAATTTTATAAGAATAATTTGACATATTAAATGAGACTTGGACAAGTGGCACATTTAAAAAGGTGTCACTTGCTGGTTGTAAAGTGATGCCATTGTTTCATGATAGTCATATGCAATTTTGACAGCACTGCACTCATAATTTTTTATCTAGAATGAATCTCACAACACCGTTTGGAAAGGATTTTTAAAACTATGATTTACAACAGAAATCCAAATTTTAGAGAAATCCAATAGTTTTATTGTGAGATAAAACCCTTGCAACATGACTGTTTTATTGTGTTGCATTTTGTGACTGTCCTGGGTAATTTTGATAGACCTGCACACATTTATCCATATCTCACAACCAGATTGAATTTTGAAAATTTATTCAATGAGAATTTAGATATCTTGGTTATGTCAAACATATTTCAATTTTTAAAAGATCCAATGATGGAGTTGGGAGTTATGGCTCTCAAAATAGGACTTATTTTTCTGGCATCATTTTCTGGGTGTCATGAATGATTTCAATAGTATTTCATTAAAACATGTTTAACTTTCTTTCCATTGGGAATATTTTCAAACCATTTGGAGGAATTTTAGATAATTAATTTTATTCAAACATATATAAAAATTGGATTGATCCAATGGTCAGATTTGGATTTATACCCCTAGCATTGAGACCATTTTTTTGTGATCTGCATTATGTGACTGTCATTGCTGATCCGATAGTGTTGCGCTCAAAAACCTATAACTTTTGATCCATATTTAATCTAACAAAATTATTTGGAGAGGATTTAGATAACTACGTTTGGCCATACATATCCAAAATTCAGCCTAATCCAAAGGTTTTATTGTTAGATATGACCCCCAAAATATGAATATTTTTCTATCATCAGAGAATCTGTGCTTGCAGGTTGTATTTTTGCATGTGTACTTATGTGCCTCCACTCAAGACCGTGTTTGAGTGAGTGCTGAAAAATTTCATGCCATGTATTCTCCCAAGGGAGCTGATCTCATTCACTTACCACTTGAGTTCATGGTTTCCTTTTCATGGTATGAGTAAGACAAAACAACACTATCAAAATGATGTCTTACAATTCTATGCACGAGATTATGTGTCACATTAATTGTCTCTTATTACTTGGTAAACAACATAATGATAGTGAAATCCATGGGAAGATATGCATCTTTACTCAACTTTAGCTTTCCAGACCATTATGCACTTGAATTAGAACTTTGGAGTTTGCATAGGTGCATTTACCCTTCAAATTCTTCATTTTGACCATGAGTCTGAGATCGAGAAACTGTATTTTGAAACTGAATCTGAACTTTGAGTTGTTGATCTTCTGATTCTACATTCCAAAACCTAACAAGCTGGAACTTCCAAACTTGAACTTTGGACTTGAACCATTTATGCAAATTGAATCACTTTGGACTTGAATTGTCTCTTATTACTTGGTAACCAACATAATGGTAGTGAAATCCATGGGAAGATATGCATCTTTACTCAACTTTAGCTTTCCAAACCATTATGCACTTGAATAACAACTTTGGACTTTGCATAGGTGGATTTACCCTTCAAATTCTTCATTTTGACCATGAGTCTGAGATTGAAAAATTTTATTTTGAAACTGAATCTGAACTTTGAGTTGTTGATCTTTTGAATTTGCATTCCAAAACCTAACAAGCTGGAACTTCCAAACTTGAACTTTGGACTTGAACCATTTCGAAGTGCTTTGAACTGTCAAATGCATTTGAGCCTAGACTTTGAACTGCTTTGAACCACTTTGAACCAAGTTCAAAGTAGTTCAAAGAGGTTCAAGACTTGAAACTAAAAATTTAAAATCTGGGTCCATATGTGTACCAACACTTCCCATATAAAGAACATTATCCACATCCATTGGAGTGAGGAATACGAATTGACAGGAATAGAAAAAGAAGTAAATACTTGGTAATATTATCAGAAGAATTGACTCCAAAGAATAAATTATGTCAGCAACTGAAAGGTCATGGACAAAGAAAATGTTAAATAGGAAATTCATTGAAGTAAATCAGGTTCTTCTTTTTTGCGAGAGACAGAGAGCTGGAGTAGGGAGAAGGAACTTTTTTTTTTCTGCATTTTCATTATGCATGTTAAGAGTTTGAGTTTTTGTAATAGATTTAGCATAAGCTGTGAGAAAATAAAATATGAGCATTCTTATTTGTGATGTTTGAGGCAACAGGATTTTTATTCTGAATAGGAGTATTTAGTTATTTCTCCTCTGATTATAATTAATCAAAGTATTGTTTTATTCAATTTTGGGCATCATCTTGCATCTTGTGTTAAATAATGGATAGGTTGTAGATTGGAGTATTTGTAGACATTCCTATTACAAGAATTGGGATTATTTAGCATTGTTTTTCATTTCATTTTGCACTATATTTGCATAAGTAGCATTCACATTTCATTACCAATATCAGGGATTCATAGGAAATGTGAATTCTTGGGGTTGGCTAGGTTTAGAACTGGATTCATTGCCTGAGTTAGTTTTGTCTAGGGTTGGCTTGGTTTTTTCTCTTTCGTTCTTAGGTTAAAAATGTACCTAGTTAGTTTAGGAATAAAACAAGATTCATTGAGTATCATTCACAAGGGAGCTATACCTTTCAATTCAGACAAAATCTATCAACCTAATGATAGATTATCCAACTATTGGTATCAAATTGTTTCTCACGAATTTGGGCATTTAAGAGTTAAATTAAAAAGAACAATCTATTTACCAACAAAAAGAAAATATTTTTGTCATGAGATGTTTTTCCTTTAATTTGATTGGAGATGTATGTTATTGTGTCATGGTGAGCTCTTGATTCTACATTATCAGCATTGACAAGATATAGGTTCTCATGGTAGGTTATGCTCTTTAGAGCATGATGTTCTAAATTTTGGAGATCAAGTTGTCATGTTGTGTTTCCAAGTTATGCAAGCATACAGTGGGAGTTTTGACAATTGATCTTGGTTAGTGCTCTTGGTATCGAGTACTTTGGTGGATTGACCATGGAGGTGCTCTTGAAAACTAAGAGGCTTGGGTGAGGCTGCAGTCCTCTTGATTTAGAGAACATTTTTTGAGATGGTTTCTCTTTGGAGGTTTCAACATAAAGTCTGAATAGCCTACACCTATGGATGGATGCAAGTTCATTATAGAACTAGTGGAGATTGTTCTTAGAGAAGAGTCATTGAGATTTGGTGTATCCTAGAGGAGCATTCTCACTCCCCAAGCTTGGTCTATTCAGTAGATTTATCTCCTTATACATTTAGGAGATGGTTGATATTGTTCCTAATTTTGGAATGTTTGCAGTTTGATCTTCTTTTTTATAGGAGCTTTCATTCATGGTTTTTGGGTGTTGTAAATGCTCTCATATAGGGAGGTAAAGGAGATCATACTTGACATAGTTGGGCACTTGATGGTGTTGGTAGAAGGATGAGTTATGATTTGCATTGGTGTTCCTTCCAAGAGTTTTTTTTAGGTCGTCTATTGTTGTTGTACTTCAATTTTTTTTTAACAACAATACGTGGTATTTTCATGAGGACTTGGAAGATATCATTTTTGCAGTAGGTTGGTTGCAGTTCGCAGATCATCTCAAGTTAATGCCATGCCTTCTATGTGTTGATTGGTAGATTGAGTCAACTTATAGTTGACATTTCTCGTACAATTTAAATTTCTCTATAATGGTCTTCTAGTTTTTTGCACATCAATGGCTTTTTTGGTGTGTTTTATTGGAAGATGGCATATTTGGTGAGTTATTGTATGGGCTAGTTATGTGGTTATAAATCTATTGATGTTGTATAGATAGTTGGATGTCATTAGCGATTAGTTGTGGTTGATCCGACTACAAAGATTGTCTTTTGACAACTTTCTTACCATGAGATTTGGTAAGGGAAAGTAAAGTTTAAGTGGGAGGATATTCAAATATGAGGTTGTAGCATGAGTTGAACTTCAAGTTGGAGATTGTTGGATGTGAAGTCCAACTGTCATGTCTGTTCATTTCACATTCTTCTTATTTGTCTCTTCATCTTCTATTGAAGTTGTTGTATAAATATAAGGGAAAAGCCCTATACATGTAAGATGCAATGACTAAATAATATATTTTCTCTAATCTCAGTGTGGACGTAGCTACATTTGTGGTGAACCACGATATATCATGTCTCTTGTCGCCATTTTGTGTATTCTTAGTTTATCTCTTAAATTAACAGTTGCAAGAGTGAACATGTTTGCAGATGGAATGTGTTTTGTAATACTTCTTTATTGATATAAATCCTTCTCATCAACATCGAGGCATAAAATGTAATAAAAAAATACATTTTTAACATGTGTGGAGAAAGACCCCTAACTGCAAACCAATGAATGCTAAGAGAAGCAACCTCAATTAATGGCAGCTACTTCTTTTTGTTGTTGGGTTGTCTGCCACAGCCTCTAGAGCTTATTTTCCTAGGTTCTAGCCCAAACATTACATGAAAAGAGAAATTTGAAACACCATCTGCAATAAATCTTGGAAAAATGACCTTGTTGATTATACATTCTCTAGTATTGATTATGTCGCTGGCTATTCTTCCTAAACATATTAAAAGTCAAACTTTTTTTTTAGATTGCTGAAAATACAATGATTTTTTCTCAAAAAATTTGTTGTTTTCGATTACAAAACATACAGATCATAAGAACAAATACTCAAAATTTTAGAAAAAAATTATTGTGTTTTCAATTTTTTGATTGTTTGTCAAAGATACATTTTGTAGGGATGATAGCCACATCCATTGATTATTGTGAAGGGCTCTATAAGCTCCTTCAATGTGAATCAGAACCCGCTAGATTGTTTTCCACATTTAAGATGCCTAAAGACTAAGCAACTTGGGTCACCCTTAAACATCACCACTAAAGAGGAAATTAAGCTTGGAAAAATAAGTCAACTTTGACTATTCAACACTTTTAGTCTAGAAATTTAGCCTTGGTGTGTAATGTTTAAGTTGTCTGAACAACTTGGACACCTGAGACATTTGAAATAGAAAATGGTAAAATTATGTGACACAATAATTGGCCAATTTTCGGTAGAATAATCATTGTTTAAGAGATCAGACTTCACTATAGTTTCTAGTAGGAACTAATTAAAACACAAAAAAATTGGTCATAGATGAATACAACTGATACCAAGGAATTTATAATAGCGAGTTGTCTGGCTAATCAGAGTCTTGTAAGTTTGGTGTAAATACTTCAACAATGTAACTTTGCCATGTGATTGTACATAAATATCTTCATCGTGATTCTCCTAAAAATAAATTATTGACATGTCTTTCTTCAAAACACGACCAAGGGCTTTAAACTAGTTATGATCAGTCATCACAGCATAATGATTAGATATGTACAGAATAAATTTGTTGAAAAGGCTTGAGAAACCTTCAAGAAAATGAACTGATAGATGCTACAATTAGAAATATCAAATTCAACATGCATGTGTGATGTGGTGCCCTAGACAATGATTGTGAATTGTTTTACAATTATGACTCAAAGTAGACAAAATGATTCAATGAGATGAAATAAACTGCAATATAGTAAAATATAAAATGTGCATAGAGATAGTATGTCAAAGATGTTGTTACAAACCTTCAAGAAAATACAATTGGTTATTATGTAAGTCCAAACCCATTTTTGCATCCATACTTGGCATGAATGGACTACTTTTAAAATATAAAAAGGGTCTAAAAAAGGATTGCAAGGATAAATCAAACATCATTTCATGAAAGAAATGTGACACATGAAGAGATGAATATAGGAATGAAATGGTTGATACCACAGGTGGTTATTATTCAAGAGACTACATTTGTTCTTACTAGTTCACATCGAGCACAAAAAATCATGTTCCATGCAAATGTGGATATCACTTTGAGATATCAAAATAACATGATGATATTGCACATCATTGAGAGTATGGAAATCTATTATTTTTGGAAAGAGAAAGATGATACATATATAAATGGTACATTTAGTAACATAATAGATAACAATTATTTGAGAGCTACAACACATGAAATTTTTTCATTTATTCTCCAAACTATCACAGAGATCATTTGAGAAAACTCTACAAAAACTTTTGGAGCATATGAAAGGATCTAGTGTAAGAACACATGGAGCTGATAAAGATGGATTGGTTAAACTTTCATAAGTTGATGGGAAATATTATTAGTTCATGGAATGAAGGATACATTCAATCAAGTGTAGATGCAATTGAGGAAGAAATGGCTTGTTGGTCAAGAAAAGAACATAGAGATCACTTTGATGGCATCAATGACTTGGTCTATTTTAAATATCTTCTTGTAAAAGTGATTTATATCGCCCAATGTAACTTAAGTCATGATTTGATTTCAATGTTTGTAAAAGTTAGGTAAATCCTAACTTTCTTGTAAATGAGTAGTTACTCTAAGTAATTATTATGGGTAGTTATCATAAGTGGTTGCTTCAGAGAGTTATCCTAAGTAGTTAAGAAAGTGGTTAAGTGGTTACAAGGTGTATATCATGAAAATCCTATATATACAAGGCAATTTTTTATGTAAAAGAGGAGGAACCTTTTGCAAAAGGGGATACTACATGGAGAAATTTCTCTAGAGAGTTTTGGATTTGCATTATGTACAAAAGTATCTTTGAATATGTAAATCTTCAAAGAGATAATAAAGAATGTGTTTATTCATATCTCTAGATGTATATTTCAATTCTCATTACAGATTTATCGTATGTTAAGTTGGTAATGTCTTTGTGCATTTATGTATTCGATTAGTTTCTTATCCAAATTATATATGTAATTGATGAAGGTCAATCATGCCTTGGTACCTAAGCTTGAATGTGGTAAGATGACCTCTCTCCTTGTATGTTGAGATTCATTATCCTTAGTTAATTATTGTGTATTCAAATATCATTTGTGTTAACCCCCTTTGTAATCATTCTACATTATGAATCTCAACTAATAATTGTATGTTTGTTGTTGGGAATTATCTTAACCACTTTCTTTAGTTTTTTTGTGTCTCCTTCATGTACTTTCAAGTGAAAAGTACACATAAATACAAATACCCCTATCATACAAGGGAGATGCCCCTCTCAAATGTAGAGGAAGGTTGAGGTTTGATAGTGATCGAGCTCCAATCTCTCCAATTGTTGGTATGATTGTCACTACTCCTAGGGAGAATAGGGTCATTTCCAAAGAAACACTCACAGTGACAAATCTATTTACCAACAAAGAGATAAATTGTGAAGGAAATATTTAACATCATTATTATTAAAAATAATCTAATAGGGGGGAATCTTTAAAAGAAGTACATAAATCAACCTTCCTAAGTTGTTCCATTAAGGTGGTTTTGGAGGATAAGACCTAGGACTCTTTAAGTTGGTATTGTTAGTACTGTGGTCTTTGTCCTAATTAATAAAATACACCATAGGAGAATTAAAAAAGGTTTTTTTGAATGGATATACAACCTTTATATTCATCATTTTCAATATATATCTTTCTAAGACTAACACATTCCATGCCTTTTGTTACAAAAATTAAGATAAAATTACATGAAATATGGATGAAAGTCTTAAAATTTGATTTTTAAGGGGAAAAAATATTGGAAATTCTCATGATCCCCTAGGCAAGAGTATCATTAAGGAAAGAAAGCCACATAAAATGTTTAAAAGTATTATCTATTTCATGTTATTCATAAATATAATTACTAGGAAATGTAATTACATGAGAGTTAACACATGAATCTAATTTCAAAAATTTCATATGTAATGAAAATGAAAGCCACCCAAATTAGATCTACAAATGAAGATGAATTGGAAATGTAAGGAGGTTGCATTCACCAAAATGTAAAGTGGTAAATACGATACATATATGAGAAGAGACAAATCACTAGGATGAAATGTCAAACTAGGAAAGTCTACATCCTATTTCAACTCCCATTACATTAGGAAGGAGAAAACCCACTAGGTTTACAAGACTTGGGCATTGAACATGCATAAGGGTTCTCCTTTGATATGTGGAATATGGAATGGGGAGAGGAAAACATGTAAAAGTGGAATAAAGATCAAGGAGGGACTTCAGGTGTATAGAGGAAACAATGAAGTGAAATATTAATATTTAGAACCATATATATGAGAAACCAATACAAACACTAACTTGTGCACAAATTTGAGCTTGAAATGTCTCTCAATGGAAACTTGGACAATAGGGGGTGAGTAGACTCACAATTTCTTGTGGTAGATACCCTTGCTCTACCAAATTTTGATAAGAAAACCCAAAATTTTAAGCAAATTGTTATGATTTCTTGAATCTGAATTTTAAACTTAGTCACCTATCACCTACGCAAAGAAAATAAGAACAATGTTGGGAAAAAGGGGTTTGTCTCAATACAATCTTTGTTTTAGAATTAACCTTGAGATTAAATTAAAACTACATGAATTGAAAGTGTGCTATCAGTAGAAAATGCTTGACAAATGGCTTATACTTCGATGATGCAAGTGCTTTACGGAATGATATGATAAGTGTTGATGCAATAAGATGAATCCACAAATACCTAAAAGAATATCATGAAAGACATGCCCACATAATTATTTTTAGGCTTACTAGCATGAAGAGTTGAATTCTTAATTATATTTGTATTCTCCTTGAATGTTGAATTATTTGAGTGCTTGATAGGATATATTTCCTTCATTCATTCATGGATCCAAAAATGAGAAAGGAAGGAGTTTTGTGTACCTCTTCGTGTCATTCCAATGCACAATAATTGAAGGAGCCCAACAAGGATTTGAAATCTTGCCCAAAATAACAATACCTTTCATAATTTGTCCCCAGTGAGCATGTAAAGGATGCCTCTCACATAAGAAGTAATTAATTTCATTGTGTATATCCAAGGTCTCCCTTTAAGAGGCAAAAAATGCTCAAGTTTAGTTGGGGATCAATATGATCACAGGGGTTTTGTTGTTATGTGGAGCTTAATGTTGAGATTATGAGTGTTGCACACATTGCATATAAGTATCGTTTATATTATTTTATTTTATTTTATTTTATTATGTAATGTTGCACCTAGATGGATGTGCAACATGTAAAGATTCCCATGAGATATACTTGATGATTTGTATTGTAACATTGTGATAATATTTGATGTAATTATTTAATATTAAGGGAAAAAAAATAATGTCCAATATTAAATGTGGATCAATAGGGATTAGGTAGCACATGTTTATGTTATACCATTTGGTGGTTTTGTAGGAGTCTACTACTATATAAGGAACCACAAGGGTAGTTGTAGATGTGTGAGAAAAGACAAAAAAGAAGGTTGAGCAAGACAAGGCGAGGTAGGATAGCCAAGGGAGTATTTGTGAAGGTTGGAAGCACAGCATGGGATGTTTTGATTCATGCTTGTTCATATGGATTACTTGGTTGTGGCTATGGCTTTAATGGATTCCATGGTTGTATTGCAATGGTGTTTTTGCTTAATAATAAATGGTGATGGATGCTTTTGAAGATTGGGTTTTTCCCTCAATGAGGGTTTCCTAAGGTATATCTTGTGTTAAATTTTGTGGGTATGTTGTCTATTCTCTTGCATATGGATTTTAAGTGCTTATTTATTTCAGATCTATTATGTGTTATGTGGAAATGCTAATACTTTTGTTACAATTTTCCTTACAAGTGGTATTAGAGCTATAGTTTGTTGTTGTAATCTGAGACTTAATCCATAGGAATGCATGAAAGAATAAAAGAAATGGCAAGATATATGGGTTTTCTAGATTTTTTATTGCAAATCTGAGGGTTTTGGGTTTGTTGTTATAATGTGATGTTACAAAATTTTGGGCATGTGAAATTATTGGTCAAAAGAGTTTTTTGGATATTTCATTTAAATGAGGGTTTTAGGAGGTACCTTGTAGAAATGACCTCTTGGACAAAAACAAGCCTCACTATTGGATCAAGATTGGTTTTTCAATAAATTTTTATATGTAATATGCCCTAGTTTGGCCATTTTGAGAGTAAATACATTATTGTTTTAGTTTCATCTTGTAATGACCATCAACTATAATCCCATCAAAAATTTCCTCACCAATTTTTATTTTTTTTAAATCGCTTGGAATGTGGTAAAAAGTTTGTCTTGGTAAAACAACCATAACTTTGGCTCAGGATATCAGATTTCAAACTTCTTATAGTTGTTGGAAAGCAAATTTAGAGAAGTACAATTTGGTTTGGGTTTTAATATGTGATTTTTACATTTTGTTATCTTTTAAGAGCCTAAAAGTTAGATGTCATTTATTTTAAGCATAAATTTGGGCATAACTTGGGCATACGGAGTTGGATTTTGGATTTTGAATAGTCAACAAAAAGCTCTTGGAGAGATCTACACATTAGTTTAGATTTGGTGTAGGTTTGGTATGGTTTATTAGGTGATATATTGATCTGGACGGTTTATGATATCTATTGACTGTGGTAACATTATGAGTTTATGATATTGTATATTTTGGAGATTTGAGATTTGATGTCATTGTATGCTCAGTTTATATTTCAAATTGGTCTCATGATGATATGGTTATTAGTGTTTGATTTGGATATGTATGATGACTTGTTGGGTCTACAAGTTGTACAATTTTGTAAGCAGTCTATACTTATAGGTTGCATTTATGGCTTGGATATGGGTTGTCTTTGCCCATTGATATTTCATTAGTGATGCACATTCAGATTGGTGGCTTAGAATTTGGGTTGTCTATTTCTTAAGTCACATGATTTGTTGTTTTTTCTTCTTGTAGAAGAGATTAGATGTTGTTACTAGGTACAATCATGGTAGATAATTGTGGTTGACTATTTAATGCTAACAAGTTGGATACTTTGAGAGTTGGATGCTCAATTCATAAATTTGATCATGCTTCCATGGATTTTGGCATGATATGATTAGATATACAAGTACTTTTATTTTGATTCTTGATTTGGTTATGGTGGTATATCTTCTTGGTTGAGGATTATGATTATTCAATTTCTTTTGAGGATCTCATAATCTACACTTTGAGTTCTTTGATGGTTTAATACTTTGGTTTATTTCCATGGTTAGAGGATGGTTTTTTATCATGATATAATGGATAGCTTGGATACATAATTTAGTGGGAGCTTGTGATAGTGATGAGGTGGTAGTGCAAAATTAGTTTCTAGTTTATTTTGTATATTCTTGGTTTGAAGATCTTGGTTTCACTTGGTGTTGGAACTTTGGTTGTGTGCGTGTAGACCTAGAGGATCTTCATGTAGGATATGGATATTATGATGTCATCATGGGTGACTTAGTACCACATTTGAGAGTGATTTGTTAGCATTGATATATTTGTTGAGTTTTTGTAGATGTTGGAGGATGTCTTAGATCCTATTGCTACATTAATTTCTTTGACATTTTCATGGTGTAATTTTTGGTGATATTTATCTTCATGGTGTGTAGAGATGGTTCTTCATGGTTTTTGCAGATTGTTCTTCATGGTGTGTGGAGATGGTTGCATCTTGAGGACTCATGGGGTTCTTAGTAGAGGTGTGGTTTATGCTTTATTTGACACATTATCCTTGGTGTTAGGATGGTTTTGTTATTAGTTCATAGTATACTCTTGATATGTGTTTAAAATTTTGACATGTTATAGTATGTTCATATTGAGCATGTTGTCTCTTTCTTGAGATGGTTTAGATCATGTTGTCATGTTTATGTTCATAGGCCATGGTTGGAACTTTGACATTGATATTGGTTTAGTTTCTTGGTATTGAGTACATTGATCATTTGTTGGACACTTCATTTGGAGTTGGCATGTATTGATTGGTTATAGGTTCTCATGGATACTTAGAGATAGTAGTGATGCTAATTTGTCTTGTGATTAGAGAAGTATTTGTTGGGATAGTTGTTGGTTTTAGCAACAAGTCTCACAGGAATTCACTTGTTATGGACTTGAGATGAGATCATTCTTATATTATTCTTGGTTGGAGACTTAGATATCTTGATGAGAATTCCCATTTCCCAATCTTGGTCTACTCAACAATTTACTTCTCGAGAGGTATAGCCCATTATTTCTCTCAGGTGTACTATGTTTATGCTTATATTTCATTGATATGGATCTTGAGCTATGGAAAATGAGTTAGTTTTAGAGGGTTCATTTGAGAGATAGTTTAGCATTAGTTATCTCCAAGTGTATATGTTGTTTTTATGTTGATTGAGTTTGGGAAATGGTTTTATATTAGGGATATTTCTTTGATTAGGAATGGTTATTCCTTGTTTTAGGAATAGTCTATGAAATTGATCTTCTTGTGATAAGCTTACATCCATGATTAGTTATATGGTATGGTTTGGCACTATTATGGCTTCTTAGCTAGGGTTTTATGTACAAGATTTTACTTGGCACAATTTACATCTAGAGGTGTGTATAGAAGACATGATAAAAGTTATCATTTGCATGGTTTCTCTTTAGTCATGGTTTTCTTCCTAGATGTTCAACTTCACATACATTAGATTTGAGTTTGGTTGCAGATTGTGATCACTAGTTTGTGTTCATGTATGTCTTGTGAGAGATGGCATGGTTATTCCTTTATATCTTTCCTTTTTTTATTGTGGAGAACTTGGGAGAGTGTTGGAGACTTTTTATGAGAGTTGTTCTTGTAGGTTATTAATTTATGTATTGTGGATGTCCTCGATACTACATAGATTCACTTATATGATATGTTGTGAGTGGATTGGTTATATATTTGACATTACCTTTTGTTTTGGGAGCTTCTTGGTGTATATGTGGCATGTATTGCTCTTGAGGCTTGTGATTCCAAGTTACATATTGGATATATTGATGTTGTGAGATTCACTGGGTATACCTTTGGAGGTATGGATAGTTGGATGGCTTGGCACTTTCTGTGGGTGCTATTTCAGCTATAGATACATGTGATTTCCTTTGGATTAGGTGTTTGTGCTTGTAACTTCAATTGGTATAGGATTTTATGATTCTTATATTACAAGTTGGATGGCTTTCTCTTTAGATGGCTTCTATGTATGTTCAGTGGTAGTGACATGATAGGAGGTGGGATCATTCATGTTTGAGATACTAGATACTTTGATTTTGTTGTGGGTACCAAGATGGAGCACATGTTGTACTTTGATCCAAGATGGTGGGTATGCTAGGAGGGATCGTTCTCTTATTCATTTATGTGGCTAGAAATTGACCCTATGCAATGTATACAATAAGTGGGAGATTGTTGAGATTATGGGTGTTGCACACATTTCATAATATTGTTTATATTGTATTATTTTGTTATGTAATGTTGCACCTAAAAGCACCTAGATGGACGTGCAACATGTAAAGATTCCCACGGGATATGCTTGATGAGTTGTATTGTAACATTATGATAATATTTGATGTAATTGTTTAATATTATGAAAAAATAATTAAATGTCCAATATTAAATGTGGATCAATAAGGTTTTGGTAGTACATGGTTCTAGCACATAGTGTATGTAATACCACTTTGTGGTTTTGGGTGAGCTTGCTACTATATAAGAAACCACAAGGGTAGTTGTAGATGTGTGAGAAGGGACAGAAAGGAAAGTTGAGCAAGAAAATGTGAGGAAGGTTAGCCAAGGGAGAATTTATGAAAGTTGGAAGCATGGAAAGTGATGTGTTGGTTCCTCAAACTATTGGTTGGATAACATATGAGCCTTATTTTTGTTAGATTGTGGTGACTGATCAGGAAAGTACTGTACATACTTCATAAATAGTGGGGCCAAAAAAAAAAAAATTTGGAAGTAGCCGACATGGTAGCCGACATATTATGGCCGACATATGGCCGACATGTTATAACCCTAGAGTGGTTTAATACTTGTATAAAAAGGGCTTAGGGTTGGGTATTTTATATGTGTGGTGATATGAAATTGGTTCTTGCGGCGGTATTGAGTTGTAAGGGATTACGAATTGTAATCAGGTTGTAATCACTGGATTGTAATAAGATCGGACTTGTTGTTTGGTGGACGTAGCCCAGGGATTGGGTGAACCACGTTAAATCTTGGTGCCTTGTGTTCATTTCTGTGTGTTCTATTATTTTTGTTATTGGTTATATTTGCATGTAGTTTTTATTTCTGTCCGTGGTTTATCCTAACAAGTGGTATCAGAGCCTAGTTGTTTTTCAGTTATCCTCTGCAGGAAAGTCTCACGGTTAAGTGGGAGTCTCACGATTGAGTGGGAGCAATGGCAGATGATGGTAAGCTGAGGGTTGATAGGTTTAATGGGCAGAACTTCCAATTATGGAAGATGCAAATGGAAGACTATTTATATCAGAAGGATTTATGGAAGCCGTTGGAAGGAAAAGCCAAGAATCAGGGAACTATGTCAGAGGCTGAATGGGATCTTTTGGATAGAAAGGCACTCGAAAGCATTCGGTTATGCTTGGCACCATCGGTGGCATTTAATATTACAAAAGCAAAGACGATAGAAGATTTGATGAAAACCCTAGCGACACTGTATGAAAAGCCCTCCGCTTCAAATAAGGTATTTCTCATGAAGCGTTTATTTAATATGAAAATGGCAGAAGGTGTATCTGTTGCAGATCATTTAAATGAGTTTAATACTATTACTAGTTAATTATCTTCTGTGGGTATCAATTTTGATGAAGAAATTAGGGCTCTCTTGATTTTGTGTTCTTTGCCTGAAAGCTGGAATGGCTTGGTAATGGCGGTGAGTAATTCTATTCCTGGATCAAGTACCCTAAAATATGATGATGTGATCGGTGTTATTTTAAGTGAGGAAACTCGTAGAAAATCCTCAGGTGGATCTACATCAGGAAGTGCTTTAAATGCACAAAGCAGGGGCAGAATGACTAAAAGAGGAAGTAACTCTGGAAATCATGGGAAATCAAGAGGAAAGTCAAAGGGGAGGAGGTCTCAATCGAGAGGACCAAATGATTGTTGGTACTGTGGGAAACCAGGGCACAAAAAGAAAGATTGTTGGACTCAAAAGAAAAATGAAGGAGATAAATCAGATGGAGACAAAGAGGCAAATGTGGTAAGTAATAAATCCGAAGAGGATGCTTTGCTTCTGTCTTTAGAGAGTGTTGATGATTCATGGGTTTTAGATTCTGGTGCTTCTTTTCATGCTACACCTCATAGAGGTTATTTCATTGATTATGTCCAAGGGGATTTTGGGCTTGTTTATTTGGGGGATAATGAACCCTGTCAGATTGTTGGAAAGGGAAAAATTAAGATTAAGTTGTAGAATGGGAATCATTGGCTACTACATGAGGTAAGACATGTTCCAAAGCTGAGTAGGAATTTAATTTCAGCAGGGCAACTCGGTGATGAGGTTTGTGTAATTACTTTTAATGATAAAAATTGGAAGGTTTCAAAAGGTTCCCTTGTAGTAGCAAAAGGTGTGAAAGTAGGCACCTTATATCTTTGTACAGGTCATATTGTTCCTTCTACTTTGATTGTTTCAGAGAAAAATGAATATTCAGGAACAATTATTGCAGTTGAGCAGGGAGAACAAATAGCTGCTGTAGATTCTGATACAGCGCTGTGGCACAATAGACTTGGGCACATGAGTGAGAAAGGTATGAAAGTACTTCATTCAAGGAAAGTTTTACTAGGTCTAAAATGTGTGAATATGGATTTCTATGAAAGTTGTGTGTATGGAAAACAAAAGAGAGTGAGTTTTGTAAAGACAGGGAAGGAAAACAAAAAGGAGAAATTAGAGCTTGTACATACAGATGTATGGGGACCGGCTCAGGTATCTTCCCTTGGTGGCTCTCATTATTATGTTACATTTATTGATGATGCAACTAGAAAAGTATGGGTTTATTTCCTTAGACAGAAATCTAATGTATTTCAAACTTTTAAGAAATGGAAATGCTTGGTTGAAAATGAGACTGGTAAGAAATTAAAATGTCTCAAATCTGATAATGGTGGTGAGTATTGCAGTCATGAATTTGAAGATTATTGCTCCACTAATGGTATTCGTAGACAAAAAATTGTTCCAAGGACTCCACAGGAAAATGGAGTGGCTGAACGCATGAACAGGACTATAATGGAGCGCGCAAGGAGCATGAGGTTGCATGCTAGGTTGCCCTTACACATGTGGGCGAAGGCTGTCAATACTGCAGTATATTTGATTAATAGAGGTCCCTCTACTCCTTTGGGTTGTGGTATTCTAGAGGAAGCATGGACTGGTAAGAAGGTGAGTTATTCTTTTCTCAAGACCTTCAGTTGTGAAGCTTTTGCTCATATAGACTCTGAAAATAGAACCAAGCTAGAAGCTAAATCAAAGAAATGTGTCTTTGTTGGATATGGCATTAATGAATTTGGCTATAGGCTTTGGGATTTTGAAAATCATAAAATTATAAGAAGCCGGGATGTCATATTCAATGAAAAAGTGTTGTACAAAGATCTGTTGCAGCAACATGAGAAGAAAGAAGATGATTATGTAGTGCTGGATGATACTCCAAAAGCTGATGTTCCAGCCATTCCTCATGATGTGCAACAACTGCAACAACAAATACCACACACACCAGTGAATGTTAGACGGTCAACAAGGCCAATTAAACCTCCACAAAGGTTTTCTCCCTCTTTGTATTCTATTTTACTTACTGATGCTGGTGAACCCGAAAGTTATGATGAAGCTGTGCAGGTGGATACTAAGATTCAATGGGAGTCTGCAATGAAAGATGAAATGGACTCTTTGCTGAAAAATAAGACATGGGATTTGTGCAAGTTGCCTGCAGGTAAAAAGGCTTTACAGAATAAATGGGTTTACAGGTTGAAAGAAGAGGAAGGAGGTAAGAAAAGATTTAAGGCCAGGTTAGTTGTAAAAGGATTTGCACAGAAAAAGGGAATTGATTTTGATGAGATATTTTCTACTGTTGTTAAAATGACTTCTATTCGTACTGTTTTAAGTCTTGTGGCTACTGAATATTTGCATTTAGAGCAGATGGATGTTAAAACAGCCTTTCTTCATGGTGATTTGGATGAAGAAATATATATGGCTCAGCCACAGGGTTTTGAGGTCAAAGGTAAGGAGAACTTAGTGTGCAAATTGAAGAAAAGTTTATATGGCCTGAAGCAAGCACCTCGGCAATGGTATCTGAAATTTGATAGTTTTATGCATGAGCATGGATATAACAGGTGTCATTCAGATTACTATGTTTATTTTAAGAGGTTGGATGATGATAGCTACATTATTTTATGTCTATATGTTGATGATATGCTTATAGCTGGGTCTAACATGCATCATATTAAGGGGCTAAAATGCCAGTTAGCACATGCATTTGCTATGAAGGATTTGGGGGCAGAAAAACAAATCCTTGGTATGAAGATTTGCAGAGATAGGAAGAACAGAACATTGACGCTATCTCAAGCTGATTATGTTGAGAAGGTGTTGCAACGTTTCTCTATGGAGAATGCTAAAGCTGTCAACACACCTTTACCTGGTCATTTGAAATTGACTAAGGAGATGTGTCCCAAGACACAGGAAGAGGAGGATAAGATGTCCAAGGTACCCTATGCTTTAGCTGTAGGAAGTTTGATGTATGCTATGGTATGCACTAGGCCAGATATTGCACATGCAGTGGGAGTCGTTAGCAGGTATATGAGTCATCCAGGTTTTGAGCATTGGAATGCTGTCAAGTGGATTCTCAGATATTTGAGAGGAACATCCAATAAGTGTTTACACTTTGGGGGCTCTACTACTGATTTACAGGGCTATGTTGACTCAGATTTGGCTAGGGATATTGATACCAGGCGGAGTACTACAGGTTATGTCTTTACTGTTGGTGGGGTAGCCGTGAGCTAGGTTTCTAGGCTACAGAAGATTAATGCTCTCTCCACTACAGAGGAAGAGTATGTTGCTGCTACAGAGGCAGCCAAAGAGATGATATGGCTTTAGTTCTTCTTGGAAGAATTGGGACATCCTCAGAAGGATAATTATTTGTTCACAGATAGTCAGAGTGCCATTCATCTTGCTAAGAATTCAGCTCTGCATTCTAAGACCAAACACATACAGTTGCGGTACCATTTCATTCGGTCAATTTTGGAGGATGGACAGTTAAAGCTGGAGAAGATATATACCAATGAAAATCCAGCAGATATGTTGACAAAGGTTGTCACAAGGGAGAAGCTGAACTCCTCTTCAGCTTCAGTTGGTCTTTTAGACTAAATGTGAATAAAAGAACAACAGAGTCCAGGGTGGTTTGATCCAGTGGGAGCCCCATGCGGTAGTTGTATTGCTACAGGATCAGTCTCCAAGTGGGAGATTGTTGTTTAGTGTGGAGCCTGATCAGTCCCCAAGTGGGAGATTGTTAGATTTTGGTGACTGATCAGGAAAGTACTGTACATACTTCATAAATAGTGGGGCCAAAAAAAATAGTTTTTTGGAAGTAGCCGACATGGTAGCCGACATATTATGGCCGACATATGGCTGACATGTTATAACCCTAAAGCGGTTTAATACTTGTATAAAAAGGGCTTAGGGTTGGGTATTTTATATGTGTGGTGATACGAAATTGGTTCTTGCGGCGGTATTGAGCTGTAAGGGATTACGGATTGTAATCAGGTTGTAATCACTGGATTGTAATAAGATCGGACTTGCTGTTTGGTGGACGTAGCCCAGGGATTGGGTGAACCACGTTAAATCTTGGTGCCTTGTGTTCATTTCTGTGTGTTCTATTATTTTTGTTATTGGTTATATTTGCATGTAGTTTTTATTTCTGTCCGTGGTTTATCCTAACAATTTTCTCAATGTTGTGTAATCCAACACAATTTGGCAAATGACTAGGGTTGAACTTAGAGATCGAACCCTCTTCACTTTAAAATCAATTAACCTAGGTGAGTATACCTTAATGTGAATCTTTTGGTGTAGCTTATGTGGATTTTATTGCTTGATGCTCTTAGGAAAACAAGTTATTCCCAAGGAGAAATCAATGTTGTGTGTTTAAATGTTTTATTGAATGGATGTTTTAAAGGTATTTTGAATAAGTATGGTTTTAATAATTGCAAAGCATTCAAGTATGATAAAGAACTCCACCAAATTCAATTGATAATGTGCTTAATTAAAATCAACTTAGACTAGTTCCTCACCCTAATTGAACAAAATAGATTTAATCACTAGAATATCCAAGATCATCAAAACTATTTAGAGATGGTGTGTGCCAACCATCATCACCAAAAAAAGAAGTTGAATACAAATCGTAGTTAAATTTTTTTTGAACTTCAATCTTGGAAGACTAATTGGATAAAAAAACACAAAGTTTGTGAATTTTAACTTATCAAGGGAATGTATTAAATTTTTATCTATCAATGGAAATGAAAATCCAAGAGGACAATCTATATGAAAAATAAAATATATTTCTACACAATTCTTGAAAGAATAGAATATTTTTATTAATTTCAAAAAGACTAAAATAGAGCGATGGTTGCTTGTGATATCCACTCAAAACTTGCATAGGTTGTTTGATTATGTGTTATGCACTAATTTATATCCTACTATATGGTATTAGTTGATATATCATATCTATTTTAGGGTCTCAGTACCTCTTCTTATAGTAAATGGAGAGGTGCAACAAAGTTTCAGACCCTTTCAATTTTTCTTTGACTTAAATTACTTACAACTATTGATAATATTTATGATTTAAAAAAAAATCTTCACAATCCTCAGGGGAGAAAGCCATGAAACATATCAAGCATGTCACTGATGTATGCACATTCACCCAACTTCTCCTCTCATTGTGCTAGCATCTGTACAATTGCAACCCTGACCTCTTCTAGCTCAAGTTCATGAAAGTCACTTGCATAACTAGTATAACTCTTCATGAGGTCCCACACAGCTTGATGCATGTTGTTAATGATGTCAAACTAGTTTTCTTCCTTAGTAGAAATATTAAGATATGTCACTGGTTTAGGCTCCTAAGCTGCTAGGTGTTCTTGGATTGGAAACCCCATCCTTCATTTATAATCCAAATTCTTGCACTTTGAAGAATTTTACTAGGAAAAGGACACTGAAACTTGCTTGTACATCCATCTCAAAATGAATCCTTAAATAAAATAGTAACATTTAATTAACCTATAAACTCCAAGATTCTATCGATGACATTCCACACCTATTTGGTTCTATAGATACAACATTTATTTCATTTTCAATTAAAATTTACAAAATTTGCCTTGTACTTTTCAAGATATTCTAAACAATGGTCATTTCACCTTTTTGTATGCTTATCTATCTCCCTCTTTCAAAACTGTGATGATCATTAATGCACTACAAAAACCCCTTTTTACTATTTTGAGGCATACTTCAAACAACACTTGCAATTTTGCAAAAAATTTCATTTCACATTATACACTCCACATGCTCCTTGAAACCTCAAAATCACCATTTCACAAGGTCAAATCGATATCCCTCATGAAATGTCAAAAATTTCTATTTTGCACACCTTCCCAGGATCTTCACCCAAAATCACAACTTCGCACATTTTATGGGCAACTTACTCTGAAATTGTGATATATCATGTGTTTGGACCATGTTAAATCACATTCTTGCAATTTCATGAAATTTCTCCATTTTGCACCACCTTCAATATCATGCTCGCAATACTACATTTTTTGTTGTTTCACATGCCTCTTATGTGTTTCCTTTCAAAATAATAAAAATGGAGATTTAACATCAATTTTTATCACAAATTTTAAGGTTTCACTAGTGGCTCTTTCTGGGGACACATATTACTTTAGAATATGACGAGAATCCAAATATCTCTAGTAAAAGAGAATGTATTATAGTGAAAAAAGGATTTTTAATGATACTAAATGGAAAACTTCATTTGATTTTAAGAGATAAAGGGCTTAAGGAATTGTGAGTGCATGGGGAACTCTTGAACACGTCCATATGTTTCTTGCAAGAAATAAGAGTTTCCTCTTGCCATGTCAAAAAAACTGAATGGTCCAAGTCATAACGCATCAAATTTTCTATGTTTTCCTTTGTATTTATTTTTAACATTTCATTTAAGTACCCAATCTCCAATATTAAATGCTCTCTTAGTTGACCTTTTATCATAAAGGAATTTGACCTTTTTTTGTTTTTGAGTATTTTGTTCCAATGCTAACCTTCTGATTTCATCTAGCTCAACTAATGCATTAATTTGTTCCTCCATGAAGTCAATATCTTCAAGTTGTTCCTTTGTCATAAACATATATACTGGAAATAAATTATTTCAAGGAAGTATAGCTTCTTTTTCATGCACAAGATTGTAAGGGGAATAACCTGTGGACTTCTTTACTCTAATTCTATCAACCCATACTACCAGAATCAATTTAGTATCCCAAGCCTTTTTATTACTATCAAGCATTCTTTTGATAATTTTCAGTAGTTTCTTATTAATTGATTATGCCTAAACATTTCCTTAAGGATGATATGGAGAAGAATAAGAAGTAGTTATACCATACTTGTTGTAGAACTTAGAAAATTAGTCTAATCTAAAATACATGCCACTACCCATAATTAACATGTAGGAACTCCAAATATGGTTACTATATTTTCCATTAAAAAATTAATCACAACTCTGCTAGTTTCTTGTTTGGTGGGTATGGCTTCTACCCGTTTGGTGAAATAATCAGTAGCCACAAGGATCCAATTGTGTACTCCACTTGCTTTATTTTAGAGTTCACCTATGAAGTCAATATTTAACATATGAAATAGTTTCTGAGATTTCAAATTCCTCAAAGGGAGGGCTCCATTATACTTCAACTTTTTAGAGAATTTCTGACATGCTTCACATTTCCTAGCATAGGTATGACAATCCCTAAATATATATGGCTAGTAGTATCTTGCACATAGTATCTTATGAGTCATAGTCTAAGTTGATAAGTGATTTCCACAAATTCCTTCAAGGTAACTTTTTCCTTATATGTGTCTAGAAAAAATAGTAATATTCCATCCTTGTTTCTCCAAAAAAGGTCTCCTTGAATTAAGACATATTTTGATGCTTGCAATTTTATAGTCCTTTTTTTATTTTCATCTATATCACCATGTCATTTCATATGTCTTAAATAGTAAACAAACTCTTTATACCAAGGGAAATGCTCAATACTAACAATTGTGTTTTCAAATTCTACATGATTCACCTATGTTGCTTCAAATTAGCATCAACCATAAGCTTTTCTAGACCTTGACCTCTTACCAATTTTGTAATATGAATATTGATATTAAATTCCTGAATCTAATTGATCCACCTACATCTCCTCCTAGTAGTTTATGTCCCCCTAAAGATATCCCTAATAGTAGCATTTGGTACATATGCTATTACTTCAGCACCAAGTAAATATGGCCTAAAGAATTTCACAACCTTTGCTAACGTGTAAGCTTGTTTTTCATTGATGTCATAATTTAACACAAAACTTTGCAGGCTTTTACTAAAGAATGTAATAGGTTGTTCATGTCCCTCTTCATTCTTCTCTATCATGATAGTAGTTATTGTATGGTATGAAGCAAAATAAAATATTTGAAACGGTTTCTTAAAATTAGGGGCCTTCAAGATTGGTGCCTCTTTTATTGTTTTCTTGATATCAGAGAAAGCTTTTAAATCTTCCTCATCCTAGATCATTTTATCTCCCTTTTTTAACATTTCAGAAATGGGCATGACTATCTCTATAAAATGTGAAACAAATCTCCTGACAAAGTTGATTTTGCCAAAAAATACTTGAATAGCTCCAATAATTTTAGAGACCTTAATATTGTCTCTCAGGATCTGTCTTGACTCTGTCCTTAGACATAATATTCCCATGAATTTTTCCTTTGATAACTCTAAATTGACACTTTTTTAGGTTTAAGGATACCTCATATTGAAGGGATATTTTGAAAATATTCTCTAGATGATTATAATGATCCTCTACCTTTTTTGAATAAGCAATGAGGTCATCTTGATATACTACAAGAATGAGATCAATCTGATGCAAGAGCACCTTGGGTGCACTGCTATCCTGCATGTTTTCATTTTTTCCTAGTTTTGTTGAGTTGCAATGTCTTGCATTATTGAGCTTTTAGTAGTTGTTGAGCATTGAGACATACTAGGGAAGCTTTCTTATGTGCGCAAAGAGATTGGAGTTATCATGTTAAGGTTTGAGCCATTTTTACCTTGCTGCTAGAGCTATGTTTTTATGGTTTATGGGTGCCTGTTACGGGCTGTGTAACTAATTTTTCACAATGAGTTAGATGCTGAAAATTTCAAGTATTGAAGAGGACCTAGAGTACTCTTTTTTTCAAAGGTGCAAGTCCTAATTCATTATAAATTGGGAGTTATGGCAATTCTCCTGGAGTATCAATTTCTAGTAGTTTGCACGATGGGTTTCTATGCATGACTTTCAGGATGGATGTGCAGATATCCTTAATGAATTAGCCTTTGCACACTTAAATATTTATAGAGGACCTAAAGTACTACCTTTACCTCAAAGCACAAGTTCTAATTCAATTAGGGCTAGGAGATATCATGATTTTTCTCGAGTATCAATTTTTGGACATTTAATTTTTGTTGGAGGCCAACTTGTGGCTCTTCAAGTATTTAATGTTAGGTTTATTTAGTTTTTAGCATTTTGGACTGACTTGTGGCTTAGATTGGTATAAGAAGAGGTTTTGGTGAAGTCTTTAGTAATTATTATTCATCCATCTTGGAGAAGATAGATGATAGAAGGAGGATAGGAAAGGAAAAGCATATGTGTCTGGAAATCCAAACTTGACACTAGATCTTGGGTTTGAATGTATTTTGTATCTGGTCATAACCCAGAAGGCCTTATAGTTGGGCATGTATGATGATATTTTCATGAATCAATAAATAATACAACTCTCTCTCTCTCTCTCTCTCTCTCTCTCTCTCTCTCTCTCTCTCTCTCTCTCTCTCTCTCTCTCTCTCTCTCGTGTTGTTCTCTTTTGTGTTTGCTTCTGTTGTGTTAACTCTCACATGGTGTGGGTAGCTAAGTGTGTCAGTTAGCCTTAGTTACTCACACCTCATTGCATTAGGTGGTATCAGAGCCTAGTTGTTCTTGAGTGTGCAAGCATATCACTAAAGTGTGAGGTAGTTTGTACCAGGACTTTGGATCATGTAGAACCCTGATTCAAATTTGGTTGTAGGGTTGCAGATCTGTGGATTTGACCTATAACTTGTAGAGGGTTATGATCTTGTATGAACCTAATATATAAAGATGGTTCATGGTAGAGGAAATGTTGATAATGCAATATTGAATACATTGAGACAAATTGCAACTAGATTAGATATTATAGAGATAGCCCAGAGAAGAGGATGTAAGTGATGATGAAGCAATAGTACCTGACCTTAATCCAGAACCTAAAGAAGATCAAGATGAAGCAAGATTGTTGAGAGTGTTGTCCAAGGAAAATTCAAAGCCTGCTATAGAAGTAGTTCCTTATGATGGAAAATTGGATACCAATATTGTGTTAGATTGGATCTCAGATATGGAGAAGTTCTTTGAGTATGAAAACACTCCTGATAATAGGAAAGTGAAGATTGTAGTTACTAGGTTGAAATATCATGCTTCATTATGATGGAAGCATTTCCAAACTGATAGACAAAGGAGAGGAAATGAAAAGATCATAACTTGGTTAAAGATTGTGAACAAGGTAAAGAACAAATTCCTTCCTACTAATTACCAAGTTAACTTTTTGAGAAAGATGCAAAATTTGAGACAAAAGGACATGACTGTGAAAGAGTACACTGAGGAATTCTATAGATTGGACATCAGATCTGGACATGTGGATGATGATGTTGAGAAAATTGCAAGGCACATAAATGGATTGAGATCTAGAATTGAAAATGAAATAAGTTTTGTGAAGTTAGAAAGTGTGGAAGAAGTATATCAATATGCCTTGAAAGCTGAGGAGATCTTGATAAAGAAGTATGAACAAAGACAAAGAGGTAGAGGTGATAGATTCCAGAGAGGCAGAGGAAAATCTTATGGTGAAGGTGGTAGATCTGACAATTCTATGCATGATATAGGAAAATCTTAATGGAAGAATGATGACAAAGACAAGACCGAATGGAAAGGTGGTAGTTCTTACAGAGGAGGTACTAGTTCTTACTAAGGAAGAGGTAATTCATATTCTAGAGGTAGTTTTCATGGTAATTATTTCAAATGTGGTAAAGAAGGGCATAGATCTTTTGAATGTAGATCTTCTGAAAGTGGGAAGAATAATAGAAATGTTGTGATTCAAGGAGACATTGAGATTTCACCAAGTGGACCTAAGGCTAGAGAAAATCTAATGGTGAGAAGAACCTTATGTAATAAGGGAAGAGATGAGGAACCTATTTTGAGAAGTCTTTTCAAGGGTAGATGTAAGATGACTAGAAAATGAGGCAAAGTGATCATTGATAGTGGAAGTTCAACAAATTTTGCATTAGAAGAGTTTGTTACAAAGTTGCAGGTGTAGAGGTTGAAACATCCCAAACCTTATCATGTTTCATGGATCAAATATGAGCATAAGATATTGGTAAGTGAGCAATGTATTGTGAAGTTCAAGATTGGACATTACTATGATGAAGTGTTGTGTAATGTTATACCTATGGATTGTTGTCATATTTTGTTGGGTAGACATTAGCAATATGATAGATATGTTGTAAATGATGGGAGATTGAATCAATATACTCTTTGGGTAAATGGGAAGAAGTAAATATTGTTGCCTTTGATTGAAAGTCCGGATGAGGTTAGTTGTATTGCAATAAAAGTTTGCATGGTTAATGGAAAGCAATTTGAAAAGGAAATAAAGAAGAATCAATTGTGTTTTGCTATAGTTCCTAGAGGATCGAGTGTTAGTAGTAATGACCAAGCAGTAGAAGCTAGTAATGACCAAGTGACAGTAGATACTGGTAGCTGAGTACTAGAAGAAATTGTTAAATTGTTGAATGAGTATAAAGAGATTGTTGTAGAGGATATACCCGATGGTTTACCTCCAATTAGAAGTATAAATCATTGTATGGATTTGATTCCTAGAGCTAGTTTTCCAAACAAAGCACCATATAGATTAACACCTACAGACAATGAAGACCTTAATAGACAAGTGCATGAGTTGTTGCAGAAAGGTTTGATCAGAGAAAGTTTGAGTCCATGTGTTGTACCTATTGTATTAGAACCTAAAAAGAATGGAGAATGGAGAATGTGTATTGATTCCAGAGCTATTAACAAGATTACAATGAAATATAGGTTTCCTATGTTGAGGATGGATGACAGTATTATTTATTTGAGTGGACCAAAGTATTTTACCAAGATTGATTTAAAGAGTGGCTATCATCATATCAGAATCAGAGAAGGTGATGAATAGAAGACTACTTTCAAGAAAAAAGATCACATAAGTATGATGAGTATTTCATTCAAGAAGGTATGGTGTTCAAAGGTATTCAGTTGTGTATTCCTAGAGGTTCTATGTGGTTGAATTTGATTAAGGAAAAACATAGTGGTGGATTGGCTAGACATTTTGGAATTGATAAGATGTTGAGTTTGTTGAAGGATAAGTATTATTGGCCACAAATGTATAAGGATGTTCAAAAATTTATAAAGAGTTGTGGATTTTATTAAGTTGCAAATGGAGTAAGTTAAAATACTAGTTTGTATACACATATTACTGTTCCTGAGAAACCTTGGAGTGACATCAATATGGATTTTGTTCTTTGATTACCTAAGATAGTGAAGGGGTATGATTCTATATTTGTTGTAGTGGATAGATTTTCTAAGATGGCTCATTTCATACCATGTAAGAAGACATCAGATGTTGAGCATGTTGTTGAACTTTTCTTTAAAGAGATTGTGAGATTGCATGGACTACCAAGAAGTATTATTTCTGATAGAGACAGTAAGTATGTTGGTTATTTTTGGAAAACTTTATGGAAGAAGATGAGTATTGAGTTGAAGTTTAGTTGTACATTCCATCCACAGACAAATTGATAGACAAAGGTTGTGAACAGAAGCTTTGGTAATTTTCTAAGATGATTAGTTGGGAATAAGCCAAGTAATAGGGAGATGGCATTGGCACAAGCTGAATTTGCATATAATAATTCTGTGAATAGGAGTACAAGGAAGACACCTTTTGAGATTATTACTAGGATGCAACCTAGAGGTATATCAGATTTGAGAGATGTTGTTCGTGAAGAAAAGAGAAGTGTTGCAGGAGAAGAATTTGTTGATTTTATGGAATCTTTACATAAGGAAGTGAAGTTGAGGATAGAACAAAGTAATCAGAAGTATAAGGAGAATGGTGATCAGTCTAAGAGAAATCATGATTTTCAAGTTGGTAATGAGGTGATGGTTCATCTAAAGAAAGGAATATTTCCTATTGGAACATACAATAAGCTAAAGATGAAGAAGTTTGGACCTTGTAAGATCTTGAAGAAGTTTGACAGTGCAAATCTTATGAAATTGAGTTACCTAATGATATGGATATATCCCCTATTCAATGTTGCTAATTTATACAAGTCTCATGAGACATATGATGAATTTATTGTATCAGAGGATTGTCCTAAGAAACAGATTGAAGAAGTTGAACAGATATTGGATCAGAGAGTTGGTAAGAGCACAAGGGGAAAAGATTATTATGAATAACTAGTGAAGTGGAAGAATATACCTATGGAAGATGCTTCATGGATCTCTCAATTTGATTTGGATTCAGCTCAGGTTGTAACATTTCAATGATTCAGGAGAATCATTTCTTCCAACCCTGGTTGTCTGATGCAAGAGCATCCTAGGTTGCACTGTTATCCTGCATGTTTTCAATTTTTCCTAGTTTTGTTGAGTTGTAATGTCTTGAATTTCCAAGCTTTTAGTAGTTTTCAAGCATTGGAGACACACTAGGGAAACTTTTCCTATGTGCACAAAGAGATTGGAGTTATCATGTTAAGGTTTGAGTTGTTTTTACCTTGTTGCTAGAGCTATGCTTTTCTAGTTTCTAGGTGCCTGTTGCAAGATGTATAACTATATATTCACAATGGTTTAGAGGCTAAAAATATTAGGTATTTAAGAGGACCTAGATTACTCCATTTTATAAAAGAATAAAGCCCTAATTCATTATAAGTTTGGAGATATGTCAATTCTCCTAGAGTATCAATTTCTTGCAGTTTGTGCGATGGGTTTTTGTATGTGACTTTTGGGATGGATGTGTAGATATCCTTAATAAATCAGCCTTTGCACCCTTAAGGGGTTTCAAAGGACCTAAAGTGCTACCTTCAACTTGAAGCAAAAATTCTAATTCAAATCGGGCTAGGAGATATCATGATTTTTCTTGGGTATCAATTTTTGGACATTTAATTTATGTTGGAGGCCGACTTGTGGCTCTTCAAGTATTTAATGTTAGGTTTATTTAGTTTTTAGCATTATGGGCCAATTTGTGGATTATATTTGTATAAGTAGGGGTTGTGGTGAACTCTTTAATAATTATTATTCATCCATCTTGGAGAAGATAGATGATAGAAGGAGGATAGGAAAGGAAAAGCATATATGTCTGGAAATCCAAACTTGAAGCTAGATCTTGGGTTTGAATGTATTTTGTATCTGGTTGTAACCTAGAAGGCCTTATAGATGGGCATGTATGATGATATTTTCATGAATCAATAAAAAATATTTTTCTCTCTCTCTCTATGGTGCTATTCTCTTTTGTGTTTACTTCTGTTGTGTTAAATCTTGCATGGTGATTTGGGTAGCTGAGTGTGCCAATTGGCCTTAGTTACTCACATCTCCCTGCATCACAATCATACCTTCAAAAGAAACATCCATAACCCTTTGAAAATTAGCTCTTGTATTTCTTAAACCAAATGACATTCTTGTCTACATGTGTGTTCCCTATGGAGTTGTAAAAGTAATTTTATATTGTTTAGAGTCTCTTACTTTCACCTAGTTTTAACTAGAGAAATCATCCATCATAGAGAGGATTCCATTCCCTGTTACTCTTTGCAATAGTGTTTCCATGTTAGGAAGAGCATAATTATCCTTTAGTAATGAGATGTTCAAATTTATGAAACCAACACATCATCTGATGTTGTCATTCTTTTTCCTTATAGGGACATGTTTGGAAACCCATGTGGACTGTTTGATTGGTTTAATAATCCATGCATCCCTAATTTTGATTAACTCCTCTTTCATTTCTTGTGGTAACATTGGATTTATAGGCCTTTTCTTTTATATGGATGGTTTAGCATCTGGTTTCAAAGGTATTTCATGTTGGAATAAATCATCTCTATAAGCTTTCATCTTATCATTGGACCATGCAAACACATGTCTATATTTTCTCAATAAAGAGATGAGATTTGACCAAACTTTAGGAGTCAATTTTTTGCCAATAAAGATTTCTTTGGGAGAATTTTTATTCCAAAGGTTCACTTTCTCAATTTCTTCTAGCATAGTAGTAGGTTTGTAAGTTTTGAGGTTTTCCTGTTCAT
Source organism: Cupressus sempervirens (assembly GCA_028749045.1). NCBI lineage: Eukaryota > Viridiplantae > Streptophyta > Pinopsida > Cupressales > Cupressaceae > Cupressus > Cupressus sempervirens. The sequence continues at coordinate 647,085,622 of CM053784.1, read as the reverse complement.
CAAAGATTCTTTCTAATGCTAGCAATCTTTTGGGTATTTTGTTAGACCCGAGTTGAACAATTTCTTCTTCAAATAAAGTTTCCTTATTTTCTTGATTTTCTACAAAATTATTTCAATCAATACTTTGCTCTAGTTAAGATCCTTCACATGTTAAAAAATCAATCAAATCATTATTATTGTCAAAAACTTGCCAATGGTGCACATTATCCTGTACAGATGACCTATTTTTCATTTCATCTTGAACAATCTCTTGTAATGTAATATCAATCTGTTTGATAGCTAAATTATCCATTGTATCAGCTAAGAAGTTTTTGCTTCTGTCAATCCATTTTATTGAAAATGCATCAAAACTTTCAATCAATAGCCATACATAATTTATGTATTGCTTCAATCTTGAATTCTTAACGGTGAACCGACTTCTAATTTGAGATACTATTAATTCATAATCTCCTAAAACTAATAGGATTTTAATCTTATGAACTTTAGCCATGTTTAGCCCCAAAATTAATACCTAATATTTAATAATGTTGTTGGTGCATTCAAAATTTTATTAGAAAGGAATATTTGAATATTTTTCTAGAAGCAGATATTAGAATTACTGATGTAGTACAAGGCAAGTTTATCCCCAAAGGAGATGACCTATCCCCCAAAAAATAACCACATGGCAAAAAAATAAACAATAACCTAGAGATTTAGATCTAAAACAACATCAATTCTCATAATAGAATCATAAGATTTACATCTAACATGGTTGACTATCAGGCCTTCTGGGTTATGGCCAAATACAAAGCAATTACAATAACTGTTTAGGAAGACCTCACAAGATCTAGCCCCTATCTAGTCCAAACCCACAATCTGGTAGAAATCCCAAAAAGAATCTAAACTTGTGCTCACAAGCAACCAAGCAACCTTCTTATTTCCCAAGCCCATAATTAGCTACTAGCTCTGCTAAACTTCTCTCCTCTTAGCTACTTCGTGCTAAAATGAATGACTCTAGACATTACAAGACTCTCTACTTATACCAAACCAAGTCATAAGCTAGCCTAGCTAATTACATTAAATACACACTCAAGCCACAAGTTGTCTTGATAGACTAAATTAAATAAATACTTAGGGCATGCCCCAAGTTTATAATGGATAATTAACTCATATGATAACATAAAAGTATGTGTTGACCATTTTTGCCCCCCATTTAGCCCTTCATCAATAACTGATCAGAGATATCTTTTATGGGTTGTTTTCTTTGATGTGGGTTAACATGTGATTTGGTTGGGGTTAACATTTCGTGTTAGCTTGGTCTCTTCATGAATCAAATTGGCTTGATTCCTTCATCGACTGAGCCATTTTAATTTTTTCTTTGTCGATTTCCTCATTTTCTATGTTGCAGGTTAACATGCATTTTTTTTCGCGGTTAACATTTCATGTTAAGCATTCTTGCCATTTTGGAGAATGACTTTGCTACTCTTTCCAAAATAACAAAATTTGCTATTTCAGAAGGCTTAGCTTTTGCTTCCGTGAAATCGCATGCTTCCTTGTCCACCATGCATTGGGAAACATGTCGACCAATAGAGTTATGCTATTTGGAAAATTATTCTTTATTGGGGTTTCTTTTGATTAGACGATGCTCATATTTTCACATCAGTGCTTGGGTCTTTGGTGAAGATGCGATGACCGTCACTTTTGGCATATCTTGTGGGGATTTCCGAATGCATCTCAATTGTTCATTGTTGTGAAGAGGATCTCTTGATCTACAATTGAGTTTTATTCACTTATTGAGGATATTTTTGCAATATCTAGACCGTCTATTTCAGAATGAATATCTATATCGATGGTTCATCTTTTTGGGGGCAAATCAGATTTATTCCATGCGAGTCAACTTTGCATTTTCACGATGGGTTAACATTGTGTGTTATCCCATCTCACATTTTTTGATAGCACGTGAATTCATTTTTTGCATCCATGTCACATTACAAGGATTGCTCTTTAATGTTGAATGATATTATTTGGCTTTGTTTGCATGACACCTTTGCATCTCCATGCCTCTTTATTGATTGTAATGACCGAATCTCATGGGATTTAATTTCTTACGGTTGGGTACAATTACTTTTCCTTGCCTATCACTTCATTATAGTAGATTGATTTCAAGATTAGATTTAGTTATGATATTCATTTATTACTTCTCTTTGTAACTTGACTCCTTGGTTGGGGTTTGAAGTTCATGGTTAAATCAGAGTTATGCCTGAACTATTGCCTTGTATAGGTTATTTTTCTTTTATTCTTTCATGTTTTCATATCATGTGTAGCCTGTTGTTGAATGTTGTCACTGTTGAAGTTGATGAACAATCAACCCCATAGCTCCCAAGAATAACCTGCATGCAAACACCTATTACAGAAGAGAGAAGTAAAAAGCTATGGAGGCAGAAATTGCCAAATCCATAGAAAGCATACAAGTGCTTTTTGAAACTTTTATTTTTATTTATTTTTAAACATGCATTTCTTTTTTGTAAAAAGTGTTTTCTTCCTTTTTTTGTGATTTTTTATTTATTTTTTAATAAATAAATAAATTTTTACCTCGTGAAGCATGCTCAAATCTGAGAGCAATTTTTTGCCTCAAATTTCAACTATGTCCAAATTGGACAAATTTTATATGGGAATAAGGGTTTTTGGGTGCTACGGATCCAACGGTGAGATTTGTTTTGGCTCAAAATGCACTGAAAAAATAAACTTCCCTAAATCCAATACAAAATAACTCTAAAAATTGAAACCCTCTAAAATAAAATAAAAATACAAATCTAAAAGCCAAGAAAAAATTCTCATAAATTGAATAGGGGCATCAAAATCTAGATCTCTAATACCATGTTGAAGTCGATGAATGATCAACCCCATAGCTCCCAAGAATCACCTGCATGCAAACACCTATTACAGAAGAGAGAAGCAAAAAGCTATGGAGGTAAAATTTTCCAAATCCATAGATGAGACATTCTGGATGAGCAAAAATGAGATTTCTATAGTCGAAACTGAATGAATAATTTACAGATAGATCAATCCTTATAAAAGGAGATCAAAACTCAAAAGGGTAACCTAAAAGGTAAACCTTATTTAATAATTACTAATTAATTATTAAATAGAGAATACATAAAGTGCATAAAGTGAAATCTTAAGAAGGGAGAAAAGGTATTTTAATTAATGAAATTAAATTAACCTTTTTCTCTAACAGTCGCGTGAATTTGTTTCCTTGCAATATTTCATTAGTTTTACCTTCATGTGAATTTTGAAAGAGTAGATTTGAGCCAAGCTATGTGTATTTGGGAGTCTCAATCATGTAGTGCATCTATAGGTAGAGTTATAACTAGTCATTCTATCTCGGTGCATCACCCCCTTATCCTTCAAAATTTCCTTTCTTTCATTCTCCTTCTCTCTTTTCCCTCAAAGTGGTAGTATAGGTACACTATGATAGTAAGGAAGTCAGCCTTCTCCAGAGATTCAGCATCAGAGCGCAAGTCCCATACTTGGAGGTTGTTTCCATGTTACCCAAGGTCGCTTGAGGATCATACCTCAAGCAAGGGTGTAGACTTTTGTTTCAAAAAATTTTGATACACCTGGTGGGACAAACATTCAAAGATTCAAATCAATTTCCAAAACCTCCACCAATCATACAACAGTTTTTGGCATGCCCAATGGGACATAGATTTAGCTTCATAAGTCTGTTGGAAGCCAATCTAATCTCCATTCATTTAGAATTTGGGTTTTATTCTTAGTGAAATCAGCCTTTAGAGGCATTCATCCAACACCATAGTGACTCTATGCATATTTTGGTTTCAACAGACTAGGTGTTGATTTGTGTGAAGATCTTTTGATCTTTTGTATTTCTTCATTTTTTCTATGAAGTCTTTGTTTTAATGATTCAACATGGACCCACTTCATAGAGACCTATTTTTCAATCCTCCATATTATGAGACTAAAGAAGAGTTTTTGGTCTACCTCCACTCTTCACAAGGAAGTTGGTTATTGCAGTAGAGGAGACAAGGCTCAAGTTTTCCCAGTTGCAAGCTACTAAGGTGCAGGAGACCCCAAGGTGGAAATTTTCTTACTTCATTCAGAGCAGTCCTTTCATTTTGTAATAGCTGGAGATACACACACTACCAACCACACCATCAAAGCCAAGCCCTACTGGCCAAGAGGATACAAGTGTTGCAAAGCACAACATGGTCAAGGCTGATTTCCTTGACCCAAAACCATCAAGAGGATGTTCCATCAGGCATCTAGCTCTACAACAATGCATGTTGTCCCTAGTCATGCTCATTCTAGAGGATGAGGGTGAAGACCAAAAGGAGGAGCAAGTTTGTCTTGCTCAAGATCAAGGCATCCTAGTGTTGGATAGTAGCTTCTTCTTTTTTCAACATTGGGAAGGAATTCCATGTAGCAGAATGTCTATTATGCTTGCTACCATTTTCAGTTGCCCATGTGCATGGGAAAAGAAATTAGCTTGTGAGGAAGGGCAGCTAATTCAATGAGCCATTAAATGGCTTTATTTGATTTGTATTATTTTTAAATACTTGTACATATTAGAGTAGGTATTTTATACTTTCCAAGAAGTGCACAAGCACATTTACTCCCTTTTTTGGAGCTTTCTAGACCTCTCTGGAGTTGTTTTTTTTTTTTACTGGTTGTAGAATTTTGCTAAAGTTACAGGTGGGATAACATGTCAATTATTGGTAGTGACTCCATGACCAATGGATTTTTTAAAGCCACTGATCTATGCTTAGCAGGAAAGCATCTCCTTTGAGTCGCCAAGAATGTTGGCCATTTTTGCCCCCTCATTCAGCCCATCATCAATAACTAATCAGGGATATCTTCAATGGGTTGTTTTCTTTGATGTGGGTTAACATGTGATTTGGTTGGGGCTAATATTTCATGTTAGCTTGGTCCCTTCATGAATCAAATTGGTTCAGTTCCTTCACCGACCAAGCTAGTTCAGTTTGTTCTTTGACCGAGTGAACTCAGTTTCCTCATTTTTCAAGTTGCAGGTTAACACATGCATTTTTTTTCTAAGGTTAACATTTCATGTTAACCATTCTCACCATTTCTGAGAATGACTTTTTTACTCTTTTCGAAATAGAAAAATTCACTATTTCAAAAGGCTTACCTTTTGTAGTTGTGAAATGACATGCTGCCTCCTCCACTGTGTGTTGGGAAACATGTCAACCAATATATTTATGCCACGTGGAAGATTATTCTTTTCTGAACTTTCTTTTGATCAGATAGTGCTTGTATTTTTGCATTAGTACTTGGGTCTTTGGTGAAGATGCGATGACCATTGGATTTTGGTGTATCTCCTAGGGATTTTTGAATGCATCTCAGCCATTCGTTGTTATGAAGAGGATCTTGATCTACAGTTGAGTTTTATTCACTTGCTGAGGATATTTTTGCAACATATGGGTTGTCTATTTTAGATTGAAGATCTACATCAATAGTTCATCTTTTTGGGGGCAAATTAGATTTATTCCACACACATTAACTCTGCATTTTCATGGCTGGTTAACATTATGTGTTATCCCATATCACATTTTTTTACAACAGCGTGAATTCATTTGTTGTGGCCATAACATGTTACAAGGACTATTCTTTAATGTCGAATGACATTCTTTGGCCTTGTTTGCACGATACCTTTTCATCTCCATGCCTCTTTATTGATTGTAATGATCAAATCTCATGAGATTTTATTTCTTATGGTTGGGTGTTTTTTTTTGCCTTGCCTATCACTTCATTATAGTAGATTGATTTCAAGATCAGATTTAGTTTTGATATTCATATATTGATTCTCTCTGCAACTTGACTCCTTGGTTGGGGTTTGAACTTCATGGTTAAATCAGAGTTATGCATGAACTCTTTAAAAGGAAGTTGTAAATACTTTTTCTGTGTTCTTCTCTAGTTCATTTCAATAGCATTATGCTCTTTATTTGTAACCCTTTTGCCTTATATGAATGAAAATCTCAACTTTGCCTTATCTTGCTAGTCTGATAGATTATGAAAACTCTTGCCTTGTATGGGTTATTTCTTTTTTATTCTTTCATGTTTGCATATCATGTGTAGCCTATTGATGAATGTTGTCATGTGAATTTGTTTCCTTGCAACATGTCATTAGTTTTATCTTCATGTGAATTCTGAAAGAGTGGATTTGAGCCAATATTTTTATATTTGGGAGTAAGGGTGCAGACTTTTGTGTCAATGGTGCCCTTAGGCATAGGTCTATGTGTCATCCAATGATCCAAATTCAAGAGTGCATAAGCCAAATCCCACCGATAGAAGCTCACAAAAATAATCTCCAAGGTCTGCCAGTAAATCAGGAACATGTTACCAGCAATCACCAAAAAGGTTCTAACTCCAACATGATTACTCCACTCATTATGCACACTTACGAAAAGGTTCCCCAATATGTCTTGAACACATCCCCAATTGAACAAACTATAAGTCCACAAATCTGAACCTAATGCTCCTGCATACAGGATTGTTAACTACTCTGGGATGCTCCTACATTAGACACACTAGGTGAGAAGAAAAGATGGTCTTAATAGCTGGAAGAACACTTTCCAAGGTTCAACACATAAACCTTGAACTAGTTTTTAATATACATGTCCTTCATGTTATCAACTTATGCACTCTTGTCTTTGTTCCATTTCTAGAGATCCTTTCTAGAAACATACATCTTCACATATATCTTTGGTGTGCCACATATTTGTTTCCCATGCTGATCTCTAACCCTTCGAGAATTCTTCAACTCAATTTTCCTACCAACACTTAGATTCCTCCTTCCAAATTCTACATTCTATAAAGGAATTAAGGAGAATTTCTTGACACCCTTCTCAATAATAAAGACATTCTTGAAACAATCATGCGCTAGCCTGCAATCATACTGCCAAGGTCTATCAAGTAATATGTGTCAGCTATTTATGTCCACAATATCATACAACACTTGATCAATATACTGCCCAATCTCAAAAATTTACAAGACACTGCTCCCTCACTTCTAAAGCATGTTCATGCAATCAACTGATCCTATAGGGACAAAGATGTCTCACTCTCTTAAAACCAAGTTTCTAAACCATTTCCTCAATAACTAGGTTAGTATTACTACCACCATCCACAATCACATTCCAACATTTACCTCTAGACTTACAATGAGCCTGGAAAAATTTCCTCTTCTGACAAGGTTTCAACACTTTCTTACCAAGAAATACTCACTAAACCAACAAGTTCTCCTCTTGCTTAGGTTCATACATTGAATCCACATTCTCATTTACTACAGCAACTCTTATCACCTACCTTCTAAGGATATTAAAAATATTTGTTACCTTCTTCTCCACATTTGAAATGTGTACCCTTAAATGCACCTCTATGTTTTCTCTTCCTTTTTTATACAAGTTTTGGTTCATCCTCAATAAAAAAAATGTTCTTCACTGAGTGATCATGTTTCTTCTTCCTTCAGGAATTACCTTGATGTCTTCTCTTCAACTTCTCTTCTACCATTAAAGCATATTGATAAGCATCCTCAATTGAATCAATCTTCACCATACCAATCTAATCCTAGATATTGAATCTTAAACCATTAATATATCTAGCCACATTTCCTTAGAAAGTTCTCTATGTCCAGACTGAATAGTCAACTTGTAAAACTCCTCAATTTAGTCCTTCATATTCATATCCTTATGCTTCAAATTTTGTAATGTTTTAAATAATTCAAGGTCATAATCAGTAGGAATGAACTTAGCCTTCAACTTTGTAACCATCAATCTCCACCTAGTGATCTTTATTTCACCTTCTTCTTCTCTATCTCTTTGCAATTATTTTTAACATAAAGCAGCATGTCTTTTTAGCTTAGTTTGTGTCAATCACACTCTAAGTGGATCTCTAATATCCTCTAGCTCAAAGTAGTCTTCCAACTCACCAATCCAATCAATTAGGTCTTTTGGATTCAAAGTACCTTAGAAATTAGAAACCTTCATCTTATGCTTCATCTTCAAGTGAGCTCTAGATCTACCTAATGGACAAGTTATGTCTTCCAATGGTCTCTCCATCTGATCATTTTGGTCTTCACCACTAGATCTAGTAGCCTTAAAGTCTTTAGCATCTTCCTCATAACCATGTTCAGTACTCACATTCCTTGATACACCATCCATAGCTCTCATGATCTCAGTAACCATATCATTCTTCATCAACTCCATCTTAGATCTAAAATATGATCTAACCTTCTCAAAAAAAATTAGCCTCCACAGCTTTGCAAAGGTATGTAATTTCCCTAGGGTCAAATCTTATTGGAGGCATCTTTCAAGATCTTCTAAAACCAAAAGAAAGAAATCCACAAGATCAACCTGCTTAATGCCACTTGATGCAGTGTAAGGTAGGTATATCCCCAAAGGAGATGACTTAGCCCCTAGAAAATAACCACATAGTGGAAATAAATAATAACATAGAGATGTAGATTAAAAAAATCAAATTCTCATAATAGAATCATAAGATTTATATCCAACATGCCCGACTATAAGGCCTTCCAGATTATGGCCAAATACAAAACAATTAGAATAATAGTTCTAGAAGACCTTGCAAGAGTCAATCCCTAGTTAGTCCAAACTCACTATCTAGTAGAAACCCCAAGAAGAATAAAAACTTGTGCTCACAAACAACCAAGAAACCTTCTTGTTTCCCAAGCCCACACTTAGCTACTAGCTTTGCTAAACTTTTCTCCTCTTAGCTACTCCATGATGAACTGAATGACTCTAGAAATTACAAGACCCTCTACTTATAGCAAACCAAGATGCAAGTCATCCTAGCAAGTTACATTAAATATATCCTAACATTAAATACACACTCAAGCCACAAGTTGTCCTAAGAGTCTAAATTAAATAAATACTTAGGATAGGCCCCAATTTTACAATACATAACTAACTCATATGACAACATAAAAGTGTGAGAGCTTAGGAATAGGTCCATGTGTCATCCAACAATCCAAATCTAAGAGCACATAAGATGAATCCCATAGATAGAAGCTCACGAAAATAATCTCCAAGGTCTGCTAGTGAATCAAGAACACATTACCAGCAACCACCAAAAAGGCTCTAACTCTAGCATTATTACTGCAATCATTATGCTCACTTAGGACAAGGTTACCTAATATTTCTTGAAAACATCCCCAACCCCATGAACCATAAGTCCACAAATCTAAGCATGATGCTCCTACATCATTACCTTCCTTACTGCAAGTTCCATCAAAATTCATCAGTCATATTTTATTTCTCTCCTCATGTGGATAGATTTCCTTTTGCTCATCAATATATTGTATGGGTTTACTCAAATTCACCTTGAAGTTTTCTATATCAGTTTGGCAAAAAGTTAACTCCATAGTTCAGGCTAAAACTCTCAACCAAGTATATGTTCTTGGTTCCCTATCAATCCTAACAAATCTTCAATTTACAAGGATGGTTACATAGGACATATCTAACTAAATATGTCTACCTACCAAGTTGGGTCATTATCTTGAAAGTAACATACCATAATAAGATGGTATCTCTACTACAGTGACATCCATCTTATATGATATATTTGGACATGAGGGAAATCTAAATTCAATGTCTTTAATGATTCCTACCACTAGTATAGATCAGTTGTTCGTTGCATAATATTTCCCATAAGGAGTATCCACATTAAGACCCAACTCTTTCATGACATTGCCATGCATAATATTTACTACAACACCCAAGTATATCATAAAATTCCTCAGTAATTTATTGTTAATTAACATAGTCAGATAAAAGGGGTTTGCATGTGGTGAATTATCATTGAAATTTGTCCCTAGATAAATAATAGGTGCATCATTATCCTATTGTTCCCTTGCATTATCTTCTTTGTTTTCTTTAGATAGAAGATCTAAAACATTTCTTCCATATTATGGGATTTCAATAATTTCAAAGAATGGGACTTGAATTTTTATCTGAGACAAAGCATTTGAAATGAATGCATTAGCATTTATTATCTATTTATTTACTTTCATCTTTGGCTGAGTTCCCCTCATTTGTTGTTGATTTGGTATCACCTTCTCATTATTTATTCCTAGTGATTTTCCATACACGGGACTTATAATCCTATTTCTCAATCTATAACTACTTCTAGCTTGTTCAACTATGGCAATGGTGTACACTCTCTTTTCCTCTATAGTTGTCTATCTTATTTTTGGGCTTTCTTCTTCATAAGAGAAAATCTATTCTAAAGATCATTGACTTTCCTTCATCATGTTAACATCAGTGATATATTCATCTTTTGAGGATCATCATCTCCTAAAGTAGTTTTGATGATAAGGTTGTTGGAAATAATTCTTCAATTATATATTGTCATTGATATTACACAAGTGTCAGTATTAACCGATCAATGTAGAGTTTGCAGTATTAACCTTTTATATCTTAGTATTAACCAAGTAGTTGGGTAAAGAAGACTTTTTTGCAGCTCTTGCTCTCTCATCCTAATGATGAATCATGTAGTGTGATTTGAAAGGTTGATGGTAAAATTCCAACACAATCTAATCCAAAAGCAATAACTAACAAAAGTGAATCCTACTTGTAGTATAGACCAAGTGGTCAAGCATCAAAGGAGTCGCAATTTCAACCGAGCATTCAATCTTAGTATTGACCAAGTGATAGTAGAATGCATTTGTCAAATATTTTATTGTTTGAGGCCAACTATTTGGATATTTGTTGATGTTTTTGAAGGGTATTCAAGATGACTTTTCCCATCCTATGATATATGATAAAGGTCAAGTTGTGAGGATAAAGAAGAAAATAAAATATATGAAATAAAAATGGATATGTGAGTAAAGGGAAAAGCAGAGCAGGAAGTGTGAAAGATAAGCTACAAAGAATATCTAATCAAGAAGGATCTAGAAGTCAAACCAGAACAAAGATCTAAATCTGCATAGATAGTTGCTTCATAAATCAAGTCAAATTGTTGTTACTTTCTAACCATTGTAGTAGAAAAGAAATATCTTAATAGAATCACCTTAATATTCATTTTGTAAATCTTCTAACAAGGTGACATTTCAAGATTGAAGTGTTTGAATACCTCTAACCAAGCCACTCCTAACAGGATGATCTAAATTCTCTAATAGAGTCATTCTTAACAATATGTTTTGTAACCTTTAACATGTTGGAAATATAAGAGGAGTAACTGAGAGGGGAGGGGTGAATCAGTTACCACTAAAATAAATCCCAGATCCCTTAGATGTCAATACAAATCAAAAATCTAATTAAATTGTATTCTATTGTAACTCAAAAAACACACATGCACTTGGTTTACACTAGCAAATGTTGTAACTCTGTAAACACTAAAATAACTCAGTAACTGCTTAACATGAAAATCTTAAGATATTATCTAAGATTATCCTTATTTAACTTAGTTGCAAACACATAAAAGAAATAACATGAATACAAGTGACACCAAGATTTAATATGGAAACCCAAATTGGGAAAAACCACCAATTGCAACTAGTTATTGATTTTCATTCTTTTGAAGTGAGCCTTGTTAGGAGCCAACCCTATTAAAGGTTACAAAACACACTGTTAGGTGTGACCCTATTAGAGGATTTAATCACCCTATTAGGAGTGGCCTTATTTAAGGTCTTTGGACACTTCAAATAGAACTATCACCTTATCAGAGGATTTACAAATAGTTGTTAACACAACTCGGTTAAGAGATTTAGATCACTGCTACAATGGTTAGAAAGTAACAATGAGATAACCTAATTTATGATGCAACTAAATTGCTGATTATAGATCTCAATTCTGGCTTGTATACTTGATCCTTCCTGATCGAATGTATCTTTGTAGCTCAATAAGGATATTTTGCTTATCCTTCCAATTTGCTTCATCTAAGCATCATTAAATCTTCTATTATGTTCCACACATTCAATCCTCAACTTGACCTTATATTTATATCTTACACATTATCAAGTCAGCTTGAATACAACTTAGAATAATTAATATGCATCTCCTCAGTTGGCTAGAATGAACAAATAATTCAATTGAACTAAATATGCCAAAACAAGATAATCCTTTGTTAGCCAACCATGCTCAGGAGACACTAACTCAGAAATGATTTTCTTGTGTTAACCAAGTGAACTCAGTTAACACTGCATATTCACAAAGTTCCTTTGGTAACCAAGTGAGCTCAGTTAACACTGGTTCCATCCAATATTTCCTTCATTAACCAAGTGAGCTCATCTACTTCTACAAACTTTCCTTTGATGATCAAGTGAGCTCGGTAGACTCTGTCTTCTGAACTTGGCAAACACTGGAATACTCAGCAGACACAGGAAACTATCTTCAATGCTCAAGAGAGCTTGGCATACACTAACTGGCAATGATATGACATTTTATGTAGCATCAAAGATAATACACAATTAATCAATTATTTTCAACAATCTCCCTCTTTGACATTGATGGCAACACAACATGTCATCACACAATGAAATTTTAGAGTAAGAATAGAATAAGGAACATATCCTTAGTTTAATTATGATTCTCATTAATGAGAACTCCCTCTATTAGTGTGAACTCCCTCTACCTTCAATTTCTCCCTCTATCAGCAAAACTCTATTTTCAACATCTTCTTCTGATAGCAAACTTTTCTTCTTTGGTATCAGACCAAGTTCTCCTTATTTGACATGTCCCTCTTTTTCATCTCTTGAAGTGATAAAATTTATGTGAAATATGACAACAAACTTCCCCCTCTTTGACATCTCATACTAGAGACAATATACAGTGAATATTAATGTACCTCATGTACTAATTCATTTGCAATGTGCCTTGACAATACAACATCAACTGATTGATCTTCAACATGCTCTAGTTGATGCATCACTAAACTATATTTAGTGAACTTTGGATAAGGAATGACCCATAACTTACCTCTGAGATACAAAAATGCATCCTTAGGTAATGGCTTAGTGGATATATCTACAATTTGTTCTTTAGTATTCACATATTACAATCTTACCTCTTTATCTTATACCAATTCCCTCAAAAAATGATATTTTATAGCAATGTGCTCGATTTTGGTATGCATCATAGGATTCTTGGATATATTAATTACACTAGTGTTATCATAGAAGATAACCACTAGATCCTTGATTTCTATCTTCATACATGCCAACAGTTGTTTGAACCAAATAATATTGAAACAAGTAACGGTTGCTGCCACATATTCTACCTCTATTGTGGACTGAGAAATACAATTTTGTTTCTTTTTTGTCCAAGATACAAGTCTTTTACCAAGAAAGAATGCTCTGCCACTTATGCTTTTTCATCATCAATACTTCCTGCCCAATCAGCATCTGTGAATGCTTTCAAATCCAAATTGCCTCCTTTTTTGTACCATAATCCATAGTCTTCAGTACCTTTTAGATATCTCATGATTCTCTTGATTTCCATCATGTGATTTTCTTTGGGATTTGCTGAGAATCTTGCCACCATACCAACTACTAATGCAATATTAGGCCTTATGTGCACGACATATTGCAATTTTCCAATCATTGATATGTATGTGGTCTGATCTACTTCTTTGGAATTTTCTTTTTGGAAAGCTTATGTCTAGTAGACATAAGTATTCCAACTAGTCTTGAATCTTCCATTCCAAACTTCTTTAGTATCTCCTTGATATATTTAGATTGAGTAATACATATACCATCCTTCTTTTATTGGACCTGTAATTCAACAAATAATTTTATCTCTCCAAACATAAACATCTCAAATTCCTTACTCATCTCTTCTGAAAATTCGTTGCATAAGTCATCATTTCCTATAAAGAAAGTGTCATCCACAAATATTTTTGCCAAAATAATTTTCTTGTCCGATCGTTCTTTAATATATAGACTGTTGTTATCATTTGTTCTTTGAAAACCAATCTTTATCAAGTAGTTATGAAGTCTTTCATACCAAGCTCTAGGAGCTTGCTTGAGACCATACAATATTTTGTGTAATTTGCAAACCATATCTCTTTTGCCTGGATCTAAAAAACCTTCAGGTTGTTCTATGTAGACTTCCTTAGCAAGAATTCGATTCAAGAATGCAAATTTTACATCCATTTGATATACTAGTAAAGTTCTAACACCTACTAATCTTGAAATAAGAGAAAAAGTTTCACCATAATAAATACCTTCTTCTTGAGAATAACCTTTACATACTAACCTTGCTTTGTTTCTTAAGACTTTTCCATCTTCATTTAGCTTATTTCTGAATACCCACTTTGTGCCAATTACATTTTTATCCTTGGGTCTTGGAACAAGATTCCAAGTTTTATTCTTCTCTATCTGTTCTATTTATTCATTAATAGCTTCGATCCAACTTTCACTATCCAAAGCATTTTTAACACTTCTAGGTTCAAATTCAACAAGCAAACATGTACCTTTCAATTTGTTTCTTGTCATTGGTCCATCTAACTTGTCTCTAATGATCTGATTGGGTGCATGGTTCCTTTTAAATATCTTGCTAACATAGGTACTTTGGATTTAGAATTTATTCCACTAACATCTTCATGATCTTCTATATCAAGCTCGAGTCCCGCTATCTGTAACTTAGGTCCATCAGACTCAGTTTGCTCTGGCACTAGCTCGGTAGCTTCTGACTATGACTCGAGTCCTTTAGACTATGACTCAAGTTGCAATAGTTGCAACTCAGTAGCTTTTGGATATTTTGGAGGCTCGGGAGATGAGGCCTCCTGACTTCCAAATAGATTTGGCAATGTATCAGGTTCATAGTAAACAAACCTTTTGTAATCCCCAGGTTCTTTGTTGCATTCTTCCTCACTCTTTTATGTAAATTCATCAATTCTCATATGTGCACTTTCTATGATCTTATGAGTAGTTAGATTCAAAAACATGTATGCTTTACTTTTGTAGGAGTATCCTAGGAATATGCGTTCATCACCTTTGACATCAAATTTCCCTTTCCTAGATTTCTTCAAGATATAACATTTGCTACCAAATACTTTCAAGTAACTTACATTGGATTTGTAGCCATACAATAGTTCATAAGGAGTTTTATTTGAGTCTTTCTTCAACTATACTCTATTCAAGGTATGCACTATAGAACTAATTGCTTCCTTCTAGTATTTGATTGCAACACTCATCATTAAGGTTCTTGCACAATCCATGATGGATATGTTCCTTCTTTCAGCTATATCATTTTGCTGAGGTGTATAAGGGGCTGATGCTTGTCTCTTAATTCCTTTTTTAATGTAGAATTCATTGAACTCATTGGAAATGAATTCACCACCTTTTTTTGATCTTAAACATTTCAGTTTCTTTCTCTACTCTTGCCACATACCACTTAATTTTTTTAATAGCTTTAGATTTTTCTTTTAGATACATTATAGTCATCATTCTAGAATAATCATCAACAAATTAAATTAAATACTTATCTCCACTGTAACTCTCTATTCCAAGAGGTCCAAAAAGGTATGTATGAACCAACTCCAAGACTTCTTCTAAATGATAGTTCTTGCTTTGGAAACTAGCCTTTTCTGTCTTTCCAATTTGACAATTTTTGCATAGACCCATATCCTGTTTCCTCAGACTAGGAATACCTCTTACTCTTCTATTTTTTCTTAGCTTGACAAAATTATCAAAATTCACATGACATAAACTTTTGTGCCATAACTAGCTTTCTTCTACTCGAGCAATAAAACATGAACTTTCATCGAGATCTATGTAGAATAGATTACCTTTTGTTTGTTTGCTAGACCCAACCACATTCCCTTTTCCGTTCAATAGTTTGGCATTCCCATTCATGAATTCCACCTTGAATTCGATGTCATTCAACTATGCCACACTCAGTAGATTATGCTTTAGTCCTTCAACCTAGTAAGCATTATCACATCTAAGTTCAGTGGTTAGTGAGATACAACCTTTCAATTTATGCAACAAGGTTCATTATTTTCAAATCTCACACAAACACCATCATAATGTTCCATGTGTTCAAATTTTGATTTATCACCAGTCATATGATGTGAGCAGCGACTATCAATAATCCATGTATCATTTTTGCTAACATGAGAGATAAGTGCCATTTTATCTCCTTTATCATCAGATTCATCTTTTACAGCAATATATACCATTTCATCACCTTCACTACTATCTGAATCTTTAGCTATAAAACAAGATTTCTTACCTTTGTCCTTGTAGTCTTTTTAGTTTTTGAAATCCTTCTTGCCTTTGGACTTG
This sequence comes from Cupressus sempervirens, assembly GCA_028749045.1. NCBI lineage: Eukaryota > Viridiplantae > Streptophyta > Pinopsida > Cupressales > Cupressaceae > Cupressus > Cupressus sempervirens. The sequence goes on along the minus strand of CM053784.1, from coordinate 647,069,361 downwards.
TTGTGTTTCTTTTCATCTTTTTCTTCTCTATTTGGACATCTAGCAGCAATGTGTCCAACTTCTTCACAAGAGAAATAAATCAAAGGAATTTTACTTTTGTACTTTCCTTTGCCTTTGGGATACCTTTTTGCAAGTAATGCTTCAATGGCTTCAAGATCACTATCAGAACTATCTTCCTCTTCACTTTTAGATTGTTTTCTTTTAGACCTTTTGATTTTCTTCTTGAGTGATATCTTGGCTTCAAATGCAAACTCAAGATTACTAGAACTAGGAATGTAATTACCATAGTTATCTAGTTCAAATGCTGTCAAATTTCCAACTAGAGCATCCAAAGTTATCTTGTTATTTGGATCACATAACATCTCTTGAATAGAAAACACTCTAATTGCATAAGGAGGAAGAAGGTTTCTGAGTACCTTGCTTACCACTATTACATCATCAATTTTTCCTCTAGAGGCTTTGATAGCACTGACACTAGCTTTGATTCTATCAACATATTTTGCAATGTTTTCATCCTCTCTCATTTTCATCTGATCAAACCGGCCTCTCAAGCTTTCTACCTTGGCTCTTTTTATATTATCATCACTTCCATAGATATCCTTTAGTTTGGTCCACATTTCATGAGCAGTAGCACATCCTTTGACTTCATCAAATTCAACATAGTTAAGAGTTGATCCTATGTCAATCATCATGATATTATGATTTTTCTTTTTAGTAATTTATTATATAGACATTGTACCAGTAGAAGCCTTATAAGAAGTGTTTAAGTATTTCAAACTTGAATCACTGATGGTTTCCAGATGCAACTTCATAAGTTCCTGTCATCCTGCAAATTTGTCTCTATTCAACTTTGGGGTCTCCCTCATGTAAGACATCTTGATCTTTAGCTTAGGTCCTTGAAACCTTTTCTACAAACATCAAGAAGCTCTGATACCAATTGTTGGAAATATAAGAGGAATGACTAAGAGGGGAGGGGTGAATTAGTTACCATTAAAATAAATCTTAGATCCCTTAGATGTCAATACAAATCAAAACTCCGATTAAACTGTATTCTGTTGTAACTCGACAAACACACATGCACTCAATTTACACTAGCAAATGTTGTAACTTTGTAAAAATTGAAATAACTTTATAATTTCTTAACATAACAATCTTAAGATGTTATCTATGATTATCCTTATTTAACTTAGTGCAAACACATAAAAGAAATAGCATGAATATAAGTAACACTAAGATTTAACGTGGAAACCCAATTTGGAAAAAACTAACAATTGCAACTAGTTATTGATTTTCACTCTCCTAAAGTGAGCTTTGTTATGAGTCAAACCTATTAAAGGCTACAAAACAAACTATTAGGTGTGACCTTGTTAGAGGATTTAATCACCTTGTTAGGAGTGGCCTTGTTAGAGGTCTTTGGACACTTCAAATAGAAATGTCACCTTGTTAGAGGATTTACAAATAGTTGTTAAGCCAACTTAGTTAAGATATTTAGATCACTACTAAAATGGTTAGAAAGTAACAATGAGATGACTTGATTTCTTATGCAACTAAATTGCTAATTACAAATCTCAATTCTAGCTTGTATACTTGATCCTTCCTGATTGAATGTATCTTTGTAGCTCAACAAGGATATTTTGCTTCTCATTCCAATTTGCTTCCTTTAAGCATCATCAAATCTTCTATTATGTTCCAAACATTCAATCCTCAACTTGACCTTGTATTTATATCTTACACATTGTCAAGTCAACTTGAATACAACTTAGAATAATAAATATTCATCTCTTTAGTCAACTAGAACTAGCAAATAATTCAGTTGAACTCAATATGCCAAAACAAGAAAATCCTTCGTTAGTCGACCATGCTTAGTAGATACTAACTCGAAAATGATTTTCCTATGTCAACAAAGTGAACTTGGTTAACACTACATATTCACAAAGTTCCTTTGGTAATCAAGTGAGCTCGGTTAACACTAGTTTCATCCAACATTTCCTTTATTAACCGAGTGATCTCGATTAACATTCAACTTCTGCAAACTTTCCTTTGATGATCAAGTGAGCTCAGTAGACATTGTCTTTTAAACTAGGCCAACTCTGGAATGCTTGAAAAACACAGGAAACTATCTTCAACACCTAAGAAAGCTCAGCATACATTGACTGGCAATAATATGACATTTTGTGTAACATCAAAGACAATACACAATTAATCAATTATTTTCAACATAACATAGTTGGCTCCTAATAGGGCTCACTTCAAAAGAGTGAAAAATATTGTGACTAGTTGCAAGGTGGTTTTTCCAAAATGGTTTCTATGTTAAATCTTGGTGTCATCTGTGTTCATGTTATTTGTGTATGCTTTATGTTTCTACAACTAAGTTACTAAAGGTTATAATAGATTAATAATGTTAAGATTGCTTTTTTAACCAAGTACCATTAACATTCTAGTATTAACTAATTTGAACAATATTGCATGATCAATGAAAGTTTATATTGACATCTAAGGGACAAGGATTTTTTTGTGGTAATTGGTTCACTCCTCCCCTCTCATTTAAACTTTTACATTTCTAACAATTATTATCAGAGTATTTGGTGCTTGTAGGAAAGGTTTCAAGGACCTAAGCTAAAACCAAGATGTCTTACAGAAGGGAGATTCCTAAGCTTAATAGAGACAACTTTTTAGCATGGCAAGATTTGATGAAGATAAATCTATCAAGCATCAGTGATATTAGTTTGTTCTACTTGGAATAATAGATATGTGCCACCACCTAAACCCATGATTGTGGAGTGGATGAAAGAGGAAAAGGATAGCAATATAATGATGATTGATATAGCTTCCTCTCTAAACTATTCTAAATTTAATAAGGTGAAATATTTTCCTATTGTATTTGATATGTGGTAAAAGTTGCAAAGTGTCTATGGAGGTGATAAAAATGTGCAAAGAGCCAAGGTAGAGAGTTTGAGAGGAAAGTTTGATCGAATGAAAATGAAAGAAGGTGAGAACATTGTCCAATATAGTGAAAGAATCAAAGAAAGTGTGAGTGCAATCAAAGTTGTAGGAGGGAAAATTGATGATGAAAAAATAGTAAAAAAGGTACTAAGAACACTTATTCCTACTTATTCTATTAGAGTTTTGGCAATTCAAGAGATGAGATGCAATCCTAAAAATGATATAACCTTGGATGACCCTTGTGGGAAGATTAACTCCTTTTGAGTTGGATAACTTTGATAACTTTACTCCTACTTCTAGCAATCTTGAATCTATGTTCAAAGCCAAGCTAACTCTTGGTAGAAAAGGAGGAAATAAACAAACAAACAGGTTGACAGTGATGAAGAAGATGATTCAGATGAAGACCTTAAAGTCATTGAAGCCCTACTTTCAAAAGGATTTGGTCATATTGTTACAAGATATACAAACAAAGAAGATAAAGAAGAGAAAAGAAATAACAGGTTCAAAGGCAAGAAAGACTTCAAAAGCTATAAGGACTACAAAGACAAAGGTAAGAAATCATGTTACATTGCCAAATATTCAAATAGTGACAATGAAGAAGAAGAAGTAGTCTATATTGTTGTTAAGAATGAATCTGATAATGATGAAAATAAAAATATGACACTTATCTCTCATGTTAGAAAAAATGATACATGGATCATAGATAGTGATTGTTCTCATCACGACTGGTGAAAAAACTAAGTTTGAACATTTAGAACACTTTAATGGTGGAAGTGTTAGATTTGGAAACAATGAACCATGTTATGTTAAAGGAAAAGGAATCATAGCATTAACAGAAGGAATAAAATGTGAAAATGCCTATTGGGTTGAAGGATTAAGACATAATCTACTCTGTGTAGCTCAACTGAATAATATAGGATACAAGGTAGAATTCATGAATGGCAAAGCTAAACTATTGGAACAAAAGAGTAAGAGGTATACCATATCAAAAGAAACCTGAGATGGACTTGCGCAAAGAATTTCAAATTGGCAAGTTGAGTCAAAGAAGTTTCAAAAGTAAGTCCTACAATTCTAAAGAAGTTTTGGAACTAGTTCCTTCAGATCTTTGTGGGCCGATAGGTGTGGAAAGCTACTATGGAGATATTTATTTCATTTTATTTGTTTTATTATTATTCTAGGATGATGATTGTAGTGTTTTTGAAATCTGATGATTTTCAAAAGTTCAAATGGTATTTGGCCTGAGTTGAGAAAGAAACATAGAAGAATCTAAAATGCCTAAGATTAGATAGAGGAGAATAATTCATCTCAAATGAATTCAATAAGTTCTACAATGAAAGAGGAATCAAAAGACATGTATCAGCATCTCAAACTCTAGAACAAAATGGTATAGCAGAAAGAAGGAACATATCCACCATGGAATGTGCAAGAACACTAATGACTAAGAAGAATGTTGCACCAAAATACTGGAGAGAAGCAATTAGCACAACAATTCATACACTGAACTGAGTCAATTGAAGAAAGGTACAAACAAAACACCTTATGAATTATGGTATGGGTATAAGCCTAATGTTTGTTATCTTAGAGTATTTGGAAGCAAATGTTATATCCTGAAAGATGTAAGGAAAGGAAAGCTTGATGCAAAAAGTGAGGAATTTATATTCCTAGATTACTCCAATAAAAGTAAGGCATACAAATGTTTGAATCTTGCTACTTACAAATTCATTGAAATTGCACATGTGAATATTGACGAGTTTGCAGATAAAAGTGAAGAATAGAGCAACAAAGAACCTGAAGACTACAAAAAGTTTGTGTACTATGAGGGGGAACCTGAGACTTTACCTCAATCGGTTACAGTCAATCAATAGTTAGCAATACGACTCGAGTCTTAAAAAAAGGCACCCAAGTCACAAAAATCTCAATAAAAGTTGCAACCACAGGTAGTGTAGCCCAAGTTACAGGCAGTACAACACAAGTCATAGTTAGAGGAACCTGAGTTACAACCAAATAAACTAGAGGAGCCCAAGCAGAAGACAAAAGATCATGGAGAACCAAGTGAACCAAGTTTAGAGTTAAGAAAGAAAGATCCAAGACTTGAAAAATATGTTAGAAGACATCATGCACTTGGACAAATAATTGGAAGTGAGACAGAAGGCATGCTGACAAGGAACAAATTAAAAGGTACATGTTTGCTTAGTGAATTTCAGCATAGATCTGTAAAAGATGCATTAGAAAATTAAGGTTGGATAAAGCTAATAAATGAATAAATTGAGAAAATAGAAAAGAATAAGGCATGGTCTCTTGTACCTAGACCTAAGGATAAGAATGTAATTGGCACAAAATGGATATTCAGAAATAAGTTGAATGAGAAAGGAGAAGTAACAAGGAACAAGGCAAGGCTTGTATGCAAAGTTTGTGCTCAAGAAGAAGGTATTGATTAAGGGGAAACATTTTCCTCTATTGCAACACTTGAAGGAGTCATAATACTTCTAGCTTATGCTGCACAAAAGGGATTCAAAGTATATCAAATGGATGTTAAATCAATTTTCTTGAATGGAGTCCTAGAAGAAGAAGTCTACATTAAACAACCTGAAGGTTTCGTTGATCCAAGAAAAAGATACATGGTATGTAAACTTCACAAAGATTTATATGGATTGAAGCAAGCTCCTAGAGTGTGGTATGAAAGACTACATGGATATTTGGTAAAGATTGGTTTTGAAAAGACAAATGACAATAGCAATTTGTATATCAAAGAAGGACCATAGGACAAGATATTACTTGCAGAAATATTTGTAGATGATATCATATTTGGAGGACATGGGATGTTATTCAAATCATTTTCTAAAGAAATGAGGGAAGAATTTGAAAAGTCTATGTTTGGAGAAATTAAATTCTTTGTGGGTCTGCAAGTTCAACAAAAATTAAGAATGGTATATACATCGCTCAATCAAAGTACATCAGGGAAACATTGAAAGTATTTGGAATGATAGATTCCAAGCCAGTTGAAACACCTATGTCTACTAGACATAAACTCTCAAAGAATGATGACTCAAAGGAGGTACACACCAGACTTGATATTGCATTGGCAATTGACATAGTTGCAATATTTTGTACTAATCCAAAAGAAAATCACATGATGACAATAAAAATAATTATGAGGTATCTAAAAGGAACTGGAGAATATGGGTTATGGTATAAGAATGGAGTAAATCTTGAGTTAAGAGCATTTACTAATGCAGACTAGGCAGGAAGTATTGATGATAGGAAAAGTATTGATGGAGAAGAATTATTTCTTGGAAAGAGGTTAGTGTCTTGGACAAGCAAAAAACATAATTGTATTTCTCAATCCACAATAGAGGCAAAGTATGTTGTTGCAATCGTCAATTGTTCCAACATAATGTGGATCAAGCAATTAATGTTAGAAATCAAGGAAGAAATCAAGGAACTAGTGGTTATCTATTGTGATAACACGTGTAATCAATATATCCAAAAATCCTATGATGCACACAAAGGAAAAACACATTGCAATCAAATATCATTTCTTAAGGGAATTGGTTCAAGACAAAAAGGTGAGATTAGAATATGTCAACACCAAGGACCAAAGGACATATATATTTACTAAGGCTTTTCCTAAGGATGCATTCATGTATCTAAGAGGTAAACTAGGGGTTATTCCCCTATCTGATGCTCGCTAAAGAAAAATATAGTGAGCCATCAACCAAGTTTCATTGAAGATCTATCAAGTTGATGCAAATTGTCACACTTCAGGTGTGAAATGTAGAGCGTATTACATATGAATCAATACAAAGGTACATTGTAACTTCAAAAGTTTCTATCCTTTGGCATTTGATGTCAAAGTGGGAGAATTTAGTGTCAACACAGAAGAATGAGGGAAGTTTAGTGTCAATGAGAAAGAGGGAGAGTTGTAATATTTAGATGATGGAATGTACAACAAAGAGGGAGAAAATGACAAAATTTCACAATAGAGTATTGACAATAAAATAATAGAGACAAATCCAAGAAGAATCTTAGAGGGAGTTGGTATGGATGAGAATCAAAATGAAACTAAGGATATTAATCAATTTCTCATACTTTTATCAGTTTATGTTGAGATGTTGTGTTGCCATCAATGGCAAAGAGGGAGTTTTTTGGAAATAATTCTTTAACTTTATGTTGTCATTGATGTTACACAAATTTTAGTATTAACTAAGAAATGTAGAGTTTGCAGTATTGACCTTGTATATCTTAGTATTAACCGAGCAGCCAAGTAAAGAAGACTTTCCAGTATTAACCGAGCAGTTGGTTGATAAAGTGAATCCTAGTTGCAGTATCGACTGAGTAGTCAAGCATCAAAGAGCTTGAAGTATAGATCAAGTGGTCGAGCATCAAAGCAATCACAATGTCAACTGAGCATTCAATCGAAGCATTGACCGAGTGACAACATAATGCATTTGTCAAATACTTTATTGTTTGAGGCTGACTATTTGGATATTTGTTGATGTTTTTGAAAGGTATTCAAGCTAACTTGTCCTAGCTTATGATATATAAGAAAGGTCAAGTTGTAAGGATAAAGAAGAGAAGAAATATATAAAATAACAATAGATATGTGAGAGAAGAGAAAAGCAGAGCATGAAGTGTGAAAGATAAGCTACAAAGAACATCTAATCGGGAAGGATCCAGAAGTCAAACCAGAATAGAGATCTGAATATGCAAAGATAGTTGCTTCATAAATCAGGTCAAATTGTTGTTACTTCATAACCATTGTAGCAAAAAAATAAATCTCTTAACAGAGTTGACTTAATAGTCATTGTGTAAATCCTCTAACAAGGTGACATTTCAAGATTGAAGTGTTTGAAGACCTCTAACCAGGCCACCCTTAATAAGGTGATCTAAATCCTCTAATAGGGTCATACTTAATAATATCTTTTGTAACCTTTAACAAGGTTAGCTCCTAATAGGGCTCACTTCATAAGAGTAAAAAATATTATGACTAGTTGCAAGGTGGTTTTTCCCAAATTGGGTTTCCACATTAAATCTTGGTGTCATCTGTGTTCATGTTATTTGCTTATGATTTATGTTTCTACAACTAATTTACTAAAGTTTATAACAAATAAATAATCTTAAGATTTCTTTGTTAATCAAGTACCAGTAACATTCTAGTATTAAGCGAGTTGAACATATTGCTATTGTCAATCAGGATTGCGCCTATAGCAAGATGCAGAATATGGCCATCTTGTTGAAACATGGAAACTCTCTCGGGTGGTGGGTTGTCCTAAAACAAGAGATGAATCTTCAGAAGCTAGGCTAGTTCCTAAATACTGATCACCTAATCCTAAATTATATGCGAGATAAGGGGTGAGAAGTGAATAACAAACAATGAATACTAACCTAAATGAGGTGATACACCGATGGTTTTGAATGTAACTTTAATCAAATCAACATGAATTATGAAAGACACAATTGATTCACAATACTCAAACAAACATGCAACCACAAAAGTGTTTCTATGCAAGGATCGGGATCTTTTGCTTTGAGAGGAAAACCTAGGTTTTACCAATTTTTTGCAAAAAGAATAATGATCACAAACAAAGACCTATAATCACACGTATCAAGATTCAAATTTGCAATAAGGAATGTAACTTAAATGAAGGCAAACATAAAGTAAAAAATTCACAATATTGCATGAGAATCAATGAGAAGGAACTGATGAATCTCTATAACCAATGCTGAAAAACCTTAGCTACAAATTTGCTCTTACAATCAACTCAAAATCTATAATGCGCAAAAATTTGAATCTAAAAGAAGATACCTCATAATAAGGTGAATGTACAATATATAGAACTCGTAACCCTAATTCGGATTCAAAGATCATGCCTAGAAAAAATCAGTCAGAAATGATAGAAACTATGAAGAAGTCTTTGAAAACTGCCATCAACCACCTGCCCAACTGATAGATAACTGGAAAACCACCTCTAGCCCTTCAAAATCATGCATAAAATCTAAACTCGAATCCCTCAAATAACCCAAAAATATAGCATGTAAAACTCCTCATAATTATGCAAAATATGCATAAAATAGGCTCTCATCATGAACTACATGCAAAAATGGCCTTTACTGCTCCATAATCACTAAAAATAGCACTATTAACCTCAAAAATAGCTTCTCATCTTTACATGAAAGTGTTAATTGAATGTCCCTTTAGATTTCAAAAATAGACACTAAAGACTTCCCTTGCATTTAGGCATATAAAATTATTAACTCCTCTTAATTCCCTTTATTTAATTAATAAAATCAACGGTTTTATAATTGTAACCATTTGATATATTAATTTTACAATCATAAATTTTTATTATTATATTTATTAATATTGACGTGTTTAATATTATATTTATTAATTTTAAACACATCAGTATTAATAAATATAATAAAGAGAATATTAAATATATTTTACAAGTATTGTATATATTAAATGATTAATAATATGTCACTCATTTAGTATATATAAGGCTTATAAAATATTTTTATTTATTTTAAGTTTTATATGCATTTTATGAATGGATTATGATATTTGGCATTATAAAAAATCCAATGCATATGAGACTTAAGTTTTATGAATTAAGGAGTTTTTAAAAAATAACGCTTCAACCCTATTGCATGGACTTGAAATCTTGTGAAATATAGCACACGGATTAAAAGGGAAAAAAAGGCAGATGTTTTGTTTTAGTTTTCATTTTGTTCATTCATGCCAAAAGAGAATGAGGGTTTTCTTTCAAACCCTAGCCACAGATCCTCTTTCACCTTCAATTTTGCTCTTGTTTGAACGTTGTTATTTGCTCTTTCTCCATGGGAATTCGCTACTTGCATGCGCTATTGGTAGCCACTTTTGGCGGGTTCTATCCTTTCCAATTTTTTTGACACCATTTTGTTGGGTTTTTTATTTCCAGCTGTGGACGGCTTCTTGTGTTCCATTGTGGATTTTATTCTGGACACCGTGCTTCTATTCTATTACTGTCTCATGTTGGAGGAGTTTTGTCTTTTCTTCTTGGTATATGGCTTCCATTGGATGCCAAACAGCTTGAGTTTGAGGTTGAGATGCCATATCTTTGAGTGCAGGTTTCATTTGTTTTGGCATTTTCCAAATTTTAATGTGCTAGACAAGTTTCATCTTTTGCTTGGATGACTTCTTCTTTGATAGCGGATTTTCATGTCATATTGGACTCCATGAAAGTTTAGTGGTGTTGTTTTCTTGCTGATTATAGACGCCATACTTCTTTCTTGGACTGGGTAAGTTTGATCCCTTCTCTTCTTTGCATTTTTAGATGCCATTATGGTGTTCTCCATGTCAAAATTGGGTATTTGTTGTGATTTTTTTCCATGGCTTTGGATTCTAGCTGTAGCTGTGAGTTGTGGAGAGGAATCCTATGATTTTTTGTAGCTACTTTCATGATCTCGTGATTGTTATTGGTCCTTCTTTGGCTGGGTTATAGTCGTGCCTTCTTTATCTTCTATTGTTATGGTTTCCACTTGATGTTTCCTTCATGTTGTGACTGTGTGTTTGTTGGGCCAAGAATGACTTCATTCTTTTTAGCAAAAATTTACCAATCATTGGCACTAACAAATGCAGCTTCAAACATTTCTTTTTTGTTGAGATTTTCTATTATGGAAGCTTTGCCTTTTTGTCTGTAGAAATTTTAGAATATATTGAGAGTACAAATCTATTATTCTTCTCACAAGATTGTTGGAAGCTTGCTTGTATATCCCTGGACAACTTTTCTCTGTTGCATCTCTTTTTCTATCATTTTGCTTTTACTATAGAATGTTATTCAGCTCACAATGTATGAAATAATTTCAATTATTTTCTAAGTTTCCTTTAGTATACTGCTGAAACCTCCATTAGTTTTGCTTGATGCTTCCATTGTGTACTTTAAGCATTATTAGCAATGCATTTCTTTTCTTGTTTGATGTATTGCTTTAATATAAAAGAATACCATGTTGATGCAAGAATTTGTGCTTTATTTGGCAACATTCTTTGTAAAAGCTTCATCACCTTTTATTGTTGAAATCTTTCCAATTGTAACACATTTACTGATGTGTTCCACACCTAGCATTCATTATCTTTTGTGCATGTATTGGGAACCAGCTTGCTAATGATTATAAAAGAATTGTTTTAAGAGGTTCTTGTTGAATCCTTTATTTTACTATTGTTTCTATAGCTACTAGATAACCCTTCTTTGAACAAACCTTGAGAATCAAACCTTTCTTGTTGTAGCTTTTCCTTGGTGAATTCTGAAAACAAAAGGTTTCAAGTTACAATAACTTGCCCCTTTGATTTCTTCTCTTTGATATTTCACACTTGCTGAAGCATGCCAATTGTAGAAGTAAAAGGTTTCATAAATGTATATGTCCCTTTAATACTTTTGTTAAACTACTTAAATCAGCTCTTTGAGTAATCTTATTTCTGATAATCATGTTGCACAGGAAACAAACATGTTAGTAATAAAGAATTTTGGTGTGATTGTTTGCCTTTTCTATTGTTGGTAGTAATTTCATGCCATACTACTAGTGTAAAATATATTTCTGATCCATATTACAACACTCTAGTATTGTGCCATTTTTCATCATGATGTACTTCTCTCTTTTGTGACCTATACCTTGTATAGTTTATTATCCATTGAGTCACACTAGCCATGACTTATCTCAGTTGGTTCTAACTATCTCAATATGTGCTCTTGTTATGACTGATCTGCCCTGGTGTAGCTGATTGTATCCTTATTTTCCATTTTTTTTGCTATTATATATGTGATCTTGTCTCTGAATTCATATGCACGTTTATGCTCTGATCTAATCCTTTAATGATAGCAAACAACTCTCTATTTGTGTTGTATCTTGCATTACACTTATCCCTGACTGCATGCTTGTAAAGATTTGATTATTTTTGCTCGTAGACTAAGAATTTCATAAGTCCTCCATGATTTGAATGAAAGGTTTCATACCTATAACACATGTACATCCCTTTAACAATCTCCTCGTGTCTTCAATCTCCTGCATGGTTCAACTAGAAGGTCCCATACTTGTAATTTATGTATGCCCCCTCAACAATCTCCCCATGTCTTTAGTCTTCACCTCTACATGATTTAGCCAGAAGGTTTCACACTTGTAATTTATGTGTGTCCTTCAACAATCTCAAACTTCATACCTATATCTGTACATGGAACAAACTCATTAGCATAAACATGTTTTATTTTTTAGATTTCTCTCTTGCCTTCTTGTCTTTTAATATAGTTATCTGAATAACCATGTTGTAGGAATAGTAGAGTATAGATGACTGGAAAGATTTCCATTGCTCAATTCATATGAACTAACCCTCCTCTTCTTTTATTTTTTGCAAGTTTATTCCCAGATGGAGATGTGGGCTCAACCCTTCAACATTTAGCACAACAAATCTTTCGTTCAAGCAATGGATGCCTTTCCTCTTATCTTCTTCAGTACTTTTATGTTTATACAATGTGTTTATTCAGATATTATGTTAGGAGCTAAGGATGCTTGTGTGATATCTGAATGCACTGTATTCAAGTACTATTTAAAACTTGAACACTGTGTACCTTATCGAAACAGTTTTGAATATTTCAATAATAAAAAATGTATTGTTTTGGTGCTTGTATTTTGAATACAAATGATCAATTTTCTTGTTTACTGATTCCTACACTTTACTTTCTGCATTCTTTTCATTCTGTAATGTGTATTCTCGGCGACTAAAATACACTTAGCTCAGTATATAACATAGCAATTTAGGAGGTATGTTAAATTGGTAACAATTGCATGATCAATGAAAGTTTGTATTGACATCTAAGAGACAAGGATTTTTTTTTTGGTAATTGATTCACCCCTCCCCTCTTAGTTATACTCTTACGTTTCCAAAAAAGGTGTTGATAGTGGCTTGCTCCTCTCTTTCCACTTCTTCTTCCAAAACACCATGAACAATCAAGCATTGAACAAGAGCATGTGGAAACTTACAAATTTTACACCAAGGGTCATTTTCAATGCAATTTATATTTCTCTTCAAGGGGTTAGGAGTTCCATTGTTTCTTACCAACCTATTTGGTTGCTAGAATTAGATAGGAATTGGCATTTATAATTCATTGTTTGGGTGCACAAAATCATAATTAGAATTAGAAAAAAATAGAATATGGTATCCCCATTTACCCTCAAATTCAGGATTTGGTCTTTCATCTAAATAGTTGGAATTGCTCCAATTCTCATTTTAATTCCAATTTGCCAAAAACTTGGATTAAATATAAATTGAAATGAAAAAAATTGAATTCCATTTGATAGATGTGAGTGATTAAGTATCCACTTGGAGGCTACATTAATTCTTATGATTTTCTTTTGGAGGGTTTCATAAAAGAAACTAGAGATAGGGAAATGGTATCCATGGTTGGGTCCCTCAATGTTTTAATTTGTCTTATTCTTTAACTATTTTTTCTATGACTCATTGTGGATGGAATTCAACATTAGAGAGTATGAGCTCTATAGTGTCGATGGTGGCTTGGCCAATGGCATTTAATCAATTTGTTAATGCCAAATTGTTAATTGATTAAATAAGGTTTGGATTATGGATTTGCAAGGGATATGACACAATTCCCAGCAGTGATGTTGTCGAAAATATGGTGAAGTGAGCCATGACAACAAAAATTGGAAAATATATGTGTCAATGAGCACTAAAGATTAGGGAATCCATTAATGAAGTGTCCTTCAAGTCACATGTGAAAGCATTTTCATCTTATGTCCTCAGCCTCGACATCGAAGAAGATAATTGAATGTATTTTGTTCAGGTTTAATTCTTTCTTATCCCATTGATTTAGACCTCTACATGATCTAAGGACATCGGTAATATCTATTGCTAACTTACAAGTGAAAAAAATCATAAATTTTGTTTATGTAATCATTACAAAGAAAAATTATATTTATCTGAGAAATATGGAATGTCAATTTAATATGATCCTTTGCATGCTTGGTGAAAATCAAGGTGGGAAATATGGAAATTATTTTAATTGTAATATTAAAAGTGACACTTTTTTATCAATTTATTTGGAATTTCCTTGTGATTTCATGTTTGTATTATAACTTTTTTAATTAGGATTGATCTGGGTATAGCATAATCGAACTTGGAATCAAGCAACAATCCATAACTTGAACAACTCATTTTTCAAAATCATTCCACAAGTAGGATATCCTTTCACCTATCTTTCTGAATAGTTGAACTTCTTCACCTTTAGCAATTGAAATAGTTTCAGAAATAAAATAAAAAATGAATTAAATATGTTTATTTTGGTTGGTCAACCAAACAAAGAAAATTTGTATTCTCATAATGAATTTTTGGTGAACCAAATGGTCCCAAATCAAATTCCTAAAACCATAATATGGATTTCAAGTTCCAAAATACAAGATCTAGGATCTTGAATGCTAGTTCTCAAATCATATTTCATTGCACCAAATGGGCCCTACAGGCTTGCCATCTTTCTAATTGGTGTTCTATGACATATCTTGTAATCTATACTTATGGGGTCTATCATTTCTATTAGATTTTAAAGACTCACTTTTTTTTCGTTTGATCTATAAATCCTTGATCATATTAAACAACTTATCAATCTTATCCTCATCTTTATTTTGTTTTGGAACTTTGGGTATAAACAACTTAAGATCTTCTCTTTTCCCAATCTTAATTACCAGTTGCTTTTCTATCATTCTCGATAGTTGCTATAACTTTGAAGGCTTCTTGAAGTGAATTAGGCCTATGAGATCTTATCTCATAGTGAGTTTTACTATCAAAATAACTCAAGTAGAAATTTATCAAAAAAGATTCTACTGGTCATATAACTCTTGGTATCTTGTTCAAAACTTTGTTAAACCTTTTATTGAACTCTGCTACTAGTTCATTGGAGTTATTTTTTATGCTAGTCAATTCATTGGATACCAAAGATGCATCATTATGATCTCCATATTTAATAAATAATTCCACAAATTCATGCGAACTTGAAATGTAACTACTAGGTGTTTTTAAGAATTTCACACCTAGAAACTACAATTCTTAAATGGTGTTTTTTTAAAACACCATTTAAGAATTTAAGCACATGTAATTAATTAAAATCTTCATGATTTTCTTTAATTCTTAAATGGTTTTTTTTTAATTAATTACATGTGCTTTAGAAGTTTGGGTCTCTTCTCCATTTGTTTTGGAGTTGAAGTTCTCAATCCATTTGTTATAGGATTTGGATATCCCAAAATTTTAGTGAATTCAAGTTGTTTGTATCTTTTGATTACCATAGGGGCTCTAGCCTTATGTCTTGTATTTAACTAGTTTTAATTTTGCCCTCTTTAATTAATTGTTACATTTTGCTTATTGTTCTAAAAAATATTTATGTAATTTTATTTTTTGTTTATTCCATTATAATTACCATTTTGTTGACAATCATTTCCCCTATTTTGATTACGTCTCCAATGTCCATTAACTTATTATCTCCTACTTCTTTCATATAAAGGATCTCTATGTGAGTTATTGTAAATGAGATCTCTATTATGAGGTGGATTGTATTTAGTAGCTTTGTTGGTTTCTTCATTCCTATCATCATTAGTCTTCTTACAAATGACAATTTGATCTTTTTTTTTGTCAATTCTTTCAAGCATCTCACTAGGAACCCATCTTAAAACCATGGATGATTTCTTGGGTACAATAATACATAATATCTGAAAAAAGTTGCATCCAACTTGTGAGCATCTTCCTCATTCTCTTCTTCGCCATCTTTGTCACCTTCATCATCAACCTAATATGTTTCTCACTGAATTTCATTGCCAAGTGTTCCTATGTTATAAAAGGGGTTTCTCTCCCTTTATGAAGTCTTATCTCTTGAATGCTCACCTTCTTCAATAGAGGGCCCATATTCCCTATCAACAAATTTCTTGTATCCAATATACAACATGTATATTGATTGGTTCTTCTTACTCCTAGTCCTTTTCTTTGGGGTCCACTCTAGAAATTATTTTCCTTCATAGCAGATCTCCTACCCCACATACACTTAATAGAACAATGTCTACAAATTTATTTTCTTTCAAAATAATAAGATTGTTCATTCATAAAACTTTACATATAGTTATCATCTTTTCCAAGGAAATCATTTGTATGCTAGGTCTTTTGAGTTCTCCCTCTAGTAGAATACATTGAATAAAATATTTATAATTCCTCTAATTTGATCTACAAAACTTGAATCTTTGGGTAACTTCATAAAATGAATATTATGAGCAACTTGTCCCCAACATTGTCACCAATATGTTGGTTCCTCAAATTATTGGTTGGAAAGCCTATGAGCCTTACTTACTCAATGTTGGGTAATCCAACACAATTTGGCCAATGACTAGGGTTGAACTTAGAGATCAAATCCTCTTCACTTTAGTATCTACTAACCTAGGTGGGATATTTTAATGTGAATCTTTTGATGTAGCTTATGAAAATTTTATGGTTTGATGCTCTTGGGACAAAAAGTTATTCCCAGGGAGAAATCAATGTTGTTGGGTTTAAATATTTTATTGAATGGTTGTTTTGAAGGTATTTCAAATAAGTACAATTTTAATAATTGTAGAGCATTTGAATATGATAAAGAACTGCACCAACTTCAATTGATAATGTGCTTTATTGAAATCAACTTAGACCAGTTCCTTACCCTAACTAGACAGAATAGAGTTAATCTAGTACAATATCCAAGATTATCAAAACTCTTTAGAGACATTGTGCACTAGCCATCAATCACTAGACATAGAACTTGAATATAAACCCTAGTTCAATTATTTTTAACTTCAATCTCAGAAGATTGATTGAATAAAAAATACAAAGTTTGTGAATTTTAACTTATCAAGGAATTTATTGAATTTCAATCTATCGATGACAATGCAAATACAAGAGGACAATCTATACGAAAAGTAAAAGATGATTATGTACAATTCTTGAAAGAAACAAAAAAAAAATTATTAATTTCAAAAAGAGTACAATAGAGTGATGGTTGCTTGTGATATCCACTCAAAACTTGCACAGATTGTTTGATCCTATGTTATGTCCTGATTTGATGTCCCACTGTATGGTATTAGTTGGTATATCATATATATTCTAGGGTCATAATGCCTCTCATTATAGTAAATGGAGAGGTTCGACAAAGCTTTAGACCCTTTCAAAGTTTCTTTAACTTAAATTAATTACAACTATTTATAAAATTTATGATTAAAAAAAATTAAAAAATCTTCACAATCCTCAAGGGAGAATGCAACAAAACATATAAAGCATGTTTTTGATGTATGCACATCCACCCAACTACTCTTCTCTTTGTGCCAACATCTGTGCAATTGTAGCCTTGTCCTCTTCTAGCTCAAGTTCATGGCAGTCACTTGCATAACTAGTGTAACTCTTCCTGAGGTCCCACACAGCTTGGTTCATGTTGTTAATGATACTGAATCGTTCTTCTTCCTTAGTAGAAAGAATAGCTTGTGTCATTGGTTTAGACTCTTGGTCTACTGGGTGTCCTTGGATTGGCAACCCCATCCATCACTTATAATCCAAAATCTTGCACTTTGAATAATTTTACCAAGAAATGGACACTAAAACTTGCTTGTACATCCAGCTCGAAATGAGGTGTTAAATAAAATAGTGGCAATTAATCACCCATTAACTCAAAAATTCCATTGATGATGTTCCACACATATTTGGTTGCATAAGTACAACATTTATGTCATTTCCCATTAAAATTTTGCAAAAACTGTATTGTACTTTGCAAGATATTTTGACAACAGTCATTTCATCTTTTTGCATGCTTTTCTGGCTCCCTCTTATGAAAATATGATGATCATTAATGCACTGCCAACACCCCTTTTCGTCATTTTGAGGCATACTTCACACAATACTTGCAATTTTGAAAAAATCACATTTTGCATTGTACACTCCACATGCTCCCCGAAACCTCAAAATCTCCATTTTGCAAGGTTGAATCAATATCCCTTGTGAAATAAAATTGCTATTTCACATACCTTTCTATGATCTTCACTCAAAATTGTGACTACGCATAGTTTATGGGAAACCTACTTCAAAATAATGATATATCACGTTTTCAAACCATGTTAAATCTCCTTCCTATGATTTGACAAAAAGTTCCCATTTCACACCACCTTCTATACCATGCCCACAAAACTACAATTTTCATTGTTTTGTATGCCTCTTATGTGTGTCCTTCTGAAGTACCAAAAATAGAGATTTAGCATCAATTTTATCACAAATTTTAAGGTTCCACCAGGATGTGTGGATTCATGCTTGTTTAAATGGATTTCTTGCTTGTGGCTATGGCTTTGAAAGGCTTCCATAGTTGTAGTGCAATGGTTTTTGTTGAATAATACATAGTGATGGATGCTTTTGGAGGTCGAGTTTTTCCCTCAATGAGGGTTTCCCAGGGTATACCTTGTATCACATTTTGTGGGTATGTTGTATATTCTCTTGCATGTGGATTTTATGTGCTTATTTATTTAAGATCTATTATGGGTTATGTGGAAATGATAACATTTTTTTTGTGAGTTTCCTAATACTTAATCAAACTTAGAGGTTAATTATCCTCACTTCCTTCGGCACGATTTCCCCCTAGATTTGTTTCTATGAGGGTTTGGAGGCAACACCCCCATGATGGAATCAAGAGGCAACTCCCCTTGTAGGGTCTAGGGGCAGTGCCTTAGGTGGGGTCCTAGGACAAAGCCAAAAATGACCTTATTATTATAAAAGGCATTGGGAGTTAAATTTTCTATTGGGCGATATATTCTAGCCCTAAACTACTAACACAAATCTTGTATAAAATGGCTTAGGGTTAGGGATTTTATAAGGTATGATGATTTAGTAGCTTCTTGCAACAATATCAAGTTGCAAGGTATTGCAAATTGAAATTAGGTTGAATAAGTGGATAATAATATTAGACTCATTGTTTGGTGGACATAGCCTAGGGATTGGGTGAACCATGTTAAATCTCTGTGTCTTTTGTTTGGTTTATTTGTGCTTTATTCCTTTGTGTTATTGGTTATATTTGCATGTAACCGTTATTTTTGTCTCTATATTCTTAACATATTCCATAAAATAACATCAAATTAGGGTCTACTAAACAAAATGTGTGAAACGGGCCAAAATAGGCCATACCTAGTAATAAGGCCTAAATGCACAAGAGACTATGCTTGAATGAAACAATTATAGAGGGCAAATCTATAATTAAGGGGCCATATTAATTAAATAAAGATAAGGGACTTAAACATATAGTGAAAGCCTTGTAATGCACAAAAGAATGAATACACACAAAATGAGAACTACATAAGCATGTAATTGGATACACTAGGCAATGTGTACACTTTATAATGCTACAATAATTTTGTATATGCAAAAAAGTCACTCCATTTTTTTTGTCAAAATAGGAAAAATATTATTTTGGTGAAAAATAAAAAATAAAAAAATAAGCGGTAAAGAGATGAGAAGTGGATGTTTAGACAAGAGATGTTAAAAGTTATTTTCCAAACAATATTGTAAAAATATTTCAATCAATCAAAAAGAAAATTAATACTATGACTATACTAATCTAAACTGCTCCACTCAAATGTTCAATACTGCTTCTTGATATCAATTAAATAAAAACAATTATTAATAACATATTAGATCATATTATGTGACTTGTTATTAAGAAGAGATTTTTTTTATGATAAACTATACATTATGCTCCTTAAAAAATAAAGGGGAAGGAGAGTAGATAAACAATAAGACATATTTTTTTTAAAAAAACAAAAAAGAGCTCAATGGAAATAATCAATAAAAATACATATCGTAATTTGATGCAAACAACTCTTGCTAGTTTAATTATAGTCCAACTAAACTAAAATGATAAAATTATGGAATCACAAGCTTTCAATAAGATGCTTTAAATCAAAAGTAGGGAAATTTGAATTGGTCTAAAGATTGAGACACATTCTCCTTTGATTGATTTGATCAAAAGTGATTAAGTATGTAGAAATAAGAGCTAATTGAGGACAACTAAGGCCCAACATTGTGGGAGCCATACTTACCTATTTTTAGTTCTTGCCATGGTAGAGAACTCTTGTCAAGGGTTGAAGGTAAATGGTGATTAAACTTTTTATTGAGAGACAATAAGATTGTTTTGTTTACTCTTTGGGCTATGTCATTTCCAATCTTTATTAACAAAAGATGATTGAATTTTAATGTTTTACTGCCCAAAATGAATGCTAGCACATTTTTACTGCCCAGACTAAAGGCTTCATAGATTTTTATGAAAAAAGGAGTAAATATCAAAGTTAAAGTGTTGGAGTTACCATTACTACATGACTTACCAATTGGTACATTTACCGACGTATTTTAGCAAGAAACTCGTATTGGGGATACCATTTTTTTGGAGATGGAAGCAATGAATTTTAAAGGAAGATTAATATTTTTCATTGAACCAATCAAACCGTGAGATTTCTTTTCATTAATTTTGTTTTGGTTGTGTAATATACAAACCACGTATTTTTTGCTCAATGTATTGATACATATAACTTTTTTAGTATTTTATTGATCCTTTTAGAGGCTAGCAGAGGTCTTCCTAATAAGTACAATGCAAGAGAATGGATGATTTTTGCAAGAGTTACACATTAAGCAAGATCTCTTACAACGTGTCATAGGTTAGTACAAACTAAACTATTTAATTAGATGCATTAATACCACCATGTTCATCCATTCTTATATAGTTTTGAATGGCTTTTCTTATCCATGGAGTTATTATCAACTTGTGTCTCTACTTTCTCAATGGCTCTCCTTACAAGCTTTCTTTTTGGTGTCATTTATCCCAAATGTTCACTATTCTAAGGTGTTTCTTCTACTATTGATTCTATTGTACAAGACAAAATAATTTTTGTCATTTTTTCTTGATTTTGTTCTTATAATTTGATCCCTACTCTTTTCCTCTCTCTAGGAAAGCTTCATGAATGTTGTTCCCAAAATGATGCAAGGATTAAAGTTTGTAAATTTTTAAAAATGATTTCTTCAAATCAATGTCCTTTTATATATTTCTCTACTTTCCAAAAATTGATGTTATTTTTAATTTTGGTTTTGTTTTCAGCAAGTTATTTATAAATTATTATCCCTCATTCTGGCCCTAACTTTTATTTTTTATATTCAAAGAAATGTGAGCTAGAATTTATAATTTGGTATATGTACTTTATTCATGGATATATTTATATTTATCTTCCTTGTTAGAGCTCCCATTTTCCTTCGTGACATTTTTACCTAATGTATTGATACAAATAATTTTTACAGAGAACACATTACTATGAGAATTAATCAATCTCTAATGTTTTGACTTTTGGTTATTCATTCCATTATGTTTTCCTTCCACCACGTCATGTAAATTTTTCTCCATTAATTTTGACTTTTCCTCCATGATATTTTTAACCCAATGTATTGATACAACTCATTTCGACAAATAATCAAAAACCATTAAGGTCAAAATTGATGCATTGATTATTCTAAAGTGTTGGTTTATTTCCCAATTTCTTTGGATATTTCTTATCCTTCTCTAAGTTTGTTTTAAATTATGCAACTCTATTTCTTTTTTTATTTATTTCCTTGAAGCCAATATCAAATAAATGTTTTTGATTAACTAAAATAGGTTTTAACAAGTGCTTGAAACCCAATGGTTTACAAAAGAAATAGACATTAAGTCCTAAAACAAAACAAAAAAACAAAGAAACAACAATCCATAGAAGTCGAAAAGAGCATGACAAAAATAAGAGCAAGTGAGTAATAGGTTTTGAAAGGACCCAAAGCCTTATTCATTGCAGACCATCAAGATTTTCATTTTGGTCTCATCTTGTGAAATCGTAGCAACATATCAAATGAAGGTTTGGAGGACTTAACTATTTTTTCCTTTGATTGATGGTCATCCATCCTCCACCTTCCTAGTAGCCTTCTATCAATCTGGGAAATCAGCCCCATAACCAACCCCCAACACCCTCACAGTAGGAGATAAAACTTCTAAAACAACACCAACAATAGTGATTTGGATAGTAGTAGAACGGACATCAACACCATGTTGAATCAGATCCACCAAAGGGACAACATTCAAACAAACAATTCCAACAGAAGAAGAGGGAACAATAACATTTTGAGTCACCACCATAGGGACAACATTAGAATCATCAAAGGCAACAACCAAATCTTCCATCAAAGAAAGATCAATTTGAGAAGAGCTATCCTTCCCATCCATAACTGAGGATACTTTCTAAACCATGTAGTGATCATCCAAAACCCCCAACCACCAAGAAGGTGATTTCTTATATATAATTTTTTTAGAGGAGCATCGTGTAACAAGATGGTCGATCTTATGATATTTCCTACATCTGAAAGGAATTCCTTCACAATCAAGAAGTTGAATCCAAGAACCAAAAGGAGAGGCCAACTTAATCATCTTAGGGAGCCCATTGGAGACATCAATCTCCACAAGAATGCAAGCATACATCATCCTATACACATTAGAAGACTCTAAATCAACCAACAAAAACTTCCCAAGGGCCTCACCTACAGCCTCCAGGACTGAATCCAACCACAAGTGAAGGGGAAATAGAGGAATCTTATTAAAGGATTCAAAAGTTGGGTCAAAATCCTTATACTAAGGTTTGGCCATCAAGGGGAACCTCTCCTCCCAATAGAAACCATGACATAGGATAGACTTTCTATCTTTAGCATTTACAAATTTCACAATAAAAAAACCCCTTGCCACATGGTAAATATGAACTAAATCCAAAATGATAGGTTCCCAATATTTGGAGATCCGAGCATGCATATCTAAAAGAGAGGGCCAAAAGCCCCTAAAATGAAAAATAGTAGTATTAGCAAAGTAATCCATCTCATATGTGTTGATCTCATTGACAATATTTGAATCTAGGTGAAGCACAAGCGGGTTACTTATAGAAATAAGAACAATTGGACAGGCACCCCCCCCACAACAAGACCACTGGTACCAAACCCCCCCCCCCCCACCCCCTTCACAATAGGACCACCTAATACCTACCTTGTAAGTAGCTACATCCACATAGGAGATAAAAAATCTCCCCATAGTAGCTTGAGACCCAAAAACATGGTGAGCAACAGAAAAAATAGGGGCAGCGAGAGCAAGAACAATAGGAATGATTTGTGCCACAGTAGGAGGAGCAACTAGAACCACACCTTAAGAACAAAGAACCTCCCTTGAAGCAACCAATAGAAAAAGGGTGAGAGAAGCAAGAGTGGGAGTTTGAAATCCACCATGTGCAAGAACCTTCACTAGAGCCTTCACGAGAGCCACCTTTTAATGTTAGATTAATATCAAGGAAGTATTACTTAAATTATGAATTACAAGTTATTATATTCAACTATCCTTTTAAGAAGATGTTAGAATTTAGAAATATGTTTCTTCTTCTTTTCTGTCTCATATCGAGAAATTAGTTAATCAAGAAATTAGTTCTAGGGAACCGATCTTTTATTCTCACCATCAGTAGCTACATTACTAGTTTTATAAGTAGGCAACACCCTAAGTTACTCATGACTTTTAAGTTTTGTGATGAGATATGTAATGGGAATTTTGTTCACATTTGCACTCAAATTGTTAGTAGCACATTCAAGTAGTACATTCGAAAACTCACTAAAATATTAAGTTCAAAATACACATGTAAATGTATTTGAGTCTTTGTTGTATGTACAAGTATCAAAAATATTGAGGCTATAATTTGTAAAATCTAAGTAAAGTTTGTCTCATACAATCCAAATATGATATTTGGAGACTCCACACCAAATATCGCCTCTGTATTCTTTTACTAGGGAAAATTATCAATTGCTTTTAATAACAAGTACTTATTATTGTCACAGTTTTCTTATTTAGATTTTATTTATGTTATTTAAATTTATATTTTGAAGTTAATTATTTTTTAACTTCAATGAAATGTAAACTATTGAGACAAATCTTTGTAAAATTTATATTGAGAATGTTTATATTATATTGTCCTTTCAAAAAAATCTTATGCTTATATAAAAATGATTTCTTTTTATGCAAATCACAACTATTTTTATTGAAACTTTTTACATTGATTTAAACATATTTATATAAAAATAAAATATGGGCACATTTCAACTCTATTTGAAAAAAATATGAGAAGAGGCCTTTCAATACATTAAGATGTCATTCTTACTTCTGTTTGTGGTAGAGAACCCATATCTATCTATCCATCTCTTGGACAAGTTAAGATCGTAATTTTCATCAATCTTTGGCAAATAACTAGCTGATAATAGAATACAGAAGAAGAAAGTAACCATGAAGCCTAAGTCTATCAATCATCTTCTAAATATAGACAACTGGCTTGACTTCTACCATAATAGAGGGTCTTTCCATTTAGTTTAGTAAACACTACCAATGCATCTCCAAAAACCACCATTGTAATACTACAATACTGCTAATTGTAGATGATCATCGATCTTCCACATATCAAAAAATTTAAATGACTTGACTTGGCCTGTGTTGAAATAAAAAAAATTACTTCCCAATCCAACTCTACTCTTTGTTTTGAAATTGATTAATTGTCTTTCCTTTTTTGTCCAAAAACAAATTGAACATATGTAACGCCCTGCCAGGGAACCCAAAAGAAGTTAACCTAAAGTTTTACTAAGTTTGCCAAACATTTTTTTATTAAAAAGATAACATACACAATAGTAATAGAATAGTGGAAGCAACAACATACACTCAAACATAAGCAACACATAAACAGATTGCATTCCTTAAGGATCCCATGACATTGAATCACATTTAAATTTAATTAATACTAAATCCAATATATAACACATCCACATTAAAGATTAACTACAAGTTCAGATCCATTTATATAATATACAATTGTCTCGAATGCCACTTGACAATAATCAAAATGCACAAGCATCCACTGTATATGTCACAGGGTATGAAAGGCTAAAAGAATATACATCATAAAATAGATTACATCATCTCTTTAAGATCCATGAAATAAAATACATACAATAGGTATAACCATCCATCATAGTACACAAAGATAGAATGAAAGGAAATGCAAAACAAGGAACTCCAGCCACAACATCGAACTGACGGATCTCAATGGTAAAAGTAAAAAGAACTACCACCTAACCTCGTGGCAACCCAAAAAGGTCCACTCCCACTACGCTAAGGAGATAGTCTCAAGTTCCAAGTAGGATAACAAACTCAAAAGTCAAATCCAACATCTAAGTCAACGAAATCCTAAAAATAATCTAACTCAAAGGTACCAAGATACAAATGACATCTAAACCCATAGGCATTAATGACACATAGGAAATCTATTATGCAAGTGAGCAAGTGTCATCGCACAAGCCAACTCTAAGGTTACCTGGCTAGTCTTTTAATCCTTCGGCACCCTAGTGACTCTATGCGGCACTAGTATCCTTTCATACTGACAAGGCATACTAACGATGCTCTACTCCCATCCTAGCCTGTACTAGCACTCGAGGCATGGATGAGGAAAAAAACAATGACTCTTGTTAATTCATTTTACTCTCATTTAATGTAGTGTTATCACTTATTAAACAACTTACAATGGGTTACTTGCACAACCACTTAGGGCTTCGGCTTCCATTGCAAACCACTTTTTGACATCACATACAAATTACCTACCCTAGGCTCATAAAAGTACAAATCAAAGAATCACAGTTTTCGCCAATGTAATCATTCTAACATGACTGATCAAAAATCAAGTACAAATAAACTAATCCATGTCATAATGTGACATCACCAAGAATAAATCATACAAACACCTCAGTCCTATACAAGCGATTGGAAAGCAATCCAAAAATAACTGATCGAAGACTCAAACGTTAAATTAGATAGGTCACACCATTCACCTCAATTTCACATAAGAACACTAGAAAGCAATAACAATCAATAGATCAAAACTCCTTGTAGAGCATACAAGACACATTACCATGGTTAAGTATAAAAGATCGAGATCAAAACATCATTGTGACATCACAAAACAGAACTCCCAAGCCTCTGGTAAACATCCTCTTACTAAGTTATCCTGACACTCAACAGTAAAATCACACGTCATAAAAAGAGTACAACAAAAGTCATTTTCTCAATTCATTATGTTTTGAAAACACGATAGTTCAATTTTCACCAAAGGTTTTCAACTTTTCATTTTCATTTTTTAGGTATTGCAGATTCGCTAACATTTTTGAGTTCACTAGAATCCAAGATGATTCAACAATTTATATAAAGTTGGTTTAAACATTGTTTCATAGTTCAATTCATTTCCAAAGTACAAGATTCAATAAACATACACATACAGAATTTGTCTTTACAAACATGAAGGGTTGATAAAGTTTTTGTTTACAACCAGGGTTCTAGTTTTCATTTCATTGTTTGATTTCATTTTGATAAAGTTTACAAATTTCCAAAATAAAAGAACCCACACTCACTTTTAAATTTTGAATCAACTTATTATAATTAAATCACAAAATAATGTCTCTACTAGGATCATAAAACGAATTAACTAATAATCGATAATTATTAATAAAATAATAATTTACTAAAACCATGTTCATTTTGATAATAATAAAATAGATTTATTTAAAATTCCCAGTTACATCCAATAACCAATTAATTAATTAATAATGATATTACTTAAATTAATTTTAAATTTTTTAAAAAATTGATTAAAACATTTAATAAATTATAAATAATTATTAAAAAAATTAAAATTAATAATAAATTTTTTATTAATTAAAAAAAAATTTAAAAAAAAAAATTTGGCGTGTTTAAAGGCTCATCGACCTACCTAAAAAGGGTCATCATAGTAGGCCTTGCTACGACTGCAGCAAGTCCTACTTAAGTAGTTCGTACTATTATCATAGTAGGATAGCTATGACAATCCTTACCGCTAGTTAAGAAGAGAAGGGTGGGTGGGGATTGGTGGCCCCACCTACCAAGAATTATATTTTAAAAATTATATTTTTTGTTTTAAAATAAAGAAACAAAACAAAACGTCCCCCCCCCCCCCCCCATTGTTTTTGTAATAATATTTTTTATTATTATAAAAATTGCAAACAATACTCTAATAGGGAAACCCAAAAAAAGCATTTGAATTTACATTCTAGAATTCAATTTTTAATCCAAAACCCATCTGATTAAAATTTAAAAGAATGAGGGTTTCAAAAAGACTTCATTCCTCAAACACAAATTACATCAAAACAAAAATAAACTAAGATTCATGGCAGGAATTTATCAATGATATCAAACAATCTACAAATTTGTGAGAGTGGATTTATCTAGACATGAAGTGGATAGAAGATTGGAAAATAAAAATCTTTTACGTAAGTTAATCATAGGATTCTACCTAAATTTGATGCTAATACACAAACACATGAAGCATGCGAGAAAACCCCTTCCTTCTAAAAAGCTTCTTCTCTGAAAAATCCCTTCTCTAAAACCCAGTCATTCCAAAGCTGAGCTCTAGATCTCTGATAAAGAGTTCTTCCCTAAATTTAGGGCTTCGATTGTGCAATCACACGAGAAGACTCGTTGATCTTTATTATTTAATTATAATTCAATTTTCGTGGACAACCTTTTAGATATTTAATAACAAAATGTCTTTATTTATCGCAAAAAGAGGGGTAAAAATTTATTAAGACAGAAAGGAATACAACAAGGAGAGCTCAACAAGGAGCTTGATCCTGAGCAACAAGATCATCAAATTCTTGCACCATCTCAAAGGACAGTTTCCCCCTATCCCTAATATTCCAACCCGAATCATGACTAGAAGCCCATTTGGCTAAACAATCAGCAGGTCTATTCCATTCTCGCGGAATATACTTGAACCTAATGAACTGAAAAGAGGAAGAGAAGAAAAGAATCTGCTTAACAACAGTGGCCAGCTGCCAACTAACATCCTCAAGCTCTTGCGAAGAAAGCATGTTCACCACCACCTAGGAATCAGACTCACAAATAATCTTACTCCATCCCCACAAGCAACACTGTTCCACAGCATATAAAATAGCCTGAGCTTCCATGAGATTGTTAGTATAATCACCCTTATGAATTGAGAAGAAAAATTTAACATTCCCAGAACTACAACGAGCCACTCTGCCAATACCAGCCGAACCAGGATTCCCACGAGAAGAACCATCAGTGCTAATTTTCAGAACTCCATAGGGAGGAGGAGTCCAATGCCTATCCCAGTTAACCCGACCCTTCCTCTGATGGTGAAGCTACCTGGACATAGAAGGAAACCTATGAGCCACAACCCCATCCTGCAGATGAAAATTGAGGCGATTACAGATAGCAAGATCAACCGGATCCATACCCCCATCAAGCTCACACTTCACAAGAATAGTTTCCTGGAGAGAATGTGATATTTTCCACCAAAGATGCAAAACACCAAGCCGAACATCTTGGAATATGCGACGATTCCTCTCCAACCAGATGTGCCAAAGCATGAAAGATGGGCCAGCAATCCAAGCAGCATGGAGAGAAGAAGACTTGGAGGGAGCACTACCTAAGCGAGCCCAGAACTCAGGCAAAGAGGAAGCATGCCAACAAGAGCAACCCCAAGCACTCCACCAATGGTGCCATATCTGAGTAGAATAGGAGAAATGGAAGAACAGATGGGAGACAGACTCCTCTCCATTACCACACAAAACACAATAAGAGGGGCCCTAAAATACACGTTTACAAAGATTATCCCAGGTAAGACAACGGTTGTGAGCCACTAGCCACATGAAAAAATTGCACTTGGACCAAGAAACTTTATTCCAAACTTTCTTCCACCAAGGGACCTCAGCATCCCCAAATAATTATCTAGTTATCTCCTGATACCCAGTAGAGACATGATATTTACCAGACAAGGTACCGCCCCAAGCTAATACATCTGAACCAAGCAAAGAGGAACACTCTCTAGAGGCCAGAATTTGAGAAAGCTCCTGACGATCCATGTATGTACCTCCAGGAGGCCAATCAGAGGAATGCTTCCATCTATAACCAACAACAGGTCCCAATTGATAAGGAGTCTTGTAATGAGCCACTTTATCCCATCCAGCGGCAAGAAAAGAGTCACAAAGAGGCTGAAGATGAGGGTATATGGATAAAATGGAAGGGAATCCATCCCA
Organism: Cupressus sempervirens; assembly: GCA_028749045.1. NCBI lineage: Eukaryota > Viridiplantae > Streptophyta > Pinopsida > Cupressales > Cupressaceae > Cupressus > Cupressus sempervirens. The sequence continues at coordinate 647,040,176 of CM053784.1, read as the reverse complement.
AGCATCAGACCAAAATAGAGCCTGAGAACCTCCTTTACATATCCAAAACAGACCCCTCTTCACCAACATCGCACCTGTCTTCAAAGTATGCCAAACCATTGAGCCACGACCTTCAAGAGGAAGTGCAGAAACAGAGCAAGGATCAGCACCATGAAAATATTTATGAGTGATAATACGAGCCCAAAGTTGATGCTGTCCAGAGCACCATCGCCAATAAAGTTTAGCAGCCAAAGCTTGTCTACTCAATAGAGCAGAACAAAGACCAAGACAACCCTCCTTTTTAGGCCTACAAACAGTTGCCCAATTAACCAAGCTCCATTTAGTACTACGCAAATTACCACTCCAAAGGAATTGTTGAGAAAGAGCATCAAACTCCTTGAGAAATTAAATAGGTGCAGCATGAACCATGCTTCTATAAGTAGGAAGAGCTTGGATAACAGGTTGAAGAAGAGTAACCCGGGCAGCAGTAGAAAGCCATCTATGAGTCCAATGATTTACCTTATCCTGAAGCTTGGTAATCAAATTTTGCCAGAAGAGACGTGGCTACCTGGAAACAGCAATAGGAATGCCAAGATAAGTCAAAGGAAGTGAACCTATCTGAAACCGTAAGATACCAACAATCTTGTGTTGAATAGAATCAGGAGTGTTAAAAATTAAATGAAAGATTTGTGCTCATTAACTTTCTGGCCTGAAGCTGCCAGATAAACGTCCAAAGCATGTCGAAAGGCTTCAGCTTCCTTGATCCTAGCAAGACCGGCAAGAGCAGAATCATCAACAAATTGAAGATGGGAAAGAGAAGGTAAGCCATTACCCCACCGCCAGCCTTGAATAGAATTCTGGGACACCTGATGCTTAATGAATCTACCCAAGCCTTCAGCCATGATGATGAATAGATATGGGGAGAGAGGGTCACCCTGGCGGAGGCCTCTAGAAGCACCAAATAGTTGTGAAGGTTGACCATTAATAAGAATAGAAAAAGAGGCAGAAGTAACACAACTCTTAATCCAACTCACCCAGTCAGAGCTAAATCCAAAAGAAAGAAGAATACTCCTTAGGAAGCTCCATTTAACTCTATCGTAGGCCTTAGCCATATCCAGCTTAACAAACATGGCTCTCTCCCTTGAAGTAGCCATAGAGTGAATAGCCTCAGTAGCAATAACCACCCCATCCAAAATTTGTCTTCCAGCAACAAAACCACCTTGTTCTTCTGAGATAATAATGGGAAGCCACCTTTTCAGTCTCTCAGCAATCAGCTTAGTAATAACTTTGTAGACCACATTACATAAGGCAATTGGTCTAAAAAACTCCAATTGATTAGCACCCTCTCTCTTAGGAATAAGAGTCAAGAATGTAGAGTTCAAAGCTCGAAGCATCTGCTTGCTAGCATAGGATTCTTTAACCACCTCCAAAAAATCATGATTAATGATGTCCCAAAATTCCTGAAAAAATTCAACTGGAAAACCATCAGGACTAGGAGCCTTCCCCTTAGGCATGCCAAAGACCACCACCTCCAGCTCTTCCAAAGAGATAGGACGCATGAGATAATCATTCATTTCCTGAGTGATAAGGGAAGGAATACAGGACAAAATAATATTTTCTTCATTATCAGCAGGAGGAGAGTCCTCAGAGAAGAGGGTAGAGAAGTATGAAGTAGCCTCCTGGAACAAAGCTGGCAAGGAATTCAGTTGGATACCTTGAGAATTAACCAAAGAAGAGATAGTGCTCTGATTCTGACGAGATTACACTATTTTATGGAAAAAGGCAGTGTTTCGATCACCTTCCTGGAGCCAATCAACTCGAGCCTTTTGCTTCCAAAAAATTTCCTCTCAAAGTTCCCATTCTTCTAGAGCTCTAGAAGCAAGGGATTCAGCCTGGCCAAGATCCTCCGAGAAACCTCGATCTCTAATCTCCCTTGTGATGACATCAAGATTTTCTTGAGCAAGCCTCTTCATAAAGTGAAGATTCCCAAAGCATTCCCTATTCCATATCTTGAGCTGCCTTTTAACATATTGAAGCCTTTTAGAAAATGAGAACATTGCAGTACCATATGTAGGGGCACCATCTTTCCACCAACAAAAAACAAAATCATGAAGAGAGGAGTCACGAAGCCACATCAACTGGAACTTAAAAGGAGGATGCTTCGGAACATAAGCCCCTATAGTGGAAAATTTGATTGGCCAATGATCTGAACCCCTCCAATCAAGGATTTCTGAAGAGATAGTAAGGGTGCCACTAAGCCAGAAGCAAGAAACAAGAAATCTATCCAGGCGTTCTGAGATAGCAGCAACACCAGTCCTGTGATTATTCCAGGTATAGAGGCCATTAGAAGGCTTAACATCAAAGAGACGCAAAAGAGATATTTGTTGCCAAAGAAGAGCACAAGAAGGCCCCAATCTAGCCAAACCACCATGCTTCTCTTCCAGACTTAAAACTGAATTGAAGTCCCCTGCTAACACCCAAGGATGATAAGGATGACAATTTCTAACATATTGAATATGTTCCCAAAGTTCCTCCTTTCCCACAAGATCAACAGGTGCATACACATTAGTAACCATGATTACCTCTCCTGAGTCTAGAACAGAAGCTACCATAGAGAGAGCTGAGCGAGAAGACATCCAGCCAAGAGGAGAAATTTTTTGAGGATCCCAAAATATAGCTAAACCACCAGCACTGCCTGTTGCCCCAACACACTGGCATTGGCCACGAGACCAAATACTAGAGGCATGTTGGACCATAGACTCCACAGAGAGCTTAGTCTCTTGGATACAAAAAACATCAGGACTATGATCAACCACCAAGTTATGAATAGCCTTTTGTCTAGGGATGCTATTCAACCCCCTTACATTCCATGAGAGAATAATCATCATTGGGTAGATTTGGGAAAATGAGAATCCAAAGGTTTCACTGAACCAGACTCAATCAATATATCTCCTGTGAGTTTAATCTTCTCTTGTTCTATTTTGTGCCCACTCCTTAGAGGGGGAGAAGAAGAAGCCCGCTTAAAGGGTCGAGGCAGCAACCCCAAGGGGAGAGGAGATCCCTTACCCTTACCTGATGGTAGCACATCCTTAACCAAGTCAGCCAAAACAACATCATCATCTTCCAACACTGCAGGAGTCACCAGAGCCGCTGTCACAGGAGCTACAGGAACCTCACAATTTTGATATACTACAACTTGAGATGCCCCACAAGCATCATTAGGAACAGATCTCTCATCTGGGCAAGCTGGATCAGAAGAGATAGGAGGAGGAATACCCTCCTCTAGAACCATACTATCCAGCACCTCAAAACGGTTAAAACCTAAATCAGATAATCTTTCTTTCAAAGGCCTCTTTTGACCATGTCCCTTAGCTTGAGGATGAACAGGGGTAAATCCATCCTTATCCTGCATTGGAGCCTTACCCTTACCTGTAGCATCTTGTGGATTCATCCCCTTGGTAGTATTAACCATTTGAGATTGTCGTTTCCCTGTAGTATCTGCCAAACCACCAGCATTTCCAGCTGTAGACCGATCCACTCCTTTGAAACTTGAGTTACGGGGGCACTGCCGCAGTAAATGACCATACTCATGACAAATTCGACAACGGAAAGGGAGGGATTCATAATCTAACTGCTGCACCCAAGAAGAATCCCCCAGACAAATTTCCAAAGAATCTAGTAATGGGTTATTCAAATTAATTTCAACACAAATTCTAGCAAAAGAAATAACCTTTTTATCGAGGGTTTGATGTGCGATCGCAGCTGGCTTCCCCAACAAAGCAGCAATTTGTCGAAGGATGTTTTCACGCCAAAATTCCAAGGGAAGACGAGGCAAGCGAACCCAAACTGGCACTATTGAAGGGAGATCCTCAGTAGAATTAAAACCTAAATGCCAAGGTTTGACAAATAACCCCACATTGTTGTAGAAATAAGGGCCTCCTTCAAAAACACGATCACGATCAGACATGCAAGAGAATACAACAAAAAAATAACTATTCCCTGCCAACATAATCTCCATATCGCCTTCCACCTGCCAAGAGCGGCGGATCCATGCCTCAAGAGCGGATAGGGAAATCCGGATTCCAAGAAATTTGCATATCAAAGCATGCTTGGTCCAATAATCAATGTCCTCCATTACAGCTGTTGGAGGAATAACCAGAACAGGGCGATCATGGCTACGCAGAAGACAACCATTAACTTTTTTCAGCTTGGAGCTCTCCCCTGAATAAAATGATTCAGATCGCATTGCATGCATAGTTGGAGAAGAACCATCTGTTCTCACCAACGGAGAAGAAATCCCAGGCCCTGCCATGCAAACAATAAACCCCCAATCCAAAATTGACTGCAGAAGATCTCCAAAAACACCGACGCAAATTATGTCCAGCAGCTAACAATCCAAACAGAATAGAAAAATAGTAAAGATCAAACACCAAGAATAGGCTAGGGGAAAAACCCTAGCCCAGCCGGCAGCCAACGCTTCTCAGAGACTCCATCCATTCACCCTCACACCATCAACTACATTCGAAAGGGTTTGTGGTAAACCTAGTGTGACTCGAACCAGAGTTGATGCGTAGCACCGGGATCATTAGCCTAACACTACGCCTCACGACTCGCCTTCACACCAACTCGGCTACTCACTCACCCTTATGTCTTTATTTAAATAATTAGCTCTCTCTTTAATTAATTTTTGAAGTGTTTTTGATAAAAATATTTGTTAAAATAATAATTATATTTATCATTTATTTAAAAATGATCTCCTAAATATATTGTTATTAAATTAAATAAATATTAATACACTCCAATAGTAGAACTATAACTTTATCATTAAATTTAATTCTTTTATTTAATTAATTTCTCAATTAATTAAACATAATTAAATATTGAATTTTCTTAATAAATACTCCATTAAATTAATTAATTAATTAATTATTATTTTAAATTGATTTAATATTACAAAAAAATACACCAAAGACACACAAGCCTAAAAATGAATACCCATAACAAAGTATAGAAAACTAGATCAAACTCAAGGGTCATAATCACGAATTTACATTACTTGATGAATTTGGAAGGTTGACAACTCAGATCCTTGCCCTACTTTTTAGGACAAATGGTTTAAGGATAGGATTCAGACTCGAGTTATCTTCCCTCTCTTACCATTGAGATATTGTGATAGAGTATGCTCATCTTGGCAATTCAGGGAAGTCAATACCTGGTACCTGCAATCTGCATAAAAATCATGTATGTACTAAGACATATCCTAAATTGAACAGGCAATGGCAAGAAGTGGTACATCGTGTAGATCACGACTAGCTAGGTGACTACGACTCCCTTCCTCAACCACATTAGAAACGTCAAACATAAAGAAAGTGTACATGCACACCATACACATGCAAGTATGGGGTAAGTATCCATAGAAACTACATAAAGATCATTCATCTAACTAACATCATTAAATAACTGAAAGTCACTACATGAACATATATATCATCATTGAACAATTATGAGACAACTAAAATTACTCTCTCTCTCTCTCTCTCTCTCTCTCTCTCTCTCTCTCTCTCTCTCTCTCTATATATATATATATATATATATATATATATATATATATATATATATATATGAAGTAATATCCAACAATATAGAAAACAAATGTCACTGATCATCAAGCATATATATGTGTGTGTGTGTGTGTGTGTGTGTGTGTGTGTGTGTGTGTGTGTGTTTATGCTTGATGATTAGTGACATTTGCTCTCTCTCTCTCTCTCTCTCTCTCTCTCTCTCTCTCTCTCTATATATATATATATATATATATATATATATAAAGCTAGAAAGCTATATATATACAATCTAGAAAACAAATGTCACTGATCATCAAGCATAAACATAAAGCTATCTTTATGTTTATGCTTGATGATCAGTGACATTTGTTTTCTAGATTGTTGGATATTACTTCATATTTTGTTTGTTTATATATATATATATATATATATATATATATATATGGCTTGGCTCGTGTTGAAATAAAATAGTAGACCTTCCCAATCCAACTCTACTCTTTGTTCTGAAATTGATTCATCATCTTAATTCCTTTTTTTCCCAAAGCAAATCAAACAAAACTAAAATCCCACAAAATAAAAATAGTTCTTCCAATATCAATATAATTTTTCTAATATTTGGCATGAACTTGGTTGCCCTACAGCTAAAGTTTAAAAAGATTTTGCAAGTTATTTTAGGGTGTATTCATAAATGAAAAAGGTGGTTATAAAATGGTTAGCTCATGAGGAAGGTGAAAAGGTTAGTATAGGGAAGAATAAAATAAATATATAAGGTCAATTAGACTTGAATTTTTGGTATGAGTGTTTGCAATAAATTCATCAAATTTAGTGGGGAAATTTTGTAAAAATTGTGATGGTGATGAAATCATCACAATGATAACACTAGTTTCGTGTTTGTGAAATCAACATAATACTCTCATAGCCACTGCATGTAAAAAACTAACAATATTGTGTAAGTTAAGTGAACAAAAGCAAAAAAGCTTTTCAAAGAGGGGGCATACACCAAGGGACAAGAAAGGGTATGGAGCATGCTAAAAGACACACAAGAGATTTGATAGTTAAAATTTGTTTGACAAGTTTAAATTGATTGCCACTTTTATGTCATTTAAGACTTTGAAATCATTAGTTATCATTGTTAGTGTAAAATAATTAATAATTATTACACTTTACTTAAGTTTACTTAGGTTAATGCATTATTTTATTACTTATTAGTTAGACACCTAGGAGTATGCGTACTCATATGAGTTGTCTTGTTGACAACACAAGAGTTAGCAACTTTAATTTAGCACATTGTGTCTACAACATAGGAGTTTGCATATTTATCTAAGTTTCATGTAGACAACATAGTTTTTCACACTCTAATCAAGCACATGGTGTCTACAACATCTTTTTACATGACACACCCATGTTAAGCTTATCCTCTCATCATCGCACTAACTTTTGTGCTCAATGGAGGATAATCCACTCTTAGTGGACATGTGCTTAGTTGTGAGACTTATCACTTTGCTGACTCCTAGTCATTCTAGAGGCCTTTATATATAGGCACTTCTAGTGTGTATGTACATCAATTCAATTTCATATTATTATTTTGATCATACTTTATTGGTCCATATTGTGCTAATGCTTGAGCTTTTTGATCTTGGGTGATTTTTCCCTAAGGCAAGTTCTTACATGGTATCAGAGCTATACCAAATTCTTACATGGTATCAGAGCCATTGGAGGCCATTTTTGCTTCACCTCTCGGAGGGCCACCGATTCAAATCCAACAAGTCTATAGTAATTGGGAGCATCTTGAGCTAAAGCAGACCTCACCATTGCTTCTAGAGCATTGATTTGGTGAATTTTGACTATAAATTTTCCTACCCTAGGCCATAGTCGAATTTGAGGCAATTTTTTTTTGCAAACCAGCACCCAAAGGCCTGATTTGTGAATTTGGTATGATCATTTCAAATCTATGAATTTATTTTTTGGATCTGTATTTATTTTATTTCCATCTCCATTTCTCTGCAATTTTTGGATTATTTTTTCAATTTTTTTGGCCTATCAAGCCTATAGAGATGAATTTTTTGCAGGAATTGGGTGGTCAAATCCTGGCCTCTACAGAGGAATATTCCTTAAGATCTGACATATTCCTTTAACACACGACAGAACTGGAATACACCTCACAAATTTTGACACATAATCTGACATCGGCCAACACAGGGTGGTTTGGACTGGCAACCTCCATGACTACTTCAATGTCTATGGTTGGTGGCTTTTAAAAAGCCTGACACCCACCAACAGGGTCCATGTGAGATTAATTCACATTGCCCCTGCTGGCTTTCTTTTCGTCAACTTGTTCAAACCTTCCGCCGACGGGTTCTCATCCTCGACACTGAACATTCTTCTGGTCTCATCCGCCAGTGCTAGCTTCCTCTTTATGGCCACCAGCCCCCACTGCATTCACAGATGCCCACCACGTGGACAAGTTGTAGATGCTCACTCACTTGCCACATATCTTCTGTACTTGCCACAAACTATGCCCCATCAACGAAACTTAAGTTGCACAATCAGCAGTACAATGCATAGTCAGTGCCAATAAAGCAGCCAATGCACATTACCACATCAGATCCATGCAGGCCCTTCCGTACAGTCCATACGCATAGTTGACAGTTGATGTCATTATTCTATACTATTAACATCAGCATCCATACCTGCCACATTATTAGGACAACCCTTTTTTCACTGACATCATCCGACCACTACATTAAAATTGATGGCCATCTGACTATCACTAGTAGGCCAAATTGCATTGTCGGGGCGACCATTTGGACGTCAAATTTAACCTCGTATTTTGTTGATCAGAGCCCTCACTAGATTCAATTTTGATTTGACAGTCTAGCTTCGAGAGGCCATATCTCAATCATCCAAACTCTAAATCAGGTGCAACTGTTTTTTATTTTGGCTAAAATTTCCTGAACTTTTCAGTGGTGCTATTATTTTCTAGTTTTGGTGCATGAATTTTTTAGAAATTTCAATTTTTGGTGAGTGTACCTATCCAAGCCTGCATTTTACAACTTCAAACGCTTTGTATGGGCTCATCTGGACACATTTTCATGTTCTATTTTTTTTTGAAAGTGTTTAATTTTTCATCTACTTTCTAGATTTGCAATCAGATTATAGGCTTGTGTGGATAGAAATACCACTTTCAAAAATAGGTCCTTTTTGCATTGTATTGCTTTGATTAAACTTCAAATTTGTTGTATATCTAAGCTACATCACTAAATACCATATTTGAACTCCAAGAGGAGGTTGTAAACAATAAAATCAAAAGCCCACTTTTGTCCATTTTAACAAGTGGCCTATTATAAACACACTACATATAAAGTGCCAAAAGCATCACTTTTGGGGGGTTTCTTTGATTGAGTGAATGGGGGGGGGTGTCTTGTGTTCTTGTGCCTCTCTTTCTCTCTTGTGTTCTTTTAATTTTTTGCATCATGGGTTCACCTAAAACTCCACTTTTAACTTCACACAATTATACTACATGGAAAGATATTGTATGGAGTAGACTAATGGAAAAAGTTTTAAATCTATATGTTGATGGTACAATTGAAAAACCCACTGATGCTAATGCACAAGTTGATTGGCAAGTTAAAGACAACCAGGCTTTAGGAATTATCAGGAGTTGTGTTCATAGAGATCTCTTCTTCCACACTTCCAGCTTTAAGGATGCCAAGAGTGCTTGGGACAAACTTGAAGGAAGGGATTTCAAATTGAGGATGATCTACTTCTATTGGATCCTAAGAATTTTGACACAATTCAAGACTATGTCAACAAAGCCAATAAATTGAGAGCACTACTTAAAGATTGTGGTAATCATATGAAGGATGATAGATTGATTCATCACATCTTGAAGAGGCTACCTTTAGAGTATGCATCTTTTGTTTTGAGTTACAACACTCATAGGTTGACCATGGGAAGTGCCTTCACCAAGCCTTCATTTGATGCATTTGCAAAAATGTTGATGTTGGAACAATCCAAGTTGATAGATATGGGAATTCTCAAGTCATCCAAGTCTACAACATTGGTGGCTAGTAATGAGAGCAAAACAAATCACGGTGGAAATTTTTTTTCCAACAGTAAGAAAAAATAGTGGAAACCAAAATCACAATCAGAGACACAACAATCTTCCTCCTCACAAGGCAGTTCTTCTTCCAACAAGGAGGGAAACAACAACAAGAAGGATAAACTATTTTGTGCATATTGCAAGAAACCAAATCATGATGAGCATCGTCGCAAGTCTAAGAGAATAGATGAGTTGGAAAACTTACTTAGGAAGAACAAAATCAATGTGCCAAATGCTTCTAAGGATTCAAATCCATCCACTTCAAAGGGAAAAGGGCAAGCATTTATGGAAAGTTCAAGTTCTTCAAGGGAATGGATTGTTGATTCAAGTGCCTCACATCATATGGGTTCTTCAAGAGGACACTTTTCTTCATTGAAGTAGTCTAAGGTACCTCACATCTTTGTAGGGAATGATACACAAGTAGAATTTGAAGGGAAAGGACAAGTTGAGATGGAAAATCGAGAGTTCAAAGACATTCTTTATGTTCCTAACCTTAGCACTTATCTCCTTTCAATTTACCAAATCACTCACTATGGAGATGTCAATAAAATTGAGTTCCTTCCTAATTCGGTAATGGTGCATAATCTAAGGATGATTCATTGGTTGTAGTGAGTAAATTCAATCATGACACAAGGCTTTATTCTTTCTCCCACTTTGTGACTAAGTCTCTTTCACATGCCTTGTTGACACATTCACAATCACAAACTAAATGATGGCATGAGTGGTATGGACATCTTGCCTTCCGCTATCTTCATTAACTTAGCTCAAAAAATATGGTCAAAGGTCTACCTACAATCAACTTTTCTAAGGGTGAATGTTCAACTTGTTCAATGGATATGCATCTAGAAGAGAAATTTGACAAAGGGAAGTCTTGGAGAGCATCAATTATTCTTGAGTTGGTTCACACAGTTCTAGCAAGCCCTTTTTCAGTGAAATTAGTTAGCAAGGGTCACTATGTCCTTACTTTCATTAATGACTTTTCATGGTACACATGGGTCTACTTTCTAAATCACAAGAATAAAGTGTTTGATAAGTTTCTAGACTTCAAGAGTCATGTTGAGAAGCAATAAAGTAAAGTCATCAAGGTTCTTCATATGGATCATGAAAGTAGATATGTGAACTCAAGACTTAGAGACTTTTGTGAACTTGAGGGTATTGATCTTTATAATCTTGTAGCATTTAGTGCACAAAAGACAAGTCTTGCAGCAATGAGGATTAGAACTCTTAAGTTAATGGCAAGTTGCATAATTCAAGCTAAGTCTATTGATCCACCACTTGAAGTCAAAGCAATAAGTAGTGCCAATCACATCCTTAATAGGTCTCCTCATAATGTCTTAGATGGAATGACTCCTTTTGAGGCATGGTGTGGAAGAAAACTAGTTGTGAAACACTTCAAATTTTTTGGTTGTCTAGCATGGGAACACATATCTTTGAGGGAATGCCTAGCACCACCACCAAGGCCTTGTACTTCATTGGATATGAAGAAAGTGTTAAGGCATATAGACTTATGGATCCTGAGACTCATGAGATATTCATAGAGAGGAATGTTCACTTTGAGGAAAGTTTACCTAGCTTATCCTCTAATCCTCTCCACTTCCTACATTGTGGAAACTAATAGTGACAATAGTGATAGTCATTCAACAAGTTCAGATATGGAGGATCCTACTGACAGATGCAGGACGAGGTCACAACATCAAGAAATTCCACACGCATACATTGCTACAGTGATAGGTCCATGTAATTCAGTACAGTTGGGTACACCTTGTCTTTTGATTCCAAAATCAGGGGATGAGTACATAATAGATATTTCAAGTTTGTTTGTGGAGTCCTACCTAACAGATTTGGGAGACATTATTGATGATATACATCTTCTCTTTGATGAAGAAGATCTTTCTTCAATTGTTGTGAGGGAATACTCTAACCCTCCTGTCCATTCTCTACATGATCAATCTTATTAGGTTGATATGATTGTGGATCCTTATGTATAGCAGTTGTAGGAGGTCTCTTTATCATTTGAGGAGACAATTGGTTCTTTCGGATATGTTCTACATCCATCCTTGCTAGATTTGAAATTGTTCTTTTCAGCAATGTTGGAAGGGGCGACCATCAGTATCGACACAGGGAGAGTTGAGCAGGTTTTAGAGACACCATTCATCTTTAGGATTCTTTTTACACATTGGAGAAGCATCTCATATGTACCTATGACATTTTTTCTTCCTAAAGGGAGGAACATTATTCAATAGTGATGGATTAGCTTCTACATTCATCTTGGCATAGCTATCACCGATAGACATTCTACATTTGTTGGGGCGAGGGGGGGGACCTTTTCTTCTTCTTCTCTCTTATGGGGGGACCTTTTCCTCTTATGGGGTTTTTTCCTTCTCATACTTCTCTTTTGTATCTACATGATGTATGTTGTAATGGGGAGTCTTAATTACTCCATCCATCCATGCATCTTATTTTTCATCTCTATTTTTGGGAGGGCGTTTCCCATGAGGTTTTCCCTCTTTCTCCATTTTTAGAGAGAATGCATTGCATTTGTACATGGGTACCTAACATGGCCTAGTAGCCAGGACCATCATGCATTTTCATTATAGCTTTCGTAAGCTTAAGTGCATTCCCCTAAGTTGCACTTAAGGGGGGGTGTTAGTGTAAATAATTAATTATTATTACACTTTACTTAAGTTTACTTAGGTTAATGCATTATTTTATTATTTATTAGTTAGAAACCTAGCAGTGTGTGTACTCATATGAGTTGTCTTGTTGACAACACAAGAGTTAGCAACTCTAATTTAGCACATGGTGTCTACAACAGAGGAGTTTGCATATTTATCTAAGTTGTCATGTAGACAACACAGTTGTTCACACTCTAATCAAGCACATGGTGTCTACAAATATTTTTACGTGACACACCCATGTTAAGCTTATCCTCTCATCATTGCACTAACTTTTGTGGTCAATGGAAGATAACCCACTCTTAGTGAACATGTGCTTAGTTGTGAGACTTATCACTTTGCTGACTCCTAGTCATTCTAGAGGCCTTCATATACAAACACTTGTATGTACATCAATTCAATTTCACATTGTTATTCTAATCATACTTTATTGGTCCATATTGTGCTAGTGCTTGAGCTTCTTGATCTTGGGTGATTTTGCCCTAAGGCAAATTCTTACATGGTATCAGAGCTATACCAAATTCTTACAATCATTATACTCAAAATTTTACTCATGTAGTTTTTGGTGTATAAAGGAGCTTCAACCTTAATTTGGATATTAAATGGGAATAACTAGTAGAATCACAAATGTTCCCCCCATCCCCAATAGAGATAAATTCCAAACTTGCAAGAATAGTGCATTTACAACCACGCCAACCCAAAATGGTTGAACTTGGGTGGTTGTTGAAACAACACCACATCTTACCAATCATCAAATGCTATCACCTTCTCATTATTATCAACCCTTTTTTTCAAAATTTTCAAAAAATTATCAAATAAAGGATATTGATAATATTTTAATTAGCTGATAGGATTTTAACGTGGGATTGCTTTGGTACTTTTTGGTTAGAAAATTTGTCTCACGTCATGAAACTACTTTAAAAGTCACAAAACAACCCTTTTCTTTTCGAATGAAAAAGAAGTACATTTTTTTGATAAATTATAGTATAACAAGTTTATTTTTTCTTTAATTTAATTACTCTTTTAGCAATAAAAGCATAAAAATAAAAATAAAATAATAATAATAATAATAATAATAACAAAGTATATAGTAACCTATGGAAAATAGCGCCATCAATCCTATTATGGGGGATGTGGAAGGAAAGAAACAAAAGAATAATTAACAATGAAGAAATGTTGATACTCTCATTATTCAACAGAGTGGAAGTTAGCATAACAAAAGTTCTCAATAACCATCTAAGAAATACAAGTAAATAAGAGGGTTCATTTATAGACACAGATGCTAAAATAAAGGAAAAATGGAGCAATATTATCAACCCCCCAACAACATACACAAAAGAAAGCAAACAAGTGAGAGAAAATCGTAGATGTGAACCACCTCCAATAGGATGGTCAAGTTTAAATTTTGACAAAGCTTCTAGAGGAAATCCAGGAAAGGCAGGGTTAGGATGTATTGTATATTTAGATAATGGAACATGATTAGCTAAATGAGCTAAACCATTAGGAAAACTCTCAAATAATATAGCAGAACTTGAGGGACTAATCGAAGGATTAAACATATGCATGTATACCTCACTATAAAAAAGGTAATAATTGAAGGACGCTCTCAAAGAATCTTAAATGCACTAAGAAAGCGTAGTACCCCCAACTGGATAATCAACTCAAAAAATGAATATGCATTAAATTTAATAGATAAATTTGATGACATCAAACTTCAACATATATTTCATGAAGGAAATAAATAGGCAGATAAGATTGCAAACATAGGTGCAGACAGTGAAGATATATAGATCAAAGCAAAGCAAAGCAACTCATGGATTTAGTCTTTAAAAATGAAGAATTTTTATTTTTATTTTGTTACATATGCAACCAATAGATAGAATAAAATAATTTCAAAACAAAGGTTAAAGAGAAGAAAGATCAATCAGAATATAACAAACAAAAAAGAATCCAAACTCTAAGGGCTCGTTTGGCTGCGAGAATAGGAATAAGGGAATAGGAATAGCTATTCTGGAATACTTATTCTGGAATAGAGAATGGGGGTACATATTCCTATTCTCTGTTTGGTTCAGCCAGAATTTGATGGGAAATTCACGAACCCAAAAAATTATGTTTTCTAAAATAAATAAAACTAGAATAGGAACACGTATTCCAATTCCAACTATTTAGGTGGAATTGCAAAACCTCATTTTTGGGCCAAAATTGGAATACGTATTCCTATTTTATTTCATATTCCAGTTTCAATTTGGTGCATCTAAACGAAGAATTCAAAATTTTAAGAATTTACATATGCCTATTCCACTTGTATTCTTGTTGCCAAACGGGCCCTAAAGGAATAGGAAAAAGTAACATTATAAGATTAGTAAAACATAAAATCATAACCAACCTTGACAGATAATAGATACTAGATTAGCAAATTGACTAAACTAGAATAGGAATAATAAAAAAATAAAATTCTTAAACCATCAATATGAGAAAATTTAACTAATTAACAAAAAAAAAACTAAAAATCAAGACAAAAAACTAAAAAGCACGAGCAAATATTAAGAAATTAGTTAAGCACTAAAGGACAAGTGTTTTGCAAAGAAATATTGATGACAAAAGCAAGTAAAATTCTTCATGCTCTCAAGGAAATTCTCAATGTATTATGACTAAAAACTAACAAGAAGATCAAGATGTTTTAAAGATGTAGTATGTAGGTTATGCAGGTAATAGATCATCAAAAGAGGCAAGAAGAGGAAAATAAGTCAAATCAGGGAATAAGCACAATTTGATTGTGTGGTTAATCGATAAACATGAAAAGGAAATGATGCCTTTATAGAAATAGATAAAAAAAGATATAAATAAAGGAATGTAAGGAGGGGTATGCCCCTCCAAAGACCTCTGTAAAAAGGACAAAGGCAAATGTAAGTTATTTTATACTCCCATGGGTAAGATGCAGGAAACAAAATCAAGAAAACCAACTTGGAAAGTGGATAAAAAATGTAAACTTGGAAATTAACTAAAAAAGGGGACATATCCTCAAATAGACTAGGGAAACTAGGGTATGCCCCCTTTAATTTTGTAATTTGTATAGGACCCTAGGTCCTGGGCAAGACTGGAGGTTTTCTTTCTTCGTTATGTCCTACCAATGCTTGTTTGAATGAAGAATTTGTAAGTTTGTTTTTAATTATATATTAGACTTCGGCCTTTTACCAATAAAAAAGAATAAATAAATAATTTTTAAGTTAATTAAAATAATTATTACTAATTTTTTATCAATTAAAGACAATAATATTTTTGACTGAATTAAATTTTATATATATATATATATATATATATATATATATATATATATATATATATATATATATATATATATATATATATATATATATATATATATATATATATATATATATATATAGTGATAACATTTAAAGAAAACAAATTTTGATAATATCTTTAAAAATTTTAAGATTTTGTTTGATCAAAAATTAAACAATTTTTTAAAAAATATTTTTATTATTGTAAAAAATAAATATCATGTATTTATTTAAAAAATCTCCATAAAAAAATTATTAATAGAAAATATATGGTGTTATTATTAACTTTATCTTTTTATTGATCGTTTTGAAAATTAAAATAAACAATAACATTATATAAAATGATAGTAGAATAGATCAAAGTAATTGTATAGAACTTAAAACTTATATTTTTGGGAAAAACAAGATATGTAATAATCAAATAAAATTGCAAATTTGTAAAATATTTTAATTGCAAAAACAAGTCTCATTCTAATTAAAACAACATCCTTGAATGAATAAAAAAGAAAAAATCTAAATGTAATGATAACATGTTCACATTAAAATAAATAAATTATAATAATATTTGAAAAACTTCATATACTAAATTTAAGAGTACTTTTTATATGAACAATTAAATAAATAGTTTCTGAATGTTTTATTTTCATAAAAAAATATCTATCATCTATTTAATTAATTTAACCAAATTTAAATTTAAATTTGTTTATATTAAAATTTGAATAAATTTTTTCTCCATATGCAATATTTTCTTTATTTGTTAATAAATAACATAATTAAAATAAAGTATTTTTTTATTAAATAAAATTGAAAAATTAAAATAAACAATAATAAGATATTTAAATCTCTAGAATAATAAATAAAATAGATTTGTATGAAATAAGTTAGATTTGTATTAATTGAAAAAATAAAATTTTCATTCTAATTTAGTAATAAAACAAAAAAACAAAATTAAATTTTTTTTAATAATTAAAATAATCAATATATAGTCTATTTTATAAAATTAAAATACAAAAATTAGAATAAATAATATAACACATGTAAATCTTTGAAATACTTAAAAAATAAAAAATTATCTATTTTTTTATTATTTTAAATTTTCTTAAAAGCTATGCATAAATATTGTCATGTGTTGAATTTCTGCCTATAAATATAGGGTCAGAATATTTCAAACAATTGCAAATTTGAGAAGACACACATACTGAAAGGTATTTGACATATTTTTATGGATGAAGTTCAATTTGTATTTTAAATTGTCAGTATTTTGGTAGTTGTCTATTTTGTATAGTGTTAAATATCAATTGTCCATTCATACTGATTACAACTAAAATGTAACAACCACTACAAGCACTAATATTTAGGATTTGTGAGTTTGTTTTTCAAGGCCCTTTGAATAAACCCAAGATATCCTGTTAGAGACAACTTATCACTTGGTAATATCTACTTGTGTTTTAGATTGTAATAATTTTTTGGTTTAGTGTGTGGTATGATTTTAGGCTCAAATTAGTCTTTTGAAGAAATTTGCAATTGTTTTGAATTCAATTTTAGTAAATAATTAATAAATGGACGGTTGGTTTTTTTTTGGGTGTACTAACCTTTACTTTCCTTGCTTTTGAAACTTGCTGATAAGGATTTAATGGCTTTGTATGCAAAATATTTCATTAGCATCTCTATGATCGATATTAGAAGTAGATTGTGATAGACACTTAGTTTATTTGAGATAACTTCAATAAGACTTATTTTTCCACAAATAAGAGCCTTTAAGTAGTGTTACTCTGATTTTCTCTTCTTATTACATATGCAGGTTTGCAATTATCTGGAGAGATTCTGGCAGTTGGTCATCAACATTTTTTTCATACCTTCTTTGGGATGAAGGGGAGTTCTATGTCCAAGATTGGATATAAACATGTGGGAAGGGTTCACTTGACAATTCTGAAAATATTAAACCATCAAGCAGGCAACTACAAAACATCAAAGGACACTTGGGGTTATGCTCTAAATCAACTTTTTTTGAACCAGATCATTTGTTACTTCTAATTATCAGGTTTCCTATGAACAAAGTAAAGAGTGTTGAAGCTTTAAAAGGAAAATCACTCTTGCTTCAATACAACCATGACAAGGGAGACAAGAAGGCTTTGTCTTGCCTCAATGTCACAATGAAGGAGAATGGATTTGATGCTCCCTATAAGTTTGAGAATCAAGATAGTGCATGGTGATTTTTCCTAGAAATTTCACTAGTAGAGCAGGTTAATATACCTTACTTTCTTTCGTTTCTTGATTTATTGGGTCCATCTGCCATGACAACAATTTGGGGCAAAATAACCTATCTATTGGCAACTCTATTTTTCATGCCATCACTACAGAAGCCATGAAATCTCTTTGACTAGAGTAAATAATGGATGTAGTAGGAATTACCTAGATAATTTGTTCAATTTCACATAGTTGGGCATATAGGTACTTAAGTTAAAACAAGTACAAAATTGCCTATCGACTATTCCCTTGCACCTCCTATGATGTAAGTGAAAGTATATAAATAGATTACCTTAATGTCCAAGTTAGGTGTGATAGAGGTTTCAATGTACTATTTGTTAATACTTGTCTAAGTGTAATGTGAAGTAGGCTTCATATATCTGGAATGGAGATGGTATCATTTGAGTTATAAGACTTTTAAATATTAACCTTCAACACCCTTTTGTATTTATTCAAAATTTTCATTTTGACTAAGACAATATTTATTTGAGTTTGTACCATGATATATCATTTGAGTTATAATAATTTTAAATATTAAATTCAATGTCCTTTTTTATTTATTCATTTTTTTTCATGTTGACTAAGACATGATTTGTTTGAGTTTGTACCATGATATTTTAATAGTCCATGCTAGCTATGTTGCTAATTAAACCATACAATTTGTTTGAGATAAGAGGTTTAATTGTTGAATTCAATCAAGAGTATTTGGTAGGTCTATTTCTTGGTAAGACATTTCTAATTTATCATTAGACTTATTGGTGTAGCGATAGAAGGATGCTTGCTCTATGGTGGGGATTAAAAAAATGTTTTTAAAAAAAAATTCAATTAAATGTTTAAAACAAGCTTGCATCAAAACTAACATTTTCATATTTTTAAAATTTAATATCTAATATTGCATTTGAGGTAAAAGGTGCAATCATTTCATGATTTCATAGAGAAATATAGAGGTGCAATAGAGTGTTAAACATCATCTGGTTGATGGGCTCTACATTAAGATAGGCTTGTCGTTAAGTAATTTAGTGTTTTTTCTGTGTATAAATAGTCATTGGTTGAGTGAATGGATGATTTTAAGAACATTTGAAAGGCCAAAGTAGTATATGGAACCATCTAGAAAAAAAATCACACCCGACAAACAAAGGGTGCAAGAACATTAGGTCTTTTGAAGTAGCTTCTTTAAGTTTGCTCTTCGACAATGAATGTTGATCACTAAATTTGTTATTCTATCTAGTTGCATTTCCTCAAAAAGAGTACCTAAATTGCATGCTTCTAGACTATCCCCATAGCTGGAGTGGATGTCATTGCATGCTACATATTTCGTGAGAAAATGTCGTTCAGTCTCCACCACTCCCTTGTTGCAAAATAAACATATTCTCTCCTCCAACTCTTCCTTTGATATCGTCCATCTACTCATTTTACACATCAAATGATGAGATCTCATCCTAAGTTGAGGTATGAACATTTTAACTCTCCATGTTTGATATTTGCTCCTATGTATGCTTTCTCCTAAAATATGTTATTTAAATATATAGATTTTATTGTTGATTAATCAAATGAATAAACTTGTTCCTCTTAATTAAATTCTCCTAGAGATCTAAATCTCAAAA
This sequence comes from Cupressus sempervirens, assembly GCA_028749045.1. Classification (NCBI taxonomy): domain Eukaryota; kingdom Viridiplantae; phylum Streptophyta; class Pinopsida; order Cupressales; family Cupressaceae; genus Cupressus; species Cupressus sempervirens. Next base: position 647,020,703 of record CM053784.1, on the reverse strand, counting down.
TAATATAATTAATTTCAAATTATTATTATTATTTTAATTAAGCCAATAGGCTTCTTCTATGGAGTGAACACTCCAAAATACATGCATTTATTATCTTACACATAGTTAGTTGTCTCACACAAAAATTACAATGTGTATGTTTATGCCAGCACATTGTTTTGCTTATGTCACGTTGGTGTTAAGAGGTGACAACTAATGAATTTCCCTCTCACTACCGAGCATCGCCCGTTCCCATCCAACTTTGACAACATCTGCAGTTATTGCAATGAATTTGTGAGGGTTCCTATGCAAAGTGTTTCAGTAATGTGCAAGCTATTTTTTATTTTACATGTTTTCCTGTTTAATTTTAATTTAAGGTGTTGATGAAGATTTGAGGAAGGGTTGAGGGCCTTGTTGTTTTATATTTTTCTAACATATTAAATTTATTTTCAAGGCATTATTATGTTGTCTCTTGTTTTATAGTTTTAAAATAAAATAAAAGATTAATATTATGTAAATATTTTTGAAGAATTTTTTTACACTCAAATTGATTTATAACTAAAAGTTGTAATTCATATTTATTTTTTAATTGAATAAGAAAACATATCTTTAATATATATTTTACTAATTTATTGTTTGAGAGTAGCCTTTTTAATTATTTCTATAATGAATTAAATCTAATTCTTTTCATTGACATTTCGATTACATTTAATTCTAAAATTAAAATAAATTTCTAAAAACTTCATTTTTTAAATAAATTTATGATATATTCATATATAAAGATGTTTTCTTCTTTACTTTAGGTGAAGTATTGGTTATATATTTTATTTTGACAATATTTGGTGCTTACATTTATTTTAGGTTTTATTATATATGTACATTATCTTAAGCATCTTTTAATTTTTTCTAATAATAAATTTAACAATATAAGTGTAGAAGTATATTAATGTTCATGTTTTAAAATAATTTCATGCAATATGTCAAACTATTTGATGATAAAGTTAATATTAAATAAGTTATATCATTTTATGAAATATTACATGTTTAATAGCTTAATATGAGATTTGAATTGTCAATTAAAAAAAGTTAGTTTATTTATTTTGACATAATACTAATCTTAAACAACATCATAATTCTATTACAATCTTAAATCTAGCTATGATATAAATCTTAACTCTAACTATAATCTTAATTGTAAATGCCAAAACATAATTTCTACTACAACTTCATTTTATTTAACTTTAACTATGATACTAACCATCACATAAACCCTAACTTATTATGTAACTTGTTGAGACACAAGTATTAGTTTTATAAATGAAATAGTAATTAATATATAATTAATCAAATATAAATAATATAAACAATTATTAAATTTTTTTAAAAATTATTGCAACTTCAAGTTAAATATAATCATAAAATACAAATAAATCTATTATTTATTAATTCGTCTCATTCAACTCATATATAATTATTTGTTTACTATTATTATTTTAAAAGCATTGTTTCAAAAAATTCAATATCTATTTAAATAATATGAATATTACATTTTACCACTCTCAAAATATAATGAATAACAAGTAATGCCATTCTTCTATCAAATGTGTAAGGTGATATATCTAAATCCACTCAAACCCCAATTAGAGTGCAAGAAGAGACTCCAATAGAGGTGAGTTTTCCTTCTCTTGTACCTGGCTACTCCACATACCAATAGATCGGGTAATTAATTTGTGAATAAACATGAACTACTTCATCATTTATTACCTACATTGTTCATGAAATCAACACACCAACCTGTAAATCTCTTTTTCATATCTTCATGTGCTCCATTACTATGAGGAACTTGAGCCACTACATAAGTGGGATCTATATACAAGAACCAAAAATGTGTTCATGGTGAGAGACACAAAACCAAACATAATGCACCAAAAATAAAATAATGAATTTAAATGAAACAATTTTTAGAGACAAGCATTGATGTAATCTAGAAGGAAATGATTCCTTGATTTCTACCCAATTAAGAGAAAACATGGATTATTCAATTTGAAATAAATGAATTTTAATAAAACCCAAACTTTAAAGATATAAAAATATTTTGAGTTGCATACATACTTGATTCTATGGACACCCACATTTTCACCTCCTAAGGCTATGGAGTATATGCATCCAACAATATAACATGATGATTAAAATCTGATGCATGTACTTTTGTCTGACTTAATGCTTTACATGGTAAAGATTTGCATCAAAAACTACTCTAAAGTCTACCTATGATAAACTTATGCAAACATGATTGGACTCAACTCCTTGATACTTTAGAAACATGTTTTCTAGATTACACTATTAGAAACACCTAACATATTGGAAGAACTTACTCCTTAAGAACGAAAAATATCACATTTATTATTTCAAGTAAAATCCCCAATGTTTGGTACATGTGGAATTATTTCTCCATTTGATTTCAAACAACAATTGGAAAGTTAAGGCAAGTGGTTACATTAAGTTGGGATCCCCTAACATGTGTCCAATAGAGCTTCAACTCTAATATATTTTAATAATTATATATGAAGTAGAATAAAATTTTAACTGTCAAATATGCAAAGGAATTGAAGTTAAGATATAGTAGTTTTTGAATTATTATTTTCAAGACTTTAGCATCAAAATCTTAGAACAAACTCGGTGATTCGTCATCAAGATAAAGAGAGTCAAAGGAATAATAACTCCTTTGACTCTCTTCATCTTGATGACGGATCACCGAGTTTGTTCTAAGATTTTGATGCTAAAGTCTTGAAAAAAATAATTCAAAAACTACTCCTTTGACTCTCTTCATCATGATGATCCTCATGTAGACTGACAATATTTTCTTTAAAGTGAATGGTGGTGCTTTATGATTACAAATAATGCAAAAAATTTACCCTCAACTCCATGTTTGAATTTTCAAGTATTTCTTTTGTATCTTCTCACTAGATATAACAATCTAAACTTATCTCACCACTCTGCAAATTGCCACCCTTTTGAAGTTTGAATTGGATTTTGTCCATGGTGAGCCCTAAGCCTTCGGACCCTCCACCCTGCCCTAATTTGTAGATGGTGTTGACTTTGCCTAGAGATTTGGAGGTCAAGACAGTTGGGTGTGGGTCTATGGAGGAGGTGGGAAGGAATCTTTCTGACCCTAATCTTTTGGATAGTGGGGTCTTGGTTGGCTACTTGATGGTATGTGGTCAGAAGATGACAAATGGGACCATGGCAGGTTGGAAGAGTGGTCTTGTGGGATCCCAGGTGGTTAATGTTTCTAAGGAGGAACCCAAGATAGCTCATAATGCCAATGGGTCGATGATCTCCATCCCAGATGATTGGGTGGACTGCGTTACCTCTGGTTTAAAATTTTGTGTGGTTAGGAGATTTGTGGCCTTCAGAACCACTATAGAGATGGTGCATAAGTGGGTCAGCCAAAAATGGAAGATAAGAGGTAGTGTTTATATCTCGACTATGTTGAGTGGCCTATTTTATTTTAAATTCTCTACAGATGAGGATTTCAATCTCATACTCTCGGGAACCTGGTATTATGGGAAGCATTGTCTTGCAATGACAAGGTAGCACCCGAGATTTGATGCTAGTATAGAACTCAACAAGCTAGCTCCTGTATGGGTAAGGCTACCTAGATTACCACTTGAATTTTGGGATGAGAAGATACTAAGGTGGATAGGAAATTCCTTTGGTCACTTTGTGATTGTGGATAAGGTGACAATGCAAAAATCTAGATTAGTTTATGCCAGATTTTGTGTGAATGTGGCATTAAATTAGGCTCTTCCAATTGTAGTTACCCAAAAAACTAAATGGGGAGAGAAATACCAACCCATAGAGTATGAGAACGTTGGGCTTTCCTATTAGAAATGTGGGCAATTTGGACATCTTATTGTTGACTATAAAACCCAAATGCAGAAAGAGAAATAAAAAATTGGATCCCTTGGAATAGTTAAAGAGACTATTGGGGAACCCTCGGATGCCCCAAGACTGGAGGAGGGGATTGCTAATGTTCAAAATATAGAGGATAACATGACTCAAGATACCCTAGCTAAGAGAGTCAAGGGGCAAAGTGCACCTGAAGTAAGGGGAGATCTAGAGGAGAATAGGAGAATGGAAGAATACCCATTCAGACGTGAGATAGAGGAACTAATAAGTTCACCACTAGGGGGGCTTAAGGAAGGAGAAATTATGGAGGGTGAAATAGTGGCACACCACTCCCTACCTAATTCACCAACAAGCCAAGGTGATATGTGCTTGCAGGAACATGTTGAGGTAGACTATGGTATATAGGAATGGGTGTGTACTCCTCTAAGAGTGATAAAGGTCTCCCTAGTGGAGATCACTGCTAAGGTGATGGCAAGTTTGGAGAAAGTTGAGAAGGAATTAAGTCTCGTCTCACTATAAGAGGTTGAGGATGGGGAATGAGAGGTACAAAAAAGAAAGAAAAGTGGGGGAAGAAACCAGATGTTGGAACCTGTGGGACAACAAGAAGACCGACTAGTAGAGCAACTAGGACAAAACAAGCAATGTATATTTTAGGAAAAGGTTGATTGTGTGTTAATTCAAGAAACAAAAATGTCTAGTGCTAATTTTGCTAGACTTGTTAGTAATGTTTGACCGAGGGCTGCTTTCGTACATATGGATGCTGATGGAGCCTCAGGGGGTGTTGCAACCATGTGGAACCCATGCTCTATGACTGGGGCTGAGGTTTGGAAGGACAATTTTTTTATAATAACGAAGTTACAAACTAGTAATAAAAATGGGGGCTAATTAACATTTATGCTTCTAACAACAAGGTAGGAAGGAAGGAAACTTATGGAAAGCTGGAAAGGATTATAAATAACATGAAGTATGAACAGTTAATGTGTATGGGAGATTTTAATACCCCCCTCTATCACTCAAAAAAATTAGGAGGAAATAGAGACAACCCTGAAAGCTTGCAAGATCATCATGATTTTATGGGTAGAATGGATTTTATTGATGTTGATTTAAGAGGGAACCCATTCACATGGACTAATAATAGAAAAGAAAGAGATCTAATCCAAGTAAGACTAGATAGATTAATGGTGTCAGGGAATTGAGACCGATTGGGTAATTCCCTTCTGGAGAATCTCACAAGAACTACCTCTGATCACTCCCCTCTAATGTTTGATTGGGAGGATGGTTTAAGAGGAGGATCAAAACCCTTTAGATATGAAATTATGTGGTAGTCCCACCCGGAATTCAAAGATCATATTCAAGAATGGTGGAATATAAAAATTGATGGTACTTCCATGTACAAACTAATGCAAAAGTTAGACAATATTAGGAGGAATGTTAAGGGTTGGGCTAAGAGTTCCTTTGGTGATTTGTTCAAGATTAAAGGGGAAGTGGAGGAAAAACTTTAAAAGCTACAAAAAGAGATCGTGGAGGGTAATAATTTGGATGCTGCTACTCAGGAGGAGGAAGAATATAGAAAAAATGGAAGGATATCATTTTAAGGGAGGAAATTTATTGGAAGTAAAGATCGAGGTTTCAATGGTTAACTGAGGGAGACAGGAACACTACTTTCTTCCATTAGCCTGCTTCAAATCATAAAAGAAGAAACACGATTAATAGGTTGGAAGGAGAAGGGGGAAGGAAATATAAGGATCAAGAGGAGATGGGGAGACATGCAGTTGAATATTTCTACAAGGCCTATAAACAGGATAATAATACAAGAAAATAGGTTATCAGAAGAAGTCTGATAAATACAATCCCCTAGGTGTTTGGTGATGTGGAAACTAATTGCATTTTAGGTAACATCACAAAAGAGGAAGTGAAAAGGGCTGTGTTCTCCATGAAAGCCTATAAGGCCCCAGGTCCTGATGGTTTCCCCCCTACATTTTTCTAGCAATTTTGGGAGGTCATTAAAAGTGAACTGACATGGGCTACCAGAGATTTTTTTCAAAACTAGGAAGATGCTAAAAAGAATAAATAAAACCTTTATTGCCTTGGTCCCCAAGACCCCAACACCCGTGAGTCTACTAGATTTTAGACCTATAAGCCTTTGTAACACAGTGTATAAGATATTTGTAAAAGTGTTAGTGAATAGAATTAAGTCTTCTTGGAAAGTATTATAGGAACACCACAGAAGGGGTTTGTGCCAGGTAGACAAATCCTAGATGCAGCAATTGCTACTCATGAAATAATACATTCTATGGAAAAGAATAAAAAACTTAGTATGGCTTTCAAGCTGGATATATCTAAGGCATATGATAAGGTAAAATGAGATTTCCTATATGATGTGCTTGGAAGAGTGGGGTTTAATGATAGAGTTATAAACCTTATCAAGATGATGGTAGGGACAGTTGAATATGATGTCCTTTTAAATGGCTCTCCTTGGGGTAATTTTATTACGAAAAGAGGACTAAGGTAGGGTGATTAGCTATCTCCTTATCTTTTTATTATGGTGGTAGAGGTGTTGGGGAGATCATTTTCTAAAATGGTTAATACAGGATGTGTGAAAGGAATAAAACCCGCAACTACTGCTGATACTAGGGTTTTACAACAATTTGTGGATGACATGCTTTTGTTTGGTGAATCCTCTATTATGGAAGCTGAGGCTTGGAAAAGTATACTTAAAAATTATGAAGAAAGCTTAGGACAGCAAATAAATTACTCTAAGAGTAAGCTTTATTTTTTTAATACTGAGGTTATCATGCAGAGGAGGATAAGGAACATATTAGGTTGTTAGTCGGCCAACCTCCTAGACACATATCTTGGACTACTGTTAACCACTAGGGAGGTGACTAATGAATTTTGGAACACTATTGTTGAAAGAACCCAAAAGAAGCTGGTAGGATGGAAAGGGAAGATTTTAAGTAATGCTGGTAAATTATAGTTACTCTTTGTGGCCCTCCAAGGCATTCCAATTTATTTTTTTGTTCCTTTTTAAGATTAATTAAAATATGGCTGACAAAATAGAGAAAATACAGAGGAACTTTCTATGGTTAGGAATAGAAGATAAGAATAAATTAAACATGGTTAACTGGGAGGAGGTCTGTAAACCAAAGGAAAGGGGAGGATTGGGAGTTAAAAGACTTTGTGACCTGAATAAGGCTCTCCTTGCAAAAGTTGGGTGGAGATTGGGAGAAGGAAATATTGATTGGAGCAATATCATGAAAGCTAAATATCTATCAAACTCCCTATTCTCCCATAATCTATTTAATAATGATCTCCCGGGAGGTTCCAAAATTTGGATGAATATTATTAGGAGCAGGGGGCTGCTAAGGGAAGGGGTAAGATGGATCTTGGGTAATGGGCATAAAATAAGGTTCTAGGAAGATAGCTGGATGGGAGGGAAACCACTGGTTTATAGTAAATTTAGAAGACTAATGGAGAAATTGAAGGAGGAGATAGGACAACGAGTGGTGGATTATATTAACCAGGGAAGAAGGTTGAAGAAATTGCAAAATGATACGTACTCTCAAGAAGATATTCAACTCCTTAAAGAACTGGAAGAATTGATGGAAGCACAAAGAATCCCAATTTTAATTCAAGAGGATAAATTGGTATGGGACTTAACTCCTAGTGGCAATTTTATTATCAATTCGGCTTACAAACATCTATGGAGTAAAGATTTGTGCCCCCTAATTTGGCGTAAAGTTTGGATAAGTAATCTCCTCCCCAAGATTAATTTCTTTTGGTGGACTGTTCAGCATGGAAAAATTCTAACTTTGGACAATTTGGAAAAAAAAGGGGTTTTATTGTTCCAAACAAATGTTATCTTTGCAAAGGAGAAGAGGAGAATATCTCCCACCTATTTTTAAAATGCCCATATACTTTAAAAATATGGGAGTTTGTTTGGGAGAAATTGGGATTATTTTGGGTGTTGAAGGATAACTTAAGTCAGTTTGTGGAAAATTGAGATTGTCCCTTCTATCGTCCTAAACTAATACTTCTATGGAAAAGTGTTCCACCTTATATTTGTTGGCACATCTTAAAAGAAAGAAACAATAGAATCTTTTAGGAGAAGGAAAAATTAGAGGAGGTTGTCATGGGAATTATGCAAAAACTGCTGAAGGAAAATATAATGATTGCTAAATGCAAGCTACCAAAGGAAGAACCAGGAGGTAAAGAAACACAAATAACAGAGAGATGGGGTATCCAGGAAGGTTTCAATCATTTTGATAACTCCAAGGCCTTAAAGAGACAGAAAAAAAAATGGGAACCACTAACCTTAACACAACTTAAACTAAGTTTTGACGGTGCTGCAAAAGGGGGTATAGGAGTGGCAGGTGATGTGCTGAGGGATAGAAATGGTGATGTGCTGCTAGTGTATTCTAGGAATGTTGGAGGAGGAAGTAATAATCTGGCTAAAGTGATGGCTTTGCTCTGGGCCTTGCAATTCATACTATTCTATAGTTCATGGATTTTGTTTTTGGCCTTTTGGATGATTTAGTCTATGTGGCTGGGTTGCCCCTTGTTACTTATGTAGGTGCTTGCTGATAGTGTGCTAGTTACCAGTTATTTTTGTAAGGGTCGACCCTCTTGTTTTGGTCGCTTTATATTTCAAAAACAATCAAAACTTTTCCATACTAATATTATGTTCCTTATGTGAATATATATAAAAAAAATTTACACTCATAAATGTTTTCTTATTGTTGTACTTTTAACAAATTCTAGATAGAAAAGTCATGTTTTAAATGTCAAAGTTAAAATCCATAAAATACTCTATCAACTTATCCCTTGAACCTCTTATAGATACAAGGCTAGTTATTAAAATTTAAATATTAATAATTTGGGATGATTGATTGAGAATTAGTAAATGAAGACTAATCTCGCATAATATACCACAACTCTAACTTCATAAAAGTTATTAGCCGATAGGCTTTCCCATTGGGATTGCCTGCAATCAGAACTTGTCTCACACCAGAAATATGACTGCCAGCAAATGGTATCAGGCGGCCGAAAATAGTTTACTATCATCATAAATGGTATCAGGCAGCCAAAAATAGTTTACTATCATCATAAAATCTGCTAAAATTTGCAATGCAATCTATTTAATCTCGTCAACTGAGATACAACTCAATTTCAGTTATGGGCATCATAAGTAAACATATATTGTTTAACAAAATTATTGACATAATTAATCTCAAGGCGATCTTGAACCAAATTAGATTAAGCTAATTTATCAAACTTGTGGGAAATAATATTCCAGGCTTCTCTAATTTCAAGGTATGACATTTGAGAATATAATTCAATGCATAAATCTCTTAGGATAGATCTCACTTGTCATCAATCACTTGGATCGCCGGAGGGTGGAAGGTGCCCACCACTGAAGGGACTGGTCAGTGTTGCCTAAAAGTAATGCTTGCTAGGATGAAAGTCGGTCTGGTTTGCAGATTAAATAGTCGTCGAATTATGATGGAATGGCCGGTGATAATCATCCACGCTGACTTGGGATAAGCGTTGGAAAATATCATTTTCCTATTGCACTTCTTGACATTATTGATATCTTCAGCATTTATTATTCAAATGCATGGGTAAGTTCCACAATGTTCTCCCATTACAATGTTAGCCATGTCCCTCCACGATAATTGGACTATAAAGCTAAATCTTTCAATGTTGATTTAATGATTTGTAAAAGATTTTGTTTTAACCCATTAATGTTATGTGATCATGGTTTGACAGGCTTGCAAGAAGATATCTTACTTGGGTTGCATATTGCATCTTTAAATAGTGATCATAATGCAGGTACACTCTGATACCACTAATGTAGATACACTCTGATACCATTGACGAAGGGCCTGCTCTAATACCACTGATGATGGTACTCTCTGATACCACTGATGAAGGTAGGCACCACCCTTACCAACTCACAACCAAGAATGCAACAATATGAAGACAATGAGATAAAATGCTTCCCAAGTAACCTCCTTGTTTCTAAACCACAGTCACTAGCTCTTCTCACAAACCTAATCCAAGATCCAAGTGTAAACTACCTCACATTCAGTGCTCTGTCTACACACTCACAACTCCATCACAATCCTGCTGTAAACTGCCTCACATTCGGTGCTCTATCCACAGACTCAGGAAAATTCAGTCTTCACTTCCTCTTTCTCTTTCACACTTTCCAGCTTCACACCTTGAAGCCTTCCTTCCAAAGCTTCACCTTCCCAAGCTACTCCTTCTTAAGCTTCTCCTTCTCGAGCTTCTACTCCTCGAGCTTCCACTTCTCAAGCTTCTCCTTGAGCTTCTACTCCTCGAGCTTCCCCTTGAGCTTGATTTAGAAATGCTTATATGCCTTGCTTAAATAGGCACTTACCACCCCATGCATGACTTATCCACAACCTTCTAGAATTCCTCCACAACCTTCTACAACTTCCACAACTTTCTACAATATTCATAAATTTCTAGAATTCTACCCACACACTTCGATAAATGGAATGACAACCATTTATTTTTTATTTTTTCTATTATGCCACCTATGCACCTCGAAAATAGAAATCCTCTTTTTCTTTCTTTTCTCCTTTTTCCCCTTTTTTATTTTTTTATTATTTCTCCTCTAATTTTCGTCACTTTCTCTCTCCTCCACAAAATTTTTTTTTTTTTTTGGTTTCAAATTTTTTTTTTTAAAAATAAATTTCCCATGCAAGATGCTCTTGCATCAGACTCCCCTGGTAGATAGAAAAGTGTGTCCCACACTTTGACACCAAAAGAAAGATCTACCACCATCTTCATCTTCACCAAAGGCTTCCACCTCAACAGGGACAACAAAACCACCATGCAAATCTTTCACATCTGCATTACTCTATCAAACACTAGAATCTCAACCATCCAATTAGCATGCTCACTCCTAGGAACAAACTGAACATAATTCTTCATTACCGAACTCCCATTCACATCAACAACTAGTGAATCCATACCAGCAATAACAAGCTCCACATCAGCAGCCAAATGTATATTTCCATCAACACATGCCAAACTCTCAACACCAGCAACCTCATTGCTCACAACAAGATACTCTGCAATACATAACTCACCTCCAACAACTGGATCATCCACGACCAAGTGTTCTGCAACATACAAGTCACCACCAACATCAACTAGATCATCCACGACCGAGTGCTCCACAATCTCCATGTCAGTCTCAACCATTTGATCATGAAAACCACCCTCTGTGCCAACATCAACAACGTTAAGAATATCTTCAGCAACAACCTCTAGTTGCTCTGCAGGTTCTGCATCAGGCTTCACAAACTGATCAGCAAAACCACCCTCTTCCACTTTGACCTTCTTAGCTTGATCAGCCAATCTAGCATCCAACCGAGAAATCATCTTAGAAAAATTCCTCTCCACTATATCATGGATTTTGGCAATCATCTTAGGGTCCAATCCTCTTGGAGCCATCTCCCAAGATCTTCGTAAATCCTCTACAAAAAATCCTTCCCACGCTCCTTGTGACAACCAAATTGTTTGCAAGTCAGATTGCAACCTGCCACCTTGCACGAATAATCAACAACCACATCACAAGTCTAGGACAACGGATCTGCAATCCACAAGCTCTGATAAACTTTGCCCAACCAAGGTCCTGGTACAAACTGCCTCACACTTCGGTGATCTACTTGTACACTTAGGAACTCCTGCTCTGATACCACTGATGAAGGTACGTTCTAATACCACTAATGTAGATACACTTTGATACCACTGATGAAGGGCCTGCTCTGATACCACTGATGACGATACTCTCTGATACCACTAATGAAGGTATGCACCACCCTTACCAACTCACAACCAAGAATGCAACAATATGAAGACAACGAGATAAAATGCTTCCCAAGTAACCTCCTTGTTTCTAAACCGCAGTCACTAGCTCTTCTCACAAACCTAATCCAAGATCCAAGTGTAAACTGCCTCACATTCGACACTCTATCTACACACTCACAACTCCATCACAATCCTGCTGTAAACTGCCTCACATTCGGTGCTCTATCTACAGACTCAGGAAAACTCACTCTTCACTTCCTCTTTCTCTTTCACACTTTCCAGCTTCACACCTTGAAGCCTTCCTTCCAAAGCTTCACCTTCCCAAGCTACTCCTTCTTAAGCTTCTCCTTCTCTAGCTTCTACTCCTCGAGCTTCCACTTCTCAAGCTTCTCCTTGAGCTTCTACTCCTCGAGCTTCCCCTTGAGATTGATTTAGAAATGCTCATATGCCTTGCTTAAATAGGCACTTATCACCCCATGCATGACTTATCCACAACCTTCTAGAATTCCTCCACAACCTTCTACAACTTCCACAACTTTCTACAATATTCATAACTTTCTAGAATTCTACCCACACACCTCGATAAATGGAATGACAACCATTTATTTTTTTATTTTTCTATTATGCCACCTATGCACCTCAAAAATAGAAATCCTCTTTTTCTTTCTTTTCTCCTTTTTCCCCTTTTTTATTTTTTTATTATTTCTCCTCTAATTTTCGTCACTTTCTCTCTCCTCCACAAATTTTTTTTTTTTTTTTTTTCAATTTTTTGTTTTTTCAATAATTTTCCCATGCAAGATGCTCTGCATCAGATCACTCTCTATTTATACTTCCCACATCTACAATAACTATTCCTATTCATATCTGCATCAAACAATCAAGCTCAACTTGTTGTAGGTACTTCTAGAAACTGAATATTGCAGCTCAGGTTTATGTTTTAGTTTATCACTCTTTGTTTTTTATGCTTCAGGTTTATGTTTTCCATTTCTATTTTTTTACATCATCTTTCTTAATATAATTGTAGAAGTTTGATATCATTAGTTACATAGTATTTATGTCTAAGATACAACCTTTGAGGTGTGCTAAGCTAGATGTTGAATTGTGAGTAGAAAATCCAGGACCCTCGCGTAACTATGCCTTCTGTAGAGAATTGACAAATTCCATTCTTGCTTCAATCAAGCCATTGTAACCTGAAAGATGCCTCTCACTAAAAGTGCCTGTGCTACTTCTTTTAATGCTAGCCAAGCCAAGCACAAGACCGTGTGGGGGAGCATAAAGTCTTGAAGAGCACAATGCCATTTTTTTATTATCAAGATTTAAAGATAAATCTGATGTTGAGCTACAAATTTATTGGACTGAAGCCAATACAACCCTACCCACAATTTTGAACAAGGAATTCAAATTTGAGTCCTCCATTCAATATAGCCATAGAACAACATATTTAGAGTTGTAAATGCTATATATACCTATAGCTATTCATTCTCTTCCACTATCGAGAAGCTGTGTCTGGCATTTAGTCCGTGTCTGTAGTTGTTTTTTGAAAATATTTAAATATTTTATTGATCGTAGATATTTTAAATTGATGGTCTACTTACTGTTTGGCTTTGTGTAAGAAGAAAATGATGATTAAACCTATGAGATGTTTCAATTTTTCAATCAATCATATAGAACCAAAAGAAAAAGAACAAGAAAAAAAAAACCACATTCTACAAATGTATATTTTTAATTCAACAAATTGTCATAAATATTATTATTTTGTTATTTTTCTATTCATTATGAAATGAAATTATTATTCATAATTCATTATAACTTTAATACTAAAATTCTTCTTTTAAAATGTTCGAATAATTGAAGTCTTATTTAATAATTATAATTATCTTTTTGAAATGTGGGGGTAAGAAAGTAAATTTAAATTGAAAATTACTTTTGTTATGCTTGGCTGATTGATGCTTTACCTTACCTTGATTTCTCTGCAATGAACTTCATCACTCCAAAACCTTTCATCAAGATCTTCATTGGATTTTTTTCCCCCTCTCCATATTACAGTAGACAAAGAGGAAGTGAAGACTACTTTCTTGATGGTCTCTGTTTGAGCACATGCTTCCAACATATTATGAGCTCCTCTCACTTCAACTTTTACCATCCCCTCCTGCATGTTTTAAAATGTTTCTTTAGTAAATAGGTTTGCCAACTGCAAGAAAAAGAATGAGAAATGCATATAGCAAGAAATGTACAGTGCAATGTTCTATTTTCTTCATGCCTTTTCTATACTATGTCGTTCTATTTTTTTTATGCCTTTTTCTGTACTATGTTGTTTCTTCCATTTGGAATGATGAAATTCACGCTTATGCATTATTTCTGCAATATCGAGTTTCTTCTTCTTTGAATGGTATGTTATGGGTCACAAAGTGTGACCTGATTTGTTGATTTTTTCAATCTTTCTATGAAGTTTTTGGGCAGAGTTTTATATCCTTATAACACCTTGGTCAAAATCTTCTATGAAATATGTCTTTGATGTATGCCAATGTTTATTTTTTCCTTTCTAGGAAATGAAGTACTGGTTTATTCAATCTTGTCTCAGCTCCAATCCAAAAGTTTAACTCTCCTGTCAATTTTAATTGTTTCAGCCCTGCTATTTAGCTTTGCTGATACGTATTTGGGGGATTCCTTCTCATAAGTTATTGAAGGATTTAGCACATCAAAGATCTTAATATTATGTTCAAATATAAGCTGATACTTTATAATGAAGTGTTATATTTTTAAGTAGAAATATTAAGATTCTTCATAGCTCCAAGTCCTTTTTGGTGAGGGAAAATGGCTTCCGCATTCCAAATGCAACGTACTGGAGAAAATCCAATCAATTCATCTTTAACAAAAAATATTTAAATAAATAATAATATGAATTCAATAAACTTAAACAATTTTTTTTATTCTATGAATTTTCAAATATACATAATTTGTCTATATTCAAATTTTCTTAAATGCTACTATTATGATACACTACTATACCTTTTCATTTTATGATATTTTAATAGAGTACGATGATTTTAACTATCATAAATTCAAAGAAGGAAGTTCTACTTGTTATAATTTTGAGTTACAAAACTTAAATTACAATGTTATGCTTCAAATTTTAAAATTTGTAATTGTTGGTTTTGTTTACCATGTGTATTGTTTATGAATGCAGCTTGGGGTTTGTGTTTGTTTGCAAATTTTTATAGTTCGAGTTTTTTTTGTAAATTAGTTCAAGTTATTTTGATAAGTTTGAATTCTTGTTCATATATTACCATTGTAAAGCATTTGGTTTCATTCTTAACCATTTTCCTTTTACATATATGTTTTCTACATGTTTTTTGCTCACCAACAACAAATAGGGGACTCAAACTATTAATTTCAATACTTATACATTTCAACCCAACTCTTTAGAATAGTGTTCATTCATGCATTTACACTTATCTTTCATTAAAAAAGATACTCATGCAAATTAGTTATAATATATGGATAAGATTAACTACCATTCAATACTATCAATGTTCCTATTGGTTCTCT
This sequence comes from Cupressus sempervirens, assembly GCA_028749045.1. NCBI lineage: Eukaryota > Viridiplantae > Streptophyta > Pinopsida > Cupressales > Cupressaceae > Cupressus > Cupressus sempervirens. The sequence goes on along the minus strand of CM053784.1, from coordinate 647,005,418 downwards.
TTTTCATATTTAACATTTGTTTTGGTTTTTAGGTCATGGCTAATCCTCCCCAACCTCACCACATAATAGACATCTCAAGCAGTACATCAGGGGTCAATACTCCGCAACCATCTACGGGATCTAATGGGTCTATCAATTGGAATGGGTATCCCCGAACTGAAATACAAAGTCTTGCAAATTGTGCTTCTCTAAACTGTGCTCAACTATATGCACAAATGAAAGTGGCAAGCACACATACATGTGATGTTCAAGAATTTGAGATCATTAGGGTTGAGGAAGTTTTGCAAGAAATTAATTTACAACAACTTTATTACTATCATTATTGCAATTATCTAACAGAGATTCATGCTAATGAGTATTACAGACAAGGGAATGCACCTATTATTCGTCGTGCTTTTCAAGACTATCTCAATCATCCATAGAGCACGCTTCACTTGTGTTATCCCTTATTAGTGATTATTAGTGGTTACTCTGATACAACTCTCCAAAAAAAAGGGGTTTTTGATACTTCTCCTATTACTATAATACACGAGTCGGCCTTATGTTCCTCCTCTATTATGTCGTATGTTGATTGAAGTTTAATTTATACACACTTGGTTCTATTTTGAATACAACTATGCATTACATATATCTCCAACAATTATTCACTTTTCTTCTTCCTTTAGCCTTACATAGTTTACTTTTCTTAAAGAGATACCATGTTTGTTTGATAATATAAAGTGAGCTATAATGTCTACGAAATAGCTCATATATATTTAACTAGAATGATTTTTTTTCATGGCACAATTTTTTATACGATATTATGTATGCCACGTCTTCATGCATCTTTGCACACTTTTGTCTTATGTTTATGTTTGCACACTTTAGACTACAAGTTTGAGCACTCTTTTCAATCTATTCTCACACTTTAGTTGACAAACTTGTGCTTCACCAAAGCAATTGTGGTTTATTGTTTCCTTTTATGTCCTCTTATGTTTAGACAATTGCCTCACATATATGTTTTGGTTTGAAAATAAAGTCAATAGATACAATTAGAACTATCTCTTTATTATAAATTAATATCATGTTCCTAAGTAGTTCTATATACTAACATCAATAAAAGATATTCTACCGTTTTTAAAAACCAACTATTCTTTTTTATCGTACTAACCACTTATGGAAAAGATTACTCCTCATCCAGGAAAACGCTTGGCAACAAAAAACATGTATTTGAAGAAATTACTTTTGGATTGCATATTCCTGGTATGTCTTCTTACCTATATTCCTTTTGCACATGTACATGTTTTGCTATTTAAGTAAGAATCTTCGAGTATGCATTGTTTTAGTACAAAGTTAATTTGATGTTACCTTCCATTTTATTTGGCTTATATTCATAGTGGGAATCCACTATAGTTACAAATTCATTTCCCTCCTGCACTTCACCATAAGCATTCTTTCAACCATATCAAAGTCACCTATAACTACTGTTATTATACTATGACCACTATGTTCCCATGCAAAGTGGTACCATACTATAATGCTTAGGTCCAACCCTACTAATGTAATGTGGCCTGTTATGACATTGACAAACACATGCTCCTCTAAGTTGACCACTTTTTTTGACTACTATGTTTGTAAATCTGAACAAGATAATGATAGTTATTTGTCTCAGTTTATAGGGAAAATTCAATCTCCCCAAGTAATGTCTCAAACTCTTACAAAAGATGCAATCAGACTTATCAACAATGAAAACAATCATTTGCAATCACATCTCCAAGTATTTGGCATTGCACCATTTGGACAAGGAACTCAAGCAACAAATAGACACCTACAAAAAGAAACCTTGCCAAGGAAATTTAATGATCTTATACTTTCAGATGAAATCCAAAAAGGTTCTATAATACATGTCACCCACTATTCTATTCCCACCATTTGCGAGTTGAGGTAACTCCACTTCCACTCCACTTCTATTTAATGAATCCCTTCATGTTTTATTATGCAAATATGTACCCTTACTAATATTATTATTTTACCTACCTTTTTAGGTGGATTGTAATCTCTGACTTAGAGGTTCTATTTACAAAACATGATATCATTGGTGTTCCCATCTTCTTATTCAAAGAACCAGAGAAAACTATAAACCACTCCTTTGTTAGTCTATTGAGCATAGGAAAAAATGTTGATCAGATAGGAACATTAGCGCATATGACTCATACTAAATTGATGTTTGGCCTCAATGCATCTCTATGGAAAAAATGTTGCACTTTAACAATCACTCCATTTAGAAGTTTGAACCCATATCAAACAATGTGGACTATTAAAGGTTGTGTGATCATGAAAAGGGAAAAATACCAATTCAACTCAAAGAATGGGAATGGTCATATGTTTAGTTTTGACATTATCGATATTAAAAGGACTAAAGTCCACATAACTTGCTTCAATGATGTTGCAAACCTCCACTTTGATAAAGTCCAAGTTGGGAGTGTCTACACATTGTTTGGTGGTACCATAAAATCTGCAAACAAGTTCTACAATAAATTGAATAGTGATTTTGAAATCACCTTAATAGAGGATTCAACACGTTTACTATGTGACGATGACCTCTTAATTCCAACACTTCGATACACTTTTACACCCATTGTAGAGATTATGAATATAAATATTAATTCTACTCTTGATCTCATTGGAATTGTCATTTGTGTGGATCCTACGTCTACAATAAGAAGGCGAGATGGAATTGAGGTTTCAAGAAGGAGTCTCGAGATGGTTGATGTTTCTATGTCCACTATCAATATAACTTTGTGGGGATAGGCAGCTATGAAAGAAGGTGCACAACTACAAGAAATGTATCATCTACAAAAGTCAACTGTGCTTGTTATAAAAGGTGGTCATCTGGTAGAATACAATGGTAGGGTTGTAAGCACACTTGCCACTTCACAGATACTTGTAAATCATGATATTGATGAAGCCAACCAACTACAGACTTGGTTTTCTGAACATAGGCATACGTTTCTTGCAACAACACCCACCCTACTAGATTCGCCTCTGATTTTAGCACGGAAAACCATTACCAAGATTGAAGAGGAATGTCCAACTTCCTCAAAACCTCTCCAATACATTATTAAAGCAACCCTTGTTTTTGTCGTAAGGAAGAAATTTTGTTATCCAACTTGTCCTCTTGTCATAACAGGAAAGCAATGCAAGAAAAGGGTTGAACAAAATAGTGATTGCAGGTGGTATTGCCCAAAGTGTCTAACCACCTTTTTAGATTGTGATTATAAATATGTACTTCAAGTCAAGATTGAAGACCATACTAGATCAGGCAATTGCTTTTGATGATCCTGCAACTAAACTCCTTGGCATGCCTGCAAAAGAACACTATATGCTATAGTTTGATGATATTGAACCTGATTGTGCAAAGTTTGCTATATGAACTGCTCAATACAACTAATTTTTATTCACAGTTACAAGCAAAATGGAATCATATAATGACGAGTTACATTTGAACTCAACAATCTTGGAAGTTGCTAGGTTGGACTTCATAAGTGAGTGCACCTCACTCTTTGATGGAATTATAGCCCTTGTGCTAGCTGCAACTGAATAGATAATGCACCACACATGAAGGCACATGACTTTCATTTTTTTCAAACTACTATCCATACATGAAAATGATGTCTTTTTCTTATAAGTATATTTTATATGAATCACATTTTTTGTTGGTTCTCCTTAATATCCATTCTCTGTGCTTGTCGCCTCCTCTTTGTTGTCTTGACTACTATCCCCAATACTGTATACTTGTCAATAGGGTTCAAGACCCCTTCAAAACTTGTCTTTTAACCTTTTTCTAGAAAACATTTATAGTTGATGTTTTTTTTATTATGTCTATTATTTAATGTCTTTCAATGACTTAATTTTCTCTACAAATTATGTACTATTTGTTATACTTGTACCCAATGTTTGATTTGTGTTTGCAACTTCATTATTATCTAATATGTTTTACATTTGGTAATACCAAATATGTTCTAAAACAATAATCAACCCTTTACTTAGGCTAATTTAACATTTGTAAAAAGAGGTTCAACACAACTACTACTCTTACTCTTCAACATAATTGTTTTTTCCACCTATACAACTTGTGTTGAAGGGTGGATACTCTTTTGATATTATTGTTATTGTTCTTGTAGTTCCTTGCTTTTGTAATTTTATAATGGTGATAGAAATACATTTTTCTTCTTACTATACAATTCAGGATATGGCTCTCATTGTTCCTAATCAAGATAGATAGCCCATCCATAGTAATAGTGTTGCTATGCAATCACGCAAGAGAAGTCGTGTATACTATGGCCACCATAGAGAAGAAATCAGAGCACATCATTGCATTCAATGCTATCAACATTTGCAGTCAACATTGAACCAACCATTCCCCTGCCACTTGCAAGGTTCTACAGGTTCTTCTACACCACAACCTTCCATGAATGCACCACCAAATCCTAATGAGAAAATCCCTCCTTGTCAACAATCAATGAACCACATCGATTTCTAGTTTTCCTCTAAATATATAGATGCAACCCACAGATTTAGAACTAGGATAGATGCCCTCTCACAATTGAAAACACATACTACCTGTAAGGAGTGCTACCCTGGTATGAATGTGTGTACATCAAATGGAGTTATAACTTGTAAGAGATGTTTTCCTGAAAGGGGAATACATCGCTTCTTAGAAGCCAACAACATGGACCCCTCTAAGCAACCAACCATGTTAAGGGTTCTCACCCAAGTAGAGGAGATGCTTATTGCACGTGTTACTCCCATCTTGCAAGTAACACATGCTCATGGTGGGCAATACAAATATAGTGGCCACACAATAAGCTTTCCCTAGGATATTCAAACAATTAAAAAATATTTACCACTTACAATTGACCAACTAGATGTCTTAATGGTTCGAAGACTAAATACAAGTGGGAAGCATTATGATTGCTATGTTAGTAGAAGCCATGTTCACAATGCACTCTCATACAAGATCAAGTTTGACCCTTACTACAAAGATGTAGAAATAGACAGCTTGGCATTATCAATGCTACCTACTTGCACTACCAATATTTCACAAATGCTACATACAATTGATGATTGTAGTGAACCTCTCTGCCTTCGACAACTGCTTCAGTTGAAAACATACAATGTGGCATGGAAGATGCCTCCCAATATTCAACATCATTTATGATGAGCCTACCAAACAAACGTCATCAGCTACAGATCATAAAAGATTCTTTACAAGTGGAACAAGAGATAGATGACATCGGGGTTTGGTCACCGATAGGTTCAACCCCATTAATGAGTATACTACTGAGGGCTTGTTTGACATGGCCTTTCCCACACTTTTCCCAAATGGTACTGCACTACCCATGCAACCTTGAACTAGAGAAGTCAAAATCCATGAATATGTTGTGCATCTTATTCATTACCATGATAATAGGTTTGGCCAACATTCACGCTTTAGATACTTCCTCTTGAATCTTATGATGTGTCATCATAGCCAGTCTACTGCATCTGTATTTATTAAACAAAAAGTGGAAGACAATACACCATCCACTATAAAAGACCTTCACTCCCACCTAACTAACCTACTTGACAATCAACTCGTAGAAGAACTGATGCACTTTGGGTCTACTTTACGAGGGACAATAGCATTCTGGAATACACGTTGTACAAAGTTGACAAGTTTGATAACCCAAATAGGATCTCCAACATTCTTCTTTACATTGAGTGCATCAAACACTAAATGACCTGATTTGCATAGTGTTCTTTCCCCAAATGTACCATCTTCATTGCTTACCAACAAACAACGTATTGATAATGTGATTAATAACCTACATACAACATCACTATATCTACACCAACGCTTCAAAAAATTTCGTAAAGAGATAATTGAGAAGCTCATGGAGGCAACTAATTATTGGTATCGCTCAAAATGGCAAGGAAGAGGATCTACGCACATACATGGTGTCATTTGGATTAAAAATGCTCCAAATATGGACACACTTGATTCGAAAAACCCTGAAGCAGTAGAAAAGACCAAACAATTCTTTGAGAAATATGTTTCAGCTATGAACCCTCGCTCAAAAGTAGAAATGGACAACTTTCAACATAGGGCTCCAATAGAAGATCCATGTCTTTTAAATACAATTGAAATAACTTCTATTGATCCTTTAGTTGATTATGAAGAGTTGGTTAATCATGTTCAAAGGCACACCCGATGTACTGAGAGGACGTGCCTACGCATGAAAGGTAAAGAAATGAAATGTAGATATAAAGCACCTTGGAATGAATGTGAACAAGCATCATTATACCATAATGAAATAGGGTACAAATGCTTTGAACCAGCTGGAAATGATGATAGGTTGAACATTCATAACTCACATATGCTATCAATATGGAGAGCAAATATAGATTGTCAACCTATTACATCTTGAGCATTAGTTCTCAAATACATTGCTAAGTATGCATCCAAATCTGAAAGAAAAAGTGAAAATTGTGTTCAAATGTTGGCTAGAATTTGCTCAGATTCAAATGTAGATGAAAATGCCGTCAAAGCATACCTAAAGTTTATGGCTGAAATTGTTGCCAAAAGAGACACTAGTGCACAAGAAACATGTCACATGCTTAAAAAATTGCCCCTTATGAATTGCAATCATCAGTTTATGTCTTTGAATGTGGGGTGAAAAGTGTTGCACCGCCTTAAACAAACAAGTGCTGGTAGCAGAATAGAATCTAGCTACATACAAGCATACATGGAACATCCAACCGAGCTTCAATAACTTACAATAATTGAATCAACAAGATCATACACGTATGTTGCATCTCGCAAACAAGATAAATGGAGAATACGAAAGGAAACAACAATAGTACAAGTGTATTCAAAATATTTTGCAATTCCCAATGAAGACTTTGAGCATTCTGAAACCTTTTGTTGGATTGAATTGCTCTTGTACAAACACTTTCGTGATATCCACGTAGATATAGGTGTGGACAAAGATGACATTATTAGACATTGGAAGCAATTAAAAGTAGAAACATATAATGTTTGGCATGTAGACCGCACTGATTAAGACGACGAGATCTTGGAAGAGGAGAATGATTCAGATGGTGACATGGATAGATAAGATTCATTGCAACTGAATGAGTGGGAATTTTTGTCCCAACTAGACCTTGCCAGTAGTTCTAGCCTAGATGATCTTGACATGTTGGGAAAACATGACTTTGACAACAACCATCCATGGGAAGACCATAACGTTCCTTTGAATTTGCATGACCATGCCATTCAATTTATACATAGACAAAAAAATGTTGGCTCAGTTATTGGCCCTTCTACCTCTTTCTCTGCCAATAGTTACACTTTATCACGACATCAACAAATTGCACTTTCTATCATTAGAAACCACTCTGCATCTAATTTCTCCATGGAACCTTTATACATGGTCATACAAGGAACTGCTGGAACTAGTAAATCATACCTTATCAGCTGCATAAGAAATGCACTACACAACTCAATGCCAAATACAATAAATCCACTCCTTGTTCTTGCACCCATAGGCATTGCAACTTTCAATATTCATGCATTAACCATACATGCAACCCTTAAAATCCCAATTCGAGAAATGAAATCACTTTGGGGTCAAGCATTAAAAAAATACCAAGAAGACATGAAAAATATTCAATACATTTTAATAGATGAAATGAGCTTCATAGGTCCCAAACTACTTCTTAAAATTGATTCTAGGCTATGTGAAGCTATACCCCAAGAATAACACCTTTTCTTTGGTGGCATGTCATTGATTCTTGTAGGTGACCTAGCCCAACTTCCACCAGTTATGGATAAACCGCTCTATGCATCTCACACAAATGCAAAAAAATGTGTCGTAGTTTTAACACAGTGGTAACATTAGAAATGATATTTAGACAGGAAGGTGATGATCTGCTTCAAATACAATTTCGCAAAGCACTACACAATATCCGCAATGCTGAACCAATGCTACATGATTGGGATTTGTTAATGACTCGCACAAACAAGAACCTCACTCCAAATAAATAGATTGAGTTTGACCATGAAACACATTTGTTTGCTATCAATGAACAAGTTTCACTTCACAACAAAAAAATGCTAAAAGAGCTCAATGTCCCTATTGCACTATGCACTGCAATAAATACACATCACAGGTTTGAAGAAATGATTGATAATGACCAATTACCTAGAGAAGTTTTATTATGTAAACTTCAACATGTCATGCTTACAAGGAACCTTTGGGTCGTTGCTGGTCTTGTTAATGGATCTCTTGGAGAGGTCAAAGATATAGTGTATCCAATAGGATGTAAACCTTCTTTGTTGCCTTCATATGTCACGGTAGAGTTCATTAGTTATACTGGTCCACCTTGGGATCCTAAAAACCCAATAACCATTCCGATACAACCCATTTCTCGAGGCAATCATACACAAATACCTCTTGCCACAGCCTAGGCTATCGCTATACACAAATCACAGGGTTTAACCTTAGGCATGGCTACCATTGATATAGGTAAAACTGAAAGACAAGGCCCCACCTTCACAACAATCTCTAGAGTCAAATCCATCCAAGGCCTTCGTATAGAGCCCTCCTTTTCTTTTGAGCGCTTTTGTAAGATGATAAAGAATCCGTACAATATTCATAGAAAGAAAGAAGAAGCACGTTTGCACTCAATCTCGCATCAAAACCATAGCTTTGAAGCTACTTCTACAGAAAATGGTAATGCTTGTCATTCTACAAATACCCATTTTTTCCATTTACTTGTGTGTTTGTGTGGCTTCCTAAGTAATTCACTACTCTTTTCTACAGGTTGACACTTGTTGGATTCAAAAAAGTTGTTTACACACAAACAACTGCTCAAGAAACTTTCAGGTATTTCAAGTATCTTTTGATTGCTTCTAGAATTTCACTACTACTACATTTCCTACAATTGCCTCATATCTACTTCTTATAAAGAATTAATCCTATTTTTTTTTCTTACATACAGGTCTTTGCTGCTTTGCCACAAATAAGACTCCTATTACGTTTCTACTTACAATTTCAAAAAAATATTCAAAAAATGTGCAATTCAAATCAAGTATGAAGTCTATTTTTATATCCTCAACACCGAGGGAGTGGACATTTTTGGGTTCCATAGATCAAAAAATAATGTGAACTTTACCATTGAGATATGTTTCAAGACTATCTATTGTAGTGTTGGATGATCCTTGTAGTTACATCATAATGATTTATCTTTTGCGACTTGTTCTATCTTCTCATCTTATTCTTTGGTACATATTTATGTATTGGATGTGCCACCTTGATGAGATTTATGTGTATTGTTACATTTCTATTTACAATTTTAAAAGAAAATTCAAAAAATGTGCAATTCAAATCAACTCTTGAACTTTATGTCTTGCATTAAATCAAATAATAGAGTTTTACATTTTTTAACCTCCAAAAAGAAATGTCAAATGTATATGCCTCTATTCTATACATATAATCTACACTACCAATTAGAAATATTTGTTTTAAATTTATGTCTTTTGAATTTGTTTTAAAAAAAAAATCAGTGTATCTCTTGCACCTCTTCCTAGAGCAAGTGCTAGTTTATATTCCCGAAAACGTGGGCAGGGCTTTTACCAAGAATGAGAAGTCCGTGGTCAGAATATTATATAAAACAAAATAAATGCATTCTGAGAAAAATACTAACAAAATGGCTTCAGTATTAAGATAATGATATTGCTCCCAACCATTCAAAATGCCAAAAAATTGTCGTCGTATGAGGGTAGTTGCTCTTCAACATGGAAAAAGATGATCTCATTTTAAAAATCATAAAGACGTTTTTTGCTAGACAGTATACAAATTTGACTTGCGGGCAATGAGCGCAAGGCAGTGCAAGATTGATCGGAATTGTTAGGAGCAGGATCAGGAGCAAGAGCAATGACAATGGTCTTTGCTGCTGCACCTCCTGCGACATATAGGTTTCTTGTACGGCCCGAAACTCATTCTGCATATAACAACTGTAACATATGTAGCTGTTCATTTTCATCTCTTCCATCGTTTAAGATGAATTCAGTGGGAGTGTACTCTACACTTCCTACTCAATATCAAAACAATAGTTCATATAGAGGCACGAGATACAGATCATTTGTCATCCCTTGCCTGGTGAGAGCAACTGCTGTGACCGAGGAGCTGCAGGGAACACCAGGTAGTTGCTCTATTCAATTTTGTTACTTATAATGTCGTCAATCCAATCGATCCATGTCTTACATTCCTATAATCGGCTGTATTTTCTCGTATCTCTTTATTGTGTCGGATTCCAGTATACCCATCTCTGATATTTTTGAACTGTGTGGATTACGATTGATATGTTATATTGATGTGATTGAGGAGTGACGATGTTAATGCGAAAAGCTAAACAAATTGAATGCCCACTTCAATGCTGCAGCCATAGGGATTAGATGGTCCCCATCAATGCCATGAGTAAACCCTAAAGGCCTTAAGATTTCAGGCGAATATGCAGCCCTTGCCTGAAATATCTGCTAGGAGACAGATAGGTGGTGATTCACTTATGACTTAGTTGAGATTCGATTTGATCAGTATTATTAATCCACCAGCAGCTACTATTCAATATTCTAAACCTAGAGCCTTTGAAAACAGGAAGGTGATGATATAAGTTACATCAAGCCAATATACCATCAAAGGCAGTTTAATTAGATTTTATTTTCCTTTTTTTTCAAGAACAATTTTGTTTTCCTTTTTTGTCAAGAACAATTCTGTTTTAAGTGTGAATTTGAAATTACATATCAATGCGTATGTTGCTGATTAGATCTGTGAATACTGTGTGATTCAGATATTAAAATCTTACATCAAATATTTGTTGAGATGATTTTTGTATCTGCGTCCCACTGGCTCATGTACTTGCAGACTTTCAACAACCTTTTATTGTCATCAGGATTAAAATGTGCTGATTATTGGTAGTCTTTCGTCTGTATGAGCCACTGGAACCTCCAAAAGATGGAAACTTTTCCCAACAACATTTTCATTGTTCGCATGCACAAATTGACTCAAAAGGCATTAGCAATGGAAGACAAGATGATAGCTAAGATGATATTCTCAATCATTGGAGATCTAAGACAACTTTCACAGAATCAGAGCACAATACATGATACATGAAAAACAACTCCACTCTTACGAAGTGTAAATTTTAAATTAATAGGCTTGGTCAATTCAGTTGCATATAAATTAGACAGGCCAACTACTATTGACATGTTCTTAATGCTTCTTGATAACTCATGTGGCTAATTGTGACATACCATTTTTCCTAAGACAAAAGAAGAATCATATTCTAAGGGAAATCTGAATTTCACAACAGAATGATATAAGGCAGTTATATTCGTTACTTCACCTAAATGGAAAAGCTATCAACAGATATCATAGCACATGAATAAATGATACAAAATATAAAAACAACCTTTTCTAGTTCACACGAAAGGAAACTACTTTAACTTCCATAACTAACTTCTGCCAATACATTCATTAGAAAACGTCATAACAATATATAAGATTAAAAAAGTACAAAAGGAACAAGTGTCATACATGTAGCAAATAACTGTCATTGTGTTGTGCAAGCCTCAACATCTAGTGAAGAGAAGAAGCACTAGCATGGGCTTAACCTCCCAACCATGGACCATAACTTGTTCCCACACAATCTCATTCGAGAAAGGCACTCCCTACCCCGAGATTAGGCTTGGGGCACCATGGTCCAGCCACCCGAGCATTTCGATGTTAGAGTGTCGGCTGAGTAGTAGACAAGGCCATGGATATCCTCCATCAACCTCCCCTCTATCAGCTAGCACTCTGATCTCTAGTGATTGATTGTAACGAGCATGCCACTAACCTACCCTGGCCAAGGATTTCAGTGGGTTGTTAACGCATGCCACTAACGTACCCTGGCCAAGAATTTCAGTGGGTTGTTTAATGTGCCCGATCAGCCACCGCTCGACTTAACAACAAGAATATAATTTGGACAACCATGAGTAGACTCAGTTTATACAATTAATCATTTAATTACTTTCATTTACTAACATCCGTTTGCTCTTGTAGGCTTGCTTCTCCTCGCCACCCATTAATGCTTGACCCTTCCGGTCTTGTGTGTATCTTGGGAGATTTCAAGCCATGTATAATGCAAGTTTCATTTTAGCAATTCAGATTTGTTTCCATTCAAACTGATCTTGTTTTAGAGGTATATGGTGAATACCTCTGTACAAGTTGGATCAATGCCTTATGTAATGTAATATATATCAATGCTTGCTTCATATATTCATGCACAAAATATGCCATTAGCAATGTGATCGCTGAACATGTATAATGATGATGATTTATAGTTGCGGGTTTGTATTATCGGCAGCACCTGACAAGCATACTAATAAAGGAGATTCAGAAATTTCTATCAATTCCTTAGACAACATTTTGTAGCTTTATTTACGACATTGTTGCTTCGTTCATGATCAAGAATGAACAAAGATAATATAGCAAGTAGTTTACATCATTGATTGTCAACATTTGAATCAAATATGAACAGAGAGTATATGGCAATAAATCATGAGCAATGATTGCATGACCTGTTGTTGGATTGGTGTTCTGTCTAGTGCGGCTCGAGAGAAATGAGCTGCCACGTGATGAGTTATCTAGGACTACTAGCAACAATGTTGATATAATTCACAACCTTTGATATTCACTAGAAAAAATGTAGGGATTCATGATATACTATCTATGGGAATTGAATTCGGCTTGAGGCCGTGAGAGAATGCTTGCAAATAAAATATAAACTGAGAAACAATTGCGAGAAGCAAGGGAAAGCTTCCCAGGTAGCGGGGAGAGTAATAAATAGATCATCTGCACGCTAGCTCAGTTACAAGAAAGAGTGGCGGTGCATGGCCAGTCATCGGTCACAAGAAAACTCCACCAATTTAAATTTAAAAAGATTATAAACCGATATGAAGGTGACACTCACTCATCAATATGAAGCCAATGTTAAAGACATAAAGGTTATTATTCCTTATGATTTTTATATTAAAATGTATTGGCATCATGCTATTGGTGGCACCTCTAGTTGTACGTACATATATACATACATATATACACACATACATACATACATGTGTGTGTGTGTGTGTAAATTGAAGCATGTAATTCCTTTAATCAATATGTTGATTTATGCACACACACACACACACATATATGTGTAGGTGCAAGTACAAATGTTAAAAATAACACGGTGCCAATAAATAAAATTACATCCTAGTGATCACTCAACGGTCTCAATAATAAAAAGGTAACAATTTTATGTTATTAAATGTTTAATGTTTTTCTTGCTTTAAGAACTGACTAGGTAGCTTATGGTTGTCCAAGGTATACTCTTGCTTGCCTAGCTGTTAAATCCATAACCAAGATGGTTAGAACCCATACCTGATGGTTTGTCGATGGACTTCCGGTGCCTTAATCCTTTAAATCCTGTTTAGCAATGGTTTCCCTCCCTTCATCTTCCCCTGCATCCAAAAAGAGAATATCTCCACGATAATAACATATTCCTCAATCTTAAATCAAGATAACTATAATAAAAAGTACTTCATTATTGTCACAACGGCTAACCACCATTACTACTAACAACTATTTTATAACTTCTTGAAATGTAAATATTCATTTTCTGTTGAATTGTAATTGAACAACTAACAAGTCATTTTCACACGAATCAAAACGGTTAACCATAATTTCCTTTTCACAAGATCATAATATTTGATTGTTTTAACTAACTAACTAACTGCCATTCACATGAAATATATAATGATTTTATGGTTATTTTAAATGAGCAAAAATTTGGGATGTATCACTAATCTCTGCTTCTTGTGTCGGAGTATCTCCTCTCTTTGCTCATGCAACCAATATGTATCACTAGTTTAATAGACAATCCTACTTTCTGCACATCAGAACCACTCACGGGACATCTTGGGAACATTAGCTGACACATTAGAGGTTATGGTTCTCATTTTGTCATCATTGATGTTAATAGTGTGATTTGATTGTTCATTTTGATTGTGAGTTTGCATCGAGCTCTGTATTTATGTCACAAACCAAAGCTTTTTAATATAGCCCAGAACACTTGGTTCAAAACCAAGCTAGATCCTCTTGTAAGTGCTAAGTCACAGTTTGAAAAGAAACACAAACAAAAACATAATTAATGCTTATCAAAGTTGTCATAAAAAAACGAAACTTATAGTTCAGATTTCTGATATAACTCAGTACTAAGCTCCTTTTTATCTCCTGATTGAAATTGGAACTTTGGATTTGTTTTTATAGTTTGGGAACTATTAACCAGCTGCAATGTTTTTGTGACCATCCATCTGTGTTATTTTTTTCTGTAGTTTGATGTCACTTTGATCTATGTTTCTGATCTATTTAGATGTTTCTAGGACATGTTTATGAGGCCCAAATTGAATTGCAGCTGTGTTTACTGGAAGAATGTTATTGCTTATACAAGTAGGGAAGGGCCCTGATCCCATAGAAAAAACAGCAGAGCTAGGCCATTACAGCCAAGAAAATCCAACAATACAATCCCAAGAACAACCTTCAAAGAACGGACAGGCTGAGCAATGACCAAACAGATCAACAGAATGCTAGTAAATATCCATAGTAGCAATTATAAGATAATGGTCTATACTAAAGCAAGAAGGGCTACATTTTATCCATTGAGGCATGCAAGCCATAATAAAAAGAATGGATATTGCCCTTTAATCTACTAGTCAAAAAACATTACATAGAAAACATCAATATTTGGGAGCAGTGATCAGGTCCTATATATCCTTCAGTGCAACCAGAGATCTCTTCCATCCAGCTCTAGCCACCTTGTTCCTGTTCTTTCTAGCATTATTGTCCTTTGGAGCAGGCCCATTTTTCCTTCATCTGTTTCCTGATCTAGTACAGCCCTCTTGATGACTTTTTTCATTGTGCTATCAGTAATAGAGATTAAAGTACTTAAGACACATTCCATGTCTTTGAATTTCTATTTGTTATTGGCCTTTTCAACTTCAATTCCAAATTCTGCCATTTTGACTTGAAGGTCAACAATTTAAACTTTTAAACCATCAATGGTCTCATTCGCTATAGTCATCCGGAACTGCAGTGGTTTCCTCTCTCTGATTTCTACTCTCATTCTGACCCCTATCAACATCATTTGCTATTTCTTTCTTATTTGCAATGGCCTCATCCTGTAGAGTTATTTCCTTCTTCTACCTCCTGATCACAATACTCTTCATTCTCAGTCCCATAATTGTCATTGTTACTTCACTGGAATAAACTCTTCTTCTGAAGATGAATCTTCTTCTTCCTCTTCTTGGGCCAATTTCTTGCCATTGACATCTTTTCCTTTCTTCATGGAGGAAGCTATAGCCAGAGGAGTGTTTACCATGCAGGGTAAATGGATACTTATCGCATGTAGTACAATAAGATATAACACAGAACAAATACTTTATTCATATATGCAATATGCACTCCAATGATTACAGTATGATTATGATGATGTCCCAAAGTCCCTTCCGGACGGTGTACATATACTTTCTCGAAGAGGTGACTCAATCGTCACGCGCCCTTTCTGATACAATTCTACTCGTCGACTAGAATATAGAATTTACCGACAACATCATCCCCCCCAAAAAGTAAAGTCGTCTCTAGACGACAAAATAGAGACAATCCTTACAACAAAACTCAATTTACAACCAAAACAAATAATTACATAAATAATTTAGACACCAAGAAGAGGGATACGTCCCTGATGTAGTAGCTGTCCGTGCCCTAAGCTCGTTCAGCTCTGCTTGTAGCGTATACACTTGCTCCTTCTGTACTTTCAATTCTGCTTCAACCTCCATCTGAAGCTCCAAAGCTGACTGCATCATTCCAGTAATCTCTTCAAGCTCTTTCTCCTTCCCTTTTGCCACTTGTTCTTTCTCTATTGCCACCTGTTGTAGTTGACTCTATCGGGCCAAGAGTGCTGCCCGCTCGGATTCCTAGGCTGTCCTTTCTGCATCTAGTTCCACTCTCTCTGTTGCTACCTTGTAGCTGACTCCTCTCGAGCCCTCTTTGCGACTGCCTGGTCTGCCTGGCTCCTCCGAAGGGTATAATAAGCCTCCCTATGTAGCCAAACTATCTCCTCCGTTAGAGCCTCTATGCGGCTCTCCATACCTGTCCCTCTCGTAGTGGCCCAATCCTGGCGCATCTCCGTAGTCTCTACACTCTGCCATCGGTGCTCCTCAAAACAAATTGTAAAAGCTGCTGGACATGCTACCCTCATGAAGGATACAACGTGCTCCAACTCCTTTACCACCAAGTCCAAGGCAATTGTCTGTGTAGAGGCCACTATTGGCGAGCCCAAGTCACTACATCAGCCAAGAATGTCTCCATAACCTCTCTTATTGCTGCCTCTGGTCCCACTATGTATTGCTGTTGGGCACCCATGGCCGTCTCTACTGCTTCTGTGATCCGCTCAACAGTTAGTGTCGGGTGATGCTCCTCCATATGTAGAGGATCTTCCTCCAGAGCAACTTCTTGCGTAGGTGTGTGAAGGTATGTCGCTCGAGGTGTTGGTGGTGGTCCATCAGTCAGTGTCGGGTTATGCTCCTCCACCTGCAGAGGATCTTCCTCTAGAGCAACTTCTCGCGTAGGTGTCTGAAGGTATGTCGCTTGAGGTGCTGGTGTACGGTGAAACCTCGTACTTAGGTACGTGCTCAACCTCTGCACTCTGCTCTCTCTATCTGGCTTAGGTGATGCTAACAATGTTGTATCCATTGTAACCACTACATCTGAACCCAGTACGTCCAAATGAACACTCGACGTCCTCAAACCCTCGCCTGCCGGTATCTCCATCACTCCCTCCTGAGTGTCCATCTCCTTTGGAACAATTATATTAGCCTTTGCCTTTGGTACGGTTGGCAAGCCCTCTTCGCCAACTCCTCCAGGTAACCCCATGGCTACCTTTGCTGCGACTGTATTAGGTACTGTGACTGAAGGCTCGGTACTCCCTGAAGGTGCCAATACTGTTGGCCGTGCTATTGGTCTAGCTGCTACGGTGACTGGCATCATGACAACAGGTTGCCCAAATTGTCCGAACCCAAGAATGTAAACGCCTGCGGGGACCAAGTGCGAGTGGGAAGTAGCTGTGAGGGTCCTCGGAAATAGTAGAGGCGGTGCTGTAATAATTTTGACTTCCTTTTCATCATCCTCGTCCTCCACTTCCTCCTCTGAGTAATTGTCCTCAGAAGATGTGTCCTGTCTCCCACTATCCGTGTTCCCATGCTCAAAACTTTCTACCTCTTGTCGCATTCTTTTCTGTCCAATGGCCTTTTGCCCTCTAGGAATATCAAGGTGCCTCCATCGCATAATCGGTGGCTCCCCTGGTTCTGTCGGACCTAGCTTGATTTCTAATATATCATTCGGTGTTATCCATGTGGTGACATCAAGAAATAAACCAATGGCGTAGTGTGGCATGTAAAAGGTTTTGTGTTGCAGCGACATGAACTTCAGCATGCGCTCAACCAACAAGGATGCCCAATCATACACTATGCCATTCATGATACCATTCATCATGGTTACTTGCAAAAATGAAATGTATGATGCCCTACTCGAACTGGTGAGTCTGCTTTTCACTAAATCCATCAGACAATGTCAATGTCCTTCCAACACCTTAGATTTCTTTAGTCCTCTTGCCTTCGAAGAATCCATCAATGCTTCACTTTTTGCCTCCGGCCGTTTCTCACACACTAATTCTACTAGTTGCTCCTTGGTTTTCCAGTCGAGTTCCTTTGGTTTATTATTGAGTTTCCTTCCTCCCTGCGCATGACCTGGTATGCCGAATACCTTGATGAAGTCTATGGCTCTGAAAGATATCACTAAATTCTGTATGAGGTAAGGAAATGAGCATGTTTGTGAGAACCTGTCATAGGTTTCTAGCATTGTGCAAAGAAACCTTTCGAAGTTGTGAATGTAGAATATTGGCATCTGCAGTGCCCACTCCACTTGTGCCCTTTGTATGCTGTCCTTTACAAAGTGATCATTCAAAGCCTTTTGCCACCATTTTCTACACTCTAGTCTATTCAAACCCTTGAACGCCACATTCTGAGGTGTGAGATGTGTTGTTGCAGCCGACTGTGCCCTTGCTTTCTTCTTGCCTGTATTGCCTGTAATACGTACACCCGATGGTAAAGACTGCACATTCTTGTTCATTGTGCTGCTTGATGAATCCTCTTCTAGTTTCTTCTTCCACGCTCTTTTTTCGGCTGAATGCATAATTGTCACCTCTTTGTTGTTTTGCTTGAATAAAAACCGGTTAGCTAGTTGCTTCCCTCTGTACAACTTATTTCAAAGTTTTCTTTTACTTCCGGTGATGTCCGTACAGATTTGTATGGCTCCTCTTTCTAGTGCTCTTTTTGATTGTACAAATGCAATGTTTCTCCTCCTGAGACTGTACGACTGCTAGAGCTCCTTTATCAAGCATTCACTAACTGTGCTGCAATCTCTCTTAAATACTGCTTCCAATTGTCCAACCGTACGACAATCTCCTTGTGCTGCCTATGTGTGCCACAGTGATACTATGACTGACTCTCCATACGGTATTAACCTAAGTTGCTCCTTACTAAGCTCTCCGTACAACAAGCTCTCTTCTCCTTGTGCCTTTATTGCTCTTTCTGTCTAATCATACGAAATAACCCTTCAAGATGTCTGTACAATCTTATAACTTTATTCTTGTTCTGCTATGCACGGCCGTACGGTGGATTTATTCATCAATAGATTGCCGTATTTAGCCCTGGTCTGTTGCCTATCCAAGGTCGTACTATACCAATTGCTACTCCTTACAGTGCACAATCTTGAACTTTCTTTGCTTCCAATTCAATAGCCGTACAGCCTAACCTCCAGTAATGTAATAGTCGTACGGTATTCAACTTATCCCCTTTGCAATATGGTTGTTGTCTTCACCTGTTCCATTGATCGTACGGTGATGTTTCTGTTCTTTTTATGCTTGTTTGTTACCGTATGGTACTTTCCTCTTGTCCGTATGGTATTTATAGTTCCTTGCAAACTCTTCCTGTGTACCGTACAGTGTATAGTAATATCTCCCTCCATACGATGATCTCCTTTAGTGTTCTTTTGTACGGTGAGTTCTCTCCCAATGTTTTGCCTATATGAGTGTCTCTATGTCCTTTTTACTTTACTGTACGGTATTCACCTAGGCGTATAGTTTCCTTGCAATGACCTTCTGTTGCCGTACGATGAGCTTATATGCTCTTTTGATGCTGGCCATGCAGCCTTTGCTCTTGGTAGCTGTACGGTATCTTTTTGAAATGTTCTCTTGTTTCCTGTTCAAGATCGTATGCTATGAATTTATACTTCCCTCTAATTTCTTGATACTGTACAGTATTAGGTCATGATGCTTTCCTTTACTACTCTTGATACCATACGGTATGCTTGTCCTACTATAATATTTCCTTTTTACGCATATTAGTATTTATCTCTTTTATAGTCTTCAGTTTGCTATGAAAATTTTAATTCTTTATTTTACACTTATTTTTACATATATACATTAATATTTACTATTTTTATATTGTCTCTCAGTTGTTCGTCCGTGGGGGTGCATTATTTCTTTCGTGATAGATTTTCAACTTCGACCCATTCACTGCGTCGAGCATCCATAATTTGATTGCTCCATTATCGCCGATTTAGCGGATTTTGTACAGTCTTACCTATTTTGCCTTGAATTTTCTTGGTTTGATCTCATTCCATCCATTATATTTCAAAACTAACTGGCTTGGTTGAAATTTATTCAATTTTAAATGCTTGTCACGCCATACCTTACGCCTGTTTGTGTAACTTTCGTGGCCAATGGTGCCTGCAGTTGTCGCTTGTCTAGTTTATTTAAATTGTGCAATCTCTCCCTTAGGCTTTCCATATCTCCCAGTTTGCTCTCAATTGTGATCCTTAAATTTGGTACCATGAATTTCGTCGGTACCACGACCTCCTGCCCATACATCAACTGAAAAGAAGTATGTCCCGTAGTTATTTTGTATGAAGTGCAGTACGCCCACAATGCCGATGGTAGCTTTTCTTCCCAATCTTCTCCCTCAATTGCACAAGACTTATAAATCACTCCGACTAGGATCTTATTAGTGGCTTCTACTTGTCCGTTGGCTCTCGGGTAGTATGGGCTCCACAGAGAATGGTAAATTTTGAATTTTGTAGTGAGTAGTCAAATAATGTGATTGACAAAGTGTCTCCCATGGTTGCTTTTCAACTGCAGTGGAATCCCGTATCTTGTGATTATCTGCTCATAGATAAATTTAGCTGTGCTTATCGTAGAGTTGTCCGGTAGTGCCCGTGCCTTCACCATTTGGTTAAATATTTTGTTGCCACCATGATGTACCTGCATCTTCTAGTTTTACTTACCTTAAGAGGTCCAACAAAGTCCAACCTCCATCTTTCAAATAGCTCTTGTGCATGTGAAGGATTCAAAGGCACGAAGTCTCTCTTTAGTGGTTTTCCAGCTCTCTGACATGTATTGCAGGCAACTACCCACTCCTTGGCGTCATTGTGCACGGTTGGCCACCATAACCCTGCCAGAAGTATCTTTTGTGCATTTGTGTCTGGCCCCATGTGTCTTCCTGCTAGTCCCTCGTGTGCTTCCTTCAACACCTTAGGAATCTCCTCTTCCAGCATGCACCATCTTAATATTTGATTGGATCCTATTTTATATAGTAACCCGTTGATCAACTGAAATGTTTGGCTCCTTAGCGCTAGTTTCCTCCTCTTGTTCGGCGACATTTCACTAGGAAACTGTCCCATCGAGAGATACTCTTTGATACACCTGTACCATGATGACAATATTGCTATGTGAGATAGCTGCATGTTAGAAAAATCATCGTTGACTCCCTCCGGTGGCTCTCCTAATTTTATCTTCGACAAATGATCCACACTTACATGACTCTTTCTTGGCCATATCACATTTTTGAAGGTGAATTCCTGCAATAGTAACAACCACGTGCTTATCCTTCCCTGGATTATCAACTTGTTCACAAGGTATAACAATGCTTGATAATCCACATAAAATATGAACGGTGTCGCCAGTAAATAATGCCTGAATTTCTGTATTCCGTACACCAGTCTGAGTGCTTCTCGCTCTATCGTACTGTAATTTTTCTCCGTTTTAGATAACAATCTACTTGCAAAGTATATTGGATGATCCAATCCGTGGTCACCTGTCTGTGCGAGTGTTGCTCCTATCGCATAGTTTGATGCATCAACATGAACATGGAACTCCTTATCCCAGGAGGGATAAGTTAGAATCGGTGCTATGGCCAATTTCGTTTTCAGTTCATCGAAAGCTTCATTTTGCTCCGCTTCCCTTTTATAAGGTTTGCCCTTGCAGGTAAGTTTGTCCAGCGGGTAGGATATTTTCATAAAGTTCTTGATGAACCTCCGTTAGTATCTAATATGTCCGAGGAATGATTTTACTTCTGATACATCCATCGACGGTGGCATATCCAAAATTACATGGATTTTGTTAGGATCCGTCTTCAACCCCGCTTTGCAGACTGTGTCCTAATAGCTTCCCCTGTGGCACCATGAACTTGCACTTCTTTGGATTCAGTACCAGTCTCGCTTGTCTGCATCTCTCCATGCATTCTTCAAGTGCTGTTATATGTTTGTCCTCTTTGTTGAAAATTGACCAATCATCTAGGAATGCCTTAAAGCTTCCAACAAACATTTTATCAAATGTGTAAGATAATTCTCTGGAATGTTGCCGGAGCATTACACAGCCCAAACGACATTCTGTCATAGGCATATACTCCATCTTCCACTATGAATGTTGTTTTCAGCTTATCATCTTTGGCGATGGATATTAGGTTGTATTCAAAGAAACCATCCATGAATGAATAAATTTCATGCCTCGCAACTTCTTCTAGAATGCTATCAGTGAATGGTATTGGGAATGGGTCTTTAATCGTTACTGCATTTAGTTATTGAAAGTCTACGCATATTCTTATTTGAGTGGTATCCTTCTTCAGAGATATCACAATCGGTGATACCCATTCACTTGTTTGAACCCTAAAAACAATTCCTGCTTCCAGCATGCGGTCGATCTCATTAGTGACTCGTGCGACGTAATTTTTGTTCATCCAGTACGATTGCTTCCGTACGAGCACTACACCTTCTATCAATGGTATTTGGTGGACACATAACTTCGGCGATACTCCTTTCAAATTGTTATACGTCCATGCAAACACATTCTTGTACTCCATAAATATTTTGAACACTGCTGCCTTTAGGGCTGGATTCCAATCATAGATATTTTTCGGATTGGTGTCATCTCCTAAGTTCATCGTTTTTACAGTAGGCTCATCGTACTTTATAGGTTTTTCATCACTAAATGTATGCGTCAGTGTTTCATCTGCATGTGCTTCTCCCTCCTTCACTTCGCTATACTCCTTCGGAAACTCGTTCCCTTCTTTTCCCTCTTTGACTCCCAACATGTTATAGCTCAGAAAGAGCTCGTAATCCTCCATCTGCCAATGGATAAGTCTTTCACCGAGTCCAGGTCATCATCATTCGACCCTCCTAATCTCAATACTCCTTCATTAGGTTCCATTCTTTTCTTTCCTTCGTCGTTACCTTCGCCTTCACCTTTGGAAGCCAACGATGTTGCCTCCTTACTTACCATCTGTGTGTGCAAGTCGATTATAAATCTCCAGCCTCCGCCTTCCATGGACAGGGTATTCCACTTCCAATCATGTTTCACCTTCGCTTGTACTAGCCAACCCTGTTCGAGGATGGCATCGTACCCCTTTCTTTTTAACGGTATGACCACAAAATCCAACATGAATGACCACATTCCGATGGTTATATGTTGCGCCATCAGGGTCCTTAAGGGCTTGATCCCGTGCTGATCGGTAGTGAGTAATTGAAATGTAGGTTGCTAGAACGTAGGTTGTCCCAACTTTTTCCATATGTCCTCCGGTAGTACGTTTACTCCTAACCCTCCGTCGACGATTGTGTTTGTGAGTACAGTTCCCAGGATACCCATCTCTACTACTGCCGGATGTCTTCCCGTAGTGAGTGCTAGTAACATTGGGTCTATTGCAATCGCTCCACTGCCATCTTTTCCCGTCTCTTCCATTGCTTTTGGGAGTGGTGTCATGTTCAGTATCACCATCCGCAACTAGGGCATTGTAAGAAGAAGGTCATTTAATTTCATAGGAACTTCCATTTGCATTACCTATTTTGTTCTGCAGGTTCCTCTTCAAGGCGCTCGCAGTGTCTTTTGTTTGTAATTTTTTCTGTTTCCATTTGTTTTTCCAACTCCGTTCGTGGTTGTTGCAACTTCTTCTTTTCTTCCTCTTCATCTGGGTACATTGCCTTCTTTGCTTTTTCGCGAGTGATGGCTAGTATCTCCTCATCACATGTATTGATGCTCAATAGGTTCACTCCTTGCTTCGGGCATTTCGAATCCTCGTGGTCTTTTGGACCACACCATCTACATAACAGCTGTGGCGTTTCCTTCGTGGTACAGTCTCTAGCGAAGTGCCCCCAGAGGTTGCATGCACAACATTGTATCATCGGCCGTCCACTCGAGTTGTACTGTATCCGACTTCGACCTCCATTATTATTATTACCACCTCGTCCGCACCGGTTATTGTTACGGTATCCTCCAGAGGATGTGTCATTGTTTGTGTTTGTTGCTCTTGCAGTGGACACTTTCTGCGTCAGTAACACTTGCTGGTGTCCCTTTGTCTTCATATTGAATGGGCATTCCTTGGTGGAATGTTCCACAATCTGGCAGATATCGCAAAATTGTTTTTTTTGGGTAGGAGCCCTTTGTGTGGCCCTCCTCCTTACAGTCCGTACACTACAATTCCCCTTTCACTGAGTTAAGATTCTTTTTCATATTTTTAAATTCCTTCATCATCCGTAACATATCCTTTTGCAACGCTCGAACTTTCTTACTTGATTCTTCTTCGCTTCTGCTACTTCTGGAAGATGAATCGTCCGAGTTCGACAATTTGTGCTTCTTCATTTTGCTCGTTTTTTGCTCACTCTCCAGATCCATTGCTTGATTATATGCATCTATGTACGATGCTGGAGGTACAATCTTCATTTTCTTCTTTAGTGCTGGCTGTAGCCCTTCAACAAACCATCATTTCTTTAATCCGTCCACTGGTTGGCTCTCCATCTTCCCCACCAACTCTTTCAACCTTCTTGCATACACATGGATCATTTCATTCTTTCCCTGCTTTGTACTATATATTTCTGCCACAATTTCATTATTGTCTCTTAGTAGTCGAAACTCTACTATGAATTCCTTCCTGACTTCTATCCATGTAGTTAATTTCTGTGGATCGGTATCCGAAAACCAATCAATCGCAACACTTGTAGGGTGGCCGAGAACTATCGAACCTAGTCATCTTGGTTCGTTACACTATCGTCCATATTGTTTCGCATGTTTTGTAGTGTTTGATCAGATCTGCCATCCCATCACTGTTGAACTTTGGCAATTTTTCCTTCGGTTTTGCCATTGCTACTTCTGTGGTACTTGTATACCCGTGTTGTTTTGAGTACCCGCACTATTCTGCACAACCACACTGCTTCGGACAACTGCCCTACTTTGGACAATTGCGTTACTTGATGAGAAAAGATCTTCCTCAAGCGAAGTTGTTCGATTCTCTGCCTGTATTCGTTTGTCAGGTGTATCGGGAACGAAGAGTTCACTCTACGCTCCCGCTCCTTTGGCATTTCGAGCCGTGCGAGTTACTTCCCTTCTGTTCGGATTCTTTTCCTTTGGCGTATACAAGTTAAGGAACTACTCCCTTCTCTCTTCCACCAAATTCAATCGTTGTCGAGTCTCTTTTAGTAATTCCTCGGCACTCGTCGGTCTACTAGGTGAATGCACTCCCTCCATCTATGCTCCTTCACCTGCTCAGTGTCCGTCGCTAAGCTGTTGAAGCTTCTGTCTGCGCTCTGCCTATTGTGTTAAAATAAATACTTCCTGTGTTGTGCGTATCTCATCCTTATCTTTTATCTTATTCCTATCTTTATTAAGCAGATTTGACATTAACCTTCATAACACTTCCTTTATTCCAGGTTTGACTGACAACGGTGCCAAATGTATACCGTATAGGGTAAACAAATACTTATCACATGTATAGTAAGATATAACACAAAACAGATACTTTGTTCATATACACAATATGCACTCCAATGATTACAATATGATTATGATGATGTCCCAAAGTCCCTTCCGGACGGTGTACATATACTTTCCCGAAGGGGTGACTCAACCATCACGCACCCTTTCGAATACAATTCTACCCATTGGCTACAATATAGAATTTACCGACAACAATGAGATGACCTTCGACTCTAGAATGGGTAGTACCCGAAGCACCCACTTGTTTTTTAGCCTCAACACCTTTCTTGTCATCTTCCTGGTCATTGATTATGTTAAAGGTCACTCCTTTGGTTTTATACCCCTTAATATCCAATTTTCTCATTTTCAAGAACCTTGTAAGGAAGGTGAGGGTTTACATTTTAGGGTCAATTTTCAACAAATAATTTTCTAGTGGAGAACAGAGTCCTCTTTGGCTTCCTCCCCTCGACAAATGGCCTCTATTTGGAGATGGGGGCTTTCTATCTAAGTTGGTAGCAGCGATAGAGATCTTCTAAGCATATCTATTTTGCTGTAATGATTTCTGATTATTCATAAGTTCTTACTTTTCCCTACTCTTCTTGGTGTATTGGTTCGACATGGTAGTTTTCTCCTCATTCTTTATATTCTCAAAAGTTATGAGAACCTGTCTATTTGCTGTTAAGATTAATCTAGATGTGCCGTCATTTTTTTTGTGGTATTATTATCTCAGTTATCGATGAATAGCATCGTGCCTCGGAGGTAGAGGCGGATGTGGTGCAAAAGCACAGTAGGATGCCCTGTGGATGTGCACTAGAAGCGTACCTAGGGCATTTGGGAGCATCTGGATGCCTTCGGGCGAAAAAGGACCAGTTTAACTTTTTTTGACCAAAAAACAACTTAAAATCACACTAAAACATGTGCAATATATCATTTTTTAACATTTTTAATTTTTTAATTGTAATGATTTTCTGATTTGCATTGCAATTGTGAACAAAAATGTATATGATATGGCTTACTAGTTATTAGTTATTTCAATTTTAATATTTGTGAACTATTAGATATCTTCTAAGTTACCGATTTGGATGTGGATCCGGAAGCGGATATGGGATGCGGGATTTTTTTTGGGGTACGGATCCATTTGGAAACATATATATATATATGCAAAGAATTTAAGAAACTTATAAATACTAGAACTTAGAGTTAGAAACTTAGAAATATACAAACATACATAATTTGATAGTATCATAATACTTATGATACTTCACCATTGATCAACATTCAAGATATTTCATATGTCAATTAAATAGTTCAAATTTCAAAATAGAACTTCATAGGCACAAATATTCATGTTCTAGACTCCATGTCCTTCATATCAAAATGCCAAAATGGAAGCCAAATGAGAAGAGTAAACCCAGCCACAAACAAAATGGAGATTGAATGGTTGAAAGGCCCCTATTAGGACTGTTTTAGGGTTTGGCACAAAACAATTGAGATACTGATACTTGCAGGAAATGTTTGGAGCCGGAACTGGATACGCATGGAAGTGTGGATACGGATGGAAGCCTTGTGGGTGCCATTCGGAAGCCACTCACAGGTACCTAGATGCGGGCAGATGCCTGTTTCAGGCATCTGGATGTATCCGGGTGCTAGTGAGTGGCATCTTGGTGGCACCCGGGAGCTTTCGTCATCATTGACACAAAATAAGTCAAAATAAATGCAAATTTCACATAAAAACCTTTTAAGACATGTTTACTTGCACATTTTATTATATTTTTTTGTGCCAAACCCTTAAATGGCCTTAATAGAGGCCTTTCAACCATTCAATCTCCATTTTGTTTGCAGCTGGGTTTACTGTTCACATTTTGTTTGCATCTATCAAAAGTTGAACCTTTCTTGGTTCAAATGATATCAACCTTGCAGTGGATGGAGATGAGGAGGATCTAGATTTTTTTGTGAATCCTTATGATTCTGATTAGTGAACAATGACATTGAATCATAAACTTTGTTTTTGATTTTGTAGTTTGGATATGGAGTCTGGAACATGAATATTTGTGCCTATGAAGTTTTAATTTAAAGTTTGAACTATTTAATTGACATATGAAATATCTTGAATCTTGATCAATGGTGAAGTATCATATGTATTATGATGCTATCAAACGATGTATGTTTGTACATTTCTATGTTTCTAATTCTAAGTTATTGTATTTATAAGTTTCTTAAATTCTCTGCACACACACATTTATATACCTATATGTGTGTGTACACACACACACACACACACATACACACACACACATGTTTCCATATGCATCCATACCGAAAATAAAATTTTTCTTGCATCCCGTATCCAAATCGGTAACTTAGCAAAAAAATATAATAAAATGTGCAAATAAGCATGTCTTAAAAGATTTTAAAGTGAAATTTGCATTTTTTGTGACTTTTTCTGTGTGGATGCTGACGGAAGTTCCCGGGTGCCCTGTGGGTGCCAGCTGGATGCCACTCACAAATAGGCATCTGCTTGCATCTGGGTGGCACCGACAAGGCACCTGTCCATCTCTGAGCTTCCATGCACATCTGCTTTGGTATCAAATCATTCCAAGCAAGTATTGTTATCTGAGGATATCTTGATTAATGAAGTATCATACTATCAAATGATTTAATTTTGTATATTTCTGGCATTTATTTGCATATATATTATATATATTCTTTAAAAAAATATAAATATATATAAATAAATAAATAAATAAATAAATAAATAAAAAAATAAAAAATATATATATATATATATATATATATATATATATATATATATATGCATCCATAATCCACAATTTTTTTCTCTCATCCGCATCCTAAATGGCAATCTAGTTATTTATGCTATTTAAACCTGTACTCTTTCAGCATGAAGATCACATGATTGGCACTTGTACCAAGCTTTGCATGCACCACACCTACCATCTGCATATTGCCAACATATCCAGTAGGATGACTGCTGCCATAAACTACAATCTGCAGCCTCCAGCAGTATCTGGCTGTAAACTACCTGCATTTCTAATGGGCCTACCTCTCAGCATGCCTTTCAGTGCTAAGATGTCCTAGGGAGAGTTGAACCTTGGTCTCCAACATGAGAACCTGACTCCATAGACTTTGTTTTCAATTCCTCAGCGTCTCTTGCAAAATCAATATCTAAGAACAATTTCTAATACCAAAATTTCATTGAAAAAAAATATCATCTATAAATATTTCACTGGTTGTAGACAAGCTGTTGGGAAAGGATTTTTGTAAATGAGTGTCCTGAGTAAGACAGTGCGAACTGAATTCAACATTTTCTTTTTGTGAAAGGGTACAATGAGAAGACTAGAAAGGAATAGATAAATGAGCAAGCTACTATTCAATTGCAATTTCTTTTTACTTGTTTCCTTGACATGAAAATCTTATGGTGCAGTTTTATTTACCATGATAATTGTTATTTAATTTAGTGAGATAATGATCTTTGTAAATTGATCACAAACTTGATTTCCTTTGTCATTTGTAGCTTGTAACTGGTTCATCAGCAATTTGTATAGTCCTAGAGATTGTGAAATCTTCTCAAGAAAGGGGACAGAGAGGAACGGATAAATAAGAGAGCTAGTAAGATTCTTTATTTAATAAATTAATAAAGGTAGACCAGAACAAGAGACTTTGTACACACCTTCACAAGTAATTCTCCCAGATGCATATCTCTAAAGCCCATTCATCCATGGGCTAAAATTCTTGTCAATTTGATAACCCACATGCAAGATCTGGACTTGCAACCCCTTTTTGTGAGTGATCCATTGGGTATTTGATGGAGTTTTTCAAAAGAAGATTGAAAACTTCTGACAGTTGAGTGAGATGGTCCTGATGACGTAATGATCTTGTAAATTGGTCACGAACTTAATTACTTAAGTCATTTAAATTCTTGTAGCTTTTAATCGCTTCATTAGCAATTTCTATATTCTTAGATATTTTATAATCACTCAATGAAAATATTCTTGGTTAAAATTTGAAAATCTGCTGCAATAAAATTTCATTATGGTAGATTCAGGCATTATGGAATGCTTTTGGTTTGGTATAACTGTAGAAACATATTGTGTTAATGGAAAAATAATTGAAACATGTGCCACCAATACTCAAACATTTCTGTTCTAATATATGAGGTATAGATTTTACTGTTCTATGGTGTTCAAACTTCTAATTACCTAAAGGCTAATACTGTTAGGAATGCCTGATTCAATGAATTAGGTTGACTAGTTTTAACATATGCTGCAATTAGGTATCCTTCATTTTAAAGACAAGCTTCTGTACCAATTTGTGATGATAGAAATGATATTTGTTTAGAGAAATTAATCAACCGATATATTGATTAATATTTTGTGGTCAAGTTACTGTAATATATTAATCAGTAGACTAGCTTCCAATGGCTTGCCTCTTAGTGGCTGGTGTACAATTATTTGGTATAAAAAAATTAACTAATGGTGTTAAACTTTAGCCGGTCCAAGAATGAC
The DNA here is from genome assembly GCA_028749045.1 of Cupressus sempervirens. Taxonomy (NCBI): domain Eukaryota; kingdom Viridiplantae; phylum Streptophyta; class Pinopsida; order Cupressales; family Cupressaceae; genus Cupressus; species Cupressus sempervirens. The sequence continues at coordinate 646,975,650 of CM053784.1, read as the reverse complement.
ATCTGAGTTCAGAGTTATTTATTGAAGGAGCTCCACTTCTGCAATCTATTACACATCCACCCTGATTTTCAGAAGTTTCTCTAATCATTTGAACTGTAGAAGCCTGAATCTGATCCTCGGATTTTGCTCTTTTACAGTGCCTCTTAAGGGTGTTGAAAATTTAGCTATAATTGGCTCAGGTCCTGCTGGTTATACAGCAGCAATTTATGCAGCTCGTGCAAATTTGAAACCTGTTATATTTGAAGGCTATCAAGTAGGTGGTGTGCCTGGAGGTCAGCTGATGACTACAACAGAGGTGGAAAACTTCCCTGGATTTCCTGACGGTATCACAGGGCCTGATTTGATGGATAGGTTAGTATTTTGTATCTTTTGAAGAGTTGAACTATTTTTTTGATGAAAATATGTTTTTAACATTTTGAATAGTCCAGATAGAAACATTTCTTCAATTTATGGTATTGCAGAGTTATGATGAAACTGCCTACATCTACTTTCTTCTATGCTTGTAGTTCTGTTGGAGAAGCACGCTAGTAATCATATTTTTGACATACTCAAACTTCAAATAGGATGCGGCGGCAAGCAGAGCGTTGGGGTGCTGAACTTTATCATGAAGATGTAGACTATATTGATGTCAAGAGCAGGCCTTTTACGATAAGAAGCAGTGAGAGAGAGGTATAAATAGAAGTTGAGTTTTTTTGTTTAATTTTATCTCCACAATGAAGATCTGGCAGTTTATCTGGAATTTAATATTAATGATACTGCCTGAACATAGCTATTATTTCCAGGTCAAGTGTCATAGTTTAATAGTTGCAACAGGAGCCACTGCCAAAAAGTTAGGGCTGCCTCATGAAGAAGAATTTTGGAGCAGAGGAATAAGTGCTTGTGCAATTTGTGATGGTGCATCCCCTTTGTTCAAGGATCAAGAGCTTGCAGTTGTTGGAGGGGGTGACACAGCCACAGAAGAAGCAATATACCTCACTAAATATGCTCGACATGTGCATTTGTTAGTTCGCAGAGATGGGTTACGAGCATCTAAAGCAATGCAGGACAGGTGTGACTGATTATTTTAAAATTGGAAGTCAGCAGGTGCAATGCTAAATTTAATCCAGCCATGGGATTCATATTTTCATGTGGGCATATCTATTTTTGACTATGCCATTGAATCTATTGGACATTTGGCAAGGACTAATTCTTACTTCTAGAACACTGCCTTCTGTTGAATCAGTTTTACTTTGCAAAAGAGCAATAGTATTTGTGTAGATATTAGTGTGGGAAAAAGTAATCGATAAGGGTTATTACCATACAAACTAAATGGAAAGATTGCAATGTGACTATAATATCATCATGGTTATCAATGTGTGTATTCTGGATGTATTTTTTTGTCAGCATATTCTGTCATCAGCTGTGATTTTAGAATGATAAATAAGAATGAATTAGGAGAACTTACAGAATTCTTGAATGGATGTTTTTAATAACATCCACAAGGCCAAACAGCCTACGGGACCCACAGATAGCCAGAAAATAGATAAGCACGCAAAGCCCGAAACTGAAAAGTCCAAAACACTGCACTAACTAACTTTCTTTTTCCTTCTGTATCTTGGCTATTTTGTTGTGTATCTGGATCAGGAAATCTGCAACCCTTGTTATCTTTTCTTCAAAGAAATTACTCAAGGTGTTCATATTTAGTGTTTCAATGCAATTGATCCCAATTTTAATCTTTGTAGGCTGAACACTCCATGATGTAATGTCATTCCGTCTCCACCACTTCTTGACTGCGATAGCAACATCTTCTTTCTGCCAACTCTTCTTTAGGTATCATCCATTTTCTGCTTTTATGAAGCTGATGCGAACTATTTTTTATTTGACTGATTAACATTTTTGCTTTCTATTTTATTATCATTCCTATATAGCTCAGCAGGATTGAATGTTTGATGCAGGATTCTTCTTTCCTCCCAAGTTGTCCTGTCCACCTGCTTTCTTTGACTTTTCCTTACACGTACTTCTTATTTCCCCATTGTTATTGGGGCACTCTCTTTATGATATCCTGACTTCAAGGCATACTTTTGGAACATGTTCTTTTTTCTTATCCTTTCTGAATTTGCATGCACTGTATATTTTTAAAGTGCACATGTAGACAAATTTCTGTATATAACTTTTATCTTAGGCACTAGTTTTTAAATTCTGTTTCCTCTTTGCTGCGCCTTTTATCAATGAGCTGTACCTTTCAATTCTATTCTCATTGTATTAGTTTGTTAGTTTAACTTTCTATATCCCAAACTACCAGGGAGAGAATTGGTCATGTTATTCTTATTTTTTCACATAGTTTCCTTTCATGGCGCAACACATTGCGTGATCTTCTGTGCAGCCTTGTGCAGTCATACATTTTATTGGATTTCTTATACCCAATTCTTGAGAGTAAAACTAGGAGTGGTCTCAGTATATCGAGTAGCAACAGGAACTGTGTGGGTTTGAGTCCGAATTGTAATAGTTAATGATGTATGAGTGCCCATTAGGATTGGCCCGATTTCCTGAACTCAAACACTTATGCAAGCAGAAAAAAATCGTTCCATTTCAATCTGTGCCATTTTCCTCTACTCTTGTTTCTTTTGCAATGCTTTCTAAGAGTGGTTGATTTCATGCAATACTTGAGGAATTTTGGTTGAATATGTTCATGTCATGGCTCACAATTCTTGTGAGACAATATTTTAATTTGTCAATGACACATTTTCAAAATACTTTCTTTTTCTCAATAAAGGTATGAGCTCTGTGTTTTCTTTTGTTGATTGGCATATTATGGGAAGAGATCTTCCAAATATTTGTCAGTTTGGAAAGTTTTTCAAATCTCAATTGAATGATGTCAGTCTCTGTCTAAATTTTTATTTGCAATTGTCAAAGAGTAAAAGTTGGCAGTGTCAACTTTGAAGTAGTGATATATTTAAATTTGTTCTTTTAAGAGACAAACTTCAGTGGCCAGCCTGTTTTACTGACTGATTTGTCCTCTCCCAGTTTTTCTATTTTGATTCCATTACTGACCAAACGGATCCTTATTTTAGCCTTATGTATGACGCCTTTAATGATTTTTTCTTAATTTCTAATCACCAAGGTGTCAATTTCATGGAGTTTTGCAAAGCAATAACCATCACTTATGATATATATGCAGCAACAGATTCTGAAATGACCATACCATTAAGGTAGGGCATCCAGCAATAGCCACTTTGAGGAGGCCAACTTCTCCATGCCACTTTGAGGGGGCAATCCTCTCAATAGATTATGGCATCCAATAACAATCTTCAAAATTCTTTCCACTTGGGAAGCCCTTACGATATATAGTCATGCTAAAGACAATTACTACTATCCCATGTATGTGGGATGAATACTTTATGCTAACTAGCTAGTAGGATTGGAATTGTAAAAACCGGAATGAACAGAATTATGGATTGCATTATTGCATTAACAATGAGCTCTTAAATAGAGTTTACAGAGGCCAATATTAGCGTGAAGGAAAAAGCAAGGTTATCTTAATAAAGATAGTGTCTATAAATAGAACTAAAGAGCAAACTAAAAAGAAAGCCAAAATGAGCATTAACCAGAACTAGCTAAATATAGCGCGATACTAAAAATATTCTAATACCCTCCCTTAATGGTCATTCTCTCAACCACCCTGCAGAAGATAATATGTCTTGTAGATACAAATGTGATAGAACAGTCTGCTGCTACTGAAACCCTCCTTATATCTGCAGAATGGCAATGCCCAAGTGTAGCTAGAAAAAAATGGGGAAGGTGGTCCCCTTCATTAAAATTGTTTATAACAGGAGAGTAGAACATGTCACAGGCTCTTCCACTGACCCTCCCATAATTTAAAAAACTGCTGACCAGAAGTCATCACAAAAAACGCTCAACTGATGTTCGATAACTGAACTGTTCTTTCTTAGAAACAGAGGTATATACAGAGAACAACTAGTGCAATTTTGAGGAAAAACTGGCAAATCCTCCAAACTTTGCAGATGAGCATGATGGCCCAAAACAGATTGCAAGATACAATTGTTTTAAGATTACAAAACATTGTTTTTCGGAGAAAACAATAAAAACCCTGAAATAACATCCCACACAAACTTGACATATTTCAGAAACCAGAAATGATTTTCGAAGAGAAAAATGGACAAAATCCAAACACAAATTTTGAGGTGAAAAATTGATCAAAACAAAACAAAAGCAAAGATACGGATCAAAGAATAAAAAATTCCATTTTTAAAGAAAAATAATAAAACCCAGCTGAATTTTTAAAGAGAGAAAATTATGAAAACCCACCATAAATTTTTAAGGTAAAAAATTATAAAAACCAAACTGAATCCTTTTAAGGGGAAAATCTATGAAAACCCAACCGATAGGAAAAAATGATTAAAACCCAACAAATAAGTTAAGGAAAGAATTATTAAAACCCTCCCGGAATTTCTTAATTTTTTAAGGTAAAAAATAAATAAGCCCATCAGATAATTTTTGGTAATTAGAAAACCCTAATGTTGAATTTGGGAAAAAAATTCCGGATTTAGGGTTGCATCAAAAGAATGGAGGCTGCCTAGGAATAAAATTGCTGATAATCTCAAAAAAAACTGTCAAAAAAACTTCAGAAAGGCAGATTGATGTGGCAGTGAAAATCCTGAAAAAAAATCTTCAAAGACTGAAAACCTGCCAAATTTGCTGGTCTGAAAACCAGAATAGCCAAAAAATAATAACTGAAACTTCTGTAAAAATTTCACTAAGAAATTTTTAGAATGATAATTTTTTTCAAATATTAAAAGCTTCCGAAATCTTCAACTCTCCCATAAGGGAATCAGGCATAGACCCACTTTGATACCATGAAAAAATGTTTGAATGTGCCTCCAATAAATTGTGGCACCAAAAAAAACAAAAATTGCGGGTCTTCTTATGGAAAAAAACAAGCGTTGAGTATGTAGTAAAAACCCCAGTCAGGTTTTAAACAGAGGTTGCAAATAATGATTTTGAATTTCACCTTTTTGAAAAATTATTTTCTTGAAAAATAATCCAGATCAGAAGAGTGCAATTTTTTTTGAAACCCCATCAACCGCTCTGATACAATGAAATTGTATCTCTTATCCAACTGAAAGAAATCTTCAAACCATTCTATACATTTATCCTTCAAATCTAACCATGCATCTATTACATTTTCATGTCAATCCTCTTCTTGGCTTCAAGAGCATGATGGAATGCAGAATTCGAAGCTGAGCAGAAAATGAAGGTTAAAGGGCAAATCAGTGAGCAGATTTTAGGCTTAGACACTCTACCATTGATAATTGCATCTCCCTCAAGCACTTTGTTTACCGTACTGGGTAAAGAAAATAATGCATACAGACAATAGATGAGATTAGCAGATAAGAAGAGCAAAACTCCTTATTATATTCGTATACGCCAAGATATTACATTATGCTTATGATGCTGATGCTTACAATGATCCCGAAGGGAGATATAAATACTATTTGAGGAACCTTCCCGAAGGTATCCGTTAGCCACATACAACATGTCGACTACAATAATAGAACCTTCTAGATACATCCCGATACATGTTGGCCTGACGGCATACATCCCGATACACTGACGAAAACCTTCTGATACCTTGTCGGGAATCTCCTGATGCACCGTCGGGAACCTCCTGATACTTGGTCAGGAACATCCCGATACACTGTTTCCTGACGACATCATCCCCCCCAAAAAGAAAAGTCGTCTCCCGACGACTAGACAACAAAAAACCCACAACTAACCACATTATTCATAAAACAAAAAGAACATGGACTTATACATCATGAACCCGAAGGCTGTGTCTCTGACTGTGAAGACCGGTTGCGCCGAAGCTGATACACCTGATCTGTTCGAACCTTCAAATCTGCTTTGATCTGAGAGTTCTCTACCATTTCCTTCAACATCAATGCAACCTCCTAACACTCAGCTTCCTTCTGATCATGAGTTTGCTTCGCTAAGTCCTTCTCCTGAATTGCTTCTACCAAATGCTGCTCGGCTGCTGCTAGTTGCTGGTCCACTGTGGCTAATTGCTGCTCTGCTTGCTGCTTCCCTGTCTCCTCGAGTTGTGCTAACAGGGTTGTCCGCTCTGCTTCCCATGCAATTTGCTAGGTGGCAAGTCGGTTGGCCATCTCCTCTCGAGCCTTCTTGGCCGTCTCCCGAGCTTCCTGCCCAACCTTTGCTTGTCTTCTTTTTGTAAGCACCAACTCTGCCAGGAACTTGCTCTGTTCTGCCAAAATGAACATCCTTATCCTTCTCCTCCGCTACGGGTAGAGGGTCTATCACCTACACCCCTCCATCTACTTTCTTTGTTGCTGCAGCACTCTGATCCTCCATCCCCAGTACTGCGTGCCTGCAGTAGGTCCAGGTCTCATCAACTAGTTAGACTTCCCACAACTGATATCCGCCACGACTGGGGGTCTAGCGGGCATCGACCCTAGCGGGGTCCTGGGGCAGCGCCCTAGGTGCGCTCCAGGGCGGGATCGAGGGGCAGCGCCCCTCGTCGCCAAGACCAAATCAACACTCCGAAACCCACACAAAATTGCATGGAACACACTATTTTTGCGATTTCTTCTGATCACACACTCTTTCTGGCAACTGCTGATGCTTCCCCTTCCCTTTAGCATCATCCAATACTCATTCTGGACATTCATGATTTGTCGATATTTTTTTTTTAAAAAGAAACCCTCCTCTCACCCTTCTTCTAACTTGTGTATCGCCTTTCTGGAGGACTTTGCAATGTCGTACGATTCACTTCCTCACTGAACATCGTACTTTCATGACCTTTGTACGCAAGTCCTTCCAATACCTTACGCCGTACGGGGACATGGCTTCTGGAGGACGTGTTCATGTCGTACGGTATGCTGGCGAGTGAATGTCACACTTTGTTGTTTAGAAAAGGCCCTACGGGCTCAATGCCTGAACACTTAAAAATTGCATTTCAACTTGGAAAGCCGTACGGTGTTTTCATTTCCCTGCTCCTAATGCCGTACGATGACACACTTAGAATGCCGTACGGTAGCCCATCTCCATGCCATACGGTGTCCCTGCTTCAGGCCATACAGTGCAGACACTCTTCAAGCTGTACGGTGACACACTTAGAATGCCGTACGGTAGCCCATCTCCATGCTGTACGGTGACACACTTAGAATGCCATACAGTAGCCCATCTTCATGCTGTACAGTGTCCTTGCTTCAAACCGTACGGTGACCACTCCGTACTCCCCCCTGCGTTCGTACGGTGATACACTGCCAAGCCGTATGGTGATCATTTTCAAACTGAACATTGCAGACTAATGCATGACCCCCTTTGGGTGCTGTATGGTACTACTTTTTTTTTTGTAATGTTCAACTCTGTCTTTTAGCTATCTTACATATGTGCAGTAGTTACATATATACAGTATTGACAGTCGTTCTTTTCTCAGTTGTTCATCCATGGAGGTGCGTTATTCCTTCCATGGTAGACTTTTACTGCATCAGCTACTTTCTTCCCGTCGAGCGTCCATAATTTTATTGCTCTGTTATCGCCTACTTCTCGAATCTAATCTGACTCGACCCACTTAACCTTAAGCTTGCCTAGTTTGATCTTATTCCAACCGTCATACTTCAACACCCTCTGTCCGGGTTGAAACCTGTTCAATTTCAAGTGCTTATTGCGCCATGCTTTGCACCTGTTCTGTGTCACTTCCATCTCCCACTGTGCCAATAATTGCTTCTCCTCGAGCTTGTTCAATTTATATAGCCGCTCCCTTAAGCTTTCCATGTCGCCCAGTTTGTTCCCGAAGCTCGGTACCATGGACTCTGTCAGCTGCCCCTTCTGGCCGTCAATAACACCTCCACTCTGTACTGCTGCAACTTTTATTAAACCCTTCCTCTTTGTTTCATGTGCAGGCCGTACGATGTGTCTTCCTTGCTGCCGACACCTTTCTGCTGTATTTATTTCTTTTTGCACGGTCGTTCGGTGGAATCTTTCCTTCTTCTGGGTTCATACTATATGTTTTTTCCTTCAGCTTCAGCCGTAACCACTTTTCCTTCTTCCGCTTCTCTATATTCCTTCGAACATTCATTTCCTTCTTTCTTATCTTCATCGACCCTTAACATATTACAGCTTGGAAAGAGCTCGTAATCCTCCATCTGCCAGTGAAAAAGGCCATTCAACGAGTCCAGAGCATCCTCACTCAACCCTTCTTCCAGTCTCAATACTCCCTCTTCATCAGGTTCCATTCTCTTCTTCCCCTCGTCATCCTTTCCACCTTCGCCTACGGAATTCGACGACGCTGCCTCCTCACCTACCATTTGTGTGTGTAGATCAATGACGTATTTCCGCCCTTTGCTTTCAAGTGATAAAGTATTTTTCTTCCAATTGTGCTTCGCCTTGGCTTGTATCAGCCACCCCCGACCCAGAATGGCATTGTATCCTTTTCGCTTTAGTGGGATCACAATGAAATCCAACAGGAACGACTGTGTTCCAATCATCATTGGTTGGGCTGTCAGGATTCCCAATGGCTTGATTCCATGTTGGTCAGCTGTTAGTAGCTGGAAGGTAGGTGACCACAATGTCGGCTGTCCCAACTTTTTCCAAGTATCCTCTGGTAGCACATTGACACTGGACCCTCCGTCCACGATCGTGTCTGTTAGCACAGTCCTGAGAATGCCCATTTCGACAACTGTCGGATAGCGTCCAAATGAAAGAGCTAACAGCATCGGGTCTTTTGCACTTGCACCCCCTTGTTTCTCCTTTTCTTGCTTTGTTGGTTGCTTAGCAATCAAAACTATACTCGTGAGTGCCGTACGGAGTTGAGGCATAGTGAGCAATAGATCATTTATCCTGATGAGTACCTCAGCTTGCAATATTTGCCGTACAGTGTTCTATTTTGCGCAGTTCCGTACGGAGGTACCAGGCGTGTCCTTCAGGTGTGCCATTTTTGCCTGCGTTGCTCTCTGGATCTCTGCCCGTGCTTCCTCCAATCTCTTCTTTTCCTCCGTCGGATTGGGGTATAGTTTTGCCTGCTTCCGAGTGATTGTCAGAACTTCTTTCTCATCTGTCTCGATGGTAATCAAGTTTACTCTAGACTTCGGGCACTTAGCATCGTCATGATCGCCAGGTCCACACCATCGGCATAGCAACTTCGGTGTGTTCGCCATTATGCACTCTCGGGCGAAGTGACCCCACAGATTGCATGTGCGGCATTGGACTATCGGCTGGCCATTCGCATCATACTGGATTCGACTCCCGCCATTATTGTTGTCGCTATTGTTGTTGTTTTGACCGCACCGATTATTTCTGTATCCTCCCGACGTGGCACCCTCCGTACTGTTGTTCCCGCTCCCTCCAGACGTGGACGCTTCCTATGTCAAGAACACTTGTTGCGGTGTTCTTGTTTTCAGTTTGAAAGGGCATTCCTTTACTGAGTGTCCCAAAATTTGGCAAATCTCACAAGATTGATCTTTCGGGCAGGATCCCTTCGTATGGCCTTCTTTCTTGCACTCCGTGCACCATAGCTCATTGCCCTTAGTCTCCCTGTTCATGTTCTTGAATTCCTTCATCATCCGAATCATGTCCTTCTGAAGGGCACAGGCCTTCTTGCTGTTGCCCTCATCATCGCTGCTATCTTCTCTTGAAGACGTGTCGTCATCTGAATCGGATGAACTATTCTTCTTCTTCCTCTTCTTGGTCTTCTGCTCACTTTCTAAGTTCATTGCCCGGTTGTACGCTTCAATGTATGTCGATGGTGGCACGATCTTCATCTTCTTTCGCAACTTCGGGTGAAGGCCTTCAATGAACCATCTTTTCTGTAACCCATCAGTCGGCTTATTTTCCATCTTATTGATCAAGTCCTTCAACTTCCTCGCGAAGACTCGGACTGTTTCATTCTTCCCCTGCTTAGTATTGAATATCTCCGCTACAATTTCGTCATCCTTGCGCAAGATTTGAAATTCTGTGATAAACTCCTTTTTAATGTTATCCCAACTGTTTAACTTTTGTGGATTGGTATTAGTAAACCAATCAATTGCCACCCCCCGTAGGGTTGCCGGAAATTGCCTCATCTATTCGTTTGTATCCGTTATGCCATTGACCCTCCAAATTGTTTCACAGGTTCTACAATGTCGGATGGGATCAGCTGCTCCATCACCATCAAATTTAGGTAACTTCTCCTTTGGTCCCACCATCCTGACGCTTGGTATCTCGACACTCACGCTTGGTATCTCGACGCTCACACTTGGTATCTCGACGCTCACACTTGGTATCTTGGCAATTGTGCTGTTTGGTGAAAAAGGGTCTCCGTTAAGTGAATCTGTTCCTTCTGGAAGTGGATCCTGGACAAAGAGTTCACTCCACGCTCTTGCTCCTCCGGCACTCCGAGTCGTGCAAGTCGATTCGCTTCCGTCTGAATTGTCTTCCCTCGGCGAACACCAATTCAAAAACTCCTTCCTTGCCTCTTCCACCAACTCTACTCGCTGTCGAGTCTCCTCCAACAATGCTTCCGCGCTTCTGCGTCCATTGGCAGCAATCTTCTGGAACCTCCTTCTGCGTTTGGCTTGCTGCGCCAAAATTAGATCTCGGTGTGTTGTGTGTATTTCGTCCTTTTCCTTCTGCTTGTTCTTATTCTTGTTCAGCTGATTCGGCATTACTCTTCATTCGCCTGCCTTTCCAGGTCCATTGGGCAACAGCGCCAAATGTTTACCGTACTAGGTGAAGAAAATAATGCATACAGACAATAGATGAGATTAGCAGATAAGAATAGCAGAACTCATTATATTCGCATATGCCAAGATATTACATTATGCTTATGATGCTGATGCTTACAATGATCCCAAAGGGAGATATAAATACTATCCGAGGAACCTTCCCAAAGGTATCTGTCGGCCACATACAACATGTCGACTACAATAATAGAACCTTCCAGATACATTCCGATACATGTCGACCTGACGACATACATCTCGATACACTGACGGAAACCTTCCGATACCCCGTCGGGAACCTCCTGATGCACTGTTGGGAACCTCCCGATACACTGTTTCCTGACGACACACTTGATTGAAAAAAATGGGACAATCAAGGTGAGGAAGCTTATTGCTGTTTTGTGGAATTCAAGAAAGCATTTGATATGATGCCTAGAGTGTGGAATAGAATGGAATATTTAGGCATCCTTGTTGTACATAGAGCAGCTGTTTATAGGCTTTATGGGAAAGGTAGAGCTAAAATAAGAACAAGTGACAGTATGCTTTTAGTATTTTGGTAGTGACATTGGGTCAAATAGGGTTGCCTCCTATCTCCAATGCTATTTGGCCTATACATTGATAAGTTGGAAGCATGGTTAATAAGATAGATGGGGAAGGTATCCATTAAATAGGGTATGTGGTGAAGCTACTTTTATATGTTGACGATCTTATCTTAATTTTGGAAACAACTCATGGGTTGAGAGAGCCCTTGAATGCCTGAGAACACTTTTGTTAGGAGATTGGGATGCAAGTGAACATTTTCAAGACCAAAATAATGATTGTATCATTGAATAGAAAATTTAAGCAGATTATTTTTCTTTTTAAAAGGAGGCCACTAGAAATAGTGAAAGAATACAAATATTTTGGGATTGACTTCTACTATAAGCTTAGTTAGGAGACATGTAGAACAAAGAGAATACAAAAAGGTTGTAAGGCCTCATACCTACTTCAAAACAGGTGCAGGAAAGATGAACTTTGGGATTTGAAAACCAAGAAAACCCTTTTTGGCCTACTAGTCATGCCGGTTGTCCTCTAGTGGGGAAGCAACATGTCAAACTGCAATTGGAGACAGATTCATAAGAATCCAAAAACATTTAATCACATGCAATCTCAAAGCTAAAACCATAGTTCCTTATGAAATTCTTTTGGTTGAAGCAAGTTCTTTTCCTTTTGAAGCATTGGCGATAACTTGGTAAGCTATTTAAAAAAGGTTGAAAACATGGATGCCATTGGTGAACAAAAATGGTTGTGAAGGACACTCTGAACTATAGGAAGAAAACCTAGATGAAGCAATAATAAAAGGACAAACAAGTCAGGCATAAACTTTTAAGAATATGCTAAACACAAGTGAAGAAATAAAAAGGATGTGACTGAAAAATTCAGAACTGCCATGTGGACAAAGTAGATTGGACAAAAAAAGATTACTACATCAAAGAATCTAACCTAGTTGTGGAGCTTGGTGGAAAACTTGTTACAAGCTAGGTTTGTGGTTACACTAAAAGGTCGACTTGTCAATGTCCAATAGAACCACTAGACTTATAGAACACAGGAGGCGATTAAGCCATGTTAGTAATCTGAAAGAGGAACAGTGGCGGTTAGTCCGAAAATTCCAACCTCATTGTTACCCAAGGAGATTCGAACCTTTGACCAAGCTCTGATATTACTTGTTACAAGCTAGGGTTGTCGTTACACCAAAAGATAAACCTGTCAATGTTGATGCAACCTCTAGACTTATAGAACACAGGAGATAGTTAAGCCATGTCACAAATCCCGAAGGGGAACGTTGGCGGTTAGTCCAACAAAAACATGAGTAGGTGTTGCTATTAAAGGGGGAGTGATGTTGTTAGTTGCACAATTGAGGATGCAATCACACCACCATACTTGAGAGATGATGCAGGAGCATCTTGGATCACCCAAAACATATTTCTGTTTCTGTCTTTTAATAAGGGCTATTTTAGTACAAAGCTACTATTTGTGGAAACTTACTATTGTTAGTTAGTGGGTCATATGAGCTTAGAATGTTCTGATTTCATAGGTGGAGGTTCATCTTAGTTATTTCAGCTTGCTAGTCGAGCTTCATTGTCATACCATATGTATTGTAGAAGTTGTTAAGGTTTTTGGGTACAGAATCTTTGAACTCAATTTTGAAGGTCTAAAAGGCTCTAGAATGCGGTCAATCCTCGGCTAACTGGAGCTTACGCTAGTTAGGTAGTGTCGATCGGAGCTGCTGTTTTCGAAAAGTGGTCATAATAGCCAGTTGGAGTTGATTTGCAAAAGTTATGGTCTTCGGAAGTTTGGCTAACTAAAATTATAATTTGTAATTGTTTTGAGCTGATCTTATGTAATAAAGATGAAAATAATAGTTATTTGGGGGTTGGTTAGCCTCAAGAGTTAGGGCTAAATTTCTAGAACCTTCCCGGGCGATGGAAAATTGCCTATATAAGGAAGGCCTCTAGTGTTGTCTAGGTAGCTCGAGGTGGTAGTTTGTGGCTCTGTCTTGAAGAATTTTGTAAAGAAAGTGCTCATGTGGCTTTGCATATTGTATTTCTGAAAATTTGGAACTGTGTACTTATGGTGATAAAAGAAGCCCATTTTTTGTTCTTGTGAAAATTCTATTGTTTCTCTATCTTTGTTGTGTGTTTGCGGTATTAAGGGGAGCACCTTTCATCAGTGAGATTGGTAGATGGAAGCTACCCAAGGAAACTTGGGAAGGAAGAACTTGCATATTCTGCAATAAGGGAGTGGTAGAAACAAAATAACACTTCATCATGGAATGCACAACTTATGAGGATATCTATGTCTAGTACAAAAAGGGATTGAAGGTTGATGACATGCACCAACTATTTGAGTAAAAAAGATTAACCAGATGGTTAGCTTTCTTGTCAAAAGTAAAAGCAGGAAGATAGATCAAGGGAGTTGATGTTCTTGGTCCCATAGGCTGTTTGGTCTTGTGGACGACATTAAAATCTCTCATTTCATTTTATGTTTAGTGTGGAATTCTAAGTTGTGATTCATGGTCTTCCACAGTTGGCTTTTAATGTGGATGCAGTTTCTAAATAAAACGGATTTGTAAGTAGTGAATCTTGGTCTTCCATAGGTGATTTCTAGTGTGTTTGCTTGTAAAGAGCTTGTATTAGTTCTACTAGGTGCTTCGTATAGCTTGTATTGGTCTTATATTGATGCATGTATGGACATAATATTTGTAAATGATATTATATATATATATATATATATATAAAGACAAGGCTTATTCATTCCAGTTATAGAATAAAAGAGGGTATTTTACTTTGAGGAAGGCTTATTAATATTAATATTTCAGATCACAGGTGTCCCAATATCACATCTACTACTTTTTTGGTTGAAGGACATATTTTGATACACCGCTTATATATGTATTGAATAATTTTCCACTTTTATATAGCACTTTATCCTCTTTCAGTCGCTACTCAAGAACAAAGACACCACCATCACATAGAAGGAAGAACATTTCTTGCATTGATGAGATTGACTAAAGAACTACAAAACTGAATGCTGATAAAATATCACATAAATTACGAAGATTTGTCGAAACTTGACAAATGTTGATGAGTTTCTTCAATTTGCAGTAAGTTACAGTTCCTGAGCTGCCTGGATTTGTTTGGGTGTTAAACCAATTCAGAAGTGCAAGTCTTATCAGATCTGAGCAAGGTTCAGCTTCTCTTTTCAGAACTACATACTTTTAAATGGGAATAGGCAGTAAACTGCACTGCCATAACATTGAAACATGTTGGTATGATTTTTCACAAATATGATTTAATGAACTTAGGCCCTTAGGAATAGGAATCATTAAATCATGTTGCTATTTGAGATAAACTTCAGACCACCTCAGAGAAGGTTGATATTTGAAGTTAATCTTTAAAGGTACTGTTCTCAGTATCTACGAAAATTTTCAACTTTCTAATATGACTTCTGTTAAATATGGTAGACATCTACACCTTGTCAAAATATCCCATTCTATCATTTTTCGCAAACAAGTTCTTGAATGTGTAGATTTTCCTTCTCAAATTGGGCAAACTTTGTAGCACTAGCAGCTAATCAGAAATTTATAATTTTATTGAATTTATCTCACTTGATGAAAAAGGTCCTAAAGCTCTCTGTTCCTACTTTTAGAATGCAGAAAATATTGCATGATGTCAATTATAATATCCTTAGAAATATTTTCTGTCATCCATGTCATCTGCAAACAAATGCTTGTCTTTATCTCCATGATATGGATTAAATATTCTTCTTGCCAAGCTCCTTGACATTGATTTTTGTTCTGTGACTGGCATTTCCTGTATTTGGAATATTCAAGTAACTCGGTTTGATATTTTGGTTGAGAGCAACTGCTTTGAAAGTCAACAAATATTGTTTCTTAATGTTAATGTCTAAATTAAGTCTTGCACCTGGATTCCATTTTACAAGGGCTTCTTGACGTAATGATAAAATTGGAAGGGCAAACTGTTAAAACTGGCTCACATGTTTCTGTTTCATTACTGTCTTTCACATATAAGAAGTCAGGAAAGATTTTAAAACAAGAAATATCTAACTATACACATACCTTGTTGTTGATATTGAATTTACAGTCATTGATTCTATTTTGATGAAAAATTGTATCTGTGCTGCTTATTGTACATTAAGATTTTGTCAGGACAACTTAAGCTATTATTTGAGATACTTACATTTTACTTACTCTTGCTTCACAGAGTTTTCAGTAATCCAAATGTCAGTGTACACTTCAGCACTGGAGTAGTTGATGTGGTAAGCAACGATAGGGGCCAAATGTCTGGTGTTTTGTTGAAAGATATGAACACTGGTGAGCAGCGCATACTGGATGTCAAGGGTCTCTTTTATGGCATTGGGCATATGCCAAACAGCCAGCTCCTTGAAGATCAGGTTGAACTTGATGGTGCTGGCTATGTAATTGTGCAAAATGGTGGAGCTACTACTAATATTGAAGGGGTTTTTGCAGCAGGTGATTTGCAAGTGAGTTTCTAATAAACATTGAAATTAACTAATTTTGGTCATCGTTGATTAGCCATGTAATATCATTTTTAATATATTGACAGCATAAGAAAATTTAAAGTTTGCCCTGCGTTTCCAAGTATTTTTTAAGTTTGATTCTCTATTCGATTTTGGTGGAAGACTGGTTTCTGGCAAGATTAGGAACGTAAAGGCTTATTTTAAAGTGAAAGCAAAAGTTCTGGATGGAACATAATTTCCAAAGGGAAAAAACACATGACAAAACTGGTTTGCACATTCTCTGTTTGAATTAGCTAGAGTGATGTAATTCCATTCTACTAGTAAAATTATTCAATTGAAATTGCAGAAGATTGCAGAATATGAGAATAAGATCAATGCCTACTTTGAGAAAGTTAACGTCTACTTTGAGAAGTTAGTTGCTGACTTTCACTGAGTCCTTTTCCTGCCATTGTTGAAAGTCCAAGTTTTTGAGCTTCAGTTTGTTTTTCCTTCATGTTTACAAATTTTGATTGTTTGGGGAGTAAACTAACGTTAACTAAATTTATGGTAACAACAGTGCTAGAGTTTATTGTGAACCGGTTCCTGTTTTTTATTGCTTGGTAAATTGGTAAACAGTCATACATGTTGTCTTCTTTGCATGGGTGGAGTGCACTAGCAGTCTTATAATACTGTTTGGTGTAGAATCCAAGTTATTGGATTCAGCCAATTGACTCTGCCTATTTTCTGGGTCTGTTCAGGTTCAGATATGGGTCAGGACAGCCCTCTGTTTGCCCAGCTTCTGGTATACATGTGAGCAGAGATGCTAATTGTTTTTGATAAAGTTTTTTATTGGGGTTTTTAATTTGTCAAAGCTTTCCTCTTGCTGCCAAAATGTGAGCATCTACATACACTCTACCTCCAAAGAAATCTTTTGGGTGGCTGCCTTTTCAACTGGCTAATTTGTTGGAGCTGCAAGTTGTGAATGTGGTAGTTTATACTTTACAAGTGGCAAACCAAAGCTGAGTTGTCTTAAGTGAGAGACTGTCACAGGGAGGAATCTCAAGCGAGTGAGGCATGATTGTCTTGCATTTGCTGATTTCTAGGCCATAATTTAAGCAAATTAAACAATAGCTTTGGCCCCATTCTCAAAAAGGCTTGATCCCTCTCAAGAAATTAGTTTTTCTTGATCGCTCTCCTCCCATGGTACCATCAAAATATCTCTCCGTTATAAGAAGATTTCTATGGTGATCAACATAAGGTATTACTCTACTTCAAATATATGACATGGAAAATTAAACTCTCATTTGAAAACACGTGTTAATAAAGTAAGATTTTTTCTTACAAGTTTATATATATGTATTGTTGCCTAAATATTATGTAAGAAGTTGCGGGACACACTAATTACAAAATGAAGTATTTAGATGCAGTATGTGAGATATAATCTCTCCTTATTGCTGCTGACTCAACTAAGCAATAAATTCAAATTAATCTAAGATTGGATGTTGCACATATCACTTCCTTTTTTTCAGGAAGTATTTCCTCTTTCATAAATATGCACTTTACAAACTTGAGACCTTTGACAACTTCACTTTTAAGCTCTAATTGGAGCAATAATGCCAATAATCTTAAAATTAAGCGAAAGATTAATCTTTAAGACTTTAAGCATACCAGTAGACTAATAACTAAGGAATGTACATAAGCTCATAGACTCATACACTATCCTAAAATGATTTATGGCACAGCAATATGTTTAGTACAAAGATCATTGAACATAGAACTCCCTTTCTAACTTCTAATATCACAAAGAATCACAACTCAAAGACCATGTATTCACTTCTATGCAGCTCAACTTGAAAACTACAACGCAAAGTCTGTATGAAATCAAATTTAAAATTAATAACAACATAAGCAAATCATACACTTTTCTCAATAAATTCAAGGTGATATCCCTATTGCGATGTAAGTACACAACAATGATACAACAAGTTCCTCCAACACAGAGATTCAAAACACTTGCTCTTTTATTTACTTTGAAATCAGCCTGCACAAATAAAAACAAAGTTCGTATTTTGCACAATTTCATTAGAGTTTACTTGCAATGAATAATGATGTTTTTCAACACTGACCACCCTCTTTCTGTATAGTGAGGCTGTGAGAAAAAAGTGGAAAACTAGCTACTTACTGTTGACATACTCTACATTACAGTTGTATGTAATGTGACTACATGCAATGAGACTGTGCAATTGTAATTTTTCACTTTACATGTGATGTTACCACACGCAATCACAAATTTATGCTTTACATTCAATTTGTCAAAACTAAATTACAAAATGCATGATGGAAAGTAAAGTAAGTGTTTAACAAAATCCGACTCTTATTACATCATCCTCTTTAGATGTAGTTTGTCAAAACTAAATTACAAAAAGCACTATGAAAACTAAACTAAGTGTCTGACAACACACGACTCTTATAACATCATCCTCTATTAGAGAGGTCCTCTTGTTGCTAGATTGCTAGTGCGTGAAATCTTTGGATCACTGATTAGTCAGAGTGTTATTTTCTGCACTAGTCGATTAATTTGATGACATCGACTAATCACTGATTTTTATTCTAACCCATGGCTGAAAAATGTTCAAGATCCCTCTAATTGATATGCTACGACTTGCTTGGAGTCAGTCTTGAAAGCATTCTGCTATTTATGAAACTTGAATTTCATCATTTTCTCAGGCGTGGTGGTTGGTTCTTCTGACATTGATTGAGATTCTGTAGCACCGAGATTAAAAGACCAAAACAACATATTGTCAGAATTTGTTGATGTTAGTTCCATATTATTCTCCATGAATTTCATACTTTGATTTTGAAACTTGGTAGATTTCGAAAAAGTTGCTTTTTGTTGATCATGGCTGCAATTCGAAGCTAAGGTGCAAGTGAAGTTCAACATGCAACCAGGTAAATGTGAGCGTAGTTGGAATTATTGCATGTGATTGCACATGTGACTACATGTAACTGAACATGCAATTGTTGTAAAATTCCCCAAAATGCGAAAGGTATGGAGATTTCAAAGGTAATTGCACATAACAGTATATGTAATGGGTATTAAAAATCCCGATTTGGGAACATGGTAGATCTGAAACATGAATGCAAACAGTTTTTTAAGCTGTGATTGCATACAACATTACATGTAATGTTATATGCAGCCAGTATTAAAGCTCTTGTAATATGTAGTGTATAAGTATGCAAACAGAGTTACTGAATCACAACTACACTCCAAATTACATGTAATTGAGATGGAAGTTCTTATTTTCAAACAAAAAGGTATGTGTTTTATGTTTTACAAATACCCTTGTGATTGGAAAAGATACTACAGGCTGCAAATATATTTGTATTTCTATAAATGGAAGTGCCTGGTGTTTATCAGAAATTTGACTACAATGTCACAGCAAAATGAGTACTATTTTTTCAAAAACAGATACATGGATCATGATTGCATCGAGCCTCAAATATGATTGCAGTGTATAAACTAAGGGGAAACAAAACCCAAATGACTTCAAAAAATACACAAAGAGGGCTATAAAACACGTTTTTCACAAAACAGTGCAAATAAAACCCTAAATGCAGAGAAGAAATGGAGAAAGCTGGTTATATATCTACTTCTGCTGAATCAACAGGATCAACTGCTACGAATAAGAAGCAAAAATCGAACAAAAGCTTAACCCACCCGTTCGTTACCACACCTCTTGGCTCCTTGCTCCGCCAGCTGCCAGCCCTTTTTTTCTGTCAGGCGCGGCGCCGATTGATATTTAGAATTACTAAAATGATTGCAAATTCAAGCAAAAATGACTATGAGTTGGCAAAAATTACCATGAACTTCACAAAAAGAAAGAGGAAAAAGATAAAACAGTCATATACCTGATTAAGGCATGAAAAATTTGCAAAACCAATGGCTGAGCTGAAAATGCGATTGAAGGAAACTCAGAATAAACTCCAGAATAAAATGTGCAGAGGCAAAAACCATTTTCAATGAATCCCAAGGAGGAAACAAATTTGGAAAATTAATATAAACATGAGGAACTTGACGTTTTTGAAGCTCAACCAATGGTCTTTGAACTCAGAGTTTCGTTGCTCAGTACTTGACATTTTTCAAAACTCATGACTTTATTGACATTAATCCTTTGCATAGTTTGGCATTTTGAAGAAAGGTAACATTACATGTGATTGGGATTCAATCACATGTAATAATGTATGTTATAAAATATCCAAAGTCAAAAAATTGCCCGACGATTTAAAGTATTGGGGTTTCCATGTATTTTACATACATTTTGTAAATAACATTAAACACAATATGTAAAGTGAGATAAAAAGCCAGACCTAGAGTAGCGTGAAAGCTTTAATATGCTTTACATGATAAATTACATCCAATATAACATGCAATGACAAGTAAAAGATTCGCTTCTAAGTATTTTGGACTTTTTAATAGTATATTGCATGACATATTACATTTAATTAAACTTGTAATTGTGATAAAAATGTCCACTATTGAAGCATGACGGGGTTTTAATGATGAATTGTATATTATATCGTTATCCAATTTTTGAAACAAACCAATTTAAAACTTTCTGATCCTATTGTTCTATGCATGATAACCACTATGACTGGACTAATCTCTACAGTTGCATTCTTTTTTCTAACATTTCCGAATTAGTGGTGGAAAGAATCTGTTTATAATCATTGCCATGAAGATGTTGTAACAAGAATTGTGGAAAGCATAAGTTCAGATCTCACATATGCAACCAGAAATCTCACATATATTACATCCCCTATTATTAGTGCAAGCCACACAAGAGCATGGCCTCTCATTAAGATTTTGACTTCATGGAATAAATTTGTTGGAAAAACTCTTGAAACCTTAAAGCAAAAGCAATTGATGCGAGCGATGCCAAATTCCATAATCTTAGTCAGTGTTCTCTCGATACTAAAATGCGCCTTCTAAAAGGAGTGCTTCCCCAAGAGATACAAGGATTGCAAGGACTTTACAAAATGATGGCTGCATATGCCTTAATTACATAGAAGAACATTGACAGAAACTGTGAAGTCCAAAGCTTATTTTTGGATGATAACCAGTGAAATATTTTAGACTTAGTGCAGCAGACTTGCAACTATAAAGAACTTAAACAAAGGGGTTAATGAAGCTACGAAGACTTTGAACAAAGGAATTGCGGAGTTTTTTGTTATGGCAATTGATACCGAGGCTCTTGAGATCCTTCTCCATTCATCATTATTGGATGAATGATAAGAATGTGCCATATGTACCATCAAGAGAAGCATTAGGCTCAGCAAGTGGTTTCACTCATCCTATCATATCTTTCTTTGTGAAAGTAACAAATTTGAAAGCTTGAAAATGTCATCGGGAAGCTTCTTATCTAATGTAGGTTTATATACTCTACGACAATATCAATATCAGTGTCGTCGGTAGAAATTGTGTATTAGCTGACGAGTCCCTTCAAAAAGGAAATTGTGTATCAGCCGATGGGTCCCTTCGGAAAGGTTCTTGTTATGTAGCCGACGGGTCCTTTCGGAAAGGTTTTTGTTATGTAGCGACATGTTGTATGTGGCCGACGGACTCTTTCAGAAAATTTCTTTGGAAAGTATTTATAACCCCTTCGGGAAGCATTGTAATCATCAGATCTTATCATTGAAGCATAATGTACTGTTTGGCTTATGCGAATAATAATAAGAAGAGTTCGGCTGTTCGTGTTCGTGTTCATTATCTGTGTGCAATTCATAATTAACCTATGCAGTAAACATTTGGCGCCGTTGCCCGATGGACTTGGTACGATGACAGGCAAATGAAGATTAAATGCCGAATCAGTTGAACAAGAATAAGAATAAGTTGAAGGAAAAGGATGAATTACGCGCAACACACAGGAAAATTTAATTTTGGCACAACAGGCTGAACGCAGATGGAGATTTTAGCAAGTTACCGACGGACACAAAAGCACTGAAAAATTGTTGGAAGAGACTCGACAACGGCTCGATTTGGAGGAAGAAGCAAGGGAGGAGTTTCTGAACCTGCATATGCCACGGGAAGGGAATCTTGACGAAAGGAGATTGACTCGCATGGCTCGAAGTGCCGAAGGAGCACGAGCGTGGAGTGACCTCTTTGTCCGAGATATACTTCCGGAACGAATAGCTTCGGTTGACGAAACCTCTTCTTCACCAAACAACACAAAAGTCGAAAATAGCGCGGGTATCGAAAACAGCGCGGGTGTAGAAAAAAGTGCAGGTGTTCAGAACAGCGCGGGTGTGCAGAACAGTGCGGGTGTTCAAAACAACGCGGGAGCTCAGAACAACGCGGGTGTTCAGAACAGCGCAGGTACACAACAAAACCCCCAACATACAGTAATAATGGCAGGTCCAAAAGAAAAGTTGCCTAAATTTGATGATGAAGGAATCGCTGATCCGATTCGATATTATAAAAAATGTGAAACGATCTAGAGAGCAAATGGCATAACAGATACGAACGAATGGGTCCGACAGTTTCCAACCACCCTACGGGGTGTTGCGATTGATTGGTTTACTGACACAGATCCGCAGAAGTTAAACAGTTGGGATAATATTAAGAAGGAATTTATTGCGGAATTTCAAATATTGCGAGACGATAATGAGATTGTAGCGGAGATATTCAATACTAAGCAAGGGAAGAATGAAACGGTTTGAGTCTTCGCTAGGAAGTTAAAGGACTTGATCAATAAAATGGAGAATAAGCCGGCTGATGGGCTACAAAAGAGATGGTTCATTGAAGGCCTTCGCCCGAAGCTGCGAAAGAAGATGAAGATTGTGCCGCCATCAACATACATTGAAGTGTATAATCGGGCAATGAACCTCGAAAGTGACCAGAAGACAAAGAAGAAGAAGAAGAACAACTCATCCGATTCAGATGACCATGCATCTTCAGGAGAAGATAGCAGCGATGACAAGGGAAGCAACAAGAAGGTCCATGCCCTCCAGAAGGACATGATTCAGATGATGGAGTTCAAGAACATGAACAAGGAGACTAAAGGCAATGGCCTATGGTGCACGGAGTGCAAGAAAGAAGGCCATACGAAGGGATCCTGCCCGAAAGATCAATTTTGTGAGATTTTTCAGATTATGGGACACTCGATAAAGGAATGCCCTTTCAATTTAAAAACAAGAACACCGCAGCAAGTGTTCCTGACATAGGAGGCATCCCCGTCAGGAGGGAACGGGAACACCAGTATGGAAGGTGCCACATCGGGTGGATACAGAAACAACTGGCGCGATCAAAACAACAACAATAACAGCAACAACAACAATACCGACAACAACAATAATGGCGGAAGGAGTCGAATTCAATATAATGCGAATGGTCGGCCAATTGTTCAATGCCGCGCATGCAATCTGTGGGGTCACTTTGCTTGAGAGTGCACAACGGCGAACACACCAAAGTTGCTATGCCGATGGTGTAGACCTGGCGATCATGACGATGCTAATTGCTCGAAGTCTGGAGTAAACTTGATTACTGTCAAGATGGACGAGGAAGAAGTACTGGCAATCGTTTGGAAGCAGGCAAAGCTCTACCCTGATCTGACGGAGGAAAAGAAGAGATTGGAGGAAGCCCGTGCAGAGATCCAAAGAGCAACGTAGGTAGAAATGGCACCCCTGAAGGACACGCTTGGTACTCCGTACGGAACTGCGCATAACAGAACATTGTACGAAAAATATTGCAAGCTGAGGTACCCGTCAGGATAAATGATCTGTTGCTCACTATGCCTCAGCTTTGTACGACACTCACGAATATAGTTCCGATTGCTAAGCAACCAATAGAGCAAGAAAAGGAGAAACAAGGGGGCGCAAGTGCAGAAGACCCGATGCTGTTAGCTCTTTCATCCGGACGCTATCTGGTGATTGTCAAAATGGGCATTCTCGGAACTGTGCTAATAGACATGATCGTAGACGAAGGATCTGGGGTCAATGTCCTGCCAAAGGATACTTGGAAAAAGTTGGGACAGCTGACATTGTGGCCACCTACCTTCTAGTTGTTAACAGCCGATCAACATGGAATCAACATGGAATCAAGCCATTGGGAATACTCACAGCGCAACTAGTAACGGTTGGAACACAACCCTTCTTGTTGGACTTCGTCGTGATTCCCCTGAGGCGGAAAGGATACGATGCTATTTTGGGTCGGGGGTGGTTGATACAAGCCAAGGCAAAACACGATTGGAAGAGAAATACTTTATCACTTCAAAGCAAAGGCCGGAAGTATGTCATCGATCTACACACTCAGATGGTTGGAGACGAAGCTCTATCATCGGATTCCGAAGGAGAAGAGGATGAGAGGAAGCAAAGTATGGAACCCGATGAGGAGGGAGTCCTACGATTGGAAGGAGATGACGATCTGGATTCAGTAAATGGTCTTTACCACTGGCAGATAGAGGACAATGAACTCTTTCCGAGTTGTAATATGCTAAGGATCGACGAAGGTAAGAAAGAAGGAAATGAATGTCCGAAGGAACATGGAGAAGCCGAAGGAGAAAATGAATGTTCGAAGCAACACAGAGAAGCTGAAGAAGGAAACGCAGGTATGACTGAAGCTGAAAGAAAGAACATCCAATACGAACTTGAAAGAAGGAAAGATTCCACTGTACGATTGTGCAGGAAGAAAGTATTACGTCGAACCATAGATATAGTAGAAAGGTGCCAACAGCAAGGAAGACACATCATATGATCCGCACAAAAAACTAAGCGGAAGGGTTCAATAAAAGTTGTAGCAGTACAGAGTGAATGTGTTATTGACGGATAGAAGGGGCAGTTGACGGAGTCCATGGTAGTGAGCATCGGGAACAAACTGGGCGATATGGAGATGATACAGAACAGGCGTAGTAGGTTTCAGCCCGGACAGTGGGTATTGAAGTACGACGGCCGGAATGAGATCAAGCCAGGCAAGTTCAAAGTTAAGTGGGTCGGGCTGTATTAGATCCGGGAAGTAGGGGACAATGGAGCAATAAAATTATGGACTTTGGATGAACAAGAAGTGCCTCAAGCGGTGAATGGCTCGAAGTTGAAGGTATACCACGGCCGAAAGACTTCTGCATCAGAGAATGGCCTTCGAGTGACCCCTTCGTCATTGCAGACCGACGATGTTGATAGTTGAAGGGAAAATTGACTTTGCTATTGAAAATCTAAAAAGAAAAAAAGAAAAAAAAGAAAAAAACTTGGGAAAAAAAAAAATAAAGAGAAAAAAAATTGGAAAAAAAAAAAGAGAAAAAAAGAAAAGAAAAAAAGAAAAAGAAAAAAAAGAAAAAAGAAAAAAAAATTTAAAAGGAAAAGCTACCGTACGGTTTTTTGAAGGAAAAGCTACTGTACGGATTTTGGCTTGCTTACCATTCGGATTCCTCATATTATAAATTTGCCAAGAGTGTACGGTTTTTTCCCTGTACAGATTCCCTGGCAAGTGTACGAATTTTTATGCAGTACGTATTTCATCGGTTTTTCCTTGTGCGGATCCCCTGGCAAGTGTACGGATTTTTATGCAGTATGGATTTTATCAGTTTGCACACGTACGGTGTATGGATTTTGGAAGGAGCTAAAGTGAAGGCAATGTACGAATTTTTTGAGCTTTGGATAGTACGGATTTTAATATGTGATGTATGGATTTTATAACAATGATGCAGTGTATGGTCTCTTATAAGGTTGTACGGATTTTGCATTTTTTCAGAGCCTGAACTATCGGTCACAAGACTACAGGAGTGCGACGATTCATGTAAGACTAAGAACAACTGTATGGGTTTTGCACACGATAGCAAGCATTGCGTCTATCAATTTGGCACATTGGTGAACGGATTTGGACCCCTGAAGCGCACACACACATGTACTTGAAGGTCTCTGCAAATGATGAACAGAGTATTAAAAGCAAGAACCCTGGCCGTGTTCAAATCTTGAAGCAAGTGGAGATGCTACTGTATAGGCTCTGTATGGATTTCGGGTTCTAGCCACTGTATGGATTTTTTAGTATAATATGGTGTATGAGTTTTGCATAAATGATAAATATGGCATACAGATTTAGTGTATGACTTCCACCTGTTATTGCATTCAGAGTTTGGAGGACGTTACAGGATATTGCATAAGGAGTCGATACGGTGGCAAGATGTATGATGTAGCTGTACATTGGTAGCATAGAAGAGTGACAGGAGGTTTTCTAAAACAAAAAAAAAAAAAAAAAAACGTCGACAAATCAAACATGCTTAGAATGAGTAACAAATGATGCCAAAGGGTAGAGGAAGCACCAACAGTTGCTAGAAAGAGTGTGGGATCAGGAGAAATCACAGAAATAGTGTGTTCCGTGCATTTTTGGGTGGGTTTCCGAGTGCTGATTTGGTCTTGGCGGCATCCTGTATTGCGATAGGGAGCGCACCTCAACCCCACCGGGGGCGTTGCTCCCTGGACCCCCAGTCGTTGCGGATATCAGTTGTGGGAAGTGTGACCAGTTGATGAAATCTGGAGCTGCTGTAGGCATAGTGTGCCAAAGGTGGAAAGATCTACGAAACAAGCATCTTGAGAGGGGTGTTACACTTGGAGTAGGTGTTGGCCGTGAAGCTGTCTTAGTAGATGCAGGGAGAGCTCGGGAGGAGTTGATCATTCAGTTGAAGGCAGTACAACGACACTTGGTTCAGTGTACTCGGAATTGGAAGGTAGAAAGCGGCACAGGTGGCTATCAGGGTCAGATGTCAAATTGGCTAAGGTGACAGTGTTGAATACCAGTTAGTCAGTTAATGTATTTTGGTTGTTGATTTGTCTCAGAGATTTTATAATAGTAATCAGGAGACGACTTTTCTTTTTGGGGGGGATGATGTTGTCGGTAGAAATTGTGTATCAGCTGACGGGTCCCTTCGGAAAGGAAATTGTGTATTAGCCGACGGGTCCCTTAGGAAAGGTTCTTGTTATGTAGCCGACAGGTCCCTTCGGAAAGGTTTTTGTTATGTAGCGACATGTTGTGTGTGGCCGACGGACTACTTCGGGAAAGTTCTTCGGAAAGTATTTATAACCCCTTCGGGAAGCATTGTAATCATCAGATCTTATTGTTGAAGCATAATGTACTGTTTGGCTTATGCGAATAATAATAAGAAGAGTTTTGCTGTTTGTGTTCGTGTTCATTATCTGTGTGCAATTCTTAATTAACCTATGTGGTAAACAATCAGTATGCTTGCTTTGATGCAAGTGACAGATATGAATCAGAACCTCGACACCCCTTTCTGATATCCTCAATTTCCACTCTAAGATGAAAGTTTTTGGAAAGGGAAACAAACATACATCAAAGCATGTTGGTATGGGTGATTTGACAAAGATTCTTTCTATTCAGACCTTCAATTTGGTTCATGAATTGCTAAATCATCCGACATGGTCTAGAAAGCATTTTGTAGATCCTATTCAGAATATTAATAAGTGTTAATTAGTTTGAAAGCCCCATATGTAGTTGGGAAATCGAGCTTATCTTTAAACTTCTGAACTAGGTATAAAGTTACGAAGTTTGTGAATTTTCTTGACTCCCTAACAAACACATTTACAAATACTTTCAGTTTTCAAATCTCTATTGGTCCCTGACCGGCTTCAAGAATCAACAAGATACCCGACATGATTCTGCGACATCAACATATTGCAAATACATTTAAAATGACTAGTAGGTGAAACCGAATTCCATGACCTAGCAACATCCTTTGTGCTTGTGTAACTGTACAAAACGGGGAGGCCATAAAGTGTTTCTTCATCTCAAGAAGTCAGATCTTTAAGCGGGTTTGGTGTTGCTTTCAAGGATGTCCTCCCAGATGGCAAAATGGTGGGATGTAAAGCATATGTTTTGCAAATAGAAACAAGGAGATCATGAATTTCTGAATGAAGAAGCTATGATCTTTGCAATCTAACATCCCGATCTAGTAGGATATGGCTGTCTGTTTCAGTTCTAGATGTTGCTAAAAGCTGCCTCTCAGTGAAGTATTAATAAAACAGACAATTCCATACCTAGCTTGTGGAGAGGAGGTTGTGATGAATATCCTTTGAATAAGATGACATTTAGAGAATTATGTGCTTGAGTGATGCAAATTGCAAGCGTAATTAATGCAGTATTCGAAAAGGGGTGATGCAGTTGCAATAGATGTTATGAATCTAACCTAGATAATCTATAGGTCTAATGGTACAGATCGTACCTAGGCTCTTCTATTTATATATTCTTAATAAATGGCATTCAACATAATTTATATGTTCTCTATAGATGCCAGCGATCTGTAGGTAATTATCTTAGTTTGTTCCTGACTAATCTTAGTTAGACATAACTAATATTTGCATTAAGATCGCTGGCTTAGGGTTAACTAATTTATTAGTTATGTGCCAAGGGTCATGTCCCTTGAGGGACATACCCTCCAAAAGAATGTATAGACAGGTTGAGAATGTAGTTTGGAGAGACACAGATACAATACAGTCTGATTTTCAAGCATTCTTCTTCCCACGGATGCATAGCAGCGATTTTCAAATCACACAAGTTTGTGCATAGAAGTCTGGACCTGCAGTTGTCATAAATATATCCGCCTTAAAAGATCTAAACATGCAAATTGTAGAAAGGATTATTCTCAGCAACTCTGAGTTTGCATCCAAGGCTCACGAATTTGCAGAACTGTACATGGTATCAGAGCCTTGTTATCAGATCAAGGGCTCTGCAAATTTTTAGTGATCAGATTTTTTTTATTTCAGTAGTTGTCTTCCATTTCCAATAGCATATACAATCAGGCCTGAGGATAGATTCGATGGGAAGGAACACTTTGAAGCATGGAAATTCAGAATCTTGATGATCCTTGAAGAAAATAATGTTAAACAGTTTGTTGATGGAGCATCCAAACAACCACCAGTTGAACCTCACAAATCCATATGGACCAATGGAAATAGAAAAGCCATTCAAATCATCTTGGATGGAGTTAAGAATGACATCATACCTATGCTTACAAAACACCAAACTGCCTACGATATGATGAATGCATTATGGAATGCATTTGAAGTAAATAATGCAACGAGGGTCCTTGCACTAAAAAGACAACTAAATCACATCTAGATAGAGAAAGGAGAATCAATAAACTCTTATTTCCTAAGAGTTGCTGGCATTAGAGATGAATTATCAAGCATAGGAACCATCATTAATGACACCGAATTAATGCTCATGGCCATAGATGGATTGCTAGAATCATGGGAAACATCCACACAAGGTATAAGTGCTAGAGATCAACTTCCGGACTTTAATAGACTCCAGAATGATTGTCTTCAGGAAGAGTCAAGAAAACTAAAGAAAGGAGGAAAACCAAAAGTGGAAGATGAAGAACTTCATGTTCTTGATGCCAATTCTTATAAAGGCAAGAAAAAACACTTAAAGAAGAAAAAGGGAAATCAAAAGAATGGAAAGCCCGAAAAAGATCTTTCTAAAATAAAGTGTTTCAAATGTGAAAAATTTGGACACTATAGATCAAATTGTTTGGAAAACTCCAAACAACAGGCAAATTGTACAAATGTTATTAGAGAAGAAGAAATTTATGACCCTGAGAACTGTGATTTGTATTCCTATCTATCAAATGAAATCTCAAATAAGGCATGGGTAATTGATAGTGGATCCTCCAGACATATAACGGGATACAAAGAAACTCTAGATTCCTTGTCAGAGAAAGTTAATGGTGAAGTTACTATTGGTGATAACTCTGCACACTTAGTTGAAAGAATTGGTAGCTGCACTTTGAAGCTAAAGATAGGAAATACTCTTCTTCTTAAAGATGTACTATATGTACTGGGGATTAAAAGAAACCTAATCTCAATTATAGCATTAGAAGATGATGGACACAATGATGCATTCGTGGATGGCAAAGTATTAACTTGGGCTAAGAACTCTTCCATCAAGAAAGCTAAAGTAATTGGTCAAAGAAAGGGATATTTGTATGAACTGAATATAGAACCCAGTAGATCCATTCAAGCCTAGTTCACGAAGCAGAAGATTCAAATGAAATATGGCACAGAAGATTAGGGCATCTAAACTTTAAAATCTTATCAATGATGGAAAAGATGGTTACCGGATTACCTAAATTAAATAAAGATCACCCTAGTATTTGTAAAGGGTGTGCTCTGGGTAAAAGTACTAGAAGTCCCTTTCATGATAGTACTAGGAAAACAAATAATGTACTTGAGTTAATTCATTCAGATTTATGTGGACCTATGTCCGTTCCCTCTCTTGGAGGATTCTGGTATTATATCTTGTTCATAGATGACTTCTCTAGGAAAACATGGATCTATTTTTTAAAATGCAAGGAATCAGAAGAAATTCTACAAAGATTTAAAGAATTCAAAGCATTAACTGAAATTTTTTCAGGACATAAAATCGAAATCCTTAGAACAGATAATGGAGGAGAATATACCTCAGACTTATTTAAAAGGTTTTGTAAAGAATCAGGGATCAAGAGGGAGTATACTGTTCCTTATAACCCAAAACAAAATGGGGTAGCTGAAAGAAAGAATAGGACAATTATAGAAGCTGCTAGGGCTATGATTTTTGACCAAAATCTAGAATACTATCTTTGGGCAGAAGCCTCTTGTACTGCTATATATATTCAAAATAGAAGCCCTCACTCCTATCTTAACGATAAAACCCCTGAAGAAGTATTTACTAAAGTAAAACCCAATATAAGTCATCTCAAATTTTTTGGATGTCCTGTATACATTCATGTTCCAAAAGAAAAGAGAACCAAATTAGAACCATTTGGGAGGAAAGGTATCTTTGTAGGGTATAGTGAAACTTCTAAAGCATATAGAATCTTCATACCTGGACATAAAACTATTGAATTTAGCAGAGATGTAATCTTTGAGGAAGATCTTGCATTCAAAAGAGCCCTAAGTTCCAATGAACCTTCTCCTTTATCAAATTCTGAAAGAACTAGTGAATCTGAATCCCAGAAGGACGACCTAGAAGAGGTCGAAAATGAAAATATGAACCTTGAGGAAAATTCAAAGAAAAGACCACTTTGGGCCATAAAAACAGTTGAAGCAGCTCAAGATTTTGCTGCACCTTCAGGATCAGTCAGAGAAAGTAAAAGACTTAAAAGATTCTTTGGTTATACAGCAAATATGATTGATTTATCCAAAACAGAGCCAACCAATCCTTCTAATGCTATTAAACATCTAGCCTAGAAAGAGGCTATGACAGAAGAATATCAATCAATTATGAAAAATGATCTTTGGGAAATAGTTCCAAGGCCAAAAGGAAATTCCATTGTTTCTTCCAAATGGATATTCAAAATAAAGTATGCTGCTGATGGAAGTATTGAGAAATATAAAGCCAAATTTGTAGTCAGAAGTTTTTTTCAAAAAGAAGGGATTGATTATGAAGAAACCTTTGCTCCTGTTGCTAGATATACTACCGTTCGAGCTGTCTTAGCAATTGCCGCATCTAAGGGATGGAAGATACATTAGATGGATGTAAAGACGACATTTCTCAATGGAAAGATTTTAGAAGAAGTCTATCTGAAGCAACCAGAAGGATTTGAAACCCATGATCCTAACGCCTTTGTTTGCAGACTCAAGAAAGCTCTTTATGGGCTTAAACGGGCTCCCAGGGCATGGTATGAAAGGATTGATAAATATCTCACCGGCTTCGGATTCTCTAAGAATGAAGCCGATCCAAACTTATATTATAAAAGAGATAAAGATGGTATGGTAATATTGATATTGTATGTTGATGATTTATTAATCATAGGTGATGATCATCTTATAGATCAATGCAAGAAAGATCTAACGAGAGAATTCGAGATGAAAGACTTGGGTCTTCTCTATTACTTCCTAGGATTGGAAGTACGACAGAATGCTGATAGTATCATACTGAATCAATGGAAGTACACTTCAAATATCTTGAAGAAATTTGGAATGTGGAACTGCAAGTCCATGTCTTCTCCAATGGAGACCAATTTGCATAAACTTAAAGAAGCAGCTACAGAATCACTTCCAATAGATTCTACTCTCTATAGGCAGATGATTGGGTCCCTGATGTACCTAGTAAATACAAGACCTAATATTTGCTATGCTGTTCATGCCTTAAGTCAATTATGTGTGAACCTAAGGAGATTCACCTAGTTGCTGTTAAACACATTATGAGATACTTACAAGGCACTCTTAATTATGGACTCAAATATGAGAAAGTTGCTTTAGACTTGCATGGATTCACCAACTCAGATTGGGGTGGAAGTGTTAAAGACAAGAAAAGCACTTCAGGATGCTGTTTTAGTTTAGGATCAGCTATGATTTCATGGATATGTAGAAAGTAGTCTTTAGTAGCTCAGAGCTGCACA
Organism: Cupressus sempervirens; assembly: GCA_028749045.1. NCBI lineage: Eukaryota > Viridiplantae > Streptophyta > Pinopsida > Cupressales > Cupressaceae > Cupressus > Cupressus sempervirens. The sequence continues at coordinate 646,943,534 of CM053784.1, read as the reverse complement.
GAAGCCGAATACATTCCAGCAGCAATGGCCTTTCGAGAAGTAGTATAGCTGAGAAAGTTACTTGTGGGGTTATTTGGGCAAGCTATGAATCCTACAATTATTCATTGCGATAATCAGAGTTCCATCAAGCCCTCAGTGAATCCAGTTTTCCATGATAGATCCAAGCATATTGAAATTCCTTACCATTATGTAAGAGATATGGTAGACAGGAATTCTGTTAAATTGGAATACATTTGTACTGCAGATCAGACAGCAGACATACTCACCAAACCTCTATCTAGAGTAAAGATAGAACATTTCAGAAAGAGACTTGGTATGGTTGAGTTGTAATTCATTTGTACTCTTTTGATTATTAATAAAATAATAAATTTTATTTTTTTAGGCTATTGACTGTTATGGGCTCCACCATGCGTAATCATTATTTAAGAGGTGATGATCTCTTAGATAATGTACTATACAGTAGATTTTACTGTAAAATCCAGTTGAGTTTTAGATTGTTTTGTGACATTGACATTGCTATGTTCATGGGTCACAAATTGGATAAAGGAAGTTTTTCTTTTAGGTTTATCCTGTATTCTGGTAGATCTTAAACTTAGGATTTCGTTGTGATATAGAAATACCAGTTTCTATGAGTCACAGCATGTGTCTTATCACTAGTAGTAGTGATTTGTCATATCACAGTTATAGTAATATGACTTTATATCATGTGTTCTATGATACCACATACTAAGAAGAGATAGACATATATAGAGTATTAATTCTTGCTCAAACATCCGTAATGATGTTGCTAGATATATCTCTCTGTAGGATTATCAGGTTAAGAGGGAGTGTTACGAATCTAACCTAGATAATCTACAGGTCTAATGGTACAGATCGTACCTAGGCTCTTCTATTTATATATTCTTAATAAATGGCATTCAACATAATTTATATGTTCTCTATAGGTGCCAGCAATCTGTAGGTAATTATCTTAGTTTGTTCCTGACTAATCTTAGTTAGACATAACTAATATTTGCATTAAGATCGCTGGCTTAGGGTTAACTAATTTATTAGTTATATGCCAAGGGTTATGTCCCTTGAGGGACAAACCCTCTAGAAGAATATATAGACGGGTTGAGAATGTAGTTTGGAGACACACAGATACAATACAGTCTGATCTTCAAGCATTCTTCTTCCCACGGATTCATAGCAGCGATTTTCAAATCACACAAGTTTGTGCATAGAAGTCTGGACCTGCAGTTGTCATAAATATATCTGCCTTAAAAGATCTGAACATACGAATTGTAGAAAGGATTATTCTCAGCAACTCTGAGTTTGCATCCAAGGCTCACGAATTTGCAGAACTGTACAATAGATATGCCTATAACTGTAAGTGCAGTGGCCATATGCCCGACACTGACTGGTCCTTACTGGTGATACAAAATCTAAATTTTGGTGTTGCCTGAAGCTTAATTGATTAGAGGGTCAGATGTCAGAACACATGGATGCAATGAATCATACAATGCTATTTCTGAAGTTGCTGCCCAAAATGGAGAATTTCAATTTGTATTTGGTTTTGTTAATAGATTTTGGGCAACTCCACTGGGGAAAGAAATCAAAGTGTTGCTGCTATATTTCCTCAGAAAACTGAAGGTGACTCCCCTAGAATGAAGATTGACGACTTTGTGTTTTAGTAGATCTCTTTCGTAGAAGAATTCCACTTTATCTTATTGATCTGGTTTTAGCCTGGTCATGGGGAGCTCCAATTAGACCCTTGGCTTTGCCCCAATTCACAGCCTTGCCTAAAAGATCAAAAAGATATTTTCCAAAGATTGTTGGAGATAAGACTCAAGAACTTGATGACCATATTAAGGCATTTATTGTTGCCTATGGAATCCTTGGAGTTCATGAAGAAGATGTGTTTGTGTGATTGTTTGTTGAAAGCCTCATTAGAAGCATTGCAAGATGGCTTTAAAATTTAGAGTATGGATGTATTACCAACTGGGACACTTGAAAGGTAAGGTTTAAACCCATGGTTGATACATATGGATTGTTGCTTAATCTCTTTCAAATGCAAAATAAGGAGGATGAATCTATTAGAGATTTTGTTGGAAGATTCAATTGATGTTTTGGAAAGATTTCCCAAGATTATCAACCAACTAGAAATAATCAGTTATGTGTATTCATTACTGCATTACATCCTGAAGTTAAATTTCTATTGAAATGTAAAATGGTGCAAAATCGGGAAGATGCACAAAAAGAAGCTGTTGAAATAGAAGATGATATGATTATAACTACAAAGAAATGCATGAGTGGATGCACCACAAACGATCCAGAGCCTAAATTCCTCATCCACCATCAAAACTTTTATCCATAAAAAGTTCATGCAAAAGAATCTTGTGGAGCACAGCCAACGCCTTCTATATCCTCTAGTCAAAACCTTATAGTTTTAACGAAACAAATTTCCAAACATCTTCAGTAATTAAGGCCTGCACCTTCGATGTGCAGGAATTTATTGTCTACATGTTGATGAAACTGACCCCTTTGGAAATGCAAATACTCTTTTCACTCAATTGGAAGAGTCAGCGACTTACCCAGCTTCGATCTCTCTTGAACAAACTTTTGATAGCTTGTATAACGAGGACTCGATCAAAACTTTCCTAGAGAACTCTTCTTCAGGTTTTGAATCATTCACATTTAAAATTTCAGATGCAATTTGAATAGAAGATTTTTACCAAGTAAGCATGAGAAACCAGCACAGAGAAGAAATGTGTAGTTGTGGGCAGCTAGAGGGTGTCTCTCACACTGGTACATAAATGGATTAAGAACCGTATCAATTCATTTGCAGGCATAATGTTGAAGAACTGTTGCAGCCTGAGTTTTTGAAAAATCATAAAGGTGCTAGAAAACCAATTGAAGACAATGAACCATCCACCACCTATACAATATCTCACATGCAATCTGATTTTGAGACATTCAAATTTGGTGATGAAAGTTTTAGAGGCAAGCTGTTTTTAGAAGAGTAAAGCGGTCACCCGATACTGGAATCTTTTCATTTTGAAGGTGACTTACCGATCTTCACACAGTTCGATTGGTAATGTTTTCCTTAATGCTTGTTCTCAGTTTGAGTTATGCATTTGAATTCCTTGCATTAAGTGGAGCTATGGACATCAATTTATATTTTATTCTTACAATGCAAGAGTGGATAACATGAGTTCTGTTTGTTCCATCATGCTTGGGGCAGTAAAGACTAAAGAAACAGAAATTAACACAATGCCGTTGTATTATATGAGAATTGCCTTGTTTCACCATATCGTAGAAAATTATACACGAGGAGTACAGATTTCAGAATACTTCATCTTTATTGAAAATTAAAAAGAAGTAACAGGAGGTCCACACAAGATGTGGACATAGCCAACTCAATACAACATAAAGGGGGTGATGAAGTTCAAGTGACATAAAGAAAGTATGAGGAGAAATGAAAGAGTGCATATCCATTATTGCCTCAAAAGGTTGATGAGTTGATCTATGCTGCAGCTGGTCCAACCCTTTTCCTAGCTCCCAAGTGTGCCTGCAAAATGGTAAAACATATGTTAGAGCTACGGATATAGACCTTTCATAAATCCTGTCACTAAAACTTTAGCATAACCATCATGGCGTACAAAGTTGGCTATGAGCAGAGCATGTGTGGAAGAGATGGAAAGGAAAGACACCAGAAAGAATCCATGTGCTTGTGTTTTAATTTAACATTTATTTTTTTATGTGCAAGGACAAGTTATGCAATGATCTAAATGGCACGTGGAGCAAAGTGTGGCTCCTACAAGGGTTGATCCCAGCATGCATGAGGAACTAAAATGCTGATGTAGATTACATACAAAGACGACCTATTAAAGGGACAAACCTTTTCAGTGTGAAACCTTCTAGCGTTGACAAGAGAATACAGATTTACAAGAGGGTCATCAAAGGGACATACATTCGCTGTGTGAAACCTTTTGGTCCTAATATTCACACATTAGTAAGCAATAAAGATATAATCATAGGCATAATCTGAAGGTAATCAGCCCACATTTCATAACAGAGAAAGGCAATACATGAAAAGAGCCAATATGATTAAAGCACAAGCATGAATACTGTTTGCCAGCAATGGAAAATGAACACCCTACAGACAACATTCACATTGGAGAAAATTGCAAAGAATAAATTCTGTGCTGTCATATTTTCTATAGGGACTTCTATCATCCTGTCATTTTGGTGACAGGAGGGTAGCTTCACAACGTTACAAGCTACAGAAGAAGCAGTGGGTACCACGAGGACTTAATAAAACATGAACGTAGAAGAACACGTATGCTATGTTCTAGTGATAGGAAATCTGCAATCAGTTAGTCAAATGCAGCATAACACAGCAATGGGATTAGTTTAATATCTTCTAGGAGGCAATTCAAGTATGGAAATAGCTGCCATTATGCCGTATCAATGAAGGGTTACAATGACAAATGATGTGTTGCTGTAGAAGAGTATGTGTGGATTTAACATAAATACTAAAGCACACTGAACCAAAAAGTGTTTACATGATGAATCAAAACAAGCATCTCAAAGACCCAAACTGCTATAGGAGGTTGACCCCTATCCGTTCACAATTTCTACAGGAAGTTAATGTTATGCTGTCAGAAATGCTACAGGAACAATATACAATTTGAATGTGACAGCCCATACAAGTGAAGCGACAGTCAAAACCTGTAAGTGAAAATTGATCTGCATAAATGATTGCAGCATGGAGTAAAATGCACAAATGATCTATAGGAAAATGATGAAAGGCACACTATTTAGCATCTACTCACATTGGGGTTTCGAAGAGAGACAAGCACGGGTCCCTGTTATTGCAGTGAAATACATAGTGTTGTGGGCATACGAAAGACAGAGTAAAGCACCACGGAGGTGGCAACCATGAATGGAAAGAAGTGTACATGAGAACCCATATCACATACCACCGTTGAGACCTTGAGGGAGAATAAAGGAAAATTCAGATGGAGCAGCTACTTACTTTGAGGGTTTAAACATGAAAGAAAGCAACACATAGCTGAGGGTCCCTTTTTTTTCCAAAGAGAGAAACTGACGGGGTTGAAGTATGTCAAGAGAAACTTAAAATACAGAGATGCCTGGTATTTCTACAGTGGTAAATAAGCTCTTTAATGCAGCCATAACCCATACAGTAAAGTACGAATCTTAGTGACACATCCAAAAATGTATGCATGCCACAGGAAGAGGTGGACATGCAGACATGGTTGCCATTGAAAACATATCTTGTGCGGAGATTAAACAAAAAATGGAAGTATGACATCTCATTCAAAATCAAACAGTCTAAAAACCAATGAGAATGTTCTTGCCTGGCAGAGTTCAAAGTCCCCAATTATGCATTGAAGGCAAAGGCCCATGATCCGCAAAATAAAGCTATAGAAACACCATACGAACCCTCATATGGGTGATGCTACAACAGAGGCATAACGATGGGTCCAAAATGCTGTTTAGGGTCTCAACCCTATTTTACCATGGACCCCATACAGTTTCCCCTTTTCATTTTGTAGTGCTTCTTTGAAGTCTACAACAACCAATGTATTGGTTGAGTTATTTTCCACTCCCCATTTTTATTATGTTTTGATATTAATGTTTCATGCATTAATATATTCCCCCTTAGCATTTGCTCTTTAAGGCAATATTACTCATTATATGGACCCCATTTTTCATGTAATGAATATTATTGATATAAAATGCTAAAGTATGGGAGGTTATTGATCTTTTTTTTGCCAGGTCATGTTTATGGGGGACTTATTTCTGCCTTTTGTCAGTTCACCCTATTATTTCTGGAATGTTTTAAATGGTCCACGTTGACTAGGGGAGAAGTTTGACCCTATTTTTAACCCTCCACTTCCTATATGCTCAGACTGACTGTCTAATGGGTTGCATGAGATTCAGAGTTAAAAGACATTGTTGTTTCAATTTTTTTTCAGTTCTTGCTTTTCCTTCTATTGCAGCTCTCTTCTTGCAGAGAAATAATTGTCTTGTAACTCTGTGATGGTAATACAAAATTTTGCAGATTGGCTCCTTCATTTGAAAATCTAAGCGTTGTGATTTATCTGTCCTATCTAGTTTGATCAAAGATATGTTTATCAGCTTGGATTTGTTATGATTTTCCTAAATCCTTCGTTTCTTAGTTTATGCAAGTATTGTTATCAGACAAACATGTTCTAGTAAAGGTCATATGCTGTGTGTGATTCATATTTTTCTAGTTGTGAAGGCCTCTTATTCTTCCTTCTAGATTGACTTCAGCACCTTAATGGGAATTGCTCATGCACTGCATGCAGTTAGAGAGGTGGAGAAATCTAAGCTCTTGTTATTCTGTGGCTGTGAGTAAAGATCTGTAGAATGCAAACATGAATCTTTGGTGTATCACTATGTTATCTTAGCTCCAGTTTTATGCACTGTCTTCCCCTTTTCCCATCAAGTTCAAGTAAATCTTAAAGAGAACCAGCTCTCTCTGGAGGTCTATCCTCGCTCTAGGTGACCCACAACAGGTGAGTTAAATCCTATTTAGCTCTTAGGCACAACCTGTATTGGCAACAGTGACTACGCCAACTTTATCTCATAAGCTATCACATGAGATATGTAATAAAGAAGGAAATATTGAGATGGTGGGCAAGCTAATATCTGAAACAGGTCAATTTCATCATGTAAGTTTTGTGGGCAGATATCGAAAAGATTCAAATTCAAATAAGAATGTTCTTGCTGATTATTCTCACACTTTTTAAGAAGGATACCCCATTAAAGACTTAATCATATTAAAGATACTATTATTCATAGTGTAAATTTAGACCAACTAACACAACACAATGTCAACACATTATACTTGGTTTCATAAACTTATAACGTTGGGTGGATTTTTGGATTCAATAGAGCTTTTGCTAGACATCATTGTTGGATATTTCCTCATAGTGGTCAAGAGTTGGTAGTTGAGAATGATGCTTTTTCCTTGTGAGTCACTTTTTTGCATTGACAAATATTTATCTCAACGTGTCAATGGCTTTGCATGATTAATTTTGGGCATTTTCCAAGCTAGGGACTTTTGACCATGTATATATATTTAGGGAATTTTAGTGTGTTTTATTTAGTTTCCTTCTTTCCTTGTCCCAAGTTTTGGCTTGTTAGTTTTGGGTTTGTGCCCAATTCCCTTCCTCTCTTCTATAAACAGTACCCTATCTTCTGTTATTCTTGACTTTGTTGCTCAATGGACTTTAATGCTGGCCCATACAAGAGGTTTTCAGGATTCTCTGCAACCAATTTAGTCCTTGTCCCCTTTCAGAGTTTGTTGTTACCCAATTTTTGAAATGGACCTATTTAAAACTCTTTGATCCTGTTACTCTTTGTATGACAACCCCCGTGACTGGACTAATCTCCGTACTTTCATTCTAATATCTCCAAATGATTAGTGGAAAGAATCTGTTTATTGCCATGAAGATGCATGCTAATAAGAACTGTTGAAAGCATAAGTTCAGACTTCACATATACCACCAGAAGCCTTACATATATTACATGGCCTATTGCTAGTGCTACGCGCACAAAAGCATGGCCTCTCAATAAGATTTTTACGACATGGAATAATTTTGGTGGAAAGACTCTTGAAACCTTACAGCAAAAGCAATCGTTGCTATTGATGCCAAAATCCATAATCTTGGTCAGTGTTCTCATGATACTAAAATGTGCCTTCTAAAAGGAGTACTCCCCCATGAGACACAAGGATTGTAAGGACTGTATGAAATGATAGCTTCTTATATAGAACATACAACGTTGATGGAAACCCTGAACCCTAAAGCATATCCTTTGGATGATAACTAATGTAATTATTTTAGACTTATTGCAGCATACTTGCAACTGTGAACAACTTAAATCAAGGGGGTAATGAAGCTATCAAGACTCCAAGCAAAGGAAATGCAAAGCTCGTTATTATGGCTCTTGAGATCATTCTTCATTCATCATTATTTGATGAAGATAAGAACACACCATATGTACCATCAAGACAAGCATTAGACTCTGCAAGTGGTGTCACTCTTTGTATCATTTCTTGCTCTATAAAAGTAACATCCAACAATGTGGAGATGTCACTGGGAAGCTTCTTATCTGATGTAGTTTTATGTGCTCTATGACAATATCACTAGTAGTATAATTGCTTTGATGCAAGTGGTAGATAAGAATCCGAATGAAGGGTTCCATTTCAAATTTGACACTTCACAAGTGTGACTTCCATCGTACGACACCTTCAGCCCACAACACTTTCACTACACAACCCTTCACTTCCATCGCAGGATACTTCGCCCATACAGGGCGACTCCACCCGTATGACTCACACCGTATGTCACTTGGCACTTTGTAGTCGATAGGTGACACTCGATACTTGGCTGTTAACACTTTGCACTTGGCACCCGACACTCGGTACTCGACACTTGGCGTTTGGCACTTGGAACTAGTTAGTTGATTGTCGACAGTTGGCACTTGGTAGTCAACAGTTGATAGGTCACACCCAACACTTAGCGCTTGACACTTAGCACTCTCAGATGTGACAAACTTTGTAATGTGGCGATTTGATCTTCGTCAGAGTAGTAGCACAAAATAGTATAGCTAATAATATTATGTGGAGCTATGGATTAACATAGGAATAAATGAGTCATTGTCATCGAAGTAATTGTATTCAAATAATATCTTTTATTTCATTAATCTGACAATGAGGTATAAAGTGAAATATTAGAAATGGTATCTCCAATGACAGACTAGGGTGGTTGCTAACCATCAAAGCTGTGATTACAAAATAGGGAGGATCTTGCACCTCTGAAATTGTAACAATATGAAACACCAACTAGAATTCACGAATACAAAGAAAACATCAAATTCACCATGACTTCCTAGAATGCCAAACATGACCTTATAAAGATCTCTAGGAAGTTTCTCAAAGGGAATAGCTGACATTATTTATTATTTTTTATAACTTGGTCCCCACTTAATTTATTAAATTCAAGGTCCTTTAGAATATTATTTAAATGTTGGAACCTCTTAACTAATTAAAATTATTAAGTAGCTTTACTAAAAATTTGGGGACAAAACAAATCCTTGCCCCCTAAAGATGGCTTGCCCTGAAGCAATGCATCATCAAATTGTTTTCCTACTGTGAAGCTCTAGGGTTTCCCAAACCAGGTGCGAACATCCATGGCCTTATCCGCTGAAATCTCCATGTCCCATGATCATGTGGACACACTTGGAAGTAAGGTAGAAGAGTAAATCTCCATCAAGCTTTAGCTGCTCCACTTTGATATAAAAGTTGCCTTGCTCGAAGTCGTCAAGGTCCCAATGAAGCCAATTATCAAACACAATGATACCTGAATTCCAAGCTATTATACCATCACACCAATCAATCACTTCTTGAAAATGATGATTTGGAATATCAAAACTCATCTCAACTTGTTCGTCCCATGTAGATGCCTCTCTTTTTGAATAGCAATGATTATGTCTGCCACATATTCTACAGAAGGAAGAACTCCATACTCAACAAATTGTAGAGCTTGCCCATGAAGAGGGTCATTGGTAGTGCCTTCATCTCCATGCAGTTGAGTGATCAATGTTGGCTTGGCGGGCTGCATGAAAGTACCCTCTTCAACCTTCTTGTTGTTATGCAGGCTTAGGTTTTCTCCACTTGTAGGTGTAGTGGAAAATCCTTGCATATTCTCATGTGGCTCTTCATCTTCCTCATTACTCTTATTACCCTCACCAACTTCCTTAGCCGTGTACAAGTGAAACTTCAAATTTTCTTTAGAATGCTTGAATAAGTTATCGACCAATCTACATGTTGCAATAGAAGGGATGCATTGTTGCTTATGAATAGCCCACAACATAGTAATGATAGGTTGGGATATTACATCCATCCCCTCAATACGTGAAATCATAATACTCTCCACAATAGAGAAAATCTTATTAGTGACCAAAATATGAGGAAACATATCGTGGATCAAGTCTTGCAATCCTAGATTGAAGAGTAGGTTACATTGATTTTTGCACACATCTCTAGTATTGTATATCCCCTAGCAAATGGATCACTATTGATGTCATCAAGCCTCTTAAAGCTTTCAATAATTAAGTGCAATCTCTCTGTCATTGTGTCATCATCATACGATACTTCAGGAGTTGAGATTCTCAAAATCTCACTTAGATACATTGTAGTTGCTAGCTTAATTTCCTTGTCATGGTGTCTCAACAAATTGGGTTGTCTTAAGGCGATCTCAGTCAGAGAAAGGAGCTTCTATATAAATCCTAAAGGTGGCTGGTTCACCTTACTGAAACATGCTTCAATATCTAATGGAGTATCAACATCATCATTGACCTCTTTGCCAATCTTTGGTGGTGCATTTAACCACCATTGTCCATCACCGGGCACTATAATTAGTATTCAAACCATAATCTCTCAATCTCCTTGACAAGATGGCAAGATCACTAGCTTTGATACCATTGTAGTGTTTCTGTTTCAGACTTGGCTCTTCACTAGTGCGACTTCCTGTGTACACCACCTTCACCCCGCAACACGTTCACGTCACAACCCTTCACTTCCACTGCACAATACTCCATCCATACAAGGCAATGCCTCTTGTACAAATATACCCTGTACAACTAACTTCTACTTGTATGGCACCGCTCCACATGTATGACTCATATCGTATGACTCACTTGTCACTTGGCACTTCTCAATCAGTAATTGACACTTAGCATTTAACACCTGGCACTTGGTGCTTGGCAGTCAACACTAAGTACTTGGCAGTTGGAAGTTGACAATCGACACTCAAGACTTTGTGCTTGGCAGTCAAAACTTGGCACTTTGTAACATACAAATTTTTCCAATTTTAAAAAATAGATTATTTTTACCAAGGGTTAAGTCCCAAGTGACTGCCCTATACTATAAATATATAAAACAGATTTGTGCCTTAGAATTTCTAATTGTTAAATGATCACATAGAGAAAAAGAGCATGGTTCTACATCAAGCAAAGATTGTCTTGATAATGGCTACAGCTAAAAGTAACGTATTCTAGCTTATGTTCAATCATTTGAAAAGAATTGAAAATCATATTCTCAACATTTATAATCATTTGAAAGAAAATGATAATTCTAATCTAAGCCATTTATATTTATTTGAAAAGAACTAGAAATGAATTCTATGCTGATAATTAACAGGGGCAAGATAAGAAATCAGATTTACATGTAATTGAAATATCTACTGCTGTGCTGATCAAGCCTCAGCTTTCGGAGAAAAGGAGAAGCATTTACTTAGGCTTAACCTCCCAACCATGGACCTTATATTATCCCCACACAATCTAAGAAAGAAAGACCCTTTCTACCTCAGGTTAGGCTTGGGGCACTAAAGCCCAACCAGTCGAGCTTAATGGTGTTTAGAGTATCCGTTTAGCAATAGGCAAACATGCCTACGTAGCTGGCACCACAGACATCTTGTGATCAAAATAGGCAAGCATGCCTCTAATCAACCTTGGCCAAGGATTTAGATGGGCATTAAATACCCAATCACCACCACTCGACTTGACAATAGAGTAAAATTGGACAATCATGAGTTGACTTGATTTTTAATAACCTCTTAAAAATTAAATATTCGTGTATGAAAGTTCTAATCATGTTTTTTCTTTCCTTTGCAAGAATCCTCTCCTCTCCACCCACTATCATTGACTTCACTAGCCTTGGGTGAGTCCTCGGAGACTATCTCATCATATTGAGATCCTTATCACATGTTTTCTTTGAATAAATTTTATAGCTGGTATACAACGACTACTAGCCTGTATATCAGTATATCATAATTTGAAATCAGATTCTGTATCAGAATTCTCATAAAGAAAATAATTCGAGTATAGGAGAAGAAATGTATGAGATCCCTATGGTTATTGGACTCGCATAACGAGCCCAGGATTCAAAGTCAGATTTAATATCATGCTTAGTAGTCGTGTTTCTAATGCAGCCGAAAACAAATTATAATAGCAATGACGCCAAAATGGAAAATTTAGAATGGAGTGAATTCCATAACCTGAAGTGAAATATGTCAATGGTCGATTTGAAATCGGCTCAATAAGATACCACTACCATGAGGCTCTGACGGCCCAAGTTGCTAGTGAGAATGTGAAAAAAGAGAATAAAAAAGAAGTAGAAGGTAATTTGCAGCGTTAGTTGGTTTGAAGTTATGCACAAAATAGAATACCATCTTTGTTCATCTGCAACCGTGGAATCTTATAGCTCCGACTCAGTACCATGAGATCAGTTTCCAAGGGCATCAGTTTTTAAAAGTTCATCGTTACAAAAGATGAATGCCAACTTGAGATGGCCGCTTCTCATCGAGAGGAAATTATAAAGTTCATATTTTCCAAAGGTTTCTTTTCTTTTATGATATTATATATATATGTATATATAATTTAAATATAAGGTGTAATCATGCTATTTTGTTATATGTATAATTGTACCTATATGGTACATCTATATACTTGTGTGATTTAGAGAATATATGGTTTATTTCTAACATCATATTCCCTTTGTATATGCATGTGTATATATATACATATATTAATAAGTATGATTTATAGATATCATCTGAGTATCATGGTGACATCATATATATATATATACATATATATATATATATACATATATATATATACATACATATATATATATATATATATATATATATATATATATATATATATATATATATATATATATATATATATATATAACTCATAATGATAATATTGCCAGTGTCTCAGAACAACAGAGAGCTAATTGTTCTAAACAAGAAATTTAGATGTTTACTAATTTTAAATGTTTGACCAAGTAGCTCATGATTCTCCAATTGTGTACTCTATTGTGAATTTGCGAAATCCTTATCAAGGTAGCTAGAGATCATACTTGACAATCGAACGATGGACTAGGATAGTGCCTCATTCCTTGAATCCCGTTTAAAAAGGCTTTCTCCTCTTCGTCTGCTCCTGCAACGACCAGTGCAACATTTCCACAGTAACAACGAGTTCTTCCATTTAAATCAACATTTAGAATATATTAACTGATAATTGTAACAATGTTTAGCTATCATTATCAATAAATAAGTAGACATGATAAATAGTTAACCGATTTCCTATACACAAGATTATAACAAATCAATTTCACATGAAATAAACAGTTAACTATAATTTCCCCTTTCACATGATCATGACATTTGATAGTTTTAACTAATCATCGCAATGACTATAAACTTATTTTAATTAGGTAAAAAATTTGGGATGTAACCCACTTGGTATTTGGTACTTGGCAATCGTCAATTAGTTGTTGACAATCAATATTGGACACTTGGCGCTTGGCATTTGGCAATCGACAATCCAAACTCGGCACTTGTCACCCAATACTCGACACTCGACACTCAACACTCGACACTTAGCACTTGGTACTCTTGAATGTGACAAACTTCGCAATGTGGCGGTAGATCTTGGTCAGAGTAGTAGCATAGAATAGTATAGCCAATAATATTTTTTTAGAGCAATGGATTAACAGAGGAATAAATGATTTATTACTACCAAAGTAATTGTATTCAAATAATACCTTTGTTTTCATCAATCTAACAATGATGTACAAAGTGAAATATCGAAATGATATCTCCAATGACAGACTAAGATGGCGACTAACCATTGAAATTGTGATTATATAATAGGGAGGATTTTGCACCTCCGAAACTACATCGGTATAAGACTCCAATTGGAAGTTGCGAATACAAAGAAAACATCAAACTCAACATGACTTTCTACAATGCCAAACATGGCCTTATAAAGATCTCCTATAAGTTTCTCTAAGGGCTATAAAATAGTTGACATACTTTTTAAATTATTTTATAACTTGGGCCCCCCTTTATTAATTAACTAAAGTCCTTTATAATATGATTTAAATTTTGGAACTACTTAATTAGTTAATTTGATTCAATTGCTTTACTAAGTATTTGGGGAGTTACACAGAACCTCGACAACCCTTGCTAATATCCTTAATGTCCAAAACAAGGTGAGAGTTTTTGGAACAGAAAATGAACATACATCAGAATATATTGGTATGGGTGATTTGACAAAGATTTTTTATACTGGGAACTTCAATTTGGTTAATGAATTGCTAAATCAATTGACATGATCTACAAAGCATTTTGCAAAACCAACTCAGACTATTAAGAAGTGTTCATCGGTTTTAAAACCCAGTATAGAGCCATGAAATCAGGCTAATCTTTAAACTTCCGAATCAAATGTAAAGTTAAAAAGTTTGTGAACTCCCCCCTCGACAAAAGCATTGACAAATGAATTTATTGAAAAGAATATTCAGAGCTGGTGATTTCAGTTTTCAAATCAGTGTCATTCCTTGAGTGGATTGAAGAATCATCAAGATGCCCATCATGATTTTGCGGCATCAACATATTGAAAATCCATTATAAAATGCCTGATATGTGAAATTGAATTACACGAACTTGGCAACATCCTATGTGCCTATGTAACATGCACAAAATCGAGAGGTCATAATAGTGTTTCTTCATCTCAAGAAGTCGGATCTTTAAGCAGGTTTAGTGTCGCACTTTCAAGGGTGTCCTAGATGGGAAAATGGTGGGTTGTAAAGCACATGCTTTCCAAATTGAGACAAGGAGATCATGAATTTCTAAATGAAACTATGATCTCTGCAATGTAACATCCCAACCTAGTCGGATATGGCTTCCTGTTAGATTTCTAGATGTCACTAAAAGCTGCCTCTCAACAAAGGAAAGTATTAATAAAATAGACAGCACCATACCTAGTGTGTGGAGAGAAGGTGGTCATGATGAATATCCTCTAAATAAGATGACATTTAGAGAATTACCTGCTTGAGTAATGTGAATCACAAATGTACTTGATGCAGTAATTGAGAAGGGGTGATGTAGTTGCAATAGATATACGTATGACTCTAAATGCAGTGGTCATATACTCGATACGGGCCTTTGCATGTGATACAAAATCTATATTTGGGTGTTGCCCAAAGCCTAATTAATTAGAGGGTCAAATGTCAGAGTACATGGATGCAATGGAGCATACAATGCTATTTTTGAAGTTTCAACCCCAAATAAAGAATTTCTATTTGTATTGGGTTATGATAATTTCTATATATATTTGGGATGTGATTTTCATGGCAAAATGTTCTAGAGCTGAACTTGAAATTAAGTGTAGGCTTTGGTGGTGGAGGCAACGAGTGGTGATGGAATAGTAATGTTGTCTGAATATAAGAGAACATTTGCAAGTGTTAAACTGTCTAATGTTAATGGCACCATTACCCATGTCACACAAGAAGAAGGTTATACCAGTGAACCCAAACAAAGCCACAGAAGGCCAAATATCACGACCACCAATTACTCTTATACGAAGTATATATCTTAACAATAAGGAAAAACTGCAGGTAATATTCTCAGTATAGAAGTTGGAGATGAATTCAACTATAGGATTGAACTAGTGATTGATGATCCTCATGGGTAGTCTTAGTAGAGGACTGATTACATTCACAAGAATCATGTCCCCAAAGGTTCTTCATGAAATGGTTGATACCAATAGACATTTGCATATACTTCATCAGCCAATGGCATGCAGGGTGTCTCTGTACTGAAGTTGGAAAGAAACTAGATAAAAAGTGGATAGGAATAGCAAAACTATTATTAGTTTGTAACCATAGTAACATGAAGATGCTGACACTCCCTTTTTTCCCCACGTCTCAGATTCGGGGACGCATTGGGGACTTAGAGACTGCACCCCCGTCCCAATGGTGCCACCAAATTCCACCATCTCTGCAGAGGATGGGGGGACACCCCAATGTTGACTATTTGTTGAATAGACTATTTATGTTCAATGTTCGATATTCTCACCGGAGGTAGTCTTTTAAATAGGGAATTGAAACACAATAAGGATAAATTACCCGAATTTCAGAGCCTATGCTTGGAAAGAAGAAAAATCTGATGATTTTAATATTGTAAAGGGGGGGAGAAACATGATCTTTTGTATAGAAATAAAGATCTTGAAACTCTCTGAGTTTGTCTAGGAAATAAAGGGAACTTTTGAAACTTTACTTTCATTTGTATTTCTTTATGATTGTCATTTTCCTATGTCAATTGCAATTAGTCGTGGATGATTTCATCTGTTACAGTTGGTCATGGTGTGATTATTTTTTGAATCATTCTCAAGTATTCATGTAATCTGAAGAGAATTACTGTTAGTTTCCTGATCACTTCTTGTGGGTTTTGAGTGGATGAACTTTGTGCAATTCATTTTTGTTTCCCTTCCATTTCAAGTCTATATTCACGTCTACAACATGGCTATGCTTAGATGTTAGTTTACCTATTTTTCTTTCCTGTCAAAAGCATATTCAGAAAACCCCTAATCACATCAGAGAGAATTGTACCTCTAAATTCAGAGGAAGATATCCCATCAATGGAGAGCTCTCAAATTGTTGGTTTCTAATTTGTCTTTAAGTATGGGCACAAGGAGTTATTTTGGAAAGACAAATCTGTAAACTAATATATGACATGTAAATTATCACGTGATTGAGCTCAAAATTTCCAACTTCAATAAAAACTAATAAAAACTTTAAACAAATAAAAACCAATAAAATTAAACAAAATGTAAATTAAAAACACTAAAATTTAAGGACAAAAAGTCTAGAAAGCAAAAATATTAACAAAATCAAATGACTTATGAAATGAATGTCGAATTTTCAATTAAATTTTGTGGGGTTGCCATTAATTTCCCTTGAACGAAATTTATGACGTGTATTTTGGGATATATTAAATTGGCACCAAGAGGGTGAAACCCAAAATACAAAAAGTTTACATATACTCAGAAATGCCCAAAAAAAAGCCCTTCTTGAAGGTTATCCTAGATCTAGAGCTCAAACTTGTCGACGTCTTCTATCTCCAGCTTGGGAAAACCACTTGGCACCAGAGGGAGAGCTACAACTTTATGTATATAAAGTTGTAAGAATTGTACCAACTTCACCGATTTTGGGATTAAACAAATGGCCACATGGCAAATTCAAACCCCAAACCTGAACTGAGAACAGAGCTTTGAATTCATTTTTATCAGGTATGTATTCTGTAAAATATTAGGACTCACTCCCTGCCTCATCCAGATGGGCTGCTTTATTATGTTACAATTTACGTGCAGCACAATTGATTCCCAATGGAGTTTAAATCCTGGTCATCATTACGTCAATTACTTTGGTTTACCTTTAGCCCATGATGGTTTTGAAGTCTTATTTTACTTCTTGCTATACTAAACTAGCAATCTGCAACCTGACTTAATTGTAACTTCCAATCTAGTTTGGCAATTATGCATCTTGGTTCTTATATCATTTAAGAAGAACAGTAAAGGTAACAGGTATCACTGATGCAAGATCTTCTTTTAGAAGAGTCTTGCATTTGCATGCAAGGGTTTTATTTAAAAATGTCAATTGTAGGCACAATATTCTGTTCCCTAAAAGGCAAAGGGTTGTAGTTTCTGATCTCAATTGTGTGCGTGCATGTGTGCCCACTGTATGAATCTCCTTTCTTGTTTTAGGTTCTTGACAAAATATCAGAGATGGAACAGATAAGAGTTATTGCTCTCTTTATTTCAGTATGTTTGTTGTCTAATATATCACAATGCTTGTCTAAGATTTCTGTGTTAATACCATCTGAGTTTGTTTACGGTTACTTGGTTAACTTTTGAGTTTAAAACAGTTTCGCATATTTTGTGACTTCTACAAAGAATTGGAACATTTTCTTCATGTTTGGAGAGATCCAACATCTCAAATAAAGGTGCTGACTTTGCATGAATGATTTTGAAAATTAAAACATTCTCACTATAAATGTTAAGTCTTGATGCCTTATTTGTTTTGAAATATGTTTTTTGTTGGTCTATAAAAAACCTTTTGGTGAAGGTCTGCTGTATTCGTTACAGATGCCAGCAAGGACATGTTTTTTCTGCATGAATTTAACATTGTTTTGTTGTTTCCTTCAGTGTTTGTAAAAAAGTCATGCTCACAAGTTCTGCATATTTGTATTGTAAATTTCCTTAGGACCCAGAGTGGAGACAAGCAGTTACGGCAGCTGGTTCTGGCTGCATGGCAGCATTATCTGCAGAGCGTTATCTTGTTAAAAATGATCTCCTCATTGAGTTCCATCAGGTATATGAAAATTTAGTAATACATGTCAAAAAATGGATATTGGTCATATTATTAAAAACCTATTAAGCCAACATTTATCATTTATTAAATCGTCCTGCTGGAGTTGTAAAAATAATGTTCTTTTTTGTAGTTCTGATAGGAATCATATAAATTTGGTGCCTTCAGCCCAGTGTTTAGCATTAGTTATATGAATCCATGGAAGGGTTTCATTATTATACTTAGTTTGGAGGAAATGCATCCGACATGGACTAGATTCTCTTTTCTTGACTACATAATAACATGAAATGATAGCATTTCAAGTTTTTAACTTTTGGATGAGTTTAGTAATCGATTAAGCTTTCTAATGTCTTTTGGAGACTCTTCTGCTTATAAAAGGTGGGAAAATTGCTCTCTGGCACATGTTAATAATGCACGACAGAGAAGTTACTAATTAATGTGCTGTCAAAGGGCATCTATTTTTATTTTTTCTTTTAAAAACAATAGTAGTTGCTATAATTTATAAAGACTTTCCTACATTTTTAATCTGACAGATAGCTCTTCTGTTTCTTTAATTCTTTACATTTCTTGAATTTTGTTCTGATAGAAGGTGAAAGTAGAAGAGACTAAGCAAGAGATCCCAGACAGAGATGCAGAGATGGGTTTTGATATTTCCCAAGCTAAGCATAAGGGTCAGGTAGTTGAATCTCTCATCGATAACGCACTCTCTGCTTTGTGCTTTTTGAGTCTCTTGTTTTTCTATTGAAAACATGGAAACATTTGGCTTGGTGATTGACAACCAGGCACACTGAATTGTTTATAAATATTGGTATACTATTTTCTGTTTGCTATTTTAATATAAACCAACATTTTTTGCAGTATGCTCTTCGAAAGATATATCATGAGAGTCCTCGCCTTATTTGTGTGCTTTATACCTCGCCAACATGTGGGCCTTGCAGAACTCTTAAGCCTATTCTTCACAAGGTAAATATGGCTAATAGTTATCAAGCAGAATGTAGTATACCTGGGATGGTTTTAGATGCGACAAACACTTCGTTTACTTGTTTTTATTTTAGATAACTGAATTATTCCAAAGAAAATATAATCTGTTTTGTTGTTTCATTTTGTAAATCATTAGACTTAAATCATTTATTTTTACTGAAACCATTACTTAGGGGGCAAAGTTGCAAACATTAGGTACCCTTCAAATGTGCTCTTATGTAAGCTAGTCACTGTGAGTCAGATATGATTCTCATGTTTATTTATAGGAGTGGAGCTCCTTTGATGGAACTCTAAGCCCTTAGTTAACAAACAGAAGACTCTAAGCCCTTGATTAACAGAGGTTTGTGATATGCTTGCATACTAGTATAGTATAGTGGCATTTTTAAGCATCGTTTATGAAATCTTTTTGATCGACATGTTTAGTGCTACACACTGCACTATGGTAGATATTAAATGAACTTCTTGCTCTCAGCTATTTTGATATTGTGTAGAACATTTATGGTTTTATAACCATGCTCAGGGAACTTACTATTACTATAAATAACCATACTCTGTGTTATCCCGTGAAGTCTAAAAACTACTTTGAAGAACAATCAGCAACCTGCGCTGCTGTATATGTAGTTGAAATTGAGATAAAATTAGCAAATTTCTTGAACATGTCAACTACAACATATAGATTGTCCCTACCGTGGGTTTTAGGCAAGCTCGTGATAAATCCATAGAAATGCACTCCCATTTCCAATCAAGAATGGGTGGGGGTTGCAACAAGCCAACTAGTAAGGAGTGTTTGCGTTTGTTCTGCTGGCAAGTAGGATACTCCCTTCCTGATTCTTTTCCAAGTAAACTACTCCTGAATCTCCCTATATGTCTTAAGTAGCTGGGTTGACCAGCCATGGGAACATCACGAGGTTCTCTCAAAATTTTCTTCTTCATTGCTGATCCTTGTACATACAATATCCTTCCTTTCTAAATGATAAGGTAATTTACAGTTGTATACCTATCAGCCTAGGTGCTACCATGGATAATACCAAAAACTTATTTGTCCTTTGCATGCTTAGCAAGTTAGCTGTAATCCACTCTCTCAGAGTAGCGGCGATCTCTCCCAAAGAAAACAAGCAAGGTCTTTTCGAAAGTGCATCAGCAACAATATTCTTCTTCCCTTTAACATATACAATATCAAACTTGTAGGCTTGGAGCTTGCTCACCCTTTTCTTCTGTCTATCATTGAGGTCATGCTGATTAAGAAATGCTTAGGGCTGTTATGATCAGTCTTAACCACAAATTTGCTTCCTGCCAAATATTTCTGAAACTTGGCCAAAGCGTGCATAATGGAAAACATTCCTTAACGTAGATACTGTAACCTCTCTCTGCGCCCCGCAATTTCATGCCCTCAAAAGTTATTGGGTGCTGGTCTCATTAGTACTACTCCTACTCCGTCTCTCGAGGCATCATGTTCAAGCTCAAAAGGCTTAGTAAAATCAGGTATTGGTAATACCTGGGCATGAAATCATCACCTATTTGAATCTGTCAAAACATTGTTGCGCCTCACCAGGCCAAAGAAATGCCTCATTCTTACATCGAGTCTGTAAGAGGGGTAGCCTGCTGTAAAAACCCTTCTACAAAGCGATGGGAGAATCTGCAAAGACCCAAGAATTCCTTATGCCACATGAAATTTTTGGGCGGGAGCCAATCATGAATAGTTCAGATCTTTCCTGAATCAACTTTGATGCCTCATATGCTGATAATATGACCCAAATATAACAACTTTGTCATACCAAAAACACACTTGGATTCTTTGAAATACAAACAGTCCCTCTTTAGAATCCTTAACACCCTCAATTTGTTTGAGGCGCTCTTCGAAATCTTGCTAAAAATCAGAATATCATAAAAAATTATGATGACAAAATTCTTCAACTAATATCAAAGCAGCTTGTTCATGTGAGATTGGAAAGTGGTTGGTGTGTGTTGTTGGTAAATTCTATATTGTAGCCGACGGGTAGAATAGTATTCGAAAGGGCGCGTGATGGTTGAGTCACCTCTTCAGGAAAGTATATGTACACTGTCCGGTAGGGACTTTGGATCAGCATCATGGGTGTTATTGTAATATGCATATTGCGTATATGAATAAAGTATCTATTCTGCATTATATCTTACTATACTACATGCGTTAAGTATCCTTTTACCCTGTACAGTAAACAGTGTGTTGGTTAAACTGAAAGATATAACTAGAAACTCAAAGTGTCCATAATGGCAACAAATACAGCCTTCCCCAAATCCTCCTCTCTAACCTGAATCTGATGGTATCCAGATCACAAATCAATCTTGGAGAAGCATGCTCCATGTAGCTTATCAATACATGGGATGGGGTACTTGATTTTGATGGTCTTTTTATACAATGCCTTGTATTCAATACACATCCCCAAGGTCCTATCTTTTTTCTTGACCAACACAACTAAAGATGCCAAATGACTTTTGCTCAGTTTAATATGCCCCATCTCTAACAGCTCCTTGATCTTGTCCTTTAGCTTCTTGAGATATTTGTAAGGGCTGGTTATCATAAGTTTAACCTCTTTTTTCTAACTCAATAATGTTCTCTATTCCTCTCTCAAGTGGTCACTCGGGTGGAATATTACTAGACACCTTACCATGTTTAGTCGTCAAAGTTTGTATATCATGTGGATACCTCTGTTTCTGCTGATCAGTTACTGTAGGCATAACCAAATATTCTCCTGCCCGTTCTTCTTGAGCATGTTGGTGAGTTGATTGTCATGAGCCCAAGTTGATAAAAAATACGCCTAAAAGAATATACTTTAATTTAATGATTAATAGATTGCAATAGAATGGACTGGACATAATTGACTGCAACATTAATAATTAAACCCATGCATCGTAAATGCCAACAATTAATCCACAGTGTGATCATTGTGGAAGAGACATGGGAAAGACTTGGGGAAAGATCAAGGCATGAAGTAATTAAGATTATAATAGTTAACAAAGCGATTTTGGAAGAACGATGGAGGAGAACCATTGTTAATACATCACAAGTTATGATTATTGATCTCATAAAGTTTCTGGTTCTACCAAGTATCCTTATAAAAGAATATCATGGAAATTAGTAAGGCAATGAATAGTTAACTATAAAGTGGCAGTGATCCCGTATGCCATGAAAAGGCACATAAGAATAAAAGGGAAGGATTAATATGAAGACAATGATTAGATTAATCACTCGTTATTAAGATAGTGACGTGGCAATCAACTTATGAATAACAACACATAAGAAGTGTAATACAGATGGGTCACTATTATTAAGCCTGCCTCGATGATGCTTATTAATAACAACAGTTAAATCAATCAGCTTTAATGACAATATGAATAGTGGTGAGTATTATAAAATATATTCCAATGGGATGTGATCCATTACACATGAAAGGTATAAGGAGAAGGGTAGCACTCAGGGAGAAGGGAAGAAAAACTATTGAATATGGTTCATATATTCATGGGAGGAAAAATAGAAACAAGAGAGCAATTTGATTTGGCTGTATAAGTATTAAGAGAACCGATATTATGGACTGATTGAAGCGAAGAATTTAATAGACGACTTTGTGCGGGACAATATGTCCAAGTTCTTAATTATCGATGATAAATCTAAGACAAATAATCCTCATGAAATGTTGGTCATACATTAGAGGCAACAACCAATGAATATTGACAGCCATCTCTCTTAAACAACAATTAAACTGATATATGGTGACTCATCAGATGCGTGGCAATAATAATTAATGGTAACTATAAGGTGAGAGTGATCAGTTTGATTATGAAAATGAATGAGAACAAAGATATTTTCTATTTATCGAACAGACATATTTTCTTTCTCAGAAAACAGCAAGAGGAGAGAGGATAATACACACAAAGAGGGGATAGGAAAATTTAGGCGAACTTCCCTTTTCTATGATGATTAGGGGAGTACGAGCAGCTTATGGGTTGATCATGGGCATCAACCTGCACTCAAGGTGATTAAAAAGGTATAAAGTTATTCATTTCCATTTCAAATAAGATGTCATAAACAATATAAAATGAATATATACATATATATTATATACATAAAAATTCATATATAAAAATGCACACATAGGAAATTTTAAAATGGATAGTATTGAAATAATATTATGTTTATAATATTTGATATTTAATGAAAGATCAATATTGCCTCTTATGGTGAAGGAGATTAATCTTAAACTCTTTAGTGTCAGTATCAGAGACAGGTACGATTTCCATTTGGTTGACATGATAGAGATGAATCTTGAACTCTTCAATATCAGTATTAGACATGGGTGTAAGTCCCATTTGGATGGCACGACATAGATGGATCTTAAACTCTTTAGTGTTACTATCAGAGATGGGCGTATTTCCCATTTGGCCGACACAACCTAGATTGATATAATCTCTATAATGTTGGTATATGAGAATTGTCTCCATCTGAATGACATAATTGAGATTGATATAGTGGCCAAAATATTTTGATGAGTAAACATAGGCATATGTGGTGAGCCTTGGTTAGGGAATGATCCTTCCAAGAAGAAACTTTAGGGGGTGCACTCCAAAGAACAACAAAAGGTTAGGAAACTTGAACTAGCTTTGTGTTAGAATTGGGATAATGTGTGCATCTAGAATATTATAGTAAGCTTGTTATCGTTTAATTCTAGAATTTCTTTTGCATGTTTTACTCATCTCAAGTTAACCCTAGTAGTGGGGACATTATAGTGGTATTTGATAATGATCCTTCCATCCTACAGGATAAAAAGATAAAAACAGGACCATCTTGTTGTCAAGCATGATTGTATTGTCGTTGTCAAATATGTTGTTAGGTTGTTAAGTATGTCCTTGGTTGTTAGTATACCTGAGCGGTATGTAGTTATGGGTCGCTATGGCTCACCTCACGCTCCCTTGGGGTTTATATGTACTCTCTTGGATGAAATGTATTGACATTATTATGATTATCACTGTATATGGAGTCATAGTTGGATGTATACTTGATTGACATTAATGAAAGAGGTGGCAGTTTTTTAATTGTACGTTGCATTTTATTGTATTTGTTACATTTCTTCTATTTGAACTTGAAGTATGCACTAATTCACTTTACTGATAGCGGTAAACATTTGGTGCATTGCCTATATGACCTTGGGAAGTGACGAAGTGTGAATGGCAAAGGGAAAGCAATGGGCCAGCCAATAGACGACAGTGAAAGTAGCTGCCAAGAACACGAGGAAAATCCGAAACTCTTTGAGGGCGAATGGGTGTTGGCATTAGATTTTGTCGAATTACTACAAGCGTCCATTGAAACTCGTGTTAGGAGGGAAGCCACACGAGAAGTGCCAAAGAGCACTGTGTGGAGTGCCCTTGGAGCGAGTCCTATAGTGGACCGATTAATGTGCCATCTCCCTGATTGTTGGCGCAAACCTTCCTTGCCCTCCATAGTCATTGTGAAGAGGTGAACCGTAATAACAGAAGGCAACAAATTCTTCGAGACTACCCTCGTAGGGAAGAAGAGGCATGTGATGAAACCCGTCATAAGCAAAACAAAAACTAACTTTTGGAAGGGAAATGAAAATAAAAGATAACATGGGAGGGTTATGGTTACGTCGTTCTGGTGACGAATTGTACACATAATGAGTTAATAAAGTGTTCTTATTATATGGTGTGTTGTTTTATTTACATGCACACTAAGAATTCTTGCCAAATTTGCTAAATCAAGATAAAAGTGCAAAATAACATATAAATGAGAGAGGCTATTCAGGGGGCATTATCATTACAAAAATAGGCCGAACGAAGGTGACAGTTGAAGAGACGCGGAGGGGCTACTAGAAGAGGTTGTAAAGGGAAACCAAATTGGGGTCACGGAAGGCGAGTAGTTCGAGAGAGAACATTGTGATGGGTTCGGTAGAGAGGAACACAAAAAGGAGTTCGATGTAGAGGAACACCATCGTATATATGGAGGGCAAGATTTAATTGAAGAGACAAGAAGCAGGTTTAGAAACTTAACTCTTACCCCATGCACAGAGGTGAGGGAAGCTTGAAGGAACGAGGGAGAGGAGGCCAAGGAAAGAAGTGATAGGGATACTAGTGCAATCATGAGTGTCGAAGGACACAGCTGTATGAGAATCAAAGCAATCTATCCGGTTCGAATACTTATAGTTCAGGGATACCTAGCTCAAGGACACCAACACCGACAATAACCAAAATTGTTATAATGTCACAAAAGCAAAAGCTACCTAAGTTTATAGGCAACGGGAATGAGGATCCCATATGACATTGTAAAACATGTGAAACCATCTGGACTACCAATGATGTAACAGATAAGGATGAATGTGTTGGTTCTCGAAATTGCAAAATGGAATCTTACGAGTCTTGCCAACTCGATGTTGGGATATTCAACCGGTTATGGTCAACTTGACAAAACTAAACAGTGTAGTCCGCGAGTTCTCTGCACTACTGGCTCTGCAAGGCCAAGGCGGGTGCACTTGATCCTGGACAACAACTTAGATCCAAGATGCTTAAAGCAGATTTATTAGAATTTGAATGAAAGTTTCCTAAATGGCAAGAATTGTAGAAAACTTTAAATTTGCAAATTATGAACTGAGAATAATAAATGAAATATGAATTTTTTAAAATAGGAATAAGTATAGATTAGTGCAACAAATGAGTATATTAATTCTTCAAAGGAAAGATATGAAACAATTGCCAGCATATGGATTATGAATCAAGAGTAATATAAAGACCAATGCTTAATCAAATGGGCAAACAAAGTCAATATTATAAGTTGAAACGTACAACTTTATAAAGTTCAATGTACTTAAACTATAAATAGATTAATAATCCGGACACGACGGATCAATTATACGAACTCAATTTTAAACTAGTCTAGAATGCATTTTAACTCCTGTGATATGGAGACAAACTAGACATAATTATGGAAACAAATAAATATTTCACAATATCTATGTTCATCAAGTTTAAAATGCAATAATGATCCAATCCACTTGTCCAAATATAAAAATATTTATAGAAATTAATAAAATATCTATAAAGGACGCAACTTTATAATAATTTAAACCCTAAAACTTCTATGCAAATAAGTAAAATAAATACGCTTACTGGTTATGTCGAAATTAAAATTGCAATGAAGACACTCCTTACAGAGAATCCATCCAATGCAATTAGATTCCAAACTAGCGTAGAAAAATCGTACTCAACGATCCAAATCCACAAGCTTTCAATATATCAAGTATAATATATCAAGTGCATTCAATATGCACCAAAATTTGGGAGTAATATGAATTGCATCACTTTTTTTGCATCTATATTTATAGACAAGTAAGGGGCATTAGTTGCTTTCCCAAGCACCACACCTTTTCAATGCACCTAATCTTAGTTTTCTAATTACAAAATGCATTAGTGTCATGTTAATAATGACTGGTTATATCTGCGACATATGTTTCAGAGACGTTCCTAAATAACTTTTCAATCCCTTGGGATAACTCCTCTCCGATGCCCGCAAGTTATCCAACACACATAATCATTTAAGAAAATCGTTGAACTCCATTGGATTCGCTCTTTAAGAACGTATTCAATTCATGAGGATTTGTGTTGATGAGAATGTCTGCAATTTGGAATTTGGATCTCACTTTTCTCATCTACTAGTTTTTCGAATCTTGCTCTTATCTCGAATCGCCTCTTCCTGTCACGGGATCCCCCTAAGATTATCCAATATGTCAAAACACGATGGTGACTCTTGACGCATATTCCACGAACCTGCCACAAATACAAACTGTAATAAGATTGTGATTATCAAGTAAAAGTTAAATAAATAGGTGATATCAAATGATTCAAACTCCTATAGCAATAACCATCGACAATCGATATCTTATGTATAATACTTGATGCTTGACGCTTCTTTCATATTCATTCGATGTCTGAACTCTATGATGATATATATGTATTTAAACAAGTCAACTTTCAACCCGATTGGAGGCCAATTATCGTTTTATATCGTTTTGATGTGCGTAGCCTTAAGCATATCGAGCAATTAAAAACTATATCTAAACAACACTATTTTGCCAATTGACGACACCAAGTTGATTCAGATGAAAAATATTCAAATCAGTGTTGAACATCTTGACAATCCATTTACATACTCCACAATTCCTTTTATTGACGTCATCTCTGTATGGTGTCAGCAATGACTTTATCTTTATTCGCTGATGGTTGCTTATTTGTCTATACTTACGACTTGATTGCTTTGAAGACTGATAGAGCTCCTTATTCCGTATGACACCATGAGTATTCTATCCTCGACTTCAGAGGAATATGTAGCACTAGCATCCAATTCTTTAGTCAACAACTCGCTAGTACCTTCTTTGTAGGATACAGTGAGATTCCATTTGTTTTATGCTTCTCTCCAGTTGATTATGATCTGACCATTTTTGAATAACTAAATTGTTCAATTACTCTTTATTCAAGGGTTATTAAAAGTATTTGTGTATTCCAATATTATCATTCTCCCATTCAAGTTTTTTGCTTTTCTAGATAACTGATAGATGCCTTCCTTTGTTGATTTCATGCGTGAGTGTCTAATCCTTAATGTCTCTGTCAATAGGAATTTTAGTGGTCATCTGTTTGTATTGGATTGTAGCCTTGTAGCTTAAGTGCAGTGACAATGGTACCCTGGGTGTTGTCGGTAAAGTTATAAAATAGCCGACGGGTAGATTAGCATGTAGTCGGTAATTGTTATGTAGCCGATGGGCCCCTTCAGGAAGGTTCTTTGGGAAGGTATATGTACACCATCCGAGATGGTTGTAATCATCATTAGAAGCACTATGTAATCTCTTTGGCATATATGCGAATAATAAAAGGAGTACTACTGTGTTATACGTTCTTGTCTATTGTCTGTATGAGTTAAACTATTTACCCCATACGGTAAACATTTGGCGCCGTTGCCCAATGGACCTGGAACGAAGGCAGAGGAATGAAGATTAATGCCATATCAATTGAACCAAAATAAGAATAAGCTAAAGGAAAAAGATGAAAAATGCACTGCACAAGGGAATTTAATTTTGACACAATAGGCCAAGCGCAGACAGAGGTTTTAGCAGATTGCCGACGGACACCGAAGTACCGAGGAATTGTTGGAAGAGACTCAGCAGTAGTTGGATTTGGTGGAAGAAACAAGGGAGGAATTTCTTGACTTGTATACGCCGAGGGAAGAGAATCCAGACGGAAGGGAATTAACTTGCACGACTCGGAGTGCTGAGGGAGCACGAGGTGGAGTGAACTCTTCATCCGTGATACACTTCCGGAACGGACAATTTCGCTGGAGAAAAACCCTTTTTCACCAAGTAACGCGGTTGTTGGAAATAAGACGACTATCTGAAACAGCGCAGGTGTTTTGAACAGTGCGGGTGTGTTGAACAGTGCGGGTGTGTAGAACAATGCGGGTGTACAGAACAATGCAGGTGTGCAGAACAACGCGGGTGTGCAAAAGAGTGCAGGTACACAAGTACCTCCAACTCGAATAGTAATGGCTGGACCAAAGGAAAAATTGCCAAAGTTTGATGGTGATGGAACGGCTGATCCAATCAGACACTGTAAGACATGCGAAACAATTTGGACGGTGAATGGCGTAACCGACATAGATGAATGGGTTCGACAATTTCCGGCAACCCTACGGGGTGTGGCAATCGATTGGTTTTCAGACGCCGACCTTCAGAAATTGACTACATGGGCGGGAGTTAAAAAAGAGTTTATCATCAAGTTTCAATTGCTATGAGACGACAATGAGATCGTAGCAGAAATCTACACCACAAAGCAAGGAAAAAATGAAACAGTTCGTGTATATGTCAGAAAACTAAAAGAATTAATAAATAAAATGGAAAGTAAGCTGACAGATGGGCTGAAAAAGAGATGGTTCATTGAAGGACTATGCCCAGAGTTAAGGAAGAAAATGAAGATTGTGCTGCCATCATCATACACCGAAGTGTACAATTGGGCGATGGACTTAGAGAGAACAAAAAACGAAAAAGAAGAAGAAAAGTAGCTCATTCGACTCAGATGACGCGTCTTCGGAAGAAGATAGTAGTGGTGACGAAAAGGACAGTAAGAAGGTCCGAGCTTTCCAAAAGGATATGATCAGAATGATAAAGGAATTTAAGAATGTGAAAAGAGATGAAGGGAAATGAGCTATGGTGCACGGACTGTAAGACAAAAGGTCACACGAAGGGATTCTGTCCAAATAACCAATTCGGTGATATTTGTCAGATCATGGGACATTCTACAAAAGAATGCTCCTTCAATATGAAAACAAGAGGGCATTAACAAGTGCTCCTGACATAGGAGGCTTTTGCATCAGGAGGGAGCGTAAACACAAGCAATGATGGTGCCACTTTGTGTGGGTATAGAAACAATAGAAGAGGGCAAAACAACAATACCAACAATAATAATGGGGGCTGCAGCCGAATTCAGTACGATGTGAATGGTCGCCCGATGGTTCAATGCCAAGCATGCAGTTTTTGGGGCCACTTTGCACGAAACTGTACGTCAGCGAATACACCAAAGTTGTTATGCAGATGGTGCGGTCCTGGAGATCATGAAGATGCCAAGTGCCCGAAATTAGGAGTGAATTTGATCAACATCGGGGTGAACGAAGAAGTCTTGGCAATCACTCGTAAACAAGCAAAACTATATCCTGACCCGACGGAAGAAAAGAAGAGATTGGAAGAAGCGCGGGCAAAAATTGAGAAAGCAATGCAGGTAAAGAAATCACAATTGAAGGACACTACCGATACCTCAACGAGGAACTACGCAGAACAAAACATCATACGACAAATGTTACAAATTGAAATACTAGTCAAGTTAAATGATTTGATCCTCACAATGCTTCAACTATGGACAACACTCATGAACATAGCTTTGACTGCTAAACTACT
This sequence comes from Cupressus sempervirens, assembly GCA_028749045.1. Classification (NCBI taxonomy): domain Eukaryota; kingdom Viridiplantae; phylum Streptophyta; class Pinopsida; order Cupressales; family Cupressaceae; genus Cupressus; species Cupressus sempervirens. The sequence continues at coordinate 646,913,312 of CM053784.1, read as the reverse complement.
AGGAGAACATGGAAGAGAAAAGGAAAGTAGAGCAAGTGCAGCGGACCCAATGCTGCTAGCCCTCATATTTGGACGACATTCGACGGTCGTAGAGATGGGTATATTAGGAACGGTCCTTTCAGACACAAGTGTGGATGGAGGTTTAGGGGTAAACGTCCTACCAGAAGATACTTGGAAGAAGTTGGGACAGCCAACGTTGTAGTCCCCTACGTTCCAATTACTAACGACAGATCAACACGGCATTAAACCTGTTGACGTCCTGATGGCACAACCAATGACTATTGAAACACAACCATTCCTACTTGATTTCGTTGTCATCCTGTTGAAGAGGAGAGGATATGATGCCATTCTGGGCAGAGGATGGCTTGTACAAGCGAGGGTTAAGCCTGACTAGAAGAAGAATACACTATCAATGGAAAGCAAGGGACGACGATTCATTATTGATTTACACACACAAATGGTGGGCGAAGAAGTTGTATCATCTGATTCCGAAGAAGAGGATGAAGGAAAGCAACAATTGGAACCCAATGAGGGAGGAGTCCTACGGTTGGAGGGTGGATCGACAAACGAAGATTTGGATTCGATGAACGGCTTTTTCCATTGGCAGATGGAGGATTATGAGCTCTTTCTGAGTTGTAATATGTTAAGGGTTGACGAAGGTGAAAAAGAAGAGGGAAATGAATGTCTGAAGGAATATAGAGAAGTGGAAGAAGGAAAGACGGTTACGACAAAAGCTGAAGGGAAGAACATATAGTATGAATCCAAAAAAAGGAAAGATTCCACCATACGGTACACAATAAACAGACCGTGCAGAAAGAAAATGTTATGTCAAACCACAGATATAGTAGAAAGGTGCTGGTATTAAGAAAAACACATCATACGACCTGCACAGGAAACAAAGAAGAAGGGTTTAATAAAAACTTCAGCAGTACGGAGTGAAGGTTCTAAAATCAAGAATACAACTATTGACAGCAAGGAGGGGCAGCCGATGGAATTCATGGTACTGAGTTTCAAGAACAAGCTTGGAGATATGGAAAGCCTGAGCGAGAGATCGTGTAACTTGAATAAACTTGATGAGCGACGATTGTAGGCACAATGGGCACGGAGGTGACACAAAATAGGTGCAAAGCGTGGCATGATAAACACCTAAAACTAAACAAGTTTCAATTGGAACAGCTGGTGTTGAAGTATAGTGGACGGAACGAAATCAAATTGGGGAAGTTTAAAGTCAAATGGGTCAGACCATACCAAATCCGAGAAGTGGACAACAACGGAGCAATAAAGCTGTGGACATTGGATGGGCAAGAAGTACTAGAAGCCATAAATGGTTCCAAGTTAAAAATATACCGCTCGAGAACTGCTTCCCCATCGATGAATAATGGCGAGTAACTCGTAATGGCTAAAACAAAAAAGTTGAAAAAAGTTGAAAAAAAAATTGGAAAAAAAATTGGAAAAAAAAATGGAAAAAAAAAGTTAGTAAAGATCACTGTACGGTGAACATACAGCAACTTCAGCAAGCTAATGATCACTGTACGACCAAGGAAAAAGAAATAATATTTTAAATCTATGCACCGTACGATCTTCTTATTATCCCACCATACAGTGAACTGGGTTGAAGGCAGACGAGGTCAATGCAGTGTACGACAGTATAACATCATTTGGCAGACATCGTACGGTACATAAAGGAGAGGCAAAGGATTCAAGTTAATCACTGTATGGTGATTTAACGAAACTAGGAGGAGGAAACCGTACACCGTATGACAATTCAAGGCAAGGACATTGCACTGTACAGATTCCTAGTGTTATACTACGTGCGCAGTATGGATTCAGGAAAGGGATACGCAGGCACTGTACAGAAGGGTGCAGGGGTAATATACCAATCACCGTACGAATGGGAGAAGTTAAAATACACCATCGTACGATGTTGAAGGGCAAATGCGTCCAGAAGCAGGTTGTCACACCCTACGGTCAACGCAGGAGGAAGTGAGGGAGGCCGTAGGGCCCTACAACAATTAAAAACATCCATACATAGCAGAGTAAAAAGCTACAACACAAGTGAATGATGTAGAGGATGTAGCCGTATAGCAGAAAGATATAGAGGAAGGAGCAAAGAAAAAAAACACGACGACAAATAAAAAATGTTTAGAATGAATAACGCATGATGCCCAAGGGAAGGGAAAGACATAATCAGGTAGTAAAACATAAGCAGTTGCCAGAAAGAGTGGGATCGGAAGAAAATCACAAAAATGGTGTATTCCATGGAATTTTGTGTGGCTTTGAAAGTGCTAATTTGGTCTTGGAGACCCTGCTAGGGGCATTGCCCCCTAGACCCCCAGTCGCTTTAGTTATCAATCGTGGGAAGTATGACCAGTTGATGAGACTTAGAGCTGCTGCAGGCATGGAGTGTCTGTGCATTAGAGGTGGAGGGAACAACAGAGCACGCCTTTCGAGAGGGGTGATATGCTTTGAGGCACTTGGAGTAGGTGTTGGATGTGAAGGTGTCTTGGTGGATGCATAGAGAGCTGGGGAGGAGTTGATCATCTAGTTGAGGCAGTATAACGACACTTGGCTCAGTGTACCTAGGAGTTGGAAGCAGAGAAAGCGGCACGGGTGGCTATCAAGGTCAGCTTGACTAAGGAAACAATATTGTGTTAGCAAAGGCTACAGATGCAATGCATTTTGGAGACTAGTTTGATGCAGGCACAGAATGAATGTGAAAGTGGTGTGACGGAAACATATCTATCTTGTTATAGTTAGTCAATTAATGTATCCCATTTTATTAATTTGTTTAGTATATTTTGTAATTCTCGTCTGGAGACGACTCTTCTTTTTGGGGGGGATGATGTTGTCAGTAAATTTATAAAATAGCCGACGGGTAGATTAGCACGTAGTTGGTAATTGTTATGTAGCCGATGGGCCCCTTCGGGAAGGTTCTTCAGGAAGTTATATGTACACCATCCGAGATGGTTGTAATCATCATTGGAAGCACTATATAATCTCTTCAGCATATATGTGAATAATAAAAAGAGTACCGCTGTGTTACATGTTCTTGTCTATTGTTTGTATGCATTAAACTATTTACCCCGGGCTGTTTGAAATCTGCACCAATCATTGGAAACTCACTGCTTGTACCTTTACTATCTTTTCGTTTATACATTTCCATTTTGATTTCATCTCCATCCTGTATAGAAGTCAGTAAATTCTTATCAATAATTTCCTCTTGGGATATAGCAATTAGAGTTTCCATCTCAAATATAAAGAGTTCATTGTTCTCTTCTTGAAGTTACTGTTGCTGATATAATGATACTGATTTCATTCTTCTTTTCATGAATTTTCTATTGTAAAATATGCCTTCATCACTCTTTCATCTACGAATCCTTACAACTTGGAAACTCACTGCCTGTACCTTTACTATCTTTTCATTTATACATTTCCATTTTGATTTCATCTCCATCCTGTATAAAATTCAGTAAATTCTTATCAATAATTTCCTCTTGGGATATAGCAATTAGAGTTTCCATCTCAAATAGAAAGAGTTCATTGTTCTCTTCTTGAAGTTATTGTTGCTGATATAATGATACTGATTTCACTCTTCTTTTCGTGATTTTTCTATTGTCAAATATGCCTTCATCACTCTTTCATGTACAAATCCTTACAACTTAGAAATGGAGGTCTAAATTTGGAAAATTTTTTTTTGGGCTCCATCAGTGGCTCTTGTCGGGGACACATGCCCCTTGTGGGCACGATGAGATTCCAGCTTTCTCTGGAGGAGCAGACCGAGCACCCATGCTTAGCACGATGCACAATGAAATTGGGTGGCCCCAGCCGCCCCCCTCCCAATGATCACTGACTCTTCCCTTTGTCAAACACCCGATTTTGATCATGTAATAACTAATTTCTTCTGATCATGGTATTATATCCTTGCTTTACCTGATTAGCTTTTTGAGTGAAATTCAGACCAGTGCATAATCTGTCATCATCCTTCATCACTTGTTTCAGATTAGAATTTATCTTTGTCTTATTAACAAGATCAATAGAAAGGAAATAAATTTCATTATCATTTAATCCAAATATCTGACCTCTTGCATCATTCATTTGATTAGCATACAAAGAAGTAAAATCCTTAAAAGAATTATGATGAAAACTTAGAAACATTTCCCTAATCATCTTCTCAATAAATATCATCATAGAGTCTTCAGGGATACTTACCTCGGTATGCTGCTCATACTTCATACCTGTATCAACTGCATCACTCTTATGAGCAATACCTATTGTCTCTACTTCATGAATGCAATCCTTGGCATCTGACTCTTGTTTAGCCTTTGATAGATCTTCAGGTGCTATGTGCTCTTTAATGAACGGAAGATCCCTACGGTCCTGCTTTTGATCAATCACACAAGCATCTGGATAAATCTTCTTTGCACAATTCTCTAAATGTTCTTCCTCATCACAAGAAGGCTTTGAAAATTGCTCATATTCAGAAATTATTTCTCCTCATCTTTCAAAAATATGATCAGATATGACACTTGGGGAATTTTCAGAACCATGTTTGTATGATTGTATTTCTTGCTTATAGGATGAACTGAAAAATGTTTGACCTTCTAAATGCATATCATACATTTCATCAACTCCAAAATTAGGACTTCTATCTTCACCATGATGCTGATGGACTTGATTGCATAGAAAGTCCACCTCAAGCAATGAACTCAAGAAAGTAATGACCTTGGGCATATCTTCTTGAGAACTTTCAGCTGAAACTTCTTCATGTTCATATTTTGTCTTGTATGCACTTTCCTCCTCTTCTTGAATGTTCACATTCTCCTCAAGATCCAAAAGTGTATGAGCTATATTCTTCACTCCCTTCTGCTAGTCCATCATACATGGGATCTGAAAATTCTTTGAAATTGTATCCAAATAGATCTCTTTCTATACTTAGACCACAATGCACCTCTTCAACAAATATGTCATCCTCCTGAGAACTATATGCTTCTTCTAATTCGTTGGCTTCCTTCTCATGAAAGTAATATAGATTTGACAAGATGAATGAATTTACTATTTCATTGAATGATTCATAGGGCATATTAATTATCTCATCAATATGCTTTTCTTTGTGTATTGGAAGAAAAATTTGACCGCCCTTTTTAACATGCTTTTGATATTCCATATCTAATAGGGCTGAATTCACATCCACACTGAGAGAATCCTGTTCCTCGTTTCCATATTCCTTACAATTTAATTCGTTACGTGTCTCATCATGATCAGATTCTTTTTCAGTTGGATCTAGAATGTCTTCTATATTGGAATTTGGAACATCACTTAATTCATATGCAGCTTTAGTCTCACTTTCACTCTCTTCTGTAGTCAACTTATTATCCATAAGTTTGAGAAAGGTAAGGAACTAATGATCATATAAGAGACCTAATGCTCGTATTCTATTGAAAATATTAGAGGATTGAGGTCTGTATCCCTGAAGGTATTTCTTGATAGGCACTGAACATCCTCATGAAGAATTGTACTGCAGATTCACCTTCACATCTTTCTATATTGAATAAGGTATCAAGTGGTGACATGTCAAGGTCCTCTTCCGTGCTACAGCTTTGGACTTCATGTTCAGAACAAAATCTTACCTTGCTTGCTTGTATCAGTGTGTGGGTAATGATTCATATGCATGTCTTGCATCGTCCTTAAAGGCCTTGGCAAATAGCTTCATCCATTGATCCTTTGCATCGACCTCATAGTCTTCTATGAATGTATAAAATGCATCCAAATGCTGAATGGCTGATTCATTCCATTCTCCATGAAACTTTGGTACAAGATGTGAAAGCTTTGGGGATAACTGGCTAGGCTTATAAGTTAAAACCAAACTTGCTGAAATCCAATGGCCTGATGCCATCTGGAATAAAAGACATTCTTTCAAATGATCGTTAAATTTGAAAGACTATCTATCATTTCCTTTTGAGTTTTCTCACTCAGTAGAGTCACTAACGATCCAGCTACTATCTATCAAAACAAAACAGAGTCGCCACCTCCACATGGAGGAAATAAATCGTCTTCAAGAAACTAAGTTCTTTTCGCTAGTAGAGTACACCTCATTGAAGACCAAACCTACAACAAAAGATTAAAGAAAAATACACAATTCCACTACAAGATCAAATCTCCACGAAGTAGTTTAGGATTTATAAAATAATTACGAGAGATTGAAATCCTCAAGGAATTTAAAATGCACTTTAAGGAATGTAAAGAACTCATTAATTGAGATATCAAATATATCAAAATATGCTTAACTAACCAAATAGAACTTGACTCTTACTAGTCTGAAATTAGAGACTCTTAAGGAAATTTCGCAACTCATCCCCAATAGAGTCGCCAATTTGTTGGTTCCCAAAACCGTAGATTAGAATCCTACAAGTCTTGCCAACTTGATACTGTGATATCCAACCGGTTATGGCCAACTTGATGGAACTGAACAGTGTAGTCCGAGTTCCTTGCACTTCTGGCTTTGCAAGGCCAAGGATGGTGGGGTGGGAGGGGGGGTGTGGGGATGGCGCTGTCTATGCTATATACTATACACGTGGTACCTAAAATGCTAGTTATGAAAGATGTATAACAACATAAGACAAAGCTGTAAGATACTAATTTACTAAAATTTGAATACTTGAACATTGCATTGAACATTGAACAATAAATATTAAAATTTTAAATACTCGAATCCGCAAATGGAAGAGTTCTAACTTCTATTATATAAACATTAAATAATGAGTCATAGATATCAAAAGTATGAGTTTCTCACCATAAAGGTGATTACACTGCGCAGCATGATATGATATTCAGTACAACCAATAGAATTTGTTTTTTTCTTTTAACATACTTTTTTTTTTGGTTGGACAAGGGATGCCCAGCCGTCCCTTGTTCCCTCAGGGGACACCGAGACATCTCTGTGTCTCCTTAGAGGACGTCGGAATGTCCTCCCATCTCTGCAAGAATGGATATTGTCTGTTTATTTGATATGCATTCACAATTTAGGTGGACTGTTAATTAGCACAGTTTAGAGAAATGTTTTGACAATGAAACCTAAATTATGAATGCATATTGAATAATTCCAATGAATTCTGATTACTGAACACAAATATTATATTTTAAGGTTCTATAATGTTTATGCACATGCTTTATCTATGTTTTTATATGTATATAATGCATATATGCATGCTTTATCCATGTTTTCCAATGAACATTACAAATTTCTTTATGTATTTTATAATTGCTTTATATTTTTATAGCCATCACCATTCCCGTCCCCTATCCATCCCCAAAAGTGGCCAAAAAAAAAAAGTCCTCCTAGAAACCCTTCTCCCCATCCTCCGACGTTCCTGTCCTGGAAACTTGAGTAACCTTGATCTTGATTAACTATTCCAATTATAGTTACCAGGCATTGCCAGGTACAGGAGATCCACACAAGGTCAGCAGACCTGTTTCAAAGACTAGATGAGTTTGGTAAGTAGGTCAACATTTTCAAAATATGATGTATTTTTGTAAAATATTTATTTTGTGTGCCTTCTGAAAGTGTCAGGCCTGTGTTGTGGTTTTACTATTTCTTTTTGCTGAGTCCAAGTCTGCAACAAAATTCAACTAGCTTAGTCTGAATCTGGAACTCTGATTCAAAAAGTTTCCTTAGTATGGAAATCTTGTTTGCATTGAATCATATGATGTTAAGTCATTTGTGCATACTAAATCCTTGTTTGTAAGTACTATATTGGAACATGAATGCATTACATTGATACTCTGATTAGTCAAATAATTTACAGCTCAAAGAATGACCCAATTAACTTCATTGTATTCTCAAGGCTTGGCTTCTTTTTTATCAGTATTTGGAAATCGGTATATAGCCACTAGTGTTCTCTGCTATCAGTGCACATCAATCCTTAAGATGAATTCTTGTATGTGTGTGGTATTTTTAGGAATCTATATGATTTTGTGAATCCATTCCTACTTGACAGGTAATAGACGAATTTGACAATGAGTTGCATATAGTTGAAATTGACATAGAAGAGGATCAAGAAATAGCTGAGGCTGCTGGGATAATGGGTACTCCATGTGTACAATTTTTTAAGAATAAAGAAAAACTCAAGTAAGTAAAGGAAATAATGGGCCTTTGACATCAAGCTTCTTTTTTCTAAAATCTTATAGTTTGATTTATGGTAAAAGAGAAAGATAATGGCTATTATCATGCTTTTCAAAAAGTTCTTTTCACTTCCTGGACAACTTTTGCTGGAAACTGCTTTTGCAATTCCCCCTTTTAAAAATAAATATAAATGTAGACTTTTTTTTCTTAAAAATGAAAAAGAGAAATATAGCCAAGCTGCATTTAGTAGCTCTCAAAGTCTAGAGAATTTCAGAATGAACAGCGATTCTGTCCTCTTCTTGTTTTTTGTAAGCTTATAACAGTCTGGTGCATTGCATTGTTGATCTGGAGAAAAAATCATTGCTATTGTTACCATTATTTTCTTCATTTGTCCTTTATCCATGGTACTGATGGCAATATGCACTAAATCATCAATATGGTTGGTTTTGATACCATATTGAACTAAATATAGCTGTGTTATATTTCCAAAATGAAGAATTTAACTTGTCTTAAACACTTGAGCAAGCATGCCATGCTTCAGAGCTCTTCTTGTAAATTACATGGTCCTGTGAAACTGAAAAGGTTGTGAAATAACTTGTTACTGGTAGAAAATTGTGTTTGGTGTTAATGATGTAATAAATTCATAGGAAACATAATGGAAAATGTATCTGCCTGTTGTAGGAAAGTAGCCTTAATGTTGCAATGATTTGTCTAAAACTTCTGAGCAAGCATGCCATGCTGCAGAGCTCTTCTTATAAATTAAATGGTCCTGTGAAAAGGCTGTGAATTAACACGTGTCTGGTAGAAAATTGTGTTTGGTATTAATGATGTCATGAAGTCATAGGAAACATGATGGAAAATGCATCTGCCTCTTGTACAATAGTTGCCTTAATGTTGCAACTTCAAAATTAGGTTGTAATATATTGTGTACAAATTTTGTTGAACAAGGACTGACAATTTAGCAGAACTGTTTTTAGCACTTGTTTACACATGGGTTTTGTGTACATTTGTGGTGATGTACCACGCACATATTTCACTTAGAGCAAAAGATTGTTTCCATATTGTCAAGCTTTAGGAGGATTGTATTGTCCTGACTCCAATTCCCCAATTTGGAACTTGAGAAAAACTTCTTATAATGTTATAACTAAGGCCATCAAAATGGCTCAACCTAAAAGTCCAAAGTCTTTATAATAGAAGATGATTGCTCTATTTTGGTTAGAGTAGTTGGATACGCTCATGCCCTTCCCTAGGCATGTCTATTGTTGTACTCAATTTGGATATGAGTACGATATGGCTTGATATGTGCATTGCTACCATAACTACTTGTGCCCAAAAGACACTAGTTTTCCAGCTGTATTCAAAAACTAAATGTAAAAGTGAATTTTATTTATATTGATCAATTAATGTGACTCTGCAGAGCCATACAAAATTATTAAATATGGGAATTCAGCCTGGCCTGTAGCATGGGAGGCCACAAATGGGTGATGTCCTCCATGCAACTGTAACATGCTAACTAATTCAAAAAAAAAATAACAGCTAATTTTCACCATTAATAATATTTCATGCTGATAAATAAAATTTGAACTTCTATTTTTTGTCTAAAAAACTAAAATAGAAATAAATTCTTCTCTTGTGCATATAGTTGGCTAAATAAATTAAATTGCTCTTTTCCTTCTCATAAACTGAAATTCAATAGTAGGAGTTAAAATTTATTGTTTCATTCTTCCTATCCTGGAATCTCTTACAAACCTGGACATTACTAAGACGGAGAGCATCATCAAGTGCTTTACGTCCAACCACAGACCTGATGGTCCCCCACTCATCTTCCTATTGGAAGTGGCCCTACCCTTCACGAAGGTGCAGACACAATGCTAGGTCTAATTGCTATTTGAGCCAGGTGTTTGAAACCTACACAACTCTCAGTCAGTCATACACTCTAGGTACCTCCTAACTATTATGATCATCTGACTAGAATGTGTATCTAGTTCATGTGAACTGGCAGCCACATGCAATGCACGACACCACCTTGGCAAAGTTTTAAAGGATGCAAGCACATTTACATGTTGTCAGTATTGACCACCTTTACCCAACTTGTACAATAACAATGGAGACCGACTCACTGGTTTACTAACCAACAAGAAGCTAACTGTCAAATATCTGCTAATGTGAAGGGTCAAATACTATTAACCTTCAAGGGATTGAAACTCGCAAATGAGAAACTTCTCAATGTCTACTGACATAAATGGTTATGAATGACCTTCATAGGATTGTTCACATGCAAGACAATAATATACTGCCCTTGGTTAATTCTTAAGCTTGACAGATTTCTTTTCAGCTAAATAAAACTGTCCCCCCTGTTGGGTGGACATTTTGCAACCGACAGTTTGTTTAAATACAGTTGCAAAATAGAATGACCAGCCACAACATGTGAGACAAAGTGTCTCCTACCTTAAAGGGTAAGCAAGAAGTTGAGAGATTTTGTAAGGGTTTTACCAATATTCTTTCCTCTTATCTTCCAGGAGAGAATCCACTTACCCACGGAGCGAGTAATGGGCAAGATTAAATCTCTAAATTACACTTTATCTAATAGCTGTAAATGGTGATATCGATAAATCAACACCAACTCAAAGGTTGATTGAAAGCGTACCAGTTTGGCTCAAGTCATATTTTAAACTATTTTATAAGAAAAACCTTTTACCATTGGGGCGCAAAGACTCCCAGAAGTAGGAATTTTTTAATTATTTTCATGAATTTGAGACGATAACACAAGCTAAAATCAAAGCTTCTATACTATGTATTATCACAATCGCTCCTAGACAAAGCTTTGACTTTGATTGTTTCTTAACTCACTATGCTCTATTATCAAACACACAATAATAACATGAATCAAAGACAATAGGCAAAAATTACAGTCAAAGCTTCTAATTTGCACTATCACAATTGCTCTCAATCAAAGATTCAACTTGAATTGTTTCTTTGTATTCACTTTTATTCCAAATTAGTACTACACAATCAAAGTTATGCTTGCACAATTTTGTTAGAGCTCTCTTGCATTAAAATAAGGTTAATTTTTATAATGAGGGGGGCACTTCTTGTGTAGAAAAAAAAGTGAGAGATAGGAGGAAAAAGTGGGAGCAACTCAACCACCTTGACCTGGTAAAACTAAGTGAAAAAAATTATTGGATTACATGTCATGAGGACATGCAATTGATTTACTCGCAATTACATCACATGCAATTCATCTTCTACAACTACAAAGATGAAATGCTAAAACTAGAAAGGAAAAGTTGGAAAAAGTTGAATCAACCCTTAAGATTGTCAAGAAAAGCCTTATACTTAGTACTCTGGAATCCTCATTGTCTTTGAAATGGCTTCAACCTTGATTGCATTAGTATGTGCTGTTTTTTACAACTTTGTAGTTCTCTGCAAGAGAATCCTACAAGTGCTTTGCCACAAACTTGTATGAAGCGAACTTGTTTATCATATGCAATCCAAAATGTTCTGAATCAAAAGCCACACTCACTCTGTCGGTGTACCTTGAAGTCATTTTCTCTTCAGTGAAAAAGTTATCATCTTTTGTAAGGACCTTGCATCCCATCTGTCTTAGATCACTCACGATCTCCATTTCTACTGCTTGGTAGCCTTTTAAGGCTCCTTGTATTTTTGTCAAAATCTTTTCCACCACCTGTGCCTTATGACCCATGAGTCCCTGATGTTTGTAGAATATATCCAGGGATGGAATGATGTTGCATGAGATCAAGATATCCAAATCACCATTTGCCATATGATCCCAGAGACCCAAATCTTCTTTCAAGGTATTGGTGTCTTGGTTGAAAGAAGCAATCATGTCATGGGGTCTTTCTTCAACACCTTTGATATGTTCAAGGACTTTGAGCACATCTTTGATCGATTGAACTTCTTCTGAGATAATCTCTTTACACCAAGCCTTTTTTGCCCCAACCCTCTGATTCACCCGAGTTGTTTGAGATGTGATGACCACAGGCTGCTAGGATTGTTGGCAAATGACCTCGTGAAGAGGAGCATTCTCCTGTTTCAACTGATTTTTCTTTTCCTAGAGCTCATGATTGATTTTTGACAAATTCAAGAGTGCATCTTGAGCATCCTACAAACACCCTAGCCGTGATTGTTTACCAAGTTCTGTTTTGGTGAACTTGTAATCTGAGCGATTAAGCTTTTTAGCTGGTTTATCCAGCAAAGGCTCTACAATCTCGACATATTTGGTCTTCTCAGAACCAACAATGATTCTTGAGACGACCTTTGCCTTTGGGTGTTCAGATTTATTTTTCTTTGTAGGGAGATCATCTGGGGAAAGTATGATCTTCCTCCATTTCACGGTGATGTTTCCCAACCATGCAGGTAGATTGAAACCTTCATCTACTGAAATTGGAATAGTGGGTACAACTTACATTGATCATGCTGCATTTCTATTGTCATAGTATAACGCTTCAGTTTGCATAGTTGGAACTTGGAACCATGGGTGTTCTTTGAGATGACTCTTTCATAAACATCTCAAACCTTGCAACTGAGGTATCAAGTTGGGAAACTTGATCCTCTGTGAGAGTTGGAAAATCATCAAATATATTTTTCAAGTTCTCACATTGCTCTGCTGTGAGGATAGGAGTTGTAGAAGAGATAGGGAGTGTCGACATGTTCACCTCTGAGATGAAAATGGTAAGTGAATACAGTGGAGAATGAATCAACATCACTGTCTACTACATCCAAGAACGAATCCTCCTGAATAGATGGCTCGTGGTTGTTTGGCAGTTGTGGGGAGATATGATCATTATCTCTCGTTCCTCTTTGTTTTCTTCATCAGATTCTTCCTCTAGTTCTTGCAGGGGTGCTTGAGACGAATCGGAGGGTGGAATTGAACCTTTTGTCCTTGAGTTTAAACTTGAGAGTTTAAACTAGCCCTGTGGAGGATGAACCATCTTTCTTCTTTCTCTCCACTCGAGACTTCCTTCCAACGGGCTTGAAGTGATTGCAATCTATCCCAACCTTCAAATGTACTCTTGAGGCCTATGCTTTTCAGCCACTTAGTATTCAGAAAATTAGATTGGAATCTATTAAGACAGAAATTTTATCTTTTTGTTACCATTGAATAGGAAAGGGGCCAAGCGTTTCAAGTTGAGTATTTTGATATTCTGGATCCAGGATTACACCATCATCTTCAATCTCAAATCCTTCTGGATCTTGACCTTGTTGAGGTTGATGATTTGCTGCAATGTAAGGCTGCAGTAGTCCATCTTGATGATATCTATCTTAGTGCGCAAGTCAATCCAAACATCCTCCATGTGATGAACATGGGGGAATGCCCTTTTAATCTTTGAATGCATCTCTCGGTAGTCAAAGTCAGATCTAGACTTGAACTTCTTCAAGTTAATGAGATGAAGTTCTGCTTCAATAGCTTTCGCCTTATAGACTAAATTGAGTGTATATTGACCAATTTGGAGAGGTTTGGAAGTGATAATGCTGAATCTTGATCTGTGCTGGTTGTGTTGGTACATTTGCACTTCTAGGAGCTGTTTGCCATTTCTATGAGAATGATCCTATGAGTAGGATATCTCGGTAAAGTGTATAGTTCTCCTTGAAAATACCCCTTATGTAGGTGAAAGTTGGAAATTACAAGAAAATGCTCCCAAACTGATTTACCCTTTCCCATGCCTCATCTGATACTCTTTTGATTTCGAACTTCTTGTCAAAAAGACACCTGAAAATCTCAATGAACACATCTTGTACCCTCCTGTAATGATGCTAGCTCTGTATTAGCATAATTTGATCATAGCAGTTCCAAATGAGAACTAGAGACCGATCCCCTTTGGTTGAAAGTCCCGAGAACGTTCTCATGGCTGCAACAATGTAGACCAAATATGAATTCATGTAGAATGGTGATGATGTCCCCACATGAATCAATTGTTTCGCACAATGTTGTACTTATGAGCTCTCCCTAATAGTTGGGTTCTTTGTTTTCAAAAATATGAAGGATGAGCTTATATATTCAGGGCTCAAAGTTATTAGATTCTTTGAGACCACAGATTCTACTAAGGAGAGTTATCAAATCATTAACTTTTGGAGAGAAGTTAGATTTGTGTATTATTTTTGGCCATCTAGAGAAATTGGGTTTCTTATTCTCTAACCAGAGATCACTTGTATGCCTCTGATGATTTAGTTTTCTTTGATTCCACAGTTGCACAAACATTTCTTTAGACAAATCCATACATTCTGAAGTTGGAGGGACTTAGAAGATTTGCTCAATAACATTTGGATCCAAGCTGAAAAGTACCTAACCTTTCGCATCCCTAACTGTTTTTGATTGAGGGCTAAAACGACACGCACATCCCAAGACGAATTCGGGTTCAAGGCCAGCCATAGCAAAACTGGATACCAAATGAATGTTACTCCTCTTGATACATTGCAAGGAGTTTCGAGCCTTTGTAAGAAATTGGCCATGCCAACATGCCCAATCTTTGTATTTGAGACTGATCAAGAGTAGATGAAACAAGTGATGTAGTTGTGTGAGCCAGCTCCTTATCATATTGTATTTCATCTTTCCTTTGGCTTTATGTGGTGCAAACATATCTCACGTTGGAGCTCAATGAGCCAAAAATGGAGGAAAGAGAAGTTTGGATGAACAGGTCTTCTCCAAAATTAGGTGCTCCAAGTGCAAACGCATGCAACAACCAAGAGCCTTTGAAAAATTCAAAGTTTTAATGCAGATCGTGGTCTCCAAGGGCAAACACGTGCAAGAATGAGCAAGATTTCATTGCAAAGTTAATGCAAATCGTGGTCTCCAAGGGCAAACACATGTGCATGAATGAGCAAGATTTTATTGCAAGCTTTTTTCTTTCAACGTTTTAATGTAAATTTGATTTAGAAGGCCCACATGGGCATTTTTGGCTCCATGATGCAAAATGTGGTCTCAAAAGACATTTGCATGCAAACGTTTTTGATGGATTACATGTATTTGGGCGTTTTCAATGCAAATCGTGCCCTAGAGATGTATTTGCATGAAACATTTTTGGCATGGAAGATGAAAAATGTGGACTCTAGAAGCATTTAGATGAACTCAAAAGCCAAAACGCACCTTATAGATGCAAACACATGTGGAGAAAATGCATTCATTTGTGACTTTCAGTGCAAATCATATTTTTGGGCTGCCACTACATGTGACTATTTGCATGTATTTTGAGAAACATGCTTTTGAAATGCTGTTTGTATGCAAGTAAGAGGCAAATGGCACTCTTCGGATGCAATAACATATTTTATTTTTCCTTCCAACTCCAATGTTTTCCACTTAAGAGAAAAATCACACTCTTGGAGGTGAAACACATGAAGTGAATGCATGTAAAAGAAGGTTTATAGTGCAAATTTCACTCTTGAAGGCCTTTACATGCAACACCTTGGCTGGAAAATATGTCTCCTATGCAAATCACACTCTCCAAGGCCTTTTGCATGTTTAAAAATGGGCTTTTTGGTTTGCCCAAGTCAAACATTTCCACTCGAAGAGCAAATCACACTCTAGGAGGGTGATTGCATGTTATGTTTTTGCCTTTACATGCAAATCACACTCTTGGAGTGTGATTGCATGTTTTGAAAATATACTTTTACATGTCTTTACATCTGGACGTCCAAGGCAAAATCGTACTCTCGGAGTGCATTTGCAAGCAATGTGTTAGAAGAAAAGATATGTTGAGTTGCATCACTTAAGTGATCTATTTAGCAAATGTCAAATTGATTATTGAGCAAATATCACTTAAAGGGATCAAAAATCATATTTACACTATATTTTACATATAAAGTGCAAATATGAGTTAAAAAATAGCATTTCACTTAATTGTTTTGAAATAAAACATTGAAGTGAATCTCAACACTAAATTAGACTAAATAGTGATTAAGTCACTTAAGTGAAAAATTTAAAAGCAACTCAACATCAAAATATAACATAAAGTGCACTATACTGACTTAAGTGATAAATTTATGTCATAAAATAATTTAAAAACCTTAGTTGCCGGATTCATCCTAGATAGGCTGCATCCGAATTCAGATTTGTGCTTGGATCCTTGGGGATCCGGGTAGGGTCCTTGATTCTGCTTGTGGATCCATTAGGCTCCGCGCCAACAGATCCACAGGCAGAATCAAGGAACTTGCTGGGATCCTCAAGGACCCAAGCCACAAACAGAGGATCCACAGACAGAATCAAGGATCCTGCCCGGATCCCGAAGGATCCAAGCCACAGCCTGAGGATCCTCAAGGATCATAACTTCATTTTGTAATTCAGTAATTCAATGTGAATGTGCTGATTTTCTTTATAATTGTGAAAATAAATCAATTATCAGGTATACTTAATTCATAGATCCATACTAGAATCATAGATTCATATTATGAAATGATTTAGTTCTAGTATGTATATTTCTCTCATTTTTTTAGTATATATATACACATGAATCCTCCATGAATCATAATTGGAAAAAAAAATCCTGAATCAATGGATCTAATTTACGTGCTTGAATCGGATTTGTTTCACCAATTGGCAACTAAGTTAAAAACATAACATAAAGTGAACTTAAATTATATTTTTCAAAAAGTGCAACTCAACATTAAATTATAACATTAATTTTTGAAATATGCAGTTGAGCTCTGAGATTCCACTTTTTGGGCACTTAAATGGTTATATATTTTGACTAACAAGTTTGATTAAGCCCTAAGACATACCAAATCAAAGGGAAAATCGAGAGCAAGAGATTGAACGAAACAAAAAGATTAAAATAATCCAAACTCTGTAATGTCCCCTTTTTGGGACATTAGAAATATTGAAGACTTATTTTATATAATGTTAAAATTGACAATGAGATGAAGACTCAAATTATTAAAAGGTCAATTTAACGTTATAAAGGGGGCTAAAGGTCAAGGAGGAATAAGACAAAAAGAAAGAGGGAAGTTGAAGAGTCATAGGGTAATAAAATGAAAGCTAGAGGGGAGTTGAAGAGTCTTAGTTTCTGTATTAAAAGGGAAAGAGGGTCATTCCTGAATATGCTTGATTTATTATTTCAGATTTTAGTTCTCTCTTGCGAGAGAGTCTTGAAAGCTTCATCTTTCAGCTAGTATGAGGACGTAGCCCCTCTTGTTGACAGACAGTGGACGGAAACCCTTTGTCCGAGGAGACATCAATTCAGGTGTTTCGCATGTGCTTACCAGATTCTTTTCTTAAGTTTTTCCAATTTGACTGTTAAGTTATATTTAGGATTGGATGTTGGAAGTCGGTTATTGTATTGTTGTTGTTTAATGCAGTAATGTGTTCTAAGGAGTTGTATAAGAGTTTGCTAGTCTTTTATATTCCTGGTTTGTAACGCATTTTATATGGTTGGATCTTGAATACTATTATGAGAAGAGCGGGTTAATATCTTATGGTAAATCTTTTGATTTTCTATTTTGTTCAGTAATACATCTGCCTGTATTCAAGTGCTGAATATCAGTTTGGAGAAACAACTAGATATCTATCAGTTGGATTATTTCCTGTGGTTTACACTGCTGGTTTTATATTACTGGTTTCATATGTTCAAATCTTGAATAGTGTCTTGGAAAGATGGTTATTTTCTTGTGAAGAATCTGTTGGTTTTATTGTTACATCATATTATATCTGTCTATGTTGAGTTGTACATTATATTTAAGAAGAATTTGATTAAATATCTATTGGAATTTCTATTGGTTATGATTGTGCCGGAAAATATGTGTAATGTTTTATTTTTGAATATATTGCTGAACGGAAAGTTTAATAAATATCCGGTTCAAGATATTACAAACTCACTCAGAAATGCAGAAAGGAACTCTGAAGGCCTCAAAAATCAAGCATAGTCTAATAAAATGAAAAAATGAAAAGAACTTGACAAAAGCCTTTAGTAAAAAGATTCACTATGCGAATTGATAACGTCTGGTTGATCAATGTTGGCCAATTAAATAGTGAATTATCTTAAAGAAATGTGAAACTTAGTTGAAAAAGTTTCGTACTATTACCTCCATTGAACACCACCTACTTGACGTCTCAAGGGTGCTATAGACAGTCTGCTGTTTTGAATCAGATTTTATTTTAAGGATGATTCATTATATCTGTTTAGCATGATATTTTGGCTAACCACATAGAATGATGACCAACTGATCTGATTGAGATGACCACCATAGAATGATGCAAGTGCAGAAACTGAGAATATTCGGTCAAGCAATTTGACATGTATTGATGGAATCCGTATGCAGTTCATTCTGAGATTTCATAATAATGCATAGATTGCAGTTTGCATGGAATGAATTTACCTTGGATTATAATTTTATTCCCATTACTCTTCTGTTACAGCTTGATACATGATACTGACACTAAGTCTCTGCATTATCTATCAAGATCAAGAACTAGAAGCCAACATGATTAATTATATTATGAATGCAAAGATAGATGTTCAGTTCGATGAACATTTCTTTATCAATTTCTTTACAGCAGATATACAGTTGAGTTATACTTGATTATGATTTACTCTATTGATTCAACAATAGTCAAGCAAATGCACATTGATACTTGATTATAAATATCATCATTTGACTATAAATCAAATACAATATGACGATGACATCCCAATTTGAGATTAAAATTAAGAACGATTGACTCGAAAGAGAATAAACATGTCTGATTAGACTGATGAGGGTGATAACAGAAAGATAGCTTCCTCAACATGGTCCTCCAATAATCTCTGGTTGCTGTGTTCTTGCCAAAAGCATAGCCTAAAGAAGCTCTCTTGGTTCAGGATGCCCACTATATAATACCATAGATACTTTGATAACTCATGATCTTGAAAGACAAGGTGCGACTATCAAAGATAGATACAATCTTTCTAACTCTTCAACTGCAATGCTGCCACCCATCCATGGTCTTCTCCAAAGAAATTTTGAAGTGCTAACATGGCTTGAAGCTGTCGTTTAAAGAGTTTAAATTCTCAATTTGATTGATGTTATAATGAGAATGCATATGTGTAGATGTATGTATGAATATGTATAATCGAGTCATATAATCTATATACATGGATATGTGTGTGTCTATATATATATATATTAAATACATACATGCATCGATTGTATTACTTTACAAATGCATGTGTACATACGTACACACATACATATGTACGTATGCTCCTCATTGACATATCTACATATATATTCATTTATATAACAATGCAATCATCATTATAAGATTGGTTGAATATTGAGTTCCTCTTATAAGATTAAAATCATATATCCAGTTCTTTATATATTTAACATTGTAAGTTTTCTTCAAAAGTTGATTAAATTTCATATAATAGGATTAAACAAGAGAAGGTGACCTTTACTAAACCAATTGGTTGACTGGAACCTTATGACCATTAATTGACCCTACTACTCTAGGATAATCAAACCCTAAGGGTTTATTTATCTCATGGCTCTTGGCAAAGAATGCAACTTTGATCTCTTCTTGTGTTTGTGCCTCTCTTCCTTATGATACTCGCCCTCCCTTTTTCGAGGGTGATCCAACCTCTTGCCTCCACCTAGACATATAAAGGTAGTTAGACATGATCTTCTTACCATTTCAGGTATCTATATAGCAAACCATTAGTTGCCAAAATTTACATCATTAATTCCATTAATCCATAGACAAATGTTTGAATAACTTCAAAAAACAATATCACATCTCAAACTGTGCAGTTTAAACAATTATATAAAAAGTTCCTAGAAGAGAGATGTAACAACCACCAAAACTCTTTACAGCCAAAACAATTTAATGCCCCTGATATTATTAAATAATTTTGTGTATGGCGCCAATATTAAAATAATTATCACCCTGGCCCTTTTAATTTTATTTTTGATAACACTTTGGCCGTGTCGATACTATTTGTAACCTTCTTTCGGGATGTTTCCCTAAAGCCATATATAAGGCTGGATTAATGTTGTCGTAGGTATGGGAATTTAATATTTTCTTTGTATGTGTGAATTCCAATTGGAGTTTAGTTGTCTACCATTTCGAAGGTGAAAGACCCTCCCTACTTCACATTCATAATTTCGGGAGTAACTCCTCCCCTATTCTGTTTTGCTCTCAGTCCGAGGTTATTGTAATCTTAATACAATTCCCTTTGCATATGCGAATTTCCAGACTTGTGTTTGGTGCATCGAATTATTGTTCTCTGTATCCGTTTTGTGTGAATCTACAACTCTATAACCGCATAGAGTGAGGGCATGTTGGGCTGTACGACCTTTGGACCATACATGAGCCAAGAGGAAGTGACTTTAGAGTTACATTCCTACTTGTATGGTGGCATCAAGGAGTGTATGGTGGTGACAATAGATGGTACGAGCTACCTAGCCAACCACACCATTCAAAGCGAGAAAATTGATGCCATATAGTTGTCATACAAAATGGAAGTATGAGTTGCTGCACATATATGTGATATCCCCATCAATAAGGTCCATATAATTATATAAATAATCATAATATAATATTAATAATCATGCAGTATAATTTATTATCATATTATAATAGTGCATGATATATTAATATGAGAATTAAATGTTATATTAAGCAATAAAATATAATATTTAGATTAATATTCAAAATACACAAATTAAATATATTATGCATTATATGTAATGGTATTAATATTAATATAAGAAATATAATTGATATATTATTATTACAATATATGTTATAATCTAATCATTAATGTAATTATATTATCAATATAATATAATTATTATAATATAATAAATGAAAAGACCCAGGTCTTAGAATAAAAAATTATATATATAGAATTCTAACATTGAGAGATGGTCATTCATGAATATGGAGAAATATAAAGGAAAATGAAAGGGATCAATCAGCAATCAAATCAGAGAACTGTGGAGAAGTACAGAATGAAAAAATGAGATATTTGATATGTGAAGGGAAATTGCAAAATCTATATTAAATAATTTAATGTCCTGGTTGGGGACATTACAAATGGTATCAGAGCAGCCTTCTTGCCATCCTGCGAAAAATAAAATAAAATGATGCCCTGTATATTCTCTTATCAACTATTTGCATTTAAAAAACATGAAGGACCAATCTTTCCTGAATACCACAAAAGTGTAAAAGAAAAGAAACAAGATTTATATATTTATAGAATTTCCATGTATATGTTTAAGAGAGATTATTCAATACTGATGAGGATGAAGGCTTTCCTATACTACTGTGGGTGTTTCTTCAGACATTTGATACATTGTTTAAAGAGACCAGATTCCAAATTTATCTGACACAATGTTTAAAGAGATCACATTCAGAATTTGTGAGAAGAAGTTATCATTTGGTCATCCTTACTAACACATGGTATCAAGTAAATTATTGAAGGATCATAGCGCATGAATAATATTTGGATTATATAGCTACATATCCTATACACCATCAGGGGTTTATCAAGGTTTCAATCACTTGTTTATTGGGAAGCAAATTGTATTGTGCATTCAGGGACATGAGTCTGTGCATTGAACAATTTACAGCATGTATTACTTGTTTACAGAGAGAAAAAAGAAAAGAAAAAGGTTTTCCATAACTCATATATACGTGATTCCTCCACTAACTTCTTTTGATTGTTCAGTCAATCCCTTTCCATGGGAGGCAGAAGTTTGTGACCATGATGATACATTCAAAGCACCAGACCAACAAATGCTTTAATGAGCTGATGAAGGATTCATTGTTCCCAATTCTCGCTATGAACGAAAAGATAAAATACTGATATGATTAATTGGCAGTTATAATTTTTTATTAACTGAAATAGTGAATCTCAAGGTTGCAATTGATTATTCCATTAGTGGAGAAGAATTTGGCAGTGATATGCTATCAAACTTGTCTGATCATAGCCTTGATTTTGAAGAGCTTAAGAAATGCAGGATCAAAACTAAATAAGAGAACTTGAGATTTTAATACACTTAGCAACAGAAAATCATACACAATGTATCTTTTAGCATAGCATTACATCATGGTGTGATATATCTCAACTACTTGCCATGCTCAAATACTAACGGTTAGAGATGAGTCAAAAAAAGAAAGTGTTAAAAAACAAAAAGCTAATATTGTCACCGCAAATTATATTGAAGGTGGCAAGTGAATTATAACCTAGCCATCTTGCATAGAAAGAATACCCCAGGTGGATTAAGAGGGTAGAGGGACTAATAAGTATATATATCAAGCATAAAGCCTTCCATGGACTGCTTGTATAGGGAAGTATAGTAATGTGAGGTAAGTATTATTTGCCTATTTTATTATGTATATGTAATTTTAGCGAATCTTAGATTATTAAAAATATTTAGGTTAAATAGATTATTAAATATATTTAAAGAAATAAGGAGATTATATGTTCAGAAAACATAGATTAAGATTTACAAAGTAGGTTGATTATATGTTTAAATTAGATATTTATTGAATCTATTTGAATGATCAAATATTATTATGTGAATTATTATTGAACATAGAATTATTTTCCAAATCTTATTTATATTTGATCCATGGGAAGAAGAGTATAATGTTACCAAGCAAGGGCTTGTCTAAGTCCAAGCAATTGGATATTTTATCCCAAGATAGGGTAGGGGTTAGAGACTTGTGATCCTTTGGGATACAAGCTTTGGACCTGTAAACTTTGAGGGGATCCATTTGCACATTTGCCATCTAGGCAACTTGGATAACATTCAGAGGGATTTCTTATGGTCAAGTGTTGAAGGGAAAAAAAGATACCCACTAGTTGCCCAGGACAAAGTCTGCCTTCCTAAGCACTATGGAGGTCTTGGCATAAGGAAGCTTTCTCACCTTAATAAGGCTCTTTTGGCAAAGCAATTATGGCATATCTTCAACAGTACTGGGGAATGGAGAGACACATTGGTCAACAAGTACATTAAGAGGCCTTCTATCCAGTTCTCCCTCTTTAGTGAGGACATTCCTAAAGGTTCTGCTATCTGGAATGGTTTACTTAAAGCCAGGGACCTGGCAAAGGCCAAAGTTTCTTGGAAATTGGGAAATGGGGAGGATATCCAGTTCTGGTCTGATAATTGGCTTTTTCAGGGCCCCCTAATGAACAATCCGGTCTATGATGTTTGGGCGAACCATTGTATCCAACTTTTTGGGCTGAAAGTCTGTAATTATAGGAATGACCAGGGTTGGATAGATCTATCTATAATCTCTGAAGATCTAAGTCCAATCATGTTAATGTTAAATTCAATGGTTCTCAGCAACGAGAGGGATGAAATGATCTGGGGGGACAACTCCAATGGTAATTACTCTGTTGCTTCTGGGTATATGGCTCTTTGGAGCTCAAAAGAGAGACCTCCTTGGTCGAAAGCTTGGATCCCAGGCCTCACTCCAAAAATCAATATATTTTATTGGCTGGCCTTACAAAACAAAATTCTCACTCAGGACAACCTATTAAAAAGAGGTCAGATTTTGCCAAGCAAATGTAGTTTATGTAAGAACCAACTGGAAACTAGCAATCACTTGTTCATTCACTATACCTTCGCTAGGAAGGTCTGGGACTTCCTGACCCAAGACTTAGGGATTAGCTGGTGCATGCCAGATAATCTCCTGGATTTTTTTTGCCAATGGAAATCCTTGTTCTATTCCCCTGTTTTGCAGGATTTAGGTACCTGGATCTTACCCCACTTCTGCTGGAGCATATGGAAGGAGAGAAACAATAGAATCTTTAGAGACAGAGAGGAACTTGCCATTGTCCTCGGGAAAAAGATTAACAAAAATATAAAGGAAAACTACCTAGTAAGGAAGGGGGGAGATATCGAAATGGGCGGTAGGAAAATGGAGAAGGAAAAAGAAAACTGTTAAAAAAACAGGAAGCCAAGTGGCTTTTCCCCCTAGAAGGATGGCATAAAGCCAATTTTGACGGAGCCTCGAAGGGAAATCCTGGCTCCTCGGGATGTGGAGGCATTATTAGGAATGAATTCGGGGATGGAGTTGCGGCCTTCTCTCTCCCGCTTGGATTCCAAACTAATCACTTCGCGGAAGCAAGTGCGGCCTGTCATGTGGTGAAACTGGCTTTTGAAGTTGAAGTTACCAATTTATGGCTTGAAGGGGACTCGAATAATATTATTAAAAGTTTAAATGACAAATCTCATTATTCTTGGTCGATTGCAAATCATATTAATGAGACACGTGAGACTCTTGCTAAATTTGAAAGAGTCCATGTCACTCATGTTTTTCGAGAAGCAAACTCGATGGCAGATTGGTTTGTAAATAATGGTGTCCAATCCGACCAAAAAATGACCTGGCAACCGAGAAAGAGTTTTCCGGCGAATGTTAAGAGTTTGATCGAGCTGGATAAGATCCAAGGGAGTACGGAGGAGATCAAACTGCTATTATGAATAGAAAAGGCTTATGGGGAAAGGGTACAACTCATAAAGACTGCATTGGTAAATGCAAGAAGTGGGAATTATTACATTTTATTCGGCACGCTTCATGGGTCTTTTGTTGCATTCGTAATCTGAGCAAAGACAAGAACTATTTCTTCATCCGCCATCAAAAACATGGAGAACCCTATCAGGTGGTGAGGTTTCAGAGAGCTGTGCTTATGAGAATTGTGGGAGAGCAAAGTACCAAAATGGTGGGAGAAAGGTGCAGAAAAGAACCGGTGGGAAAAATGGAGAAGCAGGGAGAAAGTTTTGGATAAGCTGGTTCAGGGCGAGATTTCAAGGTATATCACGAAGTTGCATGGCTACAACCAAAATGTGACTGACAGCATGGTCAATTCGTGGAAGGATGGTAGAGTCAAGGTGAATGGGATTGCTTTTCTGATAACGGAGGAGGTGATCTCGGCTGTGATTGAGATTCCAATGGTGGGCTTTAAGTTCTTTAGGGATAAAAAGCTTTCGGCTAGTGCTATGAAGGACTTTGCCGACAATCTTAAGGAGCTGAATGCCCTGAAAAAAAGTGATACGTTTTATGATCCGGAGTCTATAATGAAGATTTGGAGGTATCATCTGCGCGTTGTCATTGAGTACATTACTCTTGACCCTAGGTTTGATCGTGTTCGCACCCACCATTTTGTTCTTCTAAATCATTTTCGTCATGATAGCAAAGTTTCTTTCCCTTTCTATTTGTTGAATTCTACGAGCAAGGCGGTGTCAAGCTTCAAAAAGAAACCCTCTGCTAACCCTGCTCTGCATGAGGGGCTGTTACTGCTCATCTATGAGCACTTCAAGGCTCAGACGATTAGTAACATCCCGTTGCAGGCTGGGAATGAGGAAATCGATAGCTCTAGCTATTCCTCTGACTTGGATGATATTCAGAGCATTAGTTTTGAGGAAGGAGAGCTTACCTTCGTGGGTAAAAAAGCTTCGCCAAATGTAAAGAAGTCTCCCTCCCCCATCATCCCTAGAAGAATTAGCCCTAGAGATCATGGTCAAAAGAAGACCGAGAAGGAGGAACATGACACCTGTGATGAATAGGAGGCGATGGAGTTTGAAGATGAGGAAAAGGAAAGGTAGGAGGAAAAAATGGATTCCCAAGGTGGGAAGAAACGCAAGAGGGTGGGCACGGAGGATGAGAGGTTGCAGTAGGACCTGGACTCTTCCCCGATCCCTCTCTCCCCTATCCATCCCCAGGCCCATCCAGAGGAGCAGACTCAGGATAGTTTTGGTGCTGAGTGTGGGGAGGTGCTGGCCAAAGATAAGAGGAAAGCATGGAGAAATATTAATGTGAGGACCTCGAAAGTGGGTATTTTCAGGGAAGTGATGAACCCCCAGATCTTGGTGGACAATCAGGAGGAACTGCGTTTTGAAGAGCTCATTAACCCTGCGATAGTGGCTATCTCTGATAATGCCAGGGAATTTGGGATGAACCTCTTGAACAATGCCTGCAACAGCATGGTTGATAATTTCAGGTCAATCAAGTGGCTTTTTCACGAGCTAGAGGAGGTTAAGGAGAAGGTGGTTCAAATGGAAGGAGCCAGGAATCTTAAGGGCCTGGAGAAAGGGACAGGTTATGATGATAGGCATAGCCTGGTGGAAAGGAGGATCCACAATCTGGAAAATTATAATCACAATTTTTCGAGCCAGACGATCTCACCGATCAACTCGATCAATAACAACATTTTATCTTTAACTGAGTGGCTTAAAGATAGAGGCACGCAAGGGGATGTGGAAGGAAAAGACAAGGGTAAAGCCAGATCCGATGAAGATAATACAACTGGTATCACCTTTTCTACTCTAGACTAGGAAGATCTCAGGACTCACCAGCAGGAGGCCAAGGAGAACAAGATGGCATAGGAGGCTACACAGGTCATGTAGGAGCTGGAAAGAAAGATTGAGGAGTAGTTCCTGTTATTTTCCTTTTTGGCTGGCTTTTCGTTCTGGCTTTTGATTGGTTAGTTTTGTCTTTTCTTTGGCCTTTGTTTATTTCGCTGGGCCTTGTGCTATTTCAGCCTTTAGACTTGTTTCTTTTGTGGCTGGGCTTCTAACGCTTATTTTCAACCTGATTTGTATTAACTCTTGGGTTTCAGGATCCCTGTAAAACTTGTTTATCCAATCAAAAACTTGGATAACATATATACCTTCTGATTCTAAATTTAGATAATAACATCATTATTAACAATAACACACTATCCTTTACTAAGTTGAAATAATAATATGACTAGATATACAAGAACTGATGTTACTTCCTATATGGCCAATAAGAGAAGAAAATGATGTCACCAACGAGGGGCTTGTCGAAGTCCAAGCAATTGGACCTTTGCCCCAAGATAGGGTAGGGGTCAGCGATCTTTGATCCTTCGGGACATAGGCTTGGACTTGTAAACTTTGAGGGAATCCATTTGCACATTTGGCATCTAGGCAACTTGGATAACATCAATTCCTTCCATCTTTTGAGGTTGACATGGAGCAATTTTTCGTGATTCACATTTTATTGAAATGTATATATACATAAATGTATCGATGATAACTTGTGGTTGTAGGATTCTATCAAAGAATTAAAAGGAATTAATGAAGAATGCATGTATTATGTGTCTACTTCGTGTTTGCTTCGTGTTTTCAAGAATTCATGTGTCTACACCGTGTTTTCATGTGTTTGCTTTGTGTTTTCATGCATTAATGTGTCTACTTTGTGTGTTTTCATGCATTAATGTGTCTACTTTGTGTATTTTCATGCATTAAGAGGTATACTTCATAAATTATTTAGGTCTTATTGCACCTAAATATATGTTGTGTATGTTAAAACTATCATAAAGGTTTTGTATGAATAATCTTTGCTTGAGGACAAATAAAATCTGAGAGGGGAGGACTGTGATATCCCCATCAATAAGATCCATATAATTATATAAATAATTATAATATAATATTAATAATCATACAGTATAATTTATTATCATATTATAATAGTGCATGATATATTAATATGAGAATTAAATGTTATACTAACCAATAAAATATAATATTTAGATTAATAATCTAAATACATAAACTAAGTATATTATGCATTATATGTAATGGTATTAATATTAATGTAAGAAATATAATTGATATATTATTAATACAATATATGTTATAATCTAATCATTAATGTATTTATATTATCAATATAATATAATTATTATAACATAATAAAGGAAAAGACCCGACTCTTAGAACAAAAATCTATATCTATAGAATTCTAATATTGAGAGATGATCATTCTTAAATATGGAGAAATATAAAGGAAAATGAAAAGGATCAATCGACAATCAAATCAGAGAATTGTGGAGAAGTGCAAAAGGAAAAAATGAGATATTTGATCTGTGAAGGGAAATTGTAAAATCTATATTAAATAATTTAATGTCCCAGCTGGGGACATTGCAACATAATAGAAGTTCGAGTTGTTGTACAAACTTCATCAAATACCACCAAACATTGGTAGGAGGAGAGGTTCTCTGTACATGGAAGAGGAAAACCCCAAGCACCATATTGTGGACCCATTTATGTGTATGGGTGTCTAGTTTGTTGTGTAGTGAAGATACATAGCCAACACTTGAACTTTGGCCGTACAAATTGCATTGTTGGAAGACAATTCAAGCTAGTTGTGTGTGGGTAGGATAATGTGGGAACATTACAGTGGTATCGGAGCTAGTAATTTTTTCCAGCTTGTCGGGTCATGTATGCATAAAACACTCAAAATATACACTAGAAGAAGATACCGTTCCTCCAAGAATTTGGGGAACCCCCAGACCCTACCGCTGAAGTCATGGCATTGTTGAGGGAACTAACTTGAAGTCAAGATCATCTCAACAAAACTATGGCCAGAGGGGAACAACGACAGAAGCTCACAGAGGATAGATTGTGGCAATTGGTGTTGGGCAGAACAAATGGAGATCATAATGGATAAAGTGACAGTTTGGTCACCTAGAGGCTAAACTCACAACACTCACACTCCTAAGCATTGATATAAACATTTCCCAAGAGAACGAAAGGAACTCATAGGGGGCAAGAGGCCACCTTCCAGGAGTTGCAAGAGAAGTTGAATGAAGACTAGAGGAATGCAAATCTTGAGGGAGATATATCCTTCAAAGATTATGTTGAACTCTAGATGAAATATGTGGGTGACAAAGGTCTTGGCTACTAAAGTGATGTTATCGAACGAAAGGCTGGCAAGATTAATTTTTCATCCTTTGATGGGACCAGAGCAACGTTGATATGAGCTTGGGTACAAAAAGAAAATACCTACTTCTAGCTCAACTAGATGCTTGAAGATGAGACCTCCAAATTTGCAGCACTTCGCCTGAAAAAGTTGCTCATGAATGGTAGCATCATGGAATTGTTACCCTTGGCCACGATCAAATTACCTCTTATGCCAAACTCTGAGAGAGGCTTATAGACCGCTTTGATGGGAATGATCTAGAACTTAATTTTAAGGAGTTGGTGTAATTGAAGCAATATAAATTTATCGACAGTTATATTACAAAATTTCAAAGACTGTCTACACTGGTAACAAATATCTCAGAAAGGCGATTGATTGTGTTGTACATGGATAGACTATTGAAGCCTCTAAAAGGTTGGGTGAAGAAATTAAGAAGGCATGTGACATGGTGGCATCCTCTTCTTCATTTACGAGTTATTTGCACTCTAAGACATCTGTTGTTCTGAAGGACATAGTGAACAAACCCCATCCAAAGAAGCCATCATTGGATGCGATTACCAAATAGGAGCTTAGGAGGAGGAAACTTTGTTTTAGCTATAGGGAATCGTGAGAACCAGGCACTGATGCTTAGGCAAAGGAACAGTCCATTACATTGAGGTGATGCTTAACAAGGAGGACGATGAAAGTGAGCTTAAAGGAAATAGTTAGCAAGCTTCCAAGGAGGTTAAATCACATAGAGAGAATTGCCATGCTAGTACTACAAGGAGGCCCCATCACAACACTTACTAGTACTGCAAGGTGCACTAAATTCCAGGTACAGGGTACACTCCAGGGACATCAGGTCATGGTCATGCTTGATAGTGGGGCCACTCTCAACTTCATCAACTGATCACTTGTGATCTAAAGGGGTTTCCCATGGAAGCATACCAAGGGTTCACAATCAAGGCGTAGGAAGAAATCTTGTCATGTACCAATTTGGTTCCACAACTAAGCATTACCATGGGGAACCACATGGTGACACATGACTTCTTTGTGGTAGATTTGGATGACATGGAGGTCATATTAGGCATCCAATGGATGAAGATTGTTTATGTATAAACATAGAGTTTCAAGAGGATGGAGTTCTCCTTTGAAGTGGATTGTAAAAAGATAGTGCTGAGGGGGATGTTTAATGGCGGTTCGAAGGAAATCTTGATACGATGGATGGAGGCAATCTTCAGACATGATGATGTAGTATGGGCAACATATTGCTTGGTCTCAGTAGAACCTATACAGGGGCAAAAAACTTACTACCAGGATGAGAAGCTTTAGGCAGTTTTGGATAAGCATAGCATGATCTTTGATTTTCCACCTGGCATACCTTTGCTCTATGGTTTGTGGCACACCATCAAGTTGGAGGGAAGAGCCAAGCTCGTCATTATCACAGCCTACCACCATCCTAAGAAGTTTAAGGATTAGATAGAGAAGATGATCTAGGATCTCCTCAACAAAGGATGCATCAAGCCCAACTCTAGCCCTTTTCCATTGTCGGTAGTGCTGGTAAAGGAGAAGATCGATCACTTTGGATGTGCGTGGACTACCATGCATTGAACAAAAGGACTATGAAAAATAGGTTTCCCATCCCTAAGATCAACGAATTAGATGGCACAGTCTATTTTTCCATTGCTCTCGCTACCATCAGATTTGTATGAGGGAGCAAGATGTGGAGAATACAACTTTTTTGTTGCCACTAAAGATACCATGAGTTCAAAAAGCAGCTATGCTAGTTCTTGTTGGCATTCTTTGATGACATACTCATCTATAGCAAGTCATGGAACATTTGAGGTACTTAGACGATGTTCTACGAATCATGGAGTCAATCATTTTCTACTAAGAGGTCCAAATGTGAGTTTGAAATGACGAAGATATTGTATTTGGGACACATTATTAGTGCCTGAGTGGTTAAGGTACATTAAGACAAAATTCAAGCCATTCTGGATTTGCCGCCTCCCAAAACTCTTAGAGCTGCATGGATTTTTTTGATTGTGCAATCATTATAGAAGGTTTATGACGGGATATTCATAGCTTAGTGTGCACCACTCACAAGTTTGACAAAGAAAGAATCCTTTCGTTGGGATGAGTAGGCACAACACACCTTTGAGAAGTTGAAGGAAGTCACGATTCCTATCCAGTGCTGACATTTCCAGACTTAACTCACTCATTCGTCCCAGAGTGCGATGCATTGGGAGAAGGCATTAGGATGGTTTTAATGCAAGACTATCACCCCATTTTGCTTGAGAGTCAAGAAGCTCTTAGGAATGGAGTAGCTATACTCCATCTATGACAAGAAGACTCTTGCAATCATCCATGCACTGACAATGTTTAAACAATACCTCGTTGGAGCAAAGTGTCATGTAGACAAACTATGACAACCTAAGATATTTCTTGAAGCAGAGGATTTGAATGAATGACAATAAAATTGGGTTAACAAAATCCAAACATTTGATTTTCATATTAATTATGTGAAGAGCAAAAATAATGTGGTGGCCGATGCCCTGACTAGAGGGCCTGCCTTATGTTCTCTATCCCAGATTTTGGTGGATTGGAAGTCACATCTGTTGGTTGAATACAACAAGAATTCATGTTCCAACTAATGGATGGTCAAGTGTAGGATGAAAGATACAAAGTGGTTGATGATAACATTTACTACAAGGAAAGAATCTATTTGGTACATGAGTCCAAGATGAAGGAAAGAATTCCAGTTACCTTGGGATTCATCTCTAGCCTAATTTCCCCCGTCCCAATCCCAGGGACAAATGATAATAAATTTAAACAAGATAAAACAAATGACAGTCACAACATTAATCTCTTTATACAGTAATAGCACTGGCAATCGCATAAACATTAGCAGACCAAGATGTTAGCCATCATAGATGCTCATGAGCTGGAATAAATTCTTTTCAGACCTTCTTGTTCAAAACTTGCTGCTTCAAACAGAACTTCTTTTGTCCTTCTCTACCTTTAGGTGACTCTGATTTTGATGCAGAGCTGGCTGAAGCGGAATAGGAGCAGCAATGTGCTTTGTTTTCAGGTACTTGATTTTTATATTGAACATGAAACTATATGGCAGCGCTTAGCCTCTAGGCATTTTAGTTTTGTATGTTAAAGTTATTTACATATTTTCTGTTATTAAATGCATACATGATATTGACTATGAATATTGAATTCCAATTTTCGAATTTTGAATGCATATTGTGTTTTGAAACAGTGAGATGTTGTAAACTTGTATGTTAAGGTTCTATGATGTTTAACAATTTAAATGACATGCTTTACACATATTTTCTAATGAATGTCATGTATATCAACAAATTTCCTATATTTTTAATAATTTCCCTATATTTTATATAACCATCCCCTCATTGTCCCCTTGCCGTCCCCAATTTTGGCAAAAAACGTTGCTGTCCCAGAAACTTGTCCCCCTCATCCCTTGCCATCCCCGTCTTAGAAACTCAGGGTAACACTGAAGAATTCTAAAAGAAATGCAGGACTCACCCTTGTTTGGACATTTGGGATGCCTGAAAACTTACAGATAGATCTGTGTAAGGTTTTCTTGGAAGGGCCTTAAGAATGATGTTCTGCAGTACGTGCGGGATGCTACACTTGCTAGTAGAACAAATCTGAGACACCTTACCTGCAGGACTACTACAATTGTTGCTAATCCCTGACTAAAAGTGGGATGACAACTCGATGAATTTTATTACAGGACTTCTCAAAGTGCAAAGAAAGGATTGCATCTTTGTCGTGGTAGATCATTTCACCAAATATTCCCATTTCCTTGCCATCCCCACCAATGCCAAGCTACTCAAGTGGACGAGTTGTTCTTATGTGAGGTATACTGGTTGCATGGTTTTCTGTGGAGCATCATGAGTGACAGGGATAGCCATTTTCTCAAAACCTTTTGGATGGAGTTGTTTCGGTTGGTAGGAGCAGAGTTGTCACCAAGCATGATGTACCACCCATAGATGGATGGACAAACGAAGATTGTGAACAAATGGCTGGAGGGTTATCTCAAGAACTATACTTAAACACAACAAAAGCCATGAGTTTCATGTTACATTTAGGAGAACTCCATTACAACACCAAAATTAGATGGGTGGCTAAACCATCTAAGTCAAACTTGTGAAACAAACACAAAAAAAATAGAAGTCTTTAAATTTATTTTAAAAGTTTTCTTAGTTAAAAATCAATTTGATTTGGATTACTCCATTGGAACGTTATCTTCAATTTAAAAATGAGTTACATTCTTCCTTGAAAATTAACCTTTTTATTGGAAGACTTACTAATTACAAATTTCAGTTTATATGTATTTTCGTGGCAATTTCATATAATTCAATCCTTTAATTCTTATATTAATTCGATCTTTATGTCACCAATGGCTTTCGACATTTTTCATTTGGTCCATGTTTCTAGCAAATTCATCAATAACAAGGGCCTTTATTAGAAGGCGACATTTCTTACATGTTCAATCGCCACTACTTTTGTTTCCTCATATATATCATTTATATCATATACCACATTTTCACAAATATTGCCTGGTACCAAATCACGTGGATGCTCCTCCACAATCTTAAAAGAACATCAAGCACTTCACTACATGTGTTCAACATTTGCTGGCATTTTACAATACGATTGCAAGCCATTAAAAAAAGTAACTCAATTATAAATATGATCAATTGAGGACTGTGTATCACATGAAAGAAGAAAATTTCATCTTTTTAAAAGTAACATCTCTATAAAAAGATCAATGTGTTTAGTAGAGAAACGATGGACAAGTTAGAATATATAAGCCTGTTTGTTGAATACCAATAATTTTATTTGAGGGAATAAAAGAGTCTTTTTGCACTTCACTGAAGGAGTGAATGAGAAATATTCTTGAACATGAAAAAACATCCCTAGAATTATTTTGTAGTTGGTCCATTTGTAAATAAATTAAGATTTGGGAGAGGAGTGTGTTACAAGTTTATAACTAACACAATAATGGTCCCTATTTTTTTATAAAGGTAAAAGCTATGCTCCAAAAAAGTTTTTGGGATGGGGACGTTTTAGGGGACGGGAACGTGTTTCCAGTACAGGTACGGGTTGAAGCCAAAATTTAGGGGACGACTATAAAATATAGGGTATTTAAAAATTTTTATATATGGAGATTTAGACTTCTTTAGAGATATATTTCATTGTTTGAAATATGCATATCATAACAATGATAACATTGATAAACCATTCACCATAGAATACATGGAAATTGAAAACTATCAAGATTAATCATTAAAATAATAAAATCAAAATGAGAATGATATGATGATATATCCGAATATTGCATACAATTAGCAAAAATGCCCAAAGGCTCCAAGTATCAATGTATCATCATCATGCATGAAATCAAAATGACATAGTGAAAGTAAATACTAGAAGTGTAAATGAGATTTCCGACTCCATAATAATCAAAAGCAATAATGTGTTTGAGTATCTGCAAAGTGGAAAGCCAAATATATGGTTGTCCTCTAGGAATCTAAATCTCTATCTAAATCAAGATCAGCGCCAGTCTCTTCCTCTGAATCATTGGCAGGGGTAGGTAGAGGGTCCTCATCCAATGGAACACCAAGCAGCTCTGGAGGTGTGTTATCCTCATGCAATGCATCCTTGGGATTAACATCCCAACGTAGTGTTGGAGTCTATCAATACTCAAGATTCTGTCGCTCCTGTAGTCGCAATACACTGTGAACAACCACAAGCTTCTCCAATTGTCTAGAGGTAAGGTTGTTCCTCTTTACCGATTGGATGAAGCTATATGTAGATCAATTCCTCCCTGCAATAGAGGAACTCGCAACCTGTGAGAGAAGACAGATGGCAAGGCCTTTCAGCTCAGGTGCGTCTCTACCATGCCATGTCCACCATCCAATCGGGTCCCTTTGAGCTAATGTAGCTCTATTACTCCTCGCCTCTGGTCTACCAAATGTTGGACCACAAAGATTGGCAAAGTCAAGCCATTGCTCTCGAATTTTTGTAGCATCCTCTGCATTATACATTTTTGAAAGGGACTTGAAGAAGCCCTCCTTCACCTATATTGAACAAACAAAAATTTAGAAGTTAGAGTTTATAAACTTTACAAATAAAATAAAAAATTAAAAAATATGTTATAAAATCAGAAATCCTAAACATAAATTAAACTCACCTCCTCATCACTAGATGAAGGCAG
The DNA here is from genome assembly GCA_028749045.1 of Cupressus sempervirens. Classification (NCBI taxonomy): domain Eukaryota; kingdom Viridiplantae; phylum Streptophyta; class Pinopsida; order Cupressales; family Cupressaceae; genus Cupressus; species Cupressus sempervirens. Next base: position 646,878,293 of record CM053784.1, on the reverse strand, counting down.
TCTCCCAGGCCTTGGTGCATACCATTTGGGATTGACTGCATGGGCTGCCATATGAAGTGGGGTGTTTATAGTGTTAAACCTTTTCCTTACAATGGGCTTAAGATGCTCCTCATAGAACTCCAAAGTAGGTTCCTTCTCTTTAATAGCTTGCTTGATTTGCCCAAGCATGCTATCAAAAGTCTCATAAATCTCTCCAAGGCTAGGAGAGTCAGTATCAACATATTTAATGACTTGCACAATAGGGTCAATGAAGGAGCAAATGTATCTGCAAATGAAAGAAAATTGCAAGTGAGAAACATCATATGTTTAAAAAATCAGCAAGTGCTTAAATCAGAAATATTTTTATTAAATCAGCAATAACAATTATGAATTATGATGTCAATTATTTAAGTTTCTTACCTCATTGTAGTCTACCGGTTCTCATCCAGGGTTCTTTGTCTGACAAGTCTTCCATCCGGGGTGCTTGATTCATGCCATCTATTCCACTCTGCATTGACCACCATGGACTGTAAGGCCTCTTGGACCTCAAGCATTCTCTCCAACAACATGAAGTAGCTAGCATATCTAGTCTCCACAGGCTTGAGGAATGCTTTTTTGGAAAATATCCTAAATAATGCAAGAGATGTGTGATGATTGCAAATAAACATTTGCATGTTGCTAGCTTTAGACACCATAGTCTTTATCCAATCAAATTTTCCAAAGTCCTTCAAGGTGTTATTCAATGCATGTACACAACATGGTGTCCAAAAAATGTGTCTATATGTGCTCTCTACTATCAATCTAGCTGATTTACACACCCAGGCTGAATTAGTGACTACTTGCACAACATTTGAAGCCCCTACCTCTTCTATAGCATCGTTCAAAATCTCAAATTGGAAGGATGCATCTGTCTTTTTTTCGAAACAATCAATGGCTTTAAGAAAATAGGCCCCCGCTGTAGTAGTGACAATAAGATTGATGAGTGGCCGATGTTTGATATTAGTCCAACCATCCATGATGATAGAACATCCATCACTCATCCATGTTTATCTCATATCCTCCATCAAAATGCTTACTTTTGAGTACTCTTTGTCAAGTATAGTGGTGCGTAATTTAGTCTCTCCTGGTGGTACAAATGAGGGACCGGCAACATAAATATCTTTGCACATTTGTTTATTGAATGATGAACGGGAAACATGGTATGGTATGCCATGAGCAACAAGAAATCTGCCAATGGACTCTTCAGCTCTCTCTTTTGCTTGTATGATAAATAAATCAGCCACATTGGTATTTCTCTTGGCCTTTCCCTTCCCTTTACTAGCAGTGCTAGTGGGAGTGAATGAGGGTGTGGATGTGCTACCTATAGGACCCCTAGATTTTAATAACTCCCCCTCCACATGCAACCTATTGGCCTCAAGTTTTTCATCATCCTTAATTTTTTTGCAACCTTTCACCCCTTCCCACCTATCCATAAAAGATGACAATACACTCGTGTAGCTCCTAAAAATAATGTTTTACATATATGACACTCTCATTCCCTACTACCCCCGAATTTTTCCTCTTATTGTTGTCTACTTTTGTGACAAATTGTAGGAGAGGTTTCTTAGGGTTGAATGGGCCTTTGGCATATTTTTTTAGGGCTTTGGAAGGGCACTCAAATGGATTAGGCATCGCATCTTTCATAGGTACATCTATATTAGACTCACTTGATAAATCATCCATGGCTGCCCTAGGTCTTTTTCTTGGTCTTTGTAAATGTGATACTTGAGTTTCTTGTATGGCAACATCCATGCTATCACTACTTCCCTTACTCTCACTGCTGCTCATGTTTTTGCCTTTGGATTTTACAATGTATTATACTGCTGCAAGTTATGGAAAAAAAGAACATTTCAATATTCCATTCAACATGCCCTCTCTATGTCATTGGAAAAATTGAAAAATGACAACAAACAACAATAAATTTGAATCAAATAAAAAGAAAATAAAGAACATACCTGGAATGAAGTTGAAATGAAGGCAAAACCTCCTCTTGCACCTCCAAAGCGCACTCCTCTTTTGTTGTTGTTGTTTTGAAGTTTTCCTCTTCCTCTTCCCAACATGCAAACATTTACAAATTGAAATGAACAATACTTTTTAAGTATTTACCTTTTGTTATTTGAAGCCACATTAGGGTTCCCTTATTTTAAAAATCTCCAGCGCCCATGTGGGGCTCGGGCAGATGTGAAAAAGCAATAAAAAACCCTTTTTTTTTGGGCTTTTAACTTAACCGTCACTAGCTGGGAAAAGGGGACAGCGTTAACAATAGGGAACGAACAAGGGATGGGAATGGAGTCCCAGGTACGGGATTCTGTACCCCCGTTTCCTAACAAAAAAATTTGCAAGTTTTAGGGACGGTACCTCTGTTCCCCAATTTGGGATGTCGCAGGGGACGGCGGAAATAGTTACTTGCATCCCCGTTTTGTACTTGGTATGGGGATGAGCCTAAAAAGGCCAGAACTGCGTTCTCGTGGAGCACAGGGTAAAAGTGGACGAGGCACTATATATATATATATATTGCTATAATAACCAGATTCAAAGGCTCATTAGGGAAAGAATCTGGAAAGAAAACCCACTGCCTTGACAGCATTATCTAATTTACCGGAAATAAGTAAACCCACAGAACTATATTTGTCCCTGAATTTCTGCAAATCTTCACAATCACTATTGAACCTGTTCTCAAAGGCTGAAAAATGGTTGAAAGACAGTCCCTAGAACAGCTGTGATAGCTCTCCAACCTGCAAAACTGTTCCTGAATTTGCATAATGAAATAAGAAAACAAGCATGCCAATGGTGAACAGAAGATAGCCCGTCTTTTGTTTTGTTGAGCTGGGGGTGGATGGGGATGAGTAGGATGGTTGGAAGTGTGGTTAGGTTAGGCAACTAGTTTTGCTTTTAAGTTAACTCGGATCAGATGTTTCAAAGTTCAGCAGTTGTAGCTTAGACATGTATCCAGATCTGCTATGATGGACCATGGTGTGTGCAAAACTTATTATAGTTCTGTATGCTTGTGTTTTGTATAATCCAAAAACACAATACAGCCACTTGCTTGGGTGTTCTAACTTTTATCACACGGGCCTTGTAAATTGCTAAGCTTGTTACACTGTTGTAGGTTTAATGTAGGAGATTCCAAATTAGGAGGATACAGGAACCTAATGCTGATGCCAGAATACCAAATAAAGCTGCTTCTGTAAAAATAAAGCATGTCCTAGTTCATGCATAAGGGTGCACAGCTGCTACCAAAATTACCTCTCCCCAACTACATTTTAAGTCTTTGTGTGTGTCTTGGTGACTATTAATGTGTTGAAACACTGCTAATTGATGCTTGTGTTAAAAGGCCCGTTGATTGCACACCATTTGATCTTAGTGTTTGCAGTGATATCTGCAATTACACCCTTCCACATAAAGTTATATATTTTCTACAAAATCAGGGATATTTGGTTTTACACTAAGAATCATCTTACAAGTTTAGGTTCTCACTTTGGCTGTACTGACTGTAGATAATGTTTGGTAGATAGATTCTACCAATGACTGCGCTAAAAAGTATTAAGAATCTTTATGGGATGACCCCATCAAATTGTAATATGTATGCAATGAAATCATGACGTTCACATTTTTTTTATTGTCAAGTTTTTAGGTGAGTCTTTTGTTTAAGATGAATAGTTATTAAGGATTGCACTTATTTTCATGCTTTATTCATTGTAATTCAGGGAAATTTCAGGAGTAAAGATGAAGAGAGAATACCGGGAATTCATTAATGCCAATAGGGGATGATGCATAAATCTGGATATAATCAACGTATAATCTATGAAGTTTCTTGTAGACTAGTTAAGATCATTATTTTTTGAAACCTGTCGGAAGATGACAGAAGATTTCAGATCCTCTAGGGAGAGTTCTATCTTGAAGATGTAATAAGCCCCCAAGGTTACTATTGATAATGACGCAAAAGTGAATTCTGTATCTGTGAATTTTTCTTTTTAATATAAGGTGATTTTCACCACATTTTCGAATTGTGATTGCTTACATGAACCAATAAATTGTAAATTTGCTTTAAAAACTCTCTTAGTCAGATCAGTTAATATTGGATAGGATCATGTTTGCTAAGATGAATTATTAAATTGTAAATGTGCTTTATAAAAGCTCTCTTAAGGTGACATCAGTTAATATTTGATATTGTGCACAGGAGGTTCACAATGAAAAATACTGCATAATAAGCCCCTTTATTTACTCAGAGTTTTGATTACAAGCAAGGTTATGGATTTGCTAATATCACACTTTTGAGCTTTGAAAAGGGTATGGATGTTCAATAAAACTCTTTTTAAGTTTAACTAGTGAAAACTTCTGGAAACAATTGTTACAGCAACGTATTTGAAAATGTATAGGTTCAGGCTGAATGAATTTTCATTTTTTTGTTAAAAGCTGGACAATTAGCAATTTAGCATTGATAAAATCATAAATCTTATAACAAGAAAATTGCAGTCTTCAATTAAAAACTACCATATATATAGAAACCGAACTTGCTTCATCAATCTTGACTTTGTGGAGTACAGTGTTTTCTATCCTGTTTTACCATTCTGTTCAAGTACTATTATGTGATTAAAAAATATTTGCTAACATTTACCATTCCTAGTCTATACAGTTGCCTACATTTTTTATTGTCACAGATTTAATGGGCTACAAGCACTCGCTGGTGTTTCTATCTCATGCATTTCTTGATGATATTTGCTACATATTAGTACGATCTTTCTTTTGCTAAGCCAAAACAGCAAGTTATTACCAATGTGTGTACACCCAATTATACATATTTATTTTTTATTCACTCCAATTTACAGTAAAATCATTTAAATTTTCTAGAATTTATTCAGAGTAAAGATGATATCAAGCTAAAGCTTTGCATTCGTAGCAGTTTTATGTTTTTTGGACACTTCTTACGGTTAACAAAATATTAGGTCCCTGTATTTTTGAAACAAACAATGGATTACAGGGTCTATCAAAACTCTAATGGTAGTCAGAGATTTTAGTATACATTGTTTATCATTTTGATTTGGTAATGTTGCAAGACATTTTTTTAGTATTCGAAGATGCCATGTTCCCAAGTTATAAAAGTTTATGGATTGTAATGGTTGGTCTTGTTAGATCTCATGAGGTTGTCATAACCTAATTGAATTATAAATGGTCATTGACATGGATCATTTTTGGCCAAAGCATATAGGAGGTTGGGCCCTTTGAATTAGTAAAACTTCCAAATTCTAAGAAAGTAATTGTGGACTGTGCCTATAACTTCGTTTTATCTTTGCTTCATTTCAGACATTTATGTTGGATGTTATTTCGTCATAACTAAGAATCTGTTGTAGTTTTTGGGTTGGTATACTAAAAAAAGGTGTCAGAGCTATTTATTCACAATCTTCTTGGTCACATATAAGAGACTTGTGAATTGCAAAACACTAAACAATGCTATGATAACAGACCAAAATTGTGTCTACACATGATCATCTTTACACTTGCTAGACAAAGCTATCTATGCGAGATGATTTTATAGGTGATACTTTGATGGAGGAGCATCTTGGGTCTTTAAGCAATCTTGCATCAACCAAAAAATGTTTCTTGGTTTCTGTACCAGTCTGCTGTTCGTGAAGTAGCTGTTGTTGCTTTTTGCTTCTCTTTGTGCGTAGTTGATATTATGTGAGGACCTATCCTAGATTTGTATCCTAAGTGCACAAGTTCTAATGTTTCATAGTTCTCGAGTTCTGTGCTGTTATTTGTGGTCCCTTTTTTCATGTTGTTTTCATCCATCGAGGTGTAATGTTTTGATTGGCATGGTTTCCTATGCATATGTGGCGTCTTGCGCAATTGGTAGTCGACTCCTAATTCCCGGGTGGACCTATCCTTAAGGGTCTGTTTGGCACCAAGCATAGGAATTGGGAATAGGCATATGTTATTCCAGATTCACTATTCATGCATTTGTTATTCTAGATTAACTATTCTTGATCCGTTTGGTTCACCCACAATTCGATAGGGAATATATCTAACCTACATTTGGTTGTGCAAACCTGGAATTGGAATAGGATTATTTATTAAGTTATTATTAATTTATTTTTGGTTTAGTTGATCAATCGTATACACTTCAATGGAGCTCGTTAACGGGTAATAATATGACTGTTTACGAGATCTGTGGTTGTACTTTAGCGGAGGGGAAACGATGGACAACCTTGTCAATGTGTATATTCCGTCCCCAATGACTTTGCAGGTGAGTGTTTTGATAGTGATCGTGAGATAGTGGGCGAACAGAGTAAGGATAAGAGTGAGATGGATAGTGATCTGGAGTGTGTGTTCGACCTGCCTCCCAACTGAAAAATCCAACCTGATTGTTAGCCCCTTGACATTACGTAGGAAAATAGGTGCAGTTCTTACCAAATGAAAGCTTCCCCTGATGACAATGGCCAAAATGCAAAGAAATTCCATCACCCGATGAAAAACACCCAAATAAAATGAGCACTAGTATTTTGTCGAATGAAAATTTGAGCGCCATACTTTTCACAAACCCGAAATAATATGTTTTCTAGAAAAGTGAAAATGGAATAGGAATGGACATTTGCTATTCCACCTATTTGGGTGGAATAGCAAATGCCCATTTTTAGGACAAAGTAGCATATATATTCCTATTCTGAATTCTCATTAGGTGCACCCAAACGAGGATTTGAAAATTTTAAGAATTTACCAACACCTATTCCACTCTACTTCCGGCTGCCAAATGGGCCCTAAGTGCACATGATGTTATGCTGTCCTTTGCTTGGGTTTTGATTTACTCTTCCAAGACTAGACCTAAATTGTAATTAAATGCCTGACTAGCCAATTTGTGGCTTAGTTGGCTATATGGGAAGCTTGGTTAGATGTAAGAAGGTAGCATTCTTATAGGATAGAAGATAGAAGATGTGAGCTTGGACTTTGAAATTGCAATTCTTGATTCTATATATGACTGCAAACCTAGAAGGCCTCACAACTGGGCATGATTCTGTTTTGTATGCAAAGTTAAATAATTACACCTATAAATATGCTGCATTTGGCCCCGTGTTGTCTGCTAATTATTTGAATTCTGTAAAAGCTGTGTGTGTAACTTTGAGCATGGGATATTGGAAGGTTTCATTGAGTTTATTTCACATGCTTTCATGTTCTTTCGTCCTCCTTCTGTTAGGTGGTATTAGAGCTAATTATTTCTAGATCCTTGGATCATGGAGAACCTTGTTAAATTTGGTTGTAGAGTGATAGATCTGAAATCTGACATATAACTTGCAGAAGGTTACGATCTTGGAGGAACTATTGTCAAGATGGTTTGTGTTGATAATGCTATTATGGACATGTTTAGGCAAATTTTAACAAGACTTAAAGACGTTGAGACGACGAAGAGAAGAGGTGTACATTTTGAAGATGTTAGTGATGATGAAGTGGCAACACCTAACATTAACTCTGAACTTGAGGTTGAACAAGATGAGGAAAGACTTCTGAGAGTTTTATCTAGGGCGAATGCTAGAGGTGCTGTTGAAGTTGCTTGCTATGATGCAAGACTTGAGACAAATGCTGTATTGGATTGGATCTTTGAGATGGATAAATACTTTGAATATGAAGATACTTCTAATAATAAGAAGGTTAAGATAGCAATCTCAAAATTGAAGGGTCACACTTTGCTTTGGTGGGATCATCTGCAAACCAAAAGACAGAAAAGGGGAAAAGAAAAGATCAAGACATGGGTGAAGATGATTGGAAATATGAAAAAGTTTCTCCTCGGTGGTTACAAGGTAAATTTGTTGAGGAAAATGCAAAATTTGATTAAAAAAGACATGGGTGTAAAGGAATATATTTAGGAATTCTACAAATTGGATATCAAATCTGGACATGTGGATGGTGAAATTGAGAAAGTAGCTAGATACCTGAATGGCTCGCAGACATCAATTCAAGATGAGATCAGTTATGTGAAGATGAATAGTGTAGAAGAATCATATCAGTATGCTCTAAAGGTTGAAGAAAGATTGGCAAAGAAACATGATTAAAGACAAAGAGGAAGAGGCGACATATTTTAAAGCAACAAAGGCATAACTTGTGGTGAAAGTAGCAGATCTAAAGCGCAAGGGAAAGACAAATATGATTGGAAGGATGACAATACTTGAATTAGCTATACTAGTTACTCTAGGAACAATAATAATGGTAAAAGGGATGAAAGATCTTGGTTTAAGGGTACTTGTTATAAATGTAGTGAAGGACATAGAGCTTTTGAATGCATTCATTCTGGTAAAAAGGTTGGAGGAAGTAGCATAAATGTTATCTTGTGAATAAGTTGTTGAAACACCTAATGAACTTGAGAATAGTGAGCATCTAATGATAAGGTCGGTCTTGTGGAATGAAAAGTCAGATGAAGGACTTGTTTTGAGAAGTTTTCTTAAAACCAAATGTAAAATTGATGGTAAACGTTGTAAAGTGATAATTGACAGTGGTAGTTCAAACTATTTGGCTTCCGAGGAATTGGCAAACAAGTTGAAGTTGCATAGGTTGAGACATCCAAACCCTTATCATGTTGCTTGGATTCAGGATGAACATAAATTATTGATAAGTGAACAATGCCTTTTGAAACTCAAGATTGGGAATTACTATGATGAAGTCTTGTGTGATTTTATGCCTATGGATTGTTGTCACATTTTGTTGGGTAGACCTTGGCAGTATGATAGAGAAGCATTGCATGATGTAGATTGAGTCACTATACTATTTGGGCAAATGGAAAGAAGCAAATTTTGCTATCTTGGATTGAGAAACTAAAATGAGAAACATTGTACTATAGTAAGAGTTTGTTTGGTAAATGGAAATCAAAAGGAACAGAACAATATGCCTTGCCTTGATTCCTAGGAAGATTGAAAAACAAGATGAACTTGAACGTGCACCTGAGATAAGAGCTTTGTGAGATGAATTTCAAGATGTTGTTTCTAAAGATGCACTTGAGGGATTTCCTCCTGTAAGAAATATTAGTCACTATATGGATTCAATACATGGAGCTAGCTTGTTGAATAAAGCACCACATAGACTGACCCCTACAAAGAATGTTGAATTGAATAGACAAGTGCAAGAATTGTTTGAGAGAGGTTTGATAAGAGAAATTTTGTGTCCTTGTGCAGTACGTATTGCATTGGCACATAAGAAAAATGGAGAATGGAGAATGTGTACTAATTCCAGAGCTATAAATAAGATCACATTAAAGTATATGTTTCCTTTCCCTATGATTGATGACATTATGAGAGTGGAGCTAAATACTTTAACCAAAATTGATTTGAAAAGTGACTATCATCAGATTATAATCAGAGAAGGAGATGAATGGAAAACTTCTTTTAAGACTAATGAAGACATGTATTAATGGTTGGTTATGCCATTTGGCTTAACTAATGCTCCTAGTATTTTCACAAGATTGATGAATGAAGTTTTGAAGATATTTTTGGACAAATTTGTGATTGTATACCTTGATGACACATTGATTTTCAGTATGACTAAAGAGGAACATCTTGAACATATTAGACAAGTGTTACAAATATTGAAAGAGGAAACATTATTAATTAACTTGAAGAAATGTTGTTTTATGAAAGAGGAGCCAGTATATCTTGGTTTTGTGATTTCAATTGAAGGCTTGAAGATGGATCCTGAGAAGGTAAAAGCTATACTGAAATGACCTACACTTATGATTGTTGGAGAAGTTAGATCATTTCATGGGTTGGCAAATTTTTATATAAAGTTTATTAGAAATTTTAGTTTAGTATGTAATGCTATAACAAAGACAATGAGAGGAGATAAAAAATATTTCAAGTGGACACAAGGAACAAATAAAGTTTTGAAACATTGAAACAAAAAGTTGCAAAGTTATCTACATTTTCTTTGCTTGATTTCACTAAGGTTTTTCAAGTAGATTGTGATGCTAGTGGGGTTGCAATTGGAGCCATTTTGAGTCAAGAAGGAAGATTTGTAGCTTTCTTTAGTGAGAAATTGAATGATGCTAGAATTAAATAACCAGTTTATGATCAAGAATTCTATGCTATTGTTCAAGCTTTGAAGAAATGGAAACATTATTTGATGCCTAAGGAATTTGTCTTGTATACAGATCATAAGGCCTTGCAGTACATTGGAAGTGAGAACAAACTAAATCAGAGATATGAAGTGGGTAGAATATTTGCAGAATTTCATCTTTGTGTTGAAACATAGAAGTGGAAAATCAAACAAAGTTGTTGATGCTTTCAATAGGAGGAGTTTGCTAATAGAAATGAAGGTTGAAGTGCTTGGTTTTGATGATTTTAAGACTTTGTATGAAATTGATCTTGATTTTGTAGAACCTTGGAAAGATTGTAAGTACCATTTGACAACTGAACAAGATAAGTGGATTGATTATTTCATTCGGGATGACATATTGTTCAAAGGAATTCAACTTTGCATACCTAGAGGATCTATGAGAAGTAACATTATTAAAGAGAAGCATAGTGGTGGACTTGCTAGACATTTTGGGATTGATCAGACACTAAAGTTGATTGCTAAAAGATACTATTGGTTGCAACTATATAAGGATGTTCAGAAACTCATAAGTTGTGGAGTGTCAAGTAGCAAAAGGAACTAGTCAGAATTTGAGTTTGTATTAACCTTTGCCTATTCCTAATAGACCTTGGGAAGAAATAAGCATGGATTTTGTACTTGGATAGCCAAAAACTTAGAGAGGTTTTGATTCTATCTTTGTGGTAGTAGACAAAATTTCTAAAATGACACATTTCATACCTTGCAAGAAAACATCTGACACAGTACATATAGGAGAGCTATTTTTCAAATAGATAGTGAGGTTACATGGATTGTTGAAGATAATCGTTTCAAATGGTGATATTAAGTTCTCTGGATACTTTTGGAAGACACTTTGGAAGAAGTTGTATGCTAAACTTAAGTTTAGTTCTATATTTCACCATTAGACTGATGGACAAACTAAAGTTGTGAATATAAGTTTGTGTAATTTGTTGAGATGCTTGGTTGGAAGTAAGCCTACAAATTGGGACTTGGTCTTGACACAAGCTGAATTTGTATACAACAACTTTGTGAACAGAAGTACTAAGGAAATACATTTTGAGATCATAAATGGACTACAGTCTAGAGGAACTATAGAATTGAGAAACTTGAGTAAGGAAGAAAAGAGTAGTGCTGATACTGAAGATTTTATAAGTTTCATAAAAGATTTGATCGATGATGTAAGAGACACTTTGTAGAATAATACTCAGAAATATAAGTAGTGAGCTGATTGGAGGAGAGGACATAAATCCTTCAATGAAGGTGACCAGATAATGGTTCATTTGAAGAAAAATAAATTTCCAATTGGAACTCACAACAAATTGAAAATGAAGATGTTTGGACCTTGTAAAATTATGAGAAAGTTTGACAGTGAGAAATTCTCTTGAAGTGGAGTTTCTTGAAGATATGGATATTTAACACATATTCAACATTTATGATATCTTCAAGTACTATGACCCTGAAAGTGAGTTGATTGAAAACCCAGATTATTGCAAGAAGAAAGAGGAAGGGATTGAGCATATCTTGAATACCAAAATAAATAGAAGCACTAGAGGAAAGGATTACATGGAATACTTTATTTAGTGGAAAGGAAAACCAATTGAAGACAATTCATTAATATCACAGGTTGAACTGGATCTATATGATTCAGGTCAGAACACTCGAGTCCTGATGTGGACATTAGTCCTCTTCTTACTCCAAGTGTTTGATGTAGGAGCATGTTGGGTCTTTAAGCAATCTTGCATTAACCAAAAAATATTTCTTATTTTCTGTACTAGTCTGTTGTTTGCAAAGTAGTTGTTGCTTCTTTTGGTTTCTCTTTGTGCACAGTTGATATCATGTCGAGGACCTATCCTAGATCCTTTTCCCAAGTGCACAAGTTCTAACGTTTCATAGTTCTCGAGTTCTTTGTCATTGTTTGTGGTCCCAAATTTTTTGCTATTTTCATCCAACAAGGTGTGTTGTTTTGATTGGTGTAGTTTCCTCTGCTTATGTGGCATCTTGCGTAGTTGGGAGCTGACTCCTAACTCTCGCATTGACCTACCCTTAAGTGCGTGTGATGTTATGTTGTCTTTTGCTTGGGTTTTGATTCTTTTTCAAGATTGGACCTAAATTGTAATCAAATACTTGACTACATGACTTGTGCTTAGCTGGCTATTTAAGAAGCTTGGTTAGATGTAGGAAGGTAACATTCTTAGAGGATAGAACATAGAAGATGTGAGCTTGGACTCCGAAATTGTAATTATTGATTCTGTATAAGGCCACAACCGAGAAGGCCTCATAGCCAGGTAAATTGTTGTGTATGTGAAGTTAAAAAATTACACCTATAAATATATTGCATTTGGCCCTGTGTTCTCTGTTGATTATTTGAATTCTGTAAAAAGCTTCCATGTGTAACTTTGAGCAGAGGAGATTGGAAGGTTTAGTCGAGTTAATTCCACATGTTTTCATGTTCTTCTTTGTTCTCCTGAATCATACTTTCACCCATTTTTTTCTCTCCCCTTTATTATTAACAAACACAATCATCTTTTTGCTTTTTATTTTGCTTCATGTACAAATCAACAACTCTGTTTTGGCCAAAGCTGGATTTTTGTAAGCTCTATGGTATACATTTATTAAAATAGATTCTCAAACATTTCTTTTGGCACTTGACCATTACTCCAAAGTGTATCAATTAACTTTTGTATACATTTATATATTTCAATACAAATGACACCAACAAATATGCAAACCCAATTGGAGACAACTTTTCTTGACATTTAATATATTCATTTAGGATTTAGTTATGCGTAATGAGGGACGAAAAGATAAAAGATTCTTTATTGAATTGACACATTTCAACCAAACATTTTGAATTGTTGAATGCATTTGATTTGAAAAGCATATTCTTTGGGTATGACATTGAGAAGACTCGTGCATCAAATTTATCCATTGTAGATTTAATGTCGAGTATTTTGTTTATAATAATCTTTTGAATGTCGAGAAAGTTATGCATGTTTACCTAGAACCAATTTCTTGTAATATAGAACAAATGCTCTACCCTTTTAAGTTTATTTAGAGATAATTAACTCATATGCAGCAAAGACTCAACATCATCAAATCTAGCCCATGTGATTAATGTCATAGAAATTTCAAGGGCAACGAGGTCAAATGAATATGTTCCAATTGCAATAAGTGAAGCTAGGGACATATATGTAAGGAGACGAAACCTTCTTTCTTTCATTTTCTCTTTTAATATTAAATATATTAAGGGAGGAGATAATGAAGATTAGAATATTAAATTATTCTGTTGATAACTAGGCCACAACATGACATGGACAATCAAGCCATTTTATCATGTTCTGACAAGTAAATACTAAAGGTAATATTCTATAAGAAAAAGTGCAAGCAAGTTGAATCAATTGATAGTAAGAATGACCATATTTACTTTAGCCACGAGTTAGCAAAACACCTTTCTTTGAGATTGAGTGTTGTTTGACGACTAGTGATTGTTGAACACAACTCAAGCTTGGGGATGGGGGGTGGGGGTGCTAAATTAGCCTTGGAACAATCACTTAAATGTTAATTCAATATCAAGGTCAAAAAGCCGTTATTGTGAGTAGAAACATTAAGTGAATAAAGCAAGGTACATGAACATATGAATCAACATGAGCAAACTTTTTGTATACTACCTTCAACAAATCTCCAATCATGAAGATGTCCTTGGATTTTTCCTTAAAGTGACTAACTTTATAATTCCACAACCACCTACTACTACCACAAAATATAACTATTATTTTATACTATTCCATATTTACACATTTTCATATCATCAACATCAATTTTTCCCTTTATCCATACCATCTTCATTGCGAACATTAACTAGGCTGATTGAAGAAGAGGACAAACATGGGCTTTATCAAGCTAGCCACAAAAACATAATTATGGTGGAAGTGGTCCAATTTAGGAGACAGAGGACCTAAAAGTATCATAACACATATTTCACTTCTTAAGAAACAATTTGCATGCTATTACACATCTTCCAAGGTTGAGAACAAGGCAATGTATGGATACATCAAGAAACACATCTTTAGTCGACCCAAAACAATATTCTAAATGAAAAATCTTGATATGGATCCACACAATTTTCAAGCTTGGCGAAGATATTTAAGGATTCATCACAAGATGAAGAACAACTTATGTTGGTTGAACCAAATACCTACCTTGAAACATACATTCCAGGTGCAATACACTACAAAAAAGCCATATAACATCACGATGATCACATCAAGACTTTCCTTTAACATCAAAGCCATTCTCAAATCATTTTTACTTGAAGATCACACTAACACAACAAAACTAATAAGAGCACTTCATTATGGAGAGGTAATCATATAGAAATCATCATTATCACTACTTGCAAACAACACAACTTTTGAAAATTTAGCTAAGACAACACAAATGTTTAGAACGTAGTTACACAGGTGGAGCACCATATGGGCAGTAATTTGAATAGCATAAATAGTTGTTATTTTCATCAATATGAATAGTAGGGGCCTTGCTAGTCTACACAGAGGATATAGTCTTCTGATGTGTCCTCCAAGCCACAACACATGAAACATCAACACAAAAATGAAAAGCATTTTCTAAACCAACTCACATCAACATAGAAATGAAAAGTATTTTATAAACCAACTCTAGTAGACAACTAAATTAGTAATGGTCTAGGAACACCAATCATATCAACTACAAGACCAAGGATGTGAAATGATTATAGTGCAATATAAATAGGTCATGCACAATGTGCACAAAATCTTAAGACAAATTCTCCAATGTGAAGGAATGCAGAGAATTCTTTCAACTATATACCACAAACTCGACCATATCAATTCTTCAGAGACTAGAAAGTTCTTGAAACATTGCCTATATTCTAATGTTAACTCATCTAATCTCCATTGTTACATTTGGCGCTAAGAAAGATGAATTCATTGTTTTCCCCTTCCATATGTAATATCCTCTCCTATATTTGCCAACTTCTCATGAAATGTTCTCTCTTTCCATATAATGCAATGTTCCCTCCTTCCATATCATGCAATGTTCTCTCCTTATGTATCTATCATGTCTTCCTTGAAATGTTTCCATTTCCATATAATGCAATGTTTTCTCCTTCCATATCATAAGCCCTTGTAGTGACATCTCTTAAATTCAACATTATCTAATATCAAAGGCAACATGATATACAATAATCTCTCCTTATCAATTGTAGCATCCTAAAAACTTATTTTTACTTAATCAAAATTGTAGCATCCTAAAAAGTAAGAAGTTTGATGTAATTTTCGAGGCCATTTTAACCTTCCTCAATGCGTTTTTTACATTAGGACCTTATATTGCACCTAATTGTATAGATAATTTAACTCAAGGTCCTCTTGTCTTCATCAAGTCTTGTAGAAAACTTTAAGCTAACTTGGGAGGAGTAATTTCGAGGAGGGAAGTTTTTAGAGAAAGGGTTTGGTTTGCGTGCTTCGTGTGGTTGTCGTCTTAGTTTTAACCTTCCTCAATGTGTTTTTTACATTAGGACCTTATATTGCACCTAATTGTATAGATAATTTAACTCAAGGTCCTCTTGTCTTCATCAAGTCTCGTAGAAAATTTTAAGCTAACTTGGGAGGAGCAATTTCGAGGAGGGAAGTTTTCAGAGAAAGGGTTTGGTTTGCGTGCTTCGTGTGGTTTTCATCTTAGCATCAAATCCAGGTAGGATCTTATGATTTAATTATACAATGATTTTCATTCTTCGATCTTTTGTCTTCTCCGTCCCTGTTGTGTTTCTTGTTTTCAGAATTCTTCGAGGATTGAAACCCTTGTATCCGAGCTTAGTATTCTTGATTAAGAAATAATTGTTTATGCTTTAAAATTAGAAAACCCTCATGTATGTTTTATCACTCTTTATTTCATGAGAATTTTTGGGAATGGATTTAATTTGAAACCTATGTTTGATTGAATGAAAAACTAGGATGTGGGTTTTGAAATGAAAATTCTATGATACTTTTCTTATTTTTCCATCCATTCCTTTTGTTTCTCTTCGAACCACTTGCATACTCGAGATCTTTGAGATTTTTCTGCTAAGTGAACCTTCTTAGGTATAGGTCATACAAGTGCGACCTATAACTCCTCTTGGTTGCACAAGTGTGGCCTATACCTAGTATAGGTCGAGGTCAACCTATATACATTTTTTTTATTTTGTAGGAATTCAAGATCCATTTCATAGGTTATCACTTATAGTCTACCCTCTCAATTTTCAAGCCCAAAATCACTATAATAAGGAGGCCTTCTCCCCTCATTTGACCATACATCAATTGCAAGACAACATTTCACATCAAACAATTATTCTCAATATCTCAAGTATAAGCATTTAAGGAGTTCAAGCTAGCAAACATTCATTGAAGGCATTCATCAACCATTCATCAAGATTTCATACATTTTCTTCCATAGATCTAGATTATTTCTTCATTGGAGACAAAGAGGCAGACCATTAAAAGAGGAGATCTACATTCAAATGTTCTTATTTTTCTTCTTCAATCATATATTGAGCCAGATTACAAGTACCTACTATATGAGGTTTTGTATTACATGTTTTTGGTTGAATTAAGTCTATTGCATCTATAAATTTGATCACATACAAAGTACAATTGCATCTACATGGTATAAATACATTCCATTGTTAGTTTTAATCTTTACTACATGCTCGTATTTCCTTTACTTGTTTCATTTCAAGGTTAATTTCTAAACAAAGGTTTGACCAACGAAGCCCCTCCTCCCTTCACCCTCAACAAATTCTATTTTTCTTGTGTAGGAACATATTTGTGGACTTATAGATTTTTGGGATCAGAATTGGTTGATTTAGAGTTACAGTTTTTGTCCTACATTAGAAATTTCTTATTTTCAGCCTCTTAGGTATAGGTTGACCTATACCCAAAGACAATCTATATCTCATAAGTGTTGGAAATATAAGAGGAGTAACTGAGAGGGGAGGGGTGAATCAGTTACTACAAAAATAAATCTTAGATCCCTTAGACGTCATTACAAACTATAACTTTGATTAAACTGTATTTTGTTGTAACTCAACAAACACACATGCACTTGGTTTATGCTAGCAAATACTACAACTCGACAATAACTAAAATAACAATAGTAACTTGGAAAATGCAAAACTTAAGATATTTTCTATGATTAGCCTTAAGATTAACTTAGTTGCATACACATAAAATAAATAGCATGAACACAAGTGACACCAAGTTTTAACGTGGAAACCCAATTTGGTAAAAATCACTAATTGCAACTAGTTACTGATTTTCACTCTTCTAAAGTGAGCCCTGTTAGGAGCCAACCCTGTTAAAGGTTACAAAACACACTGTTAGGTGTGACCCTGTTAGAGGATTTAATCACCCTGTTAGCAGTGGCCTTGTTAGAGGTCTTTAGACACTTCAATCTAGAAATGCACCTTGTTAGAGGATTTACAAATAGTTGTTACGCCAACTCGGTTAAGAGATTTAGATCACTGCTACAATGGTTAGAAAGTAACAATGAGATGACCTGATTTTTGATACAATTGAATCGATGATTACAAATCTCAATTCTAGCTTGAATACTTGATCCTTCCCGATTGAATGTATCTTTGCAACTCAACAAGGATATTCTGCTTATCCTTCTACTTCGCTTCCTCTAAGCATCATCAAATCTTCTATTATGTTCCACACATTCAATCCTCAACTTGACCTTATATTTATATCTTACAAATTGTCAACTTGAATACAACTTAGAATACTTAATATTCATCTCCTTAGTTGGCTAGAACCAACAATTAAATCAATTGAACTCAATATGCCAAAACAAGAAAATCCTTCGTTAACTGACCATGCTTGATAGATACTAACTCAAAAATAATTTTCCTATGTGAACCAAGTGAATTTAGTTAACATTGCATATTCACAAAGTTCCTTTGGTAACCAAGTGAACTCGGTTAATACTGGTTCCATCCAACATTTCCTTTGTTAATTGAGTGAGCTCGACTAACACTCAACTTCTGCAAACTTTCCTTTGACAATTGAGTGAACTCAGTAGAATTTTACTTTTGAACTAGGTAAACTCTGGAATGCTCAACAAATACAGGAAATTGTCTTCAATGCCCAAGTGAGCTTGACATACACTGATTGCCAATGATATGACATTTTCTGTAACATCAAAGAAAATACACAATTAATCAATTATTTTCAACAATTTTCCTCTTTGGCATTAATGGAAACACAACATGTCATAATACAAATAAATTTTAGAGCAAGAATAAAGTAAGGAACATATCCTTAGTTTCATTCTGATTCTCATCCATGAGAACTCCCTTTATCAATGTGAACTCCCTCGTCCTTCAGTTTCTTCCTTTGTCAGCAAAACTCTGTCTTCAACATCTTCTTTTGATAGAAAAATTTCCTTCTTTGATATTAGCCAAGTTCTCCCTCTTTGATATCTCTAAAAATATATACTCTCCCTCTTTATAAAATTTATATGAGATATGACAACAAACTTCTCCCTCTTTGACATCTCATGCCAAAGACAATATTCAATGAATATCAATGTACCTCATGTACTGATTCATTTGCAATATGACTTGTCAATACTGCATCAATTGTTTGATTTTCAACATTATTTGGTTGATGTATCACTAAAATTTATTTAGTGAGCTTCAGATAGGGGAATTACCCCTAACTTACCTCTTAGATTAAAAAAATGCATCCTTAGGTGATTGCTTAGTGAACATATCTGCAATTTGCTCTTTAGTATTCACATATTCCAATTTTACCTCTTTGTCTTGTACCAATTCTCTCAAAAAATGATATTTTATAGCAATGTGCATGGTTTTGGTATGCATCACAAGATTTTTGGATATATTAATTGCACTGGTGTTATCACAAAAGATAACCACCGGATCCTTGATCTCTATCTTCATACCTACCAATAGTTGCTTGAACAAAACAACATTGGAACAATTAATTGTTGCTGCCACATATTTTGCCTCTATTGTGGACTAAGAAATACAAATATGCTTCTTGCTTGTCCAAGACACCAATCTTTTACCAAGAAAGAATGCTTCACCACTTGTGCTCTTTCTGTCATCAACTCTTCCTACCCAATCGGCATCTGTGAATGATTTTAAATCCAAATTGCTTCCTTTTTTGTACCATAATCCATAGTCTTTAGTTTCATTTAGATATCTCATGATTCTCTTGATTTCTATCATGTGATTTTATTTAGGATTTGCTGAGAATCTTGCCACCATATCAACTACTAATGCAATATCAAGCCTTGTGTGCACTACATACTGTAATTTTCCAATTATTGATCTATATGTGGTTTGATCTACCTCTTTGAAATCATCATTTTTGAAAAGCTTATGTCTAGTAGACATAGGTGTTCCAACAGGTTTTCAATCTCCCATTCCAAACTTCTTTAGTATCTCCTTGATATATTTGGATTGAGTAATGTAGATACCATATTTCTTCTACTAAATCTAAAATCCAAAAGAATTTTATCTCTCCAAACATGGACATCTCAAATTCTTTATTAATCTATACTGAAAATGCCTTGCATAAGGCATCATTTCCTATAAATAAAGTGTCATCCACAAAGATTTCTGCCAACACAATCTTCTTGTTTGGTCCTTCTTTGATATACAGATTGCTATGGCCATTTGTTCTTTGAAAACCAATCTTTATCAAGTAGTTATGAAGTCTTTCATACCAAGCTCTGGGAGCTTGCTTGAGACCATACAATGTTTTGTGTAATTTGCAGACCATGTCTCTTTTTCTAGGATCTACAAAACCTTCAAGTTGTTCTATGTAGATTTCCTCATCAAGAATTTCATTCAAGAACGTAGATTTTACATACATTTGATAAACTTTAAATCCTCTTTGTGTTGCATGTGATAGTAAAGTTCTAACACTTTCTAATATTGCAACAAGAGGAAAAGTTTCACCATAATCAATACATTCTTCTTGAGAATAACCTTTACAAACTAAACTTTCTTTGTTTCTTGAAACTTTTCCATCTTCATTCAACTTATTTCTGAATACCCACTTTGTGTCAATTACATTTTTGTCCTTGGGTCTAGGAACAAGAGTCCAAGTCTTATTCTTCTCTATATGTTCTATTTCTTCATTCATAGCTTCAATCCAACTTTCATTATCCAAAGAATCTTTAACCTTTCTAGGTTCAAATTCAGCAAGCAAACATGTACCTTTCAATTTGTTTCTTGGTATAGTTCCATCTCACTTGTCTTCAATGATCTGATCAGGTGCATGGTGCCTTCATACATATCTTGCTAACATAGGTACTTTGGCTTTACAATATGTTCCATTAACCTCTTCATAATCTTCTACATCAAGTTTGAGTCCCATTGTCTGTGACTTGGGTCCATCAAACTCGATTTTCTTTGGCAAAAACTTGGTAGCTTTTGACTGCGACTCAGCTCCTTCAAACTATGACTCGAGTTACACTAATCAATAGCTTTTGGATATTTTGGGGACTCGGGAGGTGAGGTATCCTCACTTCCAAATAGATTTGGCAATGTATCAGGGTCATAATAAATATATCATCTGTAATCCTTAGGTTCTTTATTGCTTTCTTCTTCACTCTTTTCTGCAAATTCATCAATTCTCACATGTGCACTTTCTATGATCTTATGAGTAGTTAGATTCAAACACTTGTATGCTTTACTTTTGTAGGAGTATCTTAGGAATATGCCTTCATTGCCTTTGATATCAAATTTACCTTTCCTAGATTCCTTCAAGATATAACATTTGCTATCAAATACTTTTTTGATTTGAGCCTTTCTTCAACTATACTCTGTTCAAGGCATGCACTGTAGTAGTGATTGCTTCCTTCCAGTATTTGATTGCAACGCTAATTATACCCTATACTACGGAGTTTACTAGGGAAACATTGTTTGGAAGATTGTAAGAAACATAAGTAGATCTTAATTAATTAGGAGAGCTAACAAGAGTTGAGGCAGCTTTCATTGCCTTGAATGTTCAGCCAAGCCTATCTAGAAGTACAAGCACATATGCAGATTTTGTTTGTAGCAGCAAATCTAGATCTGATGAAAACAAGAAGATTGAGGAAGGTATAACACTTCTTGTGAGAAGAGAAAAAATGGTAAGAATATCTTTAAAAATTGGACATGTAATGAGTTTGGTCATTATGCATCTAAATGTCCTAAAAGAGAGAAAGTATAAGGGAAAGTTTAAACCTAGAAGAGATAGAAATTGCTTATATGCTACTGAAGATGAAGAATTTGATGAAAGAGCTCAAAGTGAAAGTGATGATGAGCTAGGATTTGTAGCTATTAAAGAAGATTATCTTTATAGAGAAATTAGAGAAGAAAATGCCCTAGTTTTCCAAGCTGAAAAGAAGTCTGATTAGATAATAGATAGTGGTTGTTCACATCACATGGCAGGTGATATGAATAAGTTTGTTAAATTAAGGAACTATGATGGAGGTAATGTTAGAGTTGGTAACAATGCAGTCCATCATATTACAAGGATTGGATCCATCACTTTAGATGGAAGAACTAACACTAATGATGTTTTTTTTTGGATAGATTGAAGCATAATTTGTAGAGTGTTGGAAAATTGGTGGACAAAGGGTATCAATTGTAATTCATAGAAAAGACTTACACTATCAAGGATAATGATGGTAAGATGATTAGAACTAGAACTAGGTCCAGAGGTAATATATTTTAGTTGAATCCCATTGAAATGATGGTTTGGTTGCTAAAGCAGATAACAATTGGTTATGAAATAGGAGATTCCGTCATGTAAACTTTGATAATATTATAAAGGTTAGTAGCACTTTTGCAGTCAGAGATTTGCCTAAGATAATTAAGCCTACTAATGTAGTTTGCAAAGAATATATTTTGGCTAAGAAAAGGAAGGTATCTTTTCCTAGCAAGTTCACTACCACATAGAAGCTGGAGATTGTTCATATAGATCTAAGTGGTCCCTTGAGAATGGGATGATTATATGGTGAAAGGTATTTCATGATTTTTGTTGATGATTTCACTAGAATGATGTGGGTAGCATTTCTTCAAGACAAGTCTGAAGCTTTTGAGAATTTTAAGATATTTAAGAATAGAGTTGAGAATGAATCTAGTGTTAAGATAAAATATTTGAGATCAGATAGAGGAGGAGAATTTACCTGTCTAGAGAGTTTAACATCTTTTTTGAAGAGAATGGAATTAAAAAATAGTTATCTTCACCTAGGACACTTGAACAACATGGGATTTTAGAAAGAAGAAATATAGCAGTAGAAGAGGGAACATGAGCAATATTGTTTGAGAATGATGTGTCCAAGAAATTTTGGAGAGAAGTAGTCAATACAATAGTGTACACTATGAACAAACTACATATCATAAAAGGTATGAGAAAGACACCTTATGAACTATGGTTTGGTCATTCACCATCAATTAAGTATTTCAAAATATTTAGAAGAAAGAGTTAAATTATGAGAGATGATGATGTTGGAAAGTTTGATCCATGAAGTGATGAAGGTATGTTTCTTGGCTATTCATTGAAATACAAGACATACAAATGTTTCAATCACAGAACTAAGACAATAGTTGAGTGTACAAATCTTAAGATTGATGACAAGTTTGGAACTAAGGAAAATATGTTAGACTATAATTCATATGAAGAAGAAGATAATTTTAGAATTGTTAGACAAAATGCAAAAGTTTTCTTTGAGACTAACAATGATCTGTAGAATTATGTATTAATTATTGAGAAAAGAGGAGAGTAGAGAATTGAAACTAAAGATGAGATGTCAACCCCTAACAAGAATTTGAAAAAGAATCACCCTCTAGAGTAGATAATTGGAAGAAAAGAAAAATGTGTGATGTCAAGAAACAAAGTTAATGAAGAGATATGTTTGATTTCTCAAGTTGAACCTAAGAGTGCATATGAAGCATGTAAAGATGATCATTGGATTCAAACAATGATGATCATTGATTTATCTCCTCCATCCCTTCACATCCTGATGATGGATAACCAAGTGTGATCCGAAATGTTGATGCAAAAATATGACACACAATCAAATGTAGAATATGCATCTCTCTACTATGACTAATTGTGAATATTTGTTCATGTTAATGAAGGAAGAATTAGATCAAAATATGTAGAATGAATCATTGGAGTTAGTTCCTAGACCTAAAGATAAGAATGTGATAGGAACCAAATGGGTATTCAAAAAAAAGATGAATGAGCAAGGTGAAGTTGTGAGGAACAAGGCTAGACTTGTATGCAAAGGATATTCATAGCAAGAAGGCATAGAATATGAGGAGACATATGCACTTGTAGCCAAAATGGAAGTAGTAAGAATGTTCTTGGCTTATGTAGTGAATAAGAAGTTCAAGGTATATCAGATGGATGTTAAATCAGCCTTCCTGAATGGAGAAATTGAAGGAGAGGTATATATTGAGCATCTTGAAGGTTTTCATTTGAAGAAGACAAAGACATTATATGAAGACTATATAAATCTCTATATGGCTTGAAGCAAGTACCTCGAACCTAGTATGCAAGGTTGGACAACTATTTGGCAAAGCTTGGATTTGATAAAAGTTAGTAACTTTTATTTGAAATAATTGAGAATGGTTTCTTAGTAATAGTAATATTTTTTGATGACATCATATTTGGAGAAAATGATGAAGCAAATGATAAGTTTACTGAAGAAATAAATAATGAGTTTGAAATGAGCATGATAGAAGAAATGAAGTTTTCCTAGGATTACAAATTGTGTAGAATAGTGATAGAATTTTTATTTGACAAGCTAAGTACTTGAAGGATTTGTTGAAGAGATTTGGATTGGAAAGTTGTAAGGCTATTGGTACACCTATGATAATTGGTCACAAGTTATCTAGCAAGGATGAGACACCCACAATTGAGTAAAGAAGTATGTGTGACACTCAGTATTGTTAGACTAGACTGAATGCTAATGCTTCTTGTATGGGGGAGTATCTGTGATGAGCTAAGTCATTGAGGACTCTTGGTATTTGGTCTTGAATAGTATCATTGGACACTTGAGTTGGTTGAAGACTTGGAGTAGTAAATTGACATAATGAGGACTTTGTCATTGATGTCAATGGGGGAGAGAATATGCATGAAAAAATCTTTTAAGTATGTATGAGGAGAGTTTACGGAAATATCTACCTTAGTAGGGAGATTTAGAAAGATTCAAGTCAAGAAGAAGGAGAAATATCTATATGGGGGAGATATGTATTGTGATTTGTTTACTGTGAACAAATGTTGCCAATACTAAAGAAGAAGAAGAATAGTGCAATGTTCTAGAGGATTTCAAATTTGATTAATGAAGAGGATTTGACAAGATAAGAACAACAGAATCAACAAAGTACTATTTTGGTATTCTTGGACCTTAGATGTTTTTCATCTATGTTGCCATCAATGCCAAAGGGGGAGATTGTTAGCATGAATGCTGATGATACTACTTTGGGGGAGTATTCTAAGAATTGGAGAGTATTGACATGTTGCATTCATGACTGTGTTTGTCATTGATGTCAAAATAGTAGTAAGTCTATGAAGACTAACAAAGTAACAGAGGAGATCATAGTTGCACTGACAAGATTTTTCTTTTTGGTGATGCACTATCAGGGACATGTTCAGTATAGTATCTTGATGACATAGTTCAATGCACAACATGTAAATCAAAGACATACAAAAGTTGAACCTAATTTACAGAGTAGTACAAAAATAGAGTATTAGGAAAGTAGTTCCTAATGTTTATTCACTATCTTAGATCTGAGATGCAATAAAGAGATACACAGTTAAACAATGATAGAGGACAGTCTATTGGTGACTTTAGAAAATGCACAAGCCCTAGTATCGTACATGTGAAGTTTTGGATAGATTGTGAGATTATGGTACTTTGTAATTGTAATTAATTAACTATTTTATTATAATTAATTGGGAAAGCCTCAAGTCCGACTCAAGGAATTATTTTGAAGATATGGTATAAAGGAAAGATGTTTTCCTTGTTTGTAATGTGTTGTGTTCGAAGTCTCCACTATTGTATGAAGTGCAAAGTGAAAAAAAGAGTAGAGTGTTTGGTGAATGCGAGTATGAAATCCAAGTGATTATTAGATGCAAGATTTATGATCTGGTTACAAGATAAGAAGGAGAAGAGGTCTGATTGATAGGACAGGTAAAGGAAGTACTATTCAATTCTATTATTCTACAAGGAATATTATGGAGATCATTTGGATAGTGGGCTCATTGGTCTTTCCCTTGAAGTTATTTGGGCAGTGGGTCCAGTTGTCTTCCATAACTCCTAACAGGGTCGGAACCTTTAATAGGGATTCAAAGTCTCCTAACAGGGACTGATATGTACTAAATGTTGTTATAGGCTCCTAACAGGGTCCATCCTCTAATAAGGAATATTTATATTAGTACGTCATCTTGTGGGTACCATTCCCACTAGGGTTTTCCCTCTGATCAAGGGTTTCCCTAGTTAACATATCTGGTGTTATTGTATATGAGTATCTTGTTGTGGTTTTTGATTATATTTCTCATATGGTTAGAGTTTAATAAGGTTGATAATTGTGATATTAACTGTATAACTAATTCACCCTCTGCCCTCGACTCTCTCTCTCAATTATATTGGTGGAATATATATTCTAACATACTCAATGTCAAACTCACTCGTAATCATAACCCACTTTGCCAATCTTCTTGTTAGATTATCTTTGCCGAGAAAATACTTTAATGGGTAGATTTTCACTATCATCCTTGTAGTGTGAGTGAGCATGTAGTATCCAAGCTTCTAGGAAGCAAAAATAATTGCCAAGTTTTCTTTCTTAGTGATTCTATAATTCATCTCATACAAGACCAATGTATGAATTATGTAATAAATATCATGTTCCTTATTGTTGTGATCTTCTTGAGCTAATAAGACACCTAGAGATGAGTTTGTTGCAGAGATATACAAAATGAGTGGATTCCCACGAATTAGAGGCATTAGTATAGACAAATTAGTAAGATACTTCTTGATCTATGTTAAGGTTTGAGCGCATTCCACATCCTAATTTTATTTCACACCCATGTGTAGAGTCCTAGTGATGGGTTGTGACTTATATGCTAATTGTGAGATGAACCTGTGAATAGACTAAAGTCGTTCCTATAGCCCTCTCATTTGACTAATGTTTCAAGGTGGAGACATCTCCAATATATCTTGAACTATTTTAGGATCCACCTCTATGCCTTTTGCAAAAATAATGTACCCAAGTAATTTTCCTAATGTGACACCAAAACCACACTTCTTAGGATTTAGTCTGAGACTCAATTTTTATATATGATCAAAGATAGGTCCCAAGTCTTGTAGATGAGTGTTTCTCTGAATACTCTTAGCTAGATTATCATCAACATAATCTTCCATTGGTTTGTGCATTATATCATGAAATATGGTCATGACCACTCAATTATATGTTGTGTTGACATTCTTTAAACCAAATGACATTCTTTAAAGCAAGATCCAATGAAATAGGATAAGGAAAGGTATCCTCATCTTCATAACTTTATGTTTGATTGTTAGACTCAATTTGGTACTCATGTTCAGATGGACTATTGGACTTTGGTACACATTTATTGGTTCCTAGATAAAAGGGAACTTTCTTGAAGCCTGGGCTTGCAATGTCATGAGGTCGTCTAGATGTAGCTTATATTGGATCTATTAGTCCTTTTTTGTTGCATCCTATAGGAACATTACCTTTGTAGCCAAGTCATTTCATCAATTTAAGACCTTGTCCATATTTTTTATGAGTTATTTCATGAGATTGGACTATAAGATCATCGAGGACCTCTTTTTTGTATAGCCAACTAGTAATGACTATATTTTCATCTTTGTCTTCTAAAGGTATGGTGGCTTGTACAAAGGCACCATCAAAGATAGTCTTAGGTGATACAATAGATGGTCTATTTGTTTCAAATGGTCTCCTATAATGACAGAGAGATACAAGAAGAGACTTTAGAGACAAAATTAGTTTAATTTGATATTCTCTAATGCTAGTTTCTTTCACTTTCAGCATCTTCTACATTTATTTTAGCTTGTTAACATGATTTCTAGTAGACTCTTTATTGGTCCAAAAAAAAATCAGTAGACTTCAGCATGTTAGAAGCATAAGTGGTGTTGGCAAGTATAGTTACCTTTGATCTGTGGAACAAGAATTTCACACATTGATGATATGTGAATGGTACTTCTTGCTTCTCATGAAACCAAGGTATTCCTAATAGTATGTTGTATGCCAAAGGAATATCGAGGACTTGACAGATGACATCTTGTTCTATAGGTCCTACTCTGATAGGAAGTAAAACAAGACCTTTGGATTCTAGTTCTAACTCATCATATGATTTGATGGTAATCTTTCTATGAGGATCAATAGACTCCTCATTGTAACCCAGTTGTGTAAGAAAACTAGTGGAACATATATTAAGACCAACACCATTTTAGATGAGAATACGATTGACTCATTTTTGATGGATGATGACTTTGATATGTAGTAGTTGATTGTGAGGATGACTCAAAGTATTATCATCTTCTTTAGATAAAGAAAAGTAATAAGGTGAGGTCAAGTGACCTACCATGGATTGAAATCGATTGAGATCAAGATCCTCAGGTATGCTTGATTCAGCAAGAGCTTTGTCAAGAATCTTCCTATTGTAATACCCCAAAATTGGCACATTGCCATGTTAATCAATTTTGGTTTATTCAATAATTTCTAAGTCCTATTGCACTAGGAAATTTTGATTCTGATACCTGCTTCTTGACCTAAGTGTCAAATGCAGAAAACCCTAATCTACATTAATCACACTCTTTATTTAATTCCTAAGTATCGACTCATATTAGCTACATCAAACCTATTGATTAAATTTAATTTAATTATAAGTGGTCATACTTTAATTAAATTAAATTACTTCTTTAGTTAATGTGCAAAGAAATTAAATGTGTTTAATTTAATAATGTCCTCATTTTAATTATTGAATATAATTATTGAATTAATTAAAGTTTATGCATTTGTGAGGTCATATCTTATTTTATTGAATTAAATAATCTCTCCAAATCATCTCTTTAGTTTCAAAATGGAAATTCTGAGTAAACTATCTCTTGAAATGGAATCAACTTAGTTAACTCTTTCTCACACTCAGATGAGAATTAGTTAACTCTCCATCACACTCAGATCTGAAATAGTCAACTACATTTGCACAAGGAAGTTTCCATTCTAACTAAGTCTAATCTTCAATCTTGACTATTCATTCCAATTGATCTCGACTGTCGATCAATCTTGGGATTCTATTTAAGGAGCCTTCAATCCCTCATTAAGGAGGTTGAATATTTTGTGCATCAAATTTATGTTGGAATATCTGCTCATTTTTCTCATATTTTCATAGTTTTCATATCTTCTAGTATCTTAATATCATTTAGATTCTAATATGCATACGTATAGCATAATTTGCTTTCTTTTGTTCTTAGATTAAAATGCATTTCATATAGATTAATTACATTCTCATATAGCTTCATAAATCCTTCATACTAGAGATTAGGTTGCCTACTTCTCATTTTGAGAGCAAAGGAAAAATCCTTCTAGTTAGAAGGCAACAAGTTGAACTGTTGGATTACTCAGATGAATAATCTCATATTTGTTCTAGGATGATCTCTCAGGTAATGATTGTGTTGAAGTGTGTGTGAGTATCTAAGGCCCGCATTCCACATATACATTTTTGGCACCTACCGTGGGGCCAAGACATCAAGTTTTCTGGCCTCATCTATTCTATTTTCTGCATTTCTAATTAGTCTATCACTGACATCCATATAGATTTCTAGATTTTTGCATGAGAAATCATATTTTCGCGTGAAGAACTAAGAATTTCACCCCTTTCATTGCAATTCCTTGTGTGAAAAGTGTATAAATGCACAGTTTCTTGCACGATACACATCATTTTCTCGTGTGGGCTTGTGCATGTTTTCACACAAAAGTTTGCAACAACACATGCAATATTGTTTTTAGAATTTAGTTTTATCATTATGTTTTGACTAACAATGTTCTTTGAAGCATTTTCTTTCTAATTTTTGGTTTTCAAACAACTTGATAGTGGTTTGCAGGATGCCCGTCGAAGAAATCTTATCAAAACACTTGAAACATATACTGATTATGTGATTGCAGTACGTTTGTTAAAGATATGAAATCCACTTAAACATTGTGTCTTATTTTATTGCTTTTAAAACATAGTATAAATAGGGCTTGTAAAATTCGTAGGGTGCAAGATAGGGGAATAGGGAAGTATGCTCTTTAGTACTTAGAAGTGTTGCCAAAGAGTAAATCAGAAACCTAGAAGCCTTTAAATAATGGTACCCAAGAGAGGCAAGCAAGTTAGTGGTTCTCCTATAGAAATCTTTTCTATGAAGGGATGATGATTTCCTTTTAGGGAATCAAAATCTTGAGAAAGGATGAATTGGGATCAATTAAGACAACTCAATAATTAACATGTCTTGCATGTTTGGGAAAGGTGATGAAGTGGAGGAGTATGCTCTTTCCCCTTGAGGAAAATCATAAACTTGGACTCTTAGATCCAAACCACCAATTTGAGTGAGCCTTTAGAGGGCTTGTTGTCACTTAGGTTTGCAACCTTGTCCAAGGCCTATGCGTGAGGACAACCTAGTGAACATGGAAACAACCTCCAAGTTGTGGGACTTGAACTACGAGGTTGAGTCTCCGGAGAAGGCCGACTTCCTCTTACTATCAGGGCACACCTATCTATTCTCAGAAGGGAAAGGGAGAAAGAGAGCGTCAAAGAAAATCTACCTAGTCTAATCTAAGGCGGTGATGCACCAAGACAGAGTGTTCAGATTCATTCTTGCCCATATATATACTACAAAACCAGAATAACATACAAAAGTCATACACATCCAGACTTATATCGATCAGTAATCACATACAGATTAGAAGAAACCAACTGAATGACACTAGGAAAATGAGATTTCACTTATGTATTATTCGATAGACCAAAGATAGATACAGTAAGCAGATCGTTGATCTCAACAATACACCAATGGGAGGCAAAGTGATGCACATTCACACTGATGGCTGAAAGAGATGATACAGGCTATTACATGGCTCAGAGATAAAGGGGTTTTACACTGCGAGTCTGCAAGCAGTAGCAGAGAAAATCAGGAAGAATCGACCTTCAGAACAGATCATGAAACTGCCTTTATAGATCAAGCACAACTAAAGATTTCCGCGTTACATTCACTTCTTACCTACTGGCATTAACTTCCTATCTTGAGAATCCAATCGGGGATCTGGATTGAAATCCTGGCCTGCATACCGAGAAATCTCATTTCTTCTGAGAAGAGCCTGGAGAAGATAGAAATGGCGCCACAACATTCCCTGACATGGTAGATGGATCGACCAGATGGGTGGAGTGTCCTTATGTCCTGCATTCATTCCTGGTAGGTCGAAAATGATCGCGAAGATCAGATCACAAGATACGTTGATCGCCTCTGCATCTTGGTTCATGAATCAAACTGGCCTATTAGCCGACCCGATTTCTTATAAGCCGACTAGGCCACGCAGGCCAACCGTAATCTTTTGTTTTTCCACCTGGAGAGTCCTTCTGCGGTTGACCGCCTTCATCGAACTAACTGCACCACCTTATCACCTAACCGCTAGCAGTCAGCTAATTGCCACGTTGAAAACCGAAATGCGAGGACACGTGTCTTCCGAGCGCTAACTCGCTATTGTAAAATTTGCGCAGTTCCTCCATGGCGAGATAGCGCCGACCCTAGATTCCTACAGATCTGATGGTGGAGAATCGACCCCTCAATGCGCTGATCGCATCAAGAAATTCGGCCCCTCGACGCATCTGTGTTCTGACTCGGCACACTTGGTTGTTTCTAATTCGTCGCGGACTCTCTTTCCTATGACTGGGCCCCATCCGAATCGGCGCCACCTCAATGATGCATCCGGCGAGACCTGACCCCACTGATACGTGTCAATCGGGCGCGATGTCGCCATGGTAAAAATCTTGCAGCTTTGCTAAGGCGACATGGCGCCTACCGTTGATCTTTTCTCATCTGACAATCATGAACTTGACCTCCTGTAACCCTCCGTTCCTATTGATTCGCCGGGCTCGCCAACACATGGCGTCCCCCTGTTGGTTTGTCAGTCACCCCACCCTATCTTCTTCTGATGGCATGAAATGCAGCCCCACCAGGACACGTGGCACACAGGGGCTATGTCGCTGATGCTAAAGTCCGGGCAGCTCCTGATGGCGAGATAGCGCCAATCGCAGATCTTTGCAGATTTGACGATCAGAGCGACATTGTACTTCACTCGCCGTCCCTCCTGAAAACTACTGGGCCTGCTGGTTGCCGTGTCCTGACATATACACATGGCATCATCCGGTTGGTGAACCCGAGACTTGATCCATGGAATGGCCACGTGGCGGGTGGGTGCTATGTCACCATGATAATATCTGCGCATCTCCGCCATAGCGAGATGGCGCCATCCGTTGATGCAATCAAATCTGATGGTGGAGATCACAAACCTTGATTGTGCCAACCGTACTGATAGAGACTCCAGCCTGGTTACACGCAGCGGTTCCTCACTGGCCCAACGGAACACCACTAGGTAATCTTGCAACTTGGCCTCACAGGGTGACCACGTGTCGACCAGGTGCCATGTCACTATGGGAAAATTGAGGCTAAATTCCCATAGCGCCATAGCGCCCAACCGATGACATGTCCCTATCTGTGCATAGTTCCTTTTGATTCGTTGCCGTGACACGGGCTCCATCAACTGGGCAGATGAGGTACATAATGGGGCCCAATATTTTGTCTGAAGTTCTCGCTGTTTATTTTCTCTGGCCCGCCAAACTTTACCCGATCGTCGCAACATTTTTTCGGCGACGTGACCCGCCCGCCAACGTGAGCATCTCCGTCGGGCGCTATGTCACCATGGAGATTTTTCGATTGGCGTGCAATAGCGCCATAGCGCCTGCGACGTCGAAAAACTTTCTTGACTGTCCTCCGTTGTGAGCCACCCATAGGGCCCACCAAACACGTGTCGTTCAAGCGCGATGTCGCTAATACTATCTCCCGTGCAACTTTCGATGACGAGATCGCGCCGACCGTCGATCCATCTAAAATCTGACGGAAGATAAACTTTGGCGAGTCAGGACATTAAAATAACAATTTTTTAGGCTAACCGTTGAAAAGGCCGCGAATTTGAATTTAAACCTTTTGGCGGCAAAACCAGAGGTAACACTTCTGGTGACTCGCAGGGGGCATGAGCCTGCTCAATGCATGACCAGTGCCTGAGAATGATCCATTGGGCTATGGAGTCAGAAAGAGGACCAGGAGGCACAAAGATGAGAGCTACAAGAACCCTAACCCTTAAAGAGGAAATCAAAACATTAAAAACCCTTAAGGTTCTAGCTCTGCTTCTATAATTGGAAACAAAAAACAGGACCTCCTCAGCAGCATGAGACATGTCAAAAATGACTCACGAAGAGAGCCATGTGCTTGTGCACTTATTGCAAAACAGAAACAAGCAGGAAGCAACTGGATTAACTATGTACATGGATTCACAACCCTTCAGAAACAGGGCTTCAGATAGATCCCATTGACTGGAATGGGTAGAACTTCACCACTTGGCTTGCTTAGCTGGAATGCATTGGCCTGTTTGCAACTGGAAATCAGATAAGGGCCACTCCATAATGGGTCAAATTTGGAGTGCCTTCCTGGTTTTTCTCTGTCTGAGTCCCATTTGAGAACTAAATCTCCCTCCCTGAAGATTCTGGCCCTTGCCTTCTTGTCAAAATTCCTCTTCATCTGTTGCTGGTGAATCTCTAGAGTTTTCATGGCTTTGTTTCTCTTTTCTTCCAACTCAATTAGTTCTGCCATTCTTACTGACATGGCATCATCTTCAACCAGTTCCAGCTGATGAGCCAACTCCAAGGATGGGAACTCCAATGAGATTGGGAGTCTAGCTTCCCTACCATATACTAGCACAAAAGGTGAATTCCCAATAGATCTCTTGGGTGTTATCCTATCAGCCCACAGAGTAGTCCTTAATTTCTTGTGCCAGGTCCTTTGATTGTCTTCTATTGTCCTCTTCATAATTCTGATCAGATTCTTGTTGGAAGATTCAGCCAAACCATTACCCTGAGGATAGTAGTTCGATGATGTGCTCAGGTAGATATTGTGATTCATGGTCCATGCACAAATTTGGGTTCCAACAAAAGACTTGGCATTATCTGAGATGATAGTAGAAGGAGCACCAAATCTAGATACAATTCCATCAAGGAATTCAACAACCGATGGCTCTGTGGCATCCTTCAAGGCAACTGCCTCTGTCCACCTAGTGAAATAATCAGTAGCAGCCAAGATCCATTTATGACCTGCACTAGATGGAGGATTAATGGGGCCTATAAAATCCAACCCCCATTGAGTGAAGGGCTGATCCACTTGAATAGGATGAAGAGGAAGAGCTGCAAGTCTCTGTTTGCCTGAGAAAAAAGCACATTTCTCACATTTCCTCACATACCTGTAACAATCATGGAATAGAGATGGCCAATAATATCCAGCCCTCATGATTTTCATAGCGGTTGTTCTTGCAGAGAAGTGGTCGCCATCAGGGCCATCATGGAGTTCTCTAATCACCCTTTCAGCCTGATCCTCTTCAACACACCTCAACAGGGTCCCATTAAAATCCCTCCTGAATAGGATATTGTCAATCACAACATAGGGAATGGATTGTAGTCTATATTGTCTTCTTTTAGTTCTGTCCAATCCCTGAGGGTATCCATTCCCTAATAAGAAATTCTTCATGTCATTTATCCAGCTCCTTGGACCATCAGCATACCTTTCCTCCTGCTGCTCTGCTATCACCATGGCAACTTCTTCATCTGAGTTCTGATCTAATAACATTTCTTTACATAATCCTCTTCCTCTTACCAATTTGGTAATCTGAATGTCAACATCATATTCCATTACCCTAGTGATCCATCCACCTCTCTTCTCACTGACATCTTTGTTTAACAGGAAGTCTTTTACACTTGCATGGGGCACCAACAAATGGATCCTATTATGGGATAAGAGGTGTCTGAACTTCTTCAAGGCTCTAATGACTGCAAGGGCTTGCTTCTCAAAAAAGCTATACTTATCTTCATATTCCTTAAGCCCTTCACTAAAGAAGGCTATGGGCTACTCCTCATTCTTGTCATTTGTTTGGGTCAAGACAGCGGAGATACTTGACTCACCACCTAAAGTGTAGAGGATGAAATCTTTCTCAAATTTTGGGTTCATGAGGGTAGGGGCCGATGCTATGGCTGCCTTGATCTTTTCAAAACTCTCCTTCCCCTCCTTGGTCCATGAGAAGACCATATCTTTCTTGAGCATGGCTGTAAGGGGTTTTACCATGGTGGCAAGATTAGAAATAAACCTTCTTACAAAATTTATCCTACCAAGGAAACTTTGTAGCCCTTTCTTGTGTTTAGGGAGAGGAAGGGCAAGTATTGCTTTTGTTCTTTCTGGGTCAACGGTCAATCCATCCTTAGATACAATGTGTCCCAATAGTTTTCCCTGGTTTGTAGCAAAGACACATTTGGCTGGGTTGAGAGATACCCCAAACTCTCTACATCTTAGAAATACCTGTCTCAAATGATCACGATGATCCTCCACATCCTTGGAATACACAGTTATATCAGATTGCCTCATGTTCAAAGAATATTTTCCATAAACCTACAACAAACTAGGAACCCCTTATATCAAGAGGATCCTGAAACTAGCGAAGGTCATACATCTCCAAAAAACACAACTGAGTTCTTATTCAGACAACCTTTTAAACCAACATACACTCAAACTTATCACATTCCTAAAATGGCTGATCATGAAGACGAACATGGAGAACATAGTAGAGACCAAGATCAACACAAGAATGAAAGACATAAGGAACTTTTTACTGATGAGAATGAGGAAGAGGAAGAAATACTTCCCAAACATATCAAAAAATTTTGTAAGGACAAAAACTTCTAGAAGGTCATGAAAATATTGCTTAACGGAGAGAAAAAGAAATACTTTCTTAAACTTTCTCAAGAGGGAGCCAAGTTACCTCATCACTTTAACATTGAAACTATCATTACACCTGAAGAGGAAATTGAAACATCTAAATTGCAAAAGCAACTGAAGATCATGCAAGAATAGTTAGCCCAAATGATGCGTGATAAGGAAAAATCTACAAAAACATACACCTTAGGTGCTCTTTGTCTATTTCCTTTTGACAAGAGTATAGACATGCCTCCTTTTTTGAGAGGAGTTGAGTTATCTAAGTACAATAAATACTTTGTAACTACCGATCCCCAAGATCATTTGTGGGAATTTGGTGCCTTGTCTATGGAATTTATGCATAATTAGACATATCTCATGCATATATTCCTAAGAAGTCTAGGTGGTCAGGCTATGGAGTGGCTTTTACACTTGCCTACTAGTACAAAACATTCAATGAGATTGCTAACTTGTTTGTCCAACAGTACTCTCAAAACATACAACACTTGGTTAACCTTCGAGACTTGTGCAACCTTAAACAGAAAGTTGGGGAACCTTTCCTCACATTCCTTTAGAGATGGAGACAACTTTACACCAAATACTCACACAAAATCCCAAAAATGGAAAAGCTTGATATCTTTATAGATAATCTTCTACCAAATTTTTGGTATAGAGTTCAACTTCAAGGTCTACATACCTTCGAAGACATGGTCATACAAGCTATTAGGATAGAGGAATTCATGGTAAAAAAGGGTGAACTAACCCTTCAGAAGGACACTAAACAAGGGTCAACCTCTAATAAGGACAAATCCAAGTATGTGAACAAAGACTGAGAGGTTGTGCATGATGGAGTTGTTGACAACATTACTACTAAACCTGCTAAGACAACTTTCAATCTTATAGATAATATCAAAGCATCCAAGAATGTTGAGAAACCTCCTTCTGAAAAAAAGATGTTTTGAAAAAAATCAAATAACTCATCTTGGGTCACATGCCCTAAACAAGAATTTATGCCTCTTGGTG
Source organism: Cupressus sempervirens (assembly GCA_028749045.1). Taxonomy (NCBI): domain Eukaryota; kingdom Viridiplantae; phylum Streptophyta; class Pinopsida; order Cupressales; family Cupressaceae; genus Cupressus; species Cupressus sempervirens. The sequence continues at coordinate 646,842,056 of CM053784.1, read as the reverse complement.
AACCTTTGGATGTGGTCTATAAGACCTTGCTACAAAACAAGCTATTTCTCCTTTGGATAACTCTCATCCTTATGATCCACAACCATGACCATCATGGTGGAATGAAACTAAAATTTTAATATATCACCAAAACAAAGGTCACAAAACTAGCAACTACATCAACTTGTGTCACAAAGTCCAAGACTCAATTAATGATGGTGACATTGTTGTCGATGGGCATAATAAGAACTCATATCACAAGGCTTTTAAAGAGCCATTCCCACACTATGAAAAAGGAGAAAAATAAAAATAAAAATCTCATAAAAAGATCAACTATACATACTCTAAAGATGATGATGACATATTCCACATGGTTGAACTAGTAGATGTTGAGTATTGTGACATTGTCACCATCAAAGGCAAACAAGACAAAACTAAACCTAAGACACCATTTGTTTTAAGGGGCCCTACTTCCAAAACATTTGACAATGAACTATCACAAACTTGTGCCAACATTGTTACATGTTCTCGGGCCAAGTTAGTGCTCAAAGGCCTTGTGCCTTCTGCTCCTAAGTTAGAACAACACAAAGACAAACCCCTTGGTGGTCCATTTGGAAAAGGAAAAAAACTTGCAACAACTTCTATAGCTACTAAATACAGTATCCTCAATCAGTTACAATGAACAAATGGTCAAATCATGATCTTTGAACTACTCAAAATCTTGCCTACTCATAGATAGATTCTCAAAAAATACCTCATTGAGGAAAATGTCCCTCAAGATCTTGATCTTGATCTTGAGAGGTTCCAATCTATGGTAGGTCATCTGACCTCACCTTAATATATGTCCTTCTCTTAGAAGGATGACAATTCACTAATTCATCTGCATAATCAACCTCTACACATTGAGGTCATGATATACTAGAAACATGTCTTTCATGTGCTCATTGATAATGGAGCCAATTTAAACATTGTCTCTGTTTCTTTGCTCAAACAATTGGACTATTCTGAGGAGTCCATTGACCCTCGCTGCAAGATAACTATCAAAGCGTATGATGAAGTCAAGCAAAAATCCTTGGGTGTTGTTGTGTTGCCTCTCTGGGTTGGTCCTATCGAAAGGGATGTTACTTGTCAAGTCATAGATATTCCCTTAGCTTACAATATTCTTCTAGGAAGACCATGGATAGATGAGATGTGAGCTGTGCCTTCCACTTACCATTGATGTGTAAAGTTCCCATTTCACGGCTCTAAAGTCACCATACCTGCAAATACTAGCTATACCGATAACATGCTAAAATCTACTAAAAAATTTGTACTTACTACTAGGGGATCTATAGACCATCATGATAACAAGTTGAAGCAAATTGAGCAATCACTCAAGCTGAGAGAAACTACAATGGGTGAATATCACATAGAACCAATTCTATCTTTGAAATCTGTTCTCCAGTCTCCTTGTCATTATGGGAGACCATCTGAAGTGAAGAGAACTTCTCTGTTGACACCTCAAAACAAGTATAATGGTACAATTTTCAAAGCTACTATCCCTCTCAAGGAGGAAGGTGAAAATAGAGCCATTACTGCATGGATCTAAAAAGAGGAAACTCCAATTGACCTCATAGAACAGACTCATGAAATTACTACTGAAAAGTATGGTCCAAGTCTTAAAATCATGAAATGCTTTGGATACAAGGGGATTGGTCCTATTGGATTCAACAAAAATGGTCTGATTGATCCTATCAAAGTGATAGCTAGAAGAAATTGAGATATATCTAGTCTAGGTTTCAAGAATATTTCCTTCCATCTAGGGATTAACAAATTCAAACCATAACCTAAGAATTCATCTAAAAATGAGTCACAAGCTAAGCTTGATGACCATGAAAACAACATTGAAAATGAGGATCCTTTTTCTTATCCCATTCCTAATGATCTTGCTAAATTCTTAGCTAAACTAGATGATTTTATACTGTAGGCACCTAAAAACCTTTAGAAAATAAAGTATTTTTATTTTCTGAAAAATTCCTGATGACATCATCATTAATTAATTAATTTATTATTATGCCATTAAATCCTTTTATCTTAATTAAGAATATTTAATTAAGGAATCCCTCCCAAAAATGTTTAAATCTTATTTAAACATTATTTCCTTATTTATTAATTATTTAATTAATAAATTGACCAAAAAACCCAAAATAAATAAAAAATTTATTTTTTGCCCAAAACTTGGCCAATTTCCTTAAGACCACTAACCTCTTCCAAAATCTTCTAATCCTTCTTTAATTTTGATTAAAGGCTAATCCCATCATTTCCTACCCCTAATCCCAACTCAAAATATTTTATTAAGATTAAATATTAATCCTCATGTTTATTAAAAAAGTTTTAATAAATATCTCCTCAACCCAAACCCTTGAAATAAATAAAACTTTATTTATTTTCTAAAAATCTAATTTATCCTTATCCTAAGAAGTTCTAGACTCTTCTAGAAAGTCTTCATCCTCATCCTAGGAAGTTCTAGACTATTCTAGAAAGTCTTTATCCTCATCCAAAGTCTAGACTCTTCTAGAAGATGTCTTTAAACCTAATCCTAATCCCCTCCTAACATTGTCACATTCCCTAAACATGGGTTAAAACTTACTAACCCAAGCCAAAGTTAACAAATTTCTCCTCCTTCACCCACCCTCATTAAATGCCATCCACTTGCCTATCCCTAAGCTAATCCTAAACCATCCTAATCCATCCTCTAATCATTTGCACAATCCTAAGCAAGCTTAAAACCTTCCTAATCAAGCCCAAGTCGAAATTCCTCTCATCTCCCTCAAAATACCCCAACCATAAAACTTTATGAAGTCCACTAGGCCATAAATGACTCTTCCAAGCCCTTTTATTGCTCTTACAAGCCATTATGAGGGTCTTTATGAAGATTTTATCCCTTGAACCTCCTTTGTTGACTCATCCTTCTCCTTTCCTCCATCCTCTCACCCTGTGACATGTGTCACTCCCTGATTGGCTGTAAGGAAGCACAATCCATGTGCTCTCCTCTCATGCAATCTGAGCCCTCATGAGCTTTTTCCCATCCTTGCATCTTAGCCCTCAATCCCTCAAGCCTCTTGCCTATAAATTGGATCCTTCCCCTTTGCAAAACAACACAATCCATGAAGTAAAGTCATAATGCCATTTTAAGAAGCCATTTTACATCAAAACCATACACTCACACCCAAATTCCAACTCCATTTTAAGCCTTTTTTGAAGCATAAAGCTTGAGCATACATCCTATCTATTTAGATAAAGCTACTCAACAAGAGAGTTTCTAATTGAGAGAGCCCATTAATGGCTCATATTCTCAATTAAGAGCTCATCTTAGTCTATCTTGAAGTTTATGAATTTTGTTTAGTTTGTAGAAGCTTTATTTAAATTTGGTTTTTATTAGCATACTAACATTGCTCATATACATTTTGGCACGCCCGGTGGGACCCCGCATGGGCCATCTTCATTAGCTTTTTTAGTCAAGTTTTGTATGTCATTTTCTAATTTTGGCTAATTTTGTTTGTTTTTGTGATTGGTAGGATTGTATAAATTGGTTTTGTAGGTCCACATGAGCATGAAAAAGACAAAGGAACTCATAATCTATCTCATAGTGTTTGCAGTTTTTCAAGCTTATAGGTGGACAAAGCACTTGGAATTATTCTTCCTTTTCTTGTCTATATTCTTCTTATTCCATCTACTTCTTCTTCTTCTTCTTGTGGGAGATCTTGGCCATTTTTTTTGAAGGAAGCAAAATCATACACACTTCTTTTTAGTGCTTAAAATGAACCCCTAAATCATACTTAAATCCATTAAAAACTAAAAATTTGCAAAAAAAAAAAAAAAGCCTTTTAACAAGTGAAACTAAACTAATTCAATCATTTGCATGCTTGCAACATCAATGTTTTAGATGCATTCATGCAAAGTTAGGAACACTTCATTTTTGGAAATTTAAAAAGAACTTCAAGTTTCCATTTCAAAAGGTTCAAAATCAACACTAAGTGCACACTAAAATCTAAATCAAACTCAAAGCATCAATCAAGGATAAAATGAACCTCATTTGCAAATATTTTAAAGTTCTTTTAAAAATCTCATGAAAACTAAGAGTCCTAAATGGTTGCCAAAAATTGTCTTAAAAGCTTTGTTATTTGTTCCAAACAAATGTCTTGTTGCAAAATCTTGAATGTTTCTTAGGTTTTTCATGCATCAAAACAATCTAGGAATATCATTTTTGGGCTTAAAATATGCAAACTAGAACACAAAATTTTGAATGAAAACCAAAGTCCAAAGAGTCATTTTGAGTCCAAAACAATCTTGAATGATCTAAGGTTAAAACAAAGCACTTCAAAGTTCTTAAAACAACACACAAAATCTCAATCTTGAATGCTCAAAGGAAAAAACTTGAATGTTTAATCACTTGTCTTTGAATGCATGTTGCCAAACACACTCTTGAATGCCATGGATTAAAATCAAATTTTTCTTGAATGCATGATTAAAACAACAAATCCAATCTTGAATGCCAAGGATCAATTAACCATTGCAATATCAAACACTTCATTTGGAGCTTCTAAAATTGAACAAAACAAATCTCTTTTCCACATGCAATTTAGGTAAAGTTTGATTTTTGGACATTTAAGAAACTTTGTTAAGTTAAATACAAATTTTCAAAAAATCAATTTGAGTAATTCCTTGGACTCACCTCTTTTCTAATCACCCATCAATTCAACCATTGGTTGCAATCTCAACGCCATTTATGGGGATGGGTCTACTTGAAAAAGGTGTTAAATATTCCACAATCTAACTCACTCACTTGGTCTTTGAACGTTTGCTTTAACTTTATCAAAATTTTTAAATGACCAAAACTCTAGATTAAATCGACCACACTTCAAGTTTGGGCACTAAAATTGAACAACTATTGACGTGGAGGGCCTTTGGGTGCGCGCTTGACAAATCAAGTCTCACACATCTTTGCTTTGGGCTTAAAAAAAAATCACACCAACTCTTGAATGCTTTAAAGGAAATTAATCGATACTTGACGTGGAGGGCCTCCAAGCGCGCGAGTTTGCTTCTGTTGACCCTAACTCTTCTTCTTGTTTTCATTCTTCGATTGATTTACTTTTGTTGGCGCTTCAAGTTGGAATTGAACATTGTCTCTTAAACATGAGTGCTTGCAAAGTCTAGATTAGCACACATAAGAGTCAGTTGGTAAAAGAAAAAGCATTTTTTTATAGCCCAAGGTCATCCAAGTCTTCTCTCCCCTTTTCATCTTTCGAGGCCATCTTGGGTGCATAAGATTAGGATCCAAAACTTTGTTTCTTTTTAGGAGGCTTGCTTGGGGATTTCATCACCCCTTAGACGACCTCAACTCTAGCGTTCTGGTGGAGTATAAGAATCGGGAGGTGAATTGAAAGACACCTCTCTTGGAATCAAGATTTTTGTCACTCGAGCTAAGCCTCAAGAAAATTTATACCCTTGAGAAGTGAAAGAGGAGAAGTGGGTTACCGCTCCTCTCAGCTGTGTGACATTGTTTTGGTTTCATCTACAAATTTGGGCCTCACGTACCTTTGGGTATATTGAGGACTTCCTAGCTAAACCAATTGTCAGCCTTGTAGACAATCATCTAGAGTGTTAATGTGTTTGAAGTGACTAATCAAAACATTTGTAAAACATACACAATCCTCAGCACAAGTATCACATCCTAAGAATCAAAAACTTCTATCTGGTTGTTCCTATCTATTGATTGCTTTTTTATTTGTTGAATGAATGTTTTTCAAACTTGGTCAATCCTAGCTTAGGGTACACTTAGTGTAGTCACTGCCTATTCCAGAAGTTGAACAAGTTGAAGGAAAATAACCAAGGTCTCTCAAAGCCAAGCAGATTCAAGAATTGATGTCAGAGCAACCCAAACCCAAACAGAAGTTCCACAAAGTTAAACTCAAACCATCTCAGGCATACAAAGAACTTTCAGCCAAGAGAAAGGAACTAACACCAAGTCCTTGAATTGCCAAACTCCACAAAGTAGAGGATAAAGCTGCTGATGAAGCACTTCAAGAGGGCTGGTTAGAGCGTACCATCAAATTTAGCCAACATCCAGGAGTTAATCTTGCTTATGCCTTACCAACTAGGCATGATTTCTATGATTAGACACCCTTGTTTCTCCACACCTTCTTGGATAAGCTTCACCTTAGAGTCATCTTTGTAGAAAAGTCAGCCATCTTAGGTTATCCCCTTAAGCATTATTAGCTCATCCATTTCATTTAGGACCAAACCATCTAGCCAGCAATCCAAAATCTTCACATCCAAGCCTTCAAAAATTGTTGTCACCTTGCTAAAAGTTTGCCATTCCTTAAATTTTTCAAAACCACCAATCTCACCAAGGTTATCCCTTTGACAAAGCTTTGTCTAGGGTAATCTAGCTTTGCCACTTTTTATCCCTCATCACGTTGAGCTAAAGGTTGGGATCCACAAGTGGTCAATCTCGTGTTCTTCCTAAAGGATCATCAGTCTATCCTTAAGTTGACACAATCACCACCAAGCTTGCACATAGGAAAGCAAACCTTTTGTGCTTTGGCAACATATCTTTGAAGTTAGAATCTCCAACACAATTCTCCTTAGGTTTTTTCATATAGCTTTGCCTCAACCTAGGAAATCATTTGCATAGAAAAGCTTTCCTCCCTTTTGCATCCACCAACATTTGTTGCATCTCATCCCTAGGAGCATTTTTCATGCCACCCGTCACTCGCTTAGCCAAGAAGAAAGAAACAATGGAGCCCTATCATTTGGATCGAATAGCCTCACCCCCCTCGAGCACTCAGCCATCCTTCAGCCTAGAGAAAGCTATGCCATCATCTACTGACATTGAATCTTTCATGAACCAACCAGAAAATGCAGCATTGGTAAACACAATTATAGACAAGAACAAAGAGACAATCATGACTAATTTTTGAAGGGACAATGTAGGAACCTTTGACTTTGGAAGACCCCCTCCATTATCAGATCCATCTCACCCATTGTTTGGGCAACTGCCACCACCCATAGGCTCTTATGATCCAAATTATCCTCAATATATGCCAAAAGAAGAGCCTCCAGTCAATCCATATGATCCAACAAACCCAAACATACCATCATCCACCGAAGTTGAAATCTCCATGCCGCAAGCCAACCATACCACCACCACTCCATCCTTGGTTCATACCTCTCTACTCCAAACCCCCTTTACCCAAAACACCTCACCATTCACGCCCTTCACTATTGCTGCTGCTGCTCCCCAACCCAGCCTTCCAAATCTACCCATCTCCCAAATCAGTGCTAGCATCTTTGGCCAACCTCAGCAATATAAATTAGGGATGCCGCCCATGGGGCCAAGTAATCAACCTTTCATCACCCCCGGCTTGTTCACCATAGCCCAAAGCACAATCCCATCATTTCCATTAGGTCTTGGGAGCTTAATGCTCAGTTCCATTAGGTGAATCTGAGACTAGCTATGGCAACAAAGAGAACCCCTCAGCAAGAAAATCCAGAGCCACAAGCAGAACATGAAGATTTAGCATTGCCTCTTCAAGATAATCGACCAGAGGTGTCTTCTATTCTAATTGAGGATACTCGAGAAGTCAACATTGGTTCTTCAGAGATCCCTAGACTTGTTCACATTGCTGCATCCCTATCACAAGACCAAGCTGATCTCCTCTTTGAGGTCTTAAGAGAGAACATTGGCCAATTTGCATGGTCATATCAGGACATGCCAGTGCTTGATCCAAAGCTTGTAGTTCATCATCTTGTACTCAATCCACAGATCAAGCCCATCAGACAAAAGCTTAGAAAAATGCACCCAAAGGTGGCATTACTGGTCAAAGCTGAGTTAGAAAGAATGTTAGCTGCTAAGGTTATCCAACCTACCGACTATTCAGAGTGGATCACCAACATGGTCCCCGTCACTAAGCCTTCTGGTGACATCAGAATCTACACTGATTTCAGAGATCTTAACAAAGCTTGTCCAAAAGATGATTTTCCCTTGCCCAACATAGATATGATTGTAGATCTTATAGCTAGACATGAAATTTTGTCCCTCATGGATGAATTTTATGGGTATAATCAAATCAAGATTGCAGAAGAGGATCAACATAAGACAACATTCACTACCCCTTGGGGAACCTTTTGCTACAACATGATGCCTTTTGGCCTAAAGAATGCTAGGCTACCTATCAAAGAGCTATGACAACCATTTTTCATGATCTCATCCATAGCATTTTGGAGGATTATGTGGATGATATCTTGGTCAAGTCTCATACCTTCATGGATCATCTTGCTTACCTGGAGAAAGTCTTTGATAGGTTAGCCAAATATCATCTCATGCTGAATCCCACGAAATGTGTCTTTGGGGTCACATCTGGAAAGCTTCTAGGCTTTATAGTTTCTAAACAAGGTATAGAGATCAACCCCAAGAAGGTCAAGGCTATCTTAGACATGCCTCCTCCCCAGACAATGCAATCGCTTCATTCTCTTCAGGGAAAGCTTCAATCTATTCGACGCTTCATCTCCCAGCTTGCAGATAAGTGTACACCATTTTCACATTTACTGAAGAAGGATGAGAACTTCAAGTGGGATCCTTTATGTCAGCACAGCTTTGACCATCTCAAGCACTATCTCATTAATCCCCCTATCTTGGTTCCACCAGTTCCTGGTCATCCCTTGATTTTGTACATATCAACAACACCTATTGCTCTAGGGGTACTTCTAGCACAAATCGATGACTACAACAGAGAAAGAGCCATCTACTACATCAGTAGAACCCTAGTTGGTTATGAACTCAATTACACTCCTATGGAAAAAGCTTGTTTGGTAGTTGTTTTCTCAACTCAAAAGCTTTTCCACTACATGCTAAGTCATGCTATCCAACTAGTCTCCAAGATTGACCCTCTTAAGTATATGCTCTCTAGAACAACGCTTACAAGCCGTTTGGCCAAATGGGTTATGCTCCTTAGTGAATTTGACATCCAGTATGTGGACAGAAAAGCAATCAAAGGGCAAGCTATAGCAGATCACCTAGCTGATGCACCTCTAATAGATGCTTATCCGTTGATCACAGAATTTCTAGATGAGCATATCTGTCTAATTGAAGAACAACCCCCATGGAAACTTTATTTTGATGGCTCATACACATCTCATGGATCAAGGGCAGGAATATTGTTGGTCACACCTCAAGGAGATTACATTCTAAAAGCCTTCAAGCTACAATTCCCTAGCACCAACAATATAGCTGAATATGAGGCCCTAATAGTAGGATTAAAGATAGTTGCAGAATGGAACATTGCTGAGCTACAAATCTTTGGTGATTCTCAGCTCATCATCAAGCAAGCCCTAAATGAATATCAAACCAAAGATGAAAAGGTATTACCCTACAAAGAGCTAGTTGATTAGCTAACCCAAAATTTTACAAGGCTTTAGTTTACATAAGTGCCTCGAATACAGGACAAAGCAGCAGATGCTATGGCTACTATAGGCTCGCTCTTGGAAATTCCCCAAGTAGCTACACAGTATGAGTTTTTAGTGGAGCAGCTCCTCACACTCGCCTATACGAATGAGGATTCAAACTGTGTTTGTATCTTGGTTGGTATTCTAGCTTTGCCACTTGTTATCTCTCATTACCTTGAGCTAAAGGTTGGGATCCACAAGTGGTCAATCTCGTGTTCTTCCTAAAGGATCATCAGTCTATCCTTAAGTTGACACAATCACCACCAAGCTTGCACATAGGAAAGAAGACCTTTTGTGCTTTGGCAACATATCTTTGAAGTTAGAATCCCCAACCCAATCCTCCTTAGGTTTTTTCATATAGCTTTGCCTCAACCTAGGAAATCATTTGCATAGAAAAGCCTTCCTCCCTTTTGCATCCACCAACATTTGTTGCATCTCATCCCTAGGAGCATTTTTCATGCCACCCGTCACTCGCTTAGCCAAGAAGAAAGAAACAATGGAGCCCTATCATTTGGATCGAACAGCCTCACCCCCCTTGAGCACTCAGCCATCCTTCAGCCCAGAGAAAGCTATGCCATCATCTATTGACATTGAAGCTTTCATGAACCAACTAGGAAATGCAGTATTGGTAAACGCCATTATAAACAAGAACAAAGAGACAATCATGGCTAATTTTTGAAGGGACAATGTAGGAACCTTTGACTTTGGAAGAGCCCCTCCATTATCAAATCCATCTCACCCATTGTTTGGCCAGCTGCCACCACCCATAGGCTCTTATGATCCAAATTATCCTCAATATATGCCAAAAGAAGAGCCTCTAGCCAATCCATATGATCCAACAGACCCAAACATACCATCATCCACCTAAGTTGAAATCTCCATGCCGCAAGCCAACCCAGCCACCACCACTCCATCCTTGGTTCATACCTCTTTGCTCCAAACCCCCTTTACCCAAAACACCTCACCGTTCACGCCCTTCACTATTGCTGTTGCTGCTCCCCAACCCAGACTTCCAAATCCACCCATCTCCCAAATAAGTGCTAGCATCTTTGGCCAACCTTAGCAATATACAACAGGGATGCCACCCATGGGGCCAAGTAATCAACCTTTCATCACCCCCAACTTGTTCACCATAGCCCAAAGCACAATCCCATCATTTCCATTAGGTCTTGGGAGCTCATTGCCATCAGTCACAAACCCACAAGCTACTACCCTCACTCCAAAAATCTATCAAACCCCACAAGCTACTACCAATGTTCTGCCCAGCTCTCAAGTGACCCAAGCTCCCGCCACCACTCTACGAAGCTTCCAAATCCAGCCACCAAGCTATCAAACCCCATCAATTCCATTTCCTAGCTTTCAATTCCCACCACCTCCACCACCAACTAATCCATTACCTCCTATTACCAACTACTTTTCAATGCCACTTCTAGGAGGTAACCCACCAATCCAGCCAACCACCACTTATTTGCAGGTAGCATCCCAAATGGAGGCATAGCCCACATACCTTGGTCAAACCCCACATGCTCCCTGAACCTTTCCCCAAGCTTCACAACCATCTTATACCTTACCTCCAAAAAGCAATCCATTTATCCCACAACCAGCTTATGTTCCTCAATCCTAACCTCAAATCCAATATCAGCAACAAGCCTTGCAACATATGCAGCAATATGTGCCACCTCCACCTCAGCAACCCATCATCCACCATTCAGTTGCCCAAGCCATGTACAATCCCTACTAGCCCATACCTCAAAGCCATCCATATTCCATTACCCCATCTAGCACATACCTACCTCAAGGCATGCCTACATTGGGGGCACCCCAGATGTCACCCATTAATTCAGAATGGGAAGCCATGAAAAAAGCTTTGACGATCATCCAAGAGGGAAATGATCCAAAAACCTTCAAGTTTGAGAATGTGTGTCCTTACCCATTTGACAGAGCCATTACCATGACACCATTTCCCAAGCATTTTGAGACACCCAAGTTTGAAAAATTCAGAGGAAAAGGAGACCCTGTCACAAACATTAAAGAATTTTACATGCATTGCCAAGAAGTGGAATACGATGACATACTCCTTTTGCATCTCTTTCCCAAAAGCTTGGCTAGACCAGCTCTTGAATGGTTTTATAGAATCCCCTATGGTACAATTAAAAATTTTGCTGAATTGTCTGAGGCATTTGTAGCCCAATATGCCCATCTTGTTGAAACAGAGCTATCAGTAGTTGATCTTGTCTACACCAAGCAAAAAGGTGGAGAAAGCCTTCCCAAATATCTGCAAATATGGCAAACCCTTACCACCTGCATATCTTGCACCTTGCCAGAGCGCCATTTTGTGAAAATGTTTATTGATAATGCCCATCCTAGCTTGGCTCACCACATGACCATGAACTGTTTGCAGACCTACAAAAAAATCAAAGAGAAAGGAATGATCCTTGAGCAAGGACTCATTAAAGATGGTGTGGTAAAGATTTACAAGGAAGCCAACCAAAATCAATCACATTCCAATGACAAGTCTAGGTATTGGAACAAAAACAAGCATGTTGCAACAGATGGCGTCACTGACACCAGACATGTGAATATTGTTGGTCCTTCTCACAACCAGTCCAACCCACCCTATCAACCAAACAATCAACAAGCTATCAACTACCAACAGTAGAATAACCACAGCTATCAAAACCACAATCCAAGACCAAACTATCAAGCTAATGCCATCAATGTAGCTGTAGGACAAAAGCCCAGATTCCAAGCTGCACCTAGAAACTATACACCCCTTGGTGAGCCATTGGATATCATTTTTGAGAAATTAGTCAAGGAAAACCTCATTAAATTTCCTCCTACCTAGAAAATTGACCCAAGCCAATCCAAAGCTACATGGTACAAAGACAATGAGTACTGCAAATTTCATAGGGTAAAAGGTCACACTACCCTCAGATGCATGAAACTGGAAGACTATGTGCAGGACCTCATTGATCAAAAGGAAATCACTGTTGGTGCCCAAACCTCTCCTAATGCAAGCTTACAAATCTATCAAAATTCTTTTCCTCCTCACAACAATCAAAATCCTGGAAAAGCACCTATCCAAACCAACAACAACAACACCAACAATCGTCAGCCAAACCAACAGCATGGGAAGAACAATGACCACACTTCATCCTATATAGACTATGGTAGCCTTATAGGTTGTATATCCGAGAAAGAGCCTTCTGTCAATGTTATCAATATCCAAGGACCAAACAATGAGTGTGTAGTCACCACTCGAAGAGCCTGATTTAACATCGCAGGCCCACCCATTTCACCAACACCATCAGCTCCATCAAAAAGTCAGTACAATATCTTGGAACACCTTGGGAACATGCAAGCCCAAATCTCCATTTTAGACCTTCTTCACACTAATCCTATGTATAAGAACATCCTTGATAGTGCTCTCATATAATCTTGTGTCCCTTCTGATATCAATGCTACTAATTTTTGTAATCTTGTTGGACACCTTTCATCCTCATGTGCCCTATCGTTCAAACCCACCAACATACCCGTGGTCAAGTCAGATCACACCCTTCCGCTTCGCATAGCCATCATGGTATCCAATTTTTCCATGAAAAGAGAAATGATAGATAATGGATCAGCCTTGAATATTTGCACCCTAAAATTCATAAAACAAGTTGGGTATATTGAGGAAAATATCATCAGTGAGGTTATGACCATCAAAGCTTATGACAACTTGGAAAGAACCAAAGAAGGAACTATTTTGCTGCCAATAAAGGTTGGGCCAGTCATCCAAGAAACACTCTGCCATGTTATTGATCTAAACCTACCATTCAACATCCTCCTCGGTCGCCCGTGGATTCATGCCATGAAAGCTGTTCCATCCACTTACCATCAGTGCGTCAAATTTCCGCATCAAGGCACTGAGGTAACCATCCATGCCAATCCAGAACCCTTTGCTTACTGCAATGCGATTGAAGCTTCATATGCAAACCATTGCCCTGGAATTGATATCGGTACATCCTTTGCCAGCTCATCCCACACTTATAATGACCCAAAAACCATCCTCTTCTCTACCCTATCTACCGTGAAGATCAATAAAAAGGGCTGTGGAGAGTATAGTCTGTCGGATGCATTTGCTGTCGGGGCACTCCCACTTGATCCACATGCCCATGGACAACTGACATATCACAAAGCTAAGGATATTCCACCTCCTCGATAAAAATAGTTTGGCCCAACAACCTTTGTATCCTCGAAAATCCCTCTTCATGAGGAGCTCACTCCAGATATCAACAATTGGTTACAGAAGGATGCACCTCAAAGGAATCAGGCATGCCTTGATCACTTTAGCCAAAAGTATCCCCAAGAACACAAGCTCATCACTGACAAATGGAACTATCAAGGTGGTGGTCTAGGACCAGAAGAAAGAGGCATGCAGTGCCCCATCGATGCACACAAGTGGGAATCGAAGTTAGGTCTTGGTTTTGGCATACCCACAACTAAGGGCACCAATACAGACGGTCACGCTTTTTTGAACATTCACTGCGACCTTGTCAAAATTGAAGACATTCCTAAGGAAGTTGAAAAGAGATCCTACGATGATATCCTAGACCAAATCTCCCTCTGTAACTCTGTTCTCCAAGAACTATCCATCCACCTCATTGACCTACCACTCGCCCATCCACAACTCATAGATTGGGACCAACCAAGCATCATACACATTGATGAGTTCACATCAGAGGAAGCGCTTCTAAGATTCATGGGAGCTGAAACACCTCACAAGAAAACAAAGCAAGATTTTTCCTATATCTACAAGCTAGATCCCAAGGGGTATTTCGGAGAAAATCCCCAACCTAGTTCCGATACACCCAAAATTGGAACTAAGGTGAATCTGAGACTAGCTAAGGCAGCAAAGAGAACCCCTCAAAAAGAACATCCAGAGCCACATGAAGAACATGAGGATTTAACATTACCTCCTCAAGATAATCGACCAGAGATATCTTCTATTATAATTAAGGATACTAGGGAAGTCAACATTAGTTCTTTAGAGATCCCTAGGCTTGTTCACATTGCTGCATCCCTATCACAAGACCAAGCTGATCTCCTCTTTGAGGTCTTAAGAGAGAACATTGGCCAATTTGCATGGTCATATCAGGACATGCCAGGGCTTGATCCAAAGCTTGTAGTTCATCATCTTGCAGTCAATCCACAGATCAATCCCGTTAGACAAAAGCTTAGAAAAATGCACCCTAAGGTGGCATTACTGGTCAAAGCTGACTTAGAAAGAATGTTAGCTGCTAAGGTTATCTGACCTATCAACTATTTAGAGTGGATCTCCAACATGGTCCCCTTCACTAAACCTTCTGGTGACATTAGAATCTACACTGATTTCAAAGATCTTAACAAAGCTTGTCCAAAAGATGATTTTCCCTTGCCCAACATAGATATGATTTTAGATCTTACAGCTAGACATGAAATTTTGTCCCTCATGGATGAATTTTCTGGGTATAATCAAATAAAGATTGCAGAAGAGGATCAGCATAAGACACCATTCACTACCCCTTGGGGAACCTTTTGCTACAACATGATGCCTTTTGGCCAAAAGAATGCTGGGGCTACCTATCAAAGAGCTATGACAACCATTTTTCATGATCTCATCCATAGCATTTTGGAGGATTATGTGGATGATATCTTGGTCAAGTCTCATACCTTCATGGATTATCTTGCTGACCTGGAGAAAGTCTTTGATAGGTTAGCCAAATATCATCTCATGCTGAATCCCAAGAAATGTGTCTTTGGGTTCACATCTGACAAGCTCCTAGGCTTTATAGTTTCTAAATGAGGTATAGAGATCGACCCCAAGAAGGTCAAGGCTATCTTAGACATGCCTCCTCCCCAGACACTATGATAGCTTCGTTCTCTTCAGGGAAAGCTTCAATCTGTTCGGTGCTTCATCTCCCAGCTTGACGATAAGTGTACACCATTTTCACATTTACTGAAGAAGGATAAGAACTTCAAGTGGGATCCTTTATGTCAGTGCAGCTTCGATAAGCTCAAGTAGTATCTCATCAATCCCCCTATCTTTGTTCCACTAGTTCTTGGTTGTCCCCTAATTTTGTACATATCAGCAATGCCTACTGCTTTAGTGGCACTTCTAGCATAGCTCGATGACTACAACAGAGAAAGAGCCATCTACTACATTAGTAGAACCCTAGTTGGTTGTGAACTCAATTACACTCCTATGGAAAAAGATTGTTTGGTAGTTGTTTTCTCAACTCAAAAGCTTCACCATTACATGCTAAGTCATACCATCCAACTAGTCTCCAAGATTGACCCTCTCAAGTATATGCTCCCCAGAATAGCACTTACAAGCCGTTTGGCCAAATGGGTTATGCTCCTTAGCGAATTTGACATCCAGTATGTGGACAAAAAGGCAATCAAAGGGCAAGCTATAACAGATCACCTAGCTGATGCACCTCTAATAGATGCTTATCCGTTGATCACAGAATTTCTAGATGAGCATATCTATCTAATTGAAGAACAACCCCCATGGAAACTTTATTTTGATGGCTCATACACCTCTCATAGATCAGGGGTAGGAATATTGTTGGTCACACCTCAAGGAGATTACATTCCAAAAGTTTTCAAGCTACAATTCCCTAGCACCAAAAATATACCTGAATATGAGGCCCTCATAGTAGGATTAAAGATAGCTACAGAATGGAACATTGCTGAGCTACAAATCTTTGGTGATTCTCAGCTAATCATCAAGCAAGCCCTAAATGAATATCAAACAAAAGATGAAAAGCTATTACCCTACAAAGAGCTAGTTGATCAGCTAACCCAACATTTTACAAGGCTTCAGTTTACACAAGTGCCTTGAATACAGAACAAAGCTGCAGATGCTATGGCTACTATAGGCTCGCTCTTGGAAATTCCCCAAGCAGCTACACAGTATGAGTTTTTAGTGGAGCAACTCCTCAACCCGCCTATGCAAATGAGGATTCAAACCATGTTTATATCTTGGTTGGTCCCCAATCCCCTTGGTACCATGAGATTCACGCTTAGCTTAACGATGGTATCATATCCCCTCACCTCACACGTACCCAACGCTAGAACCTCATTCGAAAATCATCTCACTATGTTATCATAGCGAATACCCTATATCGTCGGGGTTATCATGATACTCTCTCTTGATGTTTAGACCAAAACGAGGCCGCAATGGTGTTAAAGGAAGTACACTCTAGACTTTGCGGTGCCCACACGAGTGGTATTGTCCTAGCACGACAAATCCTTAAAGTAGGCTACTATTGGCCTACCATTGAAGAAGACTCCTGTGACTTTTTTAGAAAGTTTCTCCCATGTCAGTAGCATGCAAATCTTGTGCACGCTCCAGGACAGGATCTACAGCCTATTGCACCACCTTGGCCTTTCGCTTGTTGGGGCCTTGATCTAGTTGGAACTATCACACCCCTCTAATCTGATGGACATAAATGGATAATAATAGCTGTAGACTATTTCACTAAATGGGTGGAAGTAGTCCCCCTAGTCTTAGCTACAGGAGTTCAGGTCTCCAATTTCATCTTGTACCACATTTTTAGCCGCTTCAGCATCCCATCCACCATCTTCACTGACTATGGAGGTAACTTTGAAAATCTCAACATGGAAGAATTATGCACTTCCCTCTGCATCCATCACCGCTTTTCTAGCTTAGATTTCCCACAAGGTAATGACCAGGCAGAGGCAACTAAAAAAACCCTCCTCAAAATTTTAAAAAAAGTTGTCAATGATTCCGGCCGTGATTGGTACCTACAAATAAATCCAACCCTATGGGCATAAAGAACTTCCTTCCATACATCCACAGGCACAACTCCATACTCCCTAGTCTATGGTGCCAAAGTAGTAATACCTATAGAGGTTGAACTTCCCTCCTTGCGCATATCTTTGCAAGGGAAAATATTAGATGAAGAATATAGAGTAGCTCGGCTCACCCAGCTAGATCTCTTAGACGAGAAGCGACAACAAGCCTATGATCATCTCACAGTCTATCAAACTCATCTCAAAAGGAATTTCAACAAGAAGGTGCTTCCATGACACTTTTAGCTAGGTGACATGGTCCTCAAAGAAAACATGAAAGTCTAAGCAGATCGAGAAAAGAAAGGCAAGTTTGAACCTACATGGCTTGGTCCTTATGTTGTCACTGCTTCCTTTGGCGTCAGAGCCTATCAGCTATCTACACCAGAAGGAGAACTCTTGAATGATCCTACTAACATCATTCATCTCAAGAAGTTCTATGCTTGAAGATCCTTGGTATACCCAGCTTTTGAAAAATACAATAAAAAATATAGTAATGAGAAATAAGCATCCAATGGTGAAAACTTGGCAATTCAAGCGCCTTGGATAGGTACCTTGGTGAAAATGTGGTAATTCAGGCACCTTGTGTACTAAGACTAATCCATTATCTATCACTATCCTATCCCTCATCCATTCACCCACCATCCCATAAAACACCTGCTTGTTCCCTTGGTGTTCCAACCAAATTTTGAAAATCTAATGGAGCTTGTAAATACCTCCTGTACAGCTTGTAAAATCTTGTACCTCAGCTTGTAAAATCTTGTACCATACCTTGTATATCCGAATCTTGTCCAAAGTTTGTACTATATTCCAGCGTGTAAATAATCTTGTATCCTAGCTTGTATACTATCACGTGCACACACAAAACCCCATTTTTACTTAATCTTTTTGCAAACCATCTACCTATCCACCTATCACCTATTATAGACATCCCATCCTTCACAAAAATTTCCATCTCACAAAAACCAAAACATGAACAAACTTGTACATTTGTAACATATCTTGGTCCATTAGCTTGCACATCCTCTTTAGCTTAGTACCATTGTATCTATCTAGCATTCGTGTCAGTTCGTCCTTGATCAGCATCTTGCACCCATCCCACATCTTGGTTAGCTATTCCAATGCATCCTTTAGCTAGATTTTCAGTCACCAAAGTGTTATCTTTCTTAGTTCAGCTTTCCAGATGCATCACTCATCCAAATCCACCAACTTAGGTGCTCTCCAATAGGTCCTTGTAGGATATAGCTTTCCTGATGTCTGATCTTGGTCTGTTAGTACATTGTCCTACCCATCTTGTTGGCAAACGGTTCTCTTTTGGATTTTTACTTTCTTTTGATTTGGACTCTTCCCTGTTTGGTCTTGAAATATCTTTTACAAGCAATCTCCTTGTTCCCTCCTCAAGGTTGCCACGATCTTCCATATCATGGTATATTTCGAATGGGGCAATCAGAGCGTAAGGTCTTGATCATGTCTTTTGCTTGTTTTCTTTTCTTCTTGTGGGTTACCCAGTGTCGTTTCCACACTGCTTCCTCTGGGATTCATGTGTGATACTGGGGCAATCCTTGCATGTTTGTTTTGAGTCAGTTCGTCAATCCTCTAGACAGTTGGTGAAAAGGCCTTGATGTTCTTGGTAACCTTGGCAATTAACCAACAGTCCTATAGAAAATCTAGTGCTCAACTACATGGTGGTACTTCTCTTTGAAGTATCCCCTCGCTCAAAAAGCTTCAATGGTTTTCCTTCATCTCCATTATCCCCCATCCATATCTAACATCCGTCTCTCCTACCCCAGCTTATGCATCAATATCTCTTTGAATCACTCCTCACCTTTAGCTTTAGGGATCCATAATCCTAGTCTTAGGGATCCACCAATCCAAATCAATCCACCAACCCTCATCTTTCAAGATCCACAATCCTAGTCCTAGGGATCTCCGAAACCCATCTTCCGCCAATCTAACTCTTTGAAATCCTATTGCATCAACTTTATAATCCCCTCATCCATCTCACTATCCTGGATTCCTTTTTATAGCACTCCACTCCTTCATCCTCCACCATCCCTAAAGTCTTAAACTTGCTTCCTCTTGTGCCTCTGATTCTCCTTTATCATTCTCCCATAGTGAGAGTCTAAGATAATTCAACCCTTTCTCTTTTCCAATCTGAGTTTCCTTGCTCATCTGAGATTCTTGTACTTTTCAAGAAGCCATCGAGCCTCGCTTTCTCTCCCCGCCGCCTTCTTGAGGGGGCATCTCATAGTCCATTCTCTCCTCTTCTGCTCTAGCCTTGGACATCTTATTTTCTTATCTTTGATGCCATGCCACTTGCGACATCACATCAAAGAGGGGCAAAATGTAGACACCTAAAAGCCTTTAGAAAATAAAGTATTTTTATTTTTTGAAAAATTCCTTATGACATCATCATTTATTAATTAATTAATTAATTAATTAATTAATTTATTTTTATGCCATTATCAGATCCATCTCACCCCTTGTTTGAGCAACTCCCACCACCCATAGGCTCTTATGATTCAAATTATCCTCAATATGTGCCAAAAGAAGAGCCTCAACCCACCCCATATGATCCAACAGACCCAAACATACTAGCCTCCACTCAAGTTGAAATTTCTCTCCCACAAGCCAATCCAGCCACCACCACTCCACCATTGGTCCATACCACTTCATCCCAAACCCCCGTCGCCCAAAACACCTCATCATTCACTCCCTTCACTATTGCTGCTGCTGCCCCCCAACCCAGCCTTCCAAATCCACCCATCTCCCAAATCAGTGCTAGCATCTTTGGCCAACCAAAACAATATACAACTGGGATGCCACCCATGGTGCCAAGTAATGAACCTTTTATCACCCCCAGCCTATTTACCTCCGCTCATAACACAATTCCATCATTTCCACTAGGTCCTTGGAGCTCAGTGCCATTAGCCACAAATCCAAAAGCTACTACCTTCACTCCACAAAGCTATCACACCCCACAAGCTACTACCAATGTTCTGCCAAGCTCTCAAGTGACCCAAGCTCCTACCACCACTTTACCAAGCTTTCAAATGCAGCCACCAAGCTATCAAACCCCATCAGTTCCATTCCCAAGATTTGAATTCCCAACACCTCCACCACCAATCAATCCATTACCTCCTATTACCAACTATTTTTCTATGCCACTTCTAGGAGGAAATCCACCACCACCAACCACCAATTACTTGGCCTCTTTTTCCATGCAGACACCTTCCCAAATAGGGGCACAGGTCGAGTTCCACAAGCTCCCCATTCCTTTCCCCAAGCTTCACAACCATCTTATACCTTACCTCCACAAAGCAATCCATTTGTACCACAACCAAATTATGTTCCTCAATCCCAACCTCAAATCCAATATCAACAGCAAGCCTCACAACACATGCATCAATATGTGCCACCTCCACCTCAGCAACCCATCATCCACCATTCAGTTGCCCAAGCCATGTACAATCCCTACCAGCCCATACCTCAAAGCCATCCATATTCCATTGCCCCATCTAGCACATACCTACCTCAGGGCACTCTTACATTGGGGGCACCCCAACCATCACCCATTAATTCAGAATG
The DNA here is from genome assembly GCA_028749045.1 of Cupressus sempervirens. Taxonomy (NCBI): domain Eukaryota; kingdom Viridiplantae; phylum Streptophyta; class Pinopsida; order Cupressales; family Cupressaceae; genus Cupressus; species Cupressus sempervirens. Next base: position 646,821,164 of record CM053784.1, on the reverse strand, counting down.
CGAAGCCATGAAGACAGCTTTGAAGAACATCCGTGAGGGAAATGATCCAAAAACCTTCAAGTTTGAGAATGTGTGTCCTTACCCATTTGACAGATCCATTACCATGACACCATTTCCCAAGCATTTTGAGACACCCAAGTTTGAAAAATTCAGAGGAAAAGGAGGCCCTGTCACACATATCAAAGAATTTTACATGCACTGCTAAGAAGTGGCATACAATGACATCTTTCTCTTGCGTCTCTTTCCCAAAAGCTTGGCCAAACCAGCTCTTGAATGGTTTTATAGAATCCCCTATGGCACAATTAAATTTTTTGCTGAATTGTCTGAGGCATTTGTAGCCCAATATGCCCATCTTGTTGAAACAGAGCTATCAGTAGTTGATCTTGTCCACACTAAGCAAAAAGGTGGAGAAAGCCATCCTGAATATCTACAAAGATGGCAAACCCTTACCACCCACATATCTCGCACCTTGCCAGAGCGCCATTTGGTGAAAATGTTTATTGATAATGCCCATTCTAGCTTGGCTCACCACATGATCATGAACTGTTTGCAGACCTACAAAGACATCAAAAAGAAAGGAATGATCCTTGAGCAAGGACTCATTAAAGATGGTGTGGTCAAGATTTACAAGGAAGCCAACCAAAATCAATCACATTCTAATGACAAGTCTAGGTATTGGAACAAAAACAAGCATGTTGCAACAGATGGCGTCACTGACACCAGACATGTGAATATTGTTGGTCCTTCTCACAACCAGTCCAACCCACCCTATCAACCAAACAATCAACAAGCTATCAACTACCAACAGTAGAATAACCATAGCTATCAAAACCACAATCCAAGACCAAACTTTCAAGGGTCTAGTAATCAAGCTAATGCCATCAATGTAGTTGCAGGACAAAAGCCTAGATTCCAACCTACACCTAGAAACTATACACCCCTTGGTGAGCCATTGGATATCATTTTTGAGAAATTAGTCAAGGAAAACCTCATTAAATTTCCTCCTACCTAGCAAATTGACCCAAGCCAATTCAAAGCTACATGGTACAAAGACAATGAGTACTGCAAATTTCATAGGGTAAAAGGTCACACTACCCTCAAATGCATGAAACTGGAAGACTATGTGCAGGACCTCATTGATCAAAAGGAAATCACTGTTGGTGCCCAAACCTCTCCTAATGCAAGCTTACAAATCTATCAAAATTCTTTTCCTCCTCACAACAATCAAAATCCTGGAAAAGCACCTATCCAAACCAACAACAACAACACCAACAATCGTCAGCCAAACCAACAGCATGGGAAGAACAATGACCACACTTCATCCTATATAGACTATGGTAGCCTTATAGGTTGTATATCCAAGAAAGAGCCTTCTGTCAATGTTATCAATATCCAAGGACCAAACAATGAGTGTGCAGTCACCACTCGAAGAGCCCAATTTAACATCGCAAGCCCACCCATTTCACTAGCACCATCAGCTCCATCAAAAAGCCAGTATAATATCTTGGAACACCTTGGGAACATGCCAGCCCAAATCTCCATTTTAGACCTTCTTCGCACTAGTCCTGTGTACAAGAACATCCTTGATAGTGCCCTTATAGAATCTCGTGTCCCTTCAAATATCAATGCTACTAATTTTTGTAATCTTGTTGGACACCTATCCTCCTCATGTGCCCTATCTTTCAAAGCCATCGACATACCCATGGTCGAGCCAGATCACACCCTTCCACTTTGCATAGCCATCATGGTATCCAATTTTGCTGTGAAAAGTGTAATGATAGATAATGGATCAGCCTTGAATATTTGCACCCTAAAATTTATAAAACAAGTTGGGTATACTGAGGCAGATATCATCAGTGAGGTTATCACCATCAAAGCTTATGAAAACTTGGAAAGAACCACAAAAGGAAATATTTTGCTACCAATCAAGGTTGGGCCAATCATCCAAGAGACACTCTACCATGTTATTGATCTAAACCTACCATTTAACATCCTCCTCGGTCACCCATGGATTCATGCCATGAAAGCCGTTCCATCCACTTATGATCAGTGTGTCAAATTTCTGCATCAGGGCACTGAGGTAACCATCCATGCCGATCTAGAACCCTTTTCTTACTACAATGAAGTTGAAGCCTCATATATAAACCATTGCCCTGGAATTGATATCAGCATAGCCATCGCCATCTCATCCCACACTTGTAATGACCCAGAAACCATCCTCGCCTCCACCTTATCTACCGTGAAGATCAATAACAAAGGCTGTGGAGAGTATAGTCTATCAGATGCATTTGCTATCGGGGCACTCCCACTTGATCCACATGCCCATGGATGATCAACATATCACAAAGCTAAGGAGATTCCACCTCCTTGATACAAATAGTTTGGCCCAACAACCTTTGTATCCTCAAAAATCCCTCTTCATGAGGAGCTCACTCCGGATATCAACAATTGGTTACATAAGGATGCACCTCAAAGAAATTAGGCATGCCTTTATCACTTTAGCCAAAGGTATCCCCAAGAACATAAGCTCATCATTGACAAATGGAACTATCAAGGTGGTGGTCTAGGACCAGAAGAAAGAGGCATGCAGTGCCCCATCGATGCACACAAGTGGGAATCAAAGTTAGGTCTTGGCTTTGGCATACCCACAATTGAGGGCACCAATACGAACGGTCACACTTTTTCGAACATTCACCGTGACCTTGTTGAAATCGAAGACATTCTTGAGGAAGTTGAAAAGAGAGCCTACAATGATATCCCAGACCAAATCTCACTCGAAGATTCTGTTCTCCAAGAACTATCCATCCACCTCATTGACCTACCACTCGCCCATCCACAACTCATAGATTGGGACCAACCAAGCGTCATACACATTGATGAGTTCACATCAGAGGAAGCACTTCTGAGATTCATGGGAGCCAAAACTCCTGATAAGCAAACAAAGCCAAATTTTCCCTATATCTACAAGCTAGATGCCAAGGGGTATTTTGGAGAAAATCCCCAACCTAGTTTCGATACACCCAAAACTGGAACTAAGGTGAATCTGAGACTAGCTATGGCAATGAAGAGAACCCCTCAGCAAGAAAATCCAGAGCCGCAAGCAGAACATGAAGATTTAGCATTGCCTCCTCAAGATAATCGACCATAGGTGTCTTCTATTCTAATTGAGGATACTTGAGAAGTCAACATTGGTTCTTTAGAGATCCCCAGACTTGTTCACATTGCTGCATCCCTATCACAAAACCAAGTTGATCTCCTCTTTGAGGTCTTAAGAGAGAACATTGGCTGATTTGCATGGTCATATAAAGACATGCCAGGACTTGATCCAAAGCTTGTAGTTCATCATCTTGCAGTCGATCCAAAGATCAAGCCCGTTAGACAAAAGCTTAGAAAAGTGCACCCCAAGGTGGCATTACTAGTCAAAGCTGAATTAGAAAGAATGTTAGCTACTAAGGTTATTCGACCTATCAACTACTGAGAGTGGATCTCCAACATGGTCCCCATCACTAAGCCTTCTGGTGACATCAGAATCTGCACTCATTTCAGAGATCTTAACAAAGCTTGTCCAAAAGATGATTTTCCCTTGCCCAACATAGATATGATTGTAGATCTTACAGCTAGACATGAAATTTTGTCCCTCATGGATGAATTTTTTGGGTATAATCAAATCAAGATTGCAAAAGAGGATAAGCATAAGACAACATTCACTACCCCTTGGGGAACCTTTTGCTACAACATGATGCCTTTTGGCCAAAAGAATGCTGGGGCTACCTATCAAAGAGCTATGACAACCATTTTTCATGATCTCATCCATAGCATTTTGGAGGATTATGTGGATGATATCTTGGTCAAGTCTCATACCTTCATGGATCATCTTGCTGACCTAGAGAAAGTCTTTGATAGGTTAGCCAAATATCATCTCATGCTGAATCTCAAGAAATGTGTCTTTGGGGTCACATCTAGCAAGCTTCTAGGCTTTATAGTTTCTAAACAAGGTATAGAGATCGACCCCAAGAAGGTCAAGGCTATCTTAGACATGCCTCCTCCCTAGACACTGTGACAACTTTGTTCTCTTCAGGGAAAGCTTCAATCTATTCGGTGCTTCATCTCCCAGCTTGTAGATAAGTGTACACCATTTTCACATTTATTGAAGAAGGATGAGAACTTCAAGTGGGATCTTTTATGTCAGCGTAGCTTTGACCATCTCAAGCAGTATCTCATCAATCCCCCTATCTTGGTTCCACCAGTTCTTGGTCATCCCCTAATTTTGTACATATTAGCAACACCTATTGCTTTAGGGGCACTTCTAGCACAACTCGATGACTACAACAGAGAACGAGCCATCTACTACATTAGTAGAACCCTAGTTGGTTATGAACTCAATTACACTCCTATGGAAAAATCTTGTTTGGTAGTTGTTTTCTCAACTCAAAAGCTTCGCCACTACATTCTAAGCCATACCATCCAACTAGTCTCCAAGATTGACCCTCTCAAGTATATGCTCTCTAGAACAACACTTACAGGCCGTTTGGCCAAATGGGTTATGCTCCTTAGTGAATTTGACATCCAATATGTGGACAGAAAGGAAATCAAAGGGCAAGCTGTAGCAGATCACCTAGCTGATGCACCTCTAATAGATGCTTATCCATTGACGAGAGAATTTCTAGATGAGCATATCTGTCTAATTGAAGAATAGTCCCCATAGAAACTTTATTTTGATGGCTCATACACATCTCATGGATTAGGGGCAGGAATATTGTTGGTCACACCTCAAGGAGATTACATTCCAAAAGCCTTCAAGCTACAATTCCCTAGCACCAACAATATAGCTGAATATGAGGCCCTCATAGCAGGATTAAAGATAGTTGCAGAATGGAACATTGCTGAGCTACAAATCTTTGGCGATTCTCAGCTCATCATCAAGAAATCCCTAAGTGAATATCAAACCAAAGATGAAAAGCTATTACCCTACAAAGAACTAGTTGATCAGCTAACCCAACATTTTACAAGGCTTTAGGTTACACAAGTGCCTCGAATATAGAACAAAGCAGCAGATGCTATGGCTACTATAGGCTCGCTCTTGGAAATTCCCCAAGCAGCTACTCAGTATGAGTTTTTAGTGGAGCAGCTCCTCACACCCGCCTATGCGAATGAGGATTCAAACCGTGTTTGTATCTTGGTTGGTCCCCAATCCCCTTGGTACCATGAGATTCACACTTACCTTAATGATGGTATCATATCCCCTCACCTCACACATACCCAATGCTAGAACCTCATCCAAAAATCATCCCGCTATGTTATCATAGCCAATACCCTATATTGTCAGGGTTATCACGATACTCTCTCTCGATGTTTAGACCAAAATGAGGCCGCGATGGTGTTAAAGAAAGTACACTCTGGACTTTGCGGTGCCCACACGAGTGGTATTGTCCTAGCACGACAAATCCTTAGAGCAGGCTACTATTGGCCTACCATTGAAGAAGACTCCTGTGACTTTGTCAGAAAGTGTCTCCCATTTCAGCAGCATGCAAATCTTGTGCACGCTCTAGCACAGGATCTACAACCTATTGCACCACCTTGGCCTTTTGCTTGTTGGGGCCTTGATCTAGTTGGAACTATTACACCCCTCTCATCTGATGGACATAAATGGATAATAATAGCTACATACTATTTTAGTAAATGGGTGGAAGCAGTCCCCCTAGTCTCAGCTACATGAGTTCAGGTCTCCAAGCTCATCTTGTACCACATTATTTGTCGCTTCGACATCCCATCCACTATCTTCACCGACCACGGAGGTAACTTTGAAAATCTCAACATGGAAGAATTATGCACTTCCCTCTGCATCCATCACTACTTTTCTAGCCCATATTTCCCACAAGGTTACGGCCAGGCAGAGGCAACTAACAAAACCCTCCTCAAAATCCTAAAGAAAGTTGTCAATGATTTCGGCCGTGATTGGCACCTACAAATAAATCCAGCCCTATGGGCCTATCAGACTTCCTTCCGTACATCAACAGGCACAACTCCATACTCTGTAGTCTATGGTGCCAAGGTGGTACTACCTATAGAGGTTGAACTTCCCTCCTTGTGCATATCTTTGCAAGGGCAAATATTAGATGAAGAATATAGAGTAGCTCGGCTCACCCAGCTAGATCTCTTAGATGAGAAGCGACAACAAGCCTATGATCATCTCATAGTCTATCAAACTAATCTCAAAAGGAATTTCAACAAGAAGGTGCTTCCACGACACTTTCAACTAGGTGACATGGTCCTCAAAGAAAACATGAAAGTCCAAGCAGATCGAGAAAAGAAAGGCAAGTTTGAACCTACATGGCTTGGTCCTTATGTTGTCACTGCTTCCTTTGGCTCCAGAGCCTATTAGCTATCTACACCAGAAGGAGAACTCTTGAATGGTCCTACTAACATCATTCATCTCAAGAAGTTGTATGCTTGAAGATCCTTGGTATACCCAGCTTTTAAAAAATACAAAGAAAAATAGTAAAGAGAAATAAGCATCCAATGGTAAAAACTTTGCAATTCAAGTGCCTTGGATAGGTACCTTGGTGAAAAACTGGTAATTCAGGTGCCTTGTGTACTAAGACTAATCCATTATCTATCACTATCCTATCCCTCATCCCTTCACCCACCATCCCATAAAACACCTGCTTGTTCCCTTGGTGTTCCAACCAAATATCCAAAATCTAATGGAGCTTGTAAATACCTCCTGTACAACTTGTAAAATCTTGTACCTCAGCTTGTAAAATCTTGTACCAAAGGTTGTATTATACCTTGTAAATCTTGTACCATACCTTGTATATCCGAATCTTGTCCAAAGTTTGTACCATATTCCAGCCTGTAAATAATCTTGTATCCTAGCTTGTATACTATCACGTGCACACACAAAACCCCATTTTCACTTAAGCTTTTCACAAACCATCTACCTATCCACCTATCACCTATTATAGACATCCCATCCTTCACAAACATTTCCATCTCAAAAAAATCAGAACATGAACAAACTTGTACATTTGTAACATATATTGCTCCATTAGCTTGTACATCCTCTTTAGCTTAGTACCATTGTATCTATCCAGCATTCATGTCAGTTCATCCTTGATCAACATCTTGCACCCATCGCACATCTTGGTTAGCTATTCCAATGCATCCTTTAGCTAAATTTCCTATCACCAAAGTGTTATATTTCTTAGTTCAGCTTAACAGATGTATCATTCATCCAAATCCACCAGCTTAGGTGCTCTCTGATAGGTCCTTGTAGGATATAGCTTTCCTCATGTCTGATCTTGGTCCATTAGTACCTCGTCCTACCCATCTCGTTGGCAAACTGTTCTCTTTTGGATTTTTGCTTTCTTTTGATTTTGACTCTTCCCTATTGGGTCTTGAAATATTTTTTCCAAGCAATCTCCTTGTTCCCTCCTCAAGGTTGCCACGATCTTCCATATCATGGTATACTGCGAATGGGGAAATCAGAGCGTAAGGTCTTGATCATGTCTTTTTCTTGTTTTCTTTTCTACTCATGGGTTACCCAATGTCGTTTCCACACTGCTTCCTCTGGGATTCATGTGTGATATTGGTGCAATCCTTGTGTGTTTGTTTTGAGTCAGTTTGTCAGTGCTCTGGACAGTTGGTGAAAAGGCCTTGATGTTCTTGGTAACCTTGGCAATTAACCAATAGTCCTATAGAAAATCTAGTGCTCAACTACATGGTGGTACTTCTCTTTGAAGTATCCACCCGCTCAAAAAGCTTCAATGGTTTTCCTTCATCTCCATTATCCCCCATCCATATCCAACATCGGTCTCTCCTACCCCAGCTTATGCATCAGTATCTCTTTGAATCACTCCTCACCTCTAGCTTTAGGGATCCACAATCCTAGTCTTAGGGATCCACCAATCCAAATCAATCCACCAAGCCTCATCTTTCGAGATCCACAATCCTAGTCCTAGGGATCTCCGAAACCCATCTTTCAGCAATTTGACTCTTTGAAATCCTATTGCATCAACTTTATAATCCCCTCATCCATCTCCCTATCCTAGATTCCTTTTTATAGCGCTCCTCTCCTTCATCCTCAACCTTGCCTAAAGTCTTAAGCTTGCTTCCTCTTGTGCATCTGATTCTCCTTTATCATTATCCCATAGTGAGAGTTTGAGCTAATTTAGCCCCTTCTCTTTGCTAATCTGAGTCTTCTTGCTCATCTCAAATTCTTGTACTTTTCAAGAAGTCGTCGAGCCTCACTTTCTCTCCCCGCTACCTTCTTGAGGGGGCATCTTGCAGTCGATTCTCTCCTCTTCTGCTCTAGCCTTGGGCATCTTATTTTCTTATCTTTGATGCCATGCCACTTGCGGCATCACATCAAAGAGGGGCAAAATGTAGACACCTAAAAACCTTTAGAAAATAAAGTATTTTTATTTTCTGAAAAATTTCTGATGACATCATCATTAATTAATTAATTAATTATTTAAATTAGGTCTACATCATTATGAGCAATGTTAGTATGCTAATAGAAACCAAATTTAAATAAAGCTTCTACAAACTAAACAAAATTCATAAACTTCAAGATAGACTAAGATGAGCTCTTAATTGAGAATATGAGCCATTAATGGATTCTCTCAATGAGAAGCTCTCTTGTTGAGTAGCTTTATCTAAATAGATAGGATGTATGCTCAAGCTTTATGCTTCAAAAAGAGCTTCAAATGGAGTTGGAATTTGGGTGTGAGTGTATGGTTTTGATGTAAAATGGCTTCTTAAAATGGAATTATGACTTTACTTTATGGATTGTGTTATTTTTCAAAGGGGAAGGATCCAATTTATAGGCAAGAGGCTTGAGGGATTGAGGGCTAAGATGCAAGGATGGGAAAAAGTTCATGGAGGGCTTAGATTGCATGAGAAGAGAGCACATGGATTGTGCTTCCTTACAACCAATCAGGGAGTGACACATGTCACAGGGTGAGAGGATGGAGGAAAGGGGAAGGATGAGTCAACAAAGGAGGCTCAAGGGATAAAATCTTCATAAAGACCCTCATAATGGCTTGTAAGAGCAATAAAAGGGCTTGGAAGAGTCATTTATGACCTTGTGGGTTTCATAAAGTTTTATGGTTGAGATATTTTGAGGGAGATGAGAGCAATTTCGACTTGGGCTTGATTAGAAAGGTTTTAAGCTTGCTTAGGATTGTGAAAATGATTAGAGGATGGATTAGGATGGTTTAGGATTATCTTAGGGATAGGCAAGTGGATGGCATTTAATGAGGGTGGGTGAAGGAGGAGATATTTGTTAACTTTGGCTTGGATTAGTAAGTCTTAACCCATGTTTAGAGAATGTGACAAGGTTAGGAGGGCATTAGGATTAGGTTTAAAGACATCTTCTAGAAGAGTCTAGACTTTGGATGAGGATAAAGACTTTCTAGAATAGTCTAGAACTTCCTAGGATGAGGATGAAGACTTTCTAGAAGAGTCTAGAACTTCTTAGGATAAGGATAAATTAGATTTTTAGGAAATAAATAAAGTTTTATTTATTTCAAGAGTTTGGGTTGAGGAGATATTTATTAAAACTTTTTTAATAAACATGAGGATTAATATTTAATCTTAATTAAATATTTTGAGTTGGAATTAGGGGTAGGAAATGATGGGATTAGCCTTTAATCAAAATGAAAGAAGGATTAGAAGATTTTGGAAGAGGTTAGTGGTCTTAAGGAAATTGGCCAAGTTTTGGGCAAAAAATAAATTTTTAATTTATTTTGAGTTTTTTGGTCAATTTATTAATTAAATAATTAATAAATAAGGAAATAATGTTTAAATAAGATTTAAACATTTTTGGGAGGGATTCCTTAATTAAATATTTTTAATTAAGATAAAGGGATTTAATGGCATAAAAATAAATAAATAAAATAATTAATTAATTAATAAATGATGATGTCATCAGGAATTTTTCAAAAAATAAAAATACTTTATGCTCATATACATATACCACATGTCAGCACCATGGATGGTGATAGTGTTTCTTATGATGATACTACTGATTCACATCATAGCCAACAAGAACAATGAGAGTCTCGTCATGCTTTACGCATTGAGAACCTTTGTAAAATTCTAGAGGATGAAGGAGAGTTTGTCCCTATTACTGTATGGAAATTCTACAGTCTGTCACCATGTAGCACAGATTCTCGAGAATATGAATTTGACTCTCTCTCTGAAGAAACTACAGATAAAGACATAGATCAAGTTCATGTTTATGAATCCTCGAAGTAGGTAAAGCATTTAGGGTTAGGTCAAATGAGTCTTATCCAACTAGTGTCATTAAGTCTTCAATTCATGATGTTAGAATGCAAAGGCATTCGAATAGACTTGCAGATGAAGCTGCTCTAGGTCTTGAATTGCTTGACCAAGCATTTGATGATTATACTATGAATGCAATTGAACCCACCCTATCTCTTTCACTCACCTATCTCTAGCTCATAGATTGGAATTCCAATACATATAGTGAAGTCCCTATATTCCAGAATGACTATGCTCTCGCCTATTACTTAAACATTGTCGAACCTATAACATCTTCCACTAGTGAACAAAGTGTCAACATGACTGAAGCTGACATGAAATATCTCAGTCATACAATCAAAAAGAAAAGAAATAAAAGGTTCAATGGTGAAAACCAAATTTTGGCAGTGTCATAACCTAAATAAGTAAAAATAAAAGGCATATCCAAGGGTGCAAACCTCTCTAAGGTGCTTGAAGATGAGATATTTGATGCACTTCCTAGTCATTTTAGGAAAGATCATCAGTGTTGATAGAGCCAACACAACTAATCAACTTGGGAATATAAGAACATCCTCGCATGATACATCTTGCACAATCACTACCACTAGAATAAAAAGAGGAATTCATTGCCTTCTTCCAAGAGAAAAAGATAAACTTTGCTTGAAAATATTCAGATATGCTAGGATTAGATCCTGATATGATAATGCATCATTTGTCTATTGTGAAAGGAGTTAAACTAGTAAAAATGAAACTTAGAAAATGCATCCTCATGTTGCATTACTAGTTAAAGCTTGATTGGAAAAGCTTCTGAAAGCTAGTTTCATCCATGCTATTGATTATGCTGAATGGATATCAAACATTGTTCCAGTCTCCAAGTATGAAAAATCTATCAGAGTTTGTACTAATTTTCAAGATTTGAACTTAGCATGTCTGTAGGATGATTTTTCACTCCCTAACATTGATATGATAGTGGACATGATGACAGGATATGAAATGTACTCTCTTATGGATGGATTTTCTGGTTATAATTAGATCAAAATTGCACCAAAAGATCGAGAAAAGACTACTTTTACTTGTGCATGGGGAACCTTCTATTGGAACGTGATGCCATTTAGCTTGAAAATGCTGGTGCTACATATCAGAGAGTAGTTACTACCATTTTTCATGACATGGTGCATAAACCAATGGAAGACTATGTGAATGATACCTTGGTTAAGAGAAAAAAATACAATACTCACCTTCAAGATTTGGGACCTATTCTAGATTGCATGGAGAAATTCAGTCTAAGACTCAACCCCAAGAAATGTGCATTTGGTGTAACATCTAGGAAACTACTTGGCTACATTGTGTTTGCAAAAGGAATCGAGGCTGATCCAGAGAAAGTTTAAGCAATCATGGATATGCCTCCACCTCATAATATTAGTCAGATGAGTGGCTTTCAAGGAAGTTTCCATTTTGACTGAGTCTCATCTTCAATCTTGACTATTCATTCCAATTGATATCGATCATTGTTCAATCTTAGGATTCTATTTAAGGAGCCTTCAATCCATCATTACAGAGGTTGAATATTTTGTGCATCGAATTTATGCTGAAATATCTGCTCATTTTTCTCATATTTTCATAGTTTTCATATCTTCTAGTATGTTAATATCATTTAGATTCTAATATGCATACATATAGCATAATTTACTTTCCTTTGTTCTTAGATTAAAATGCATTTCATATAGATTAATTACATTCTCATATAGCTTTGTAAATCCTTCGTACTAGAGGTTTGGTTGCTCGCTTCTCATTCTGAGAGCAAAGGTAAAATCCTTCTAGTTAGAAGGCAATAGGTCAATTTTTTGCATTACTCAGATGAATAATATCATATTTATTCCAGGATGATCTATTAGGTAATGATTGTGTTTAAGTATGTGTGACTATCTGAGGCCCACACTCTACATATACATTTCTGGCACCCACTGTGGAGCGATGAAATCAAGTTTTCTAGCCTCATCTATACTATTTTTTGCATTTTTAATTATTCTAGCTAATTTGGCTACTCTAAACTCATTTTCAAGATCAAATTTGAAATTTGACACACTTAAATAGCTCAAAATTGCATTTAAAAATTTTGGGACTGACACGATCAAACACTTATGTAGTCCATTTTTATGATACTTTGTGAATCTTAGAATCTTTTCAAATCACACTTTCTTCAAAATTTACAAAATTTCTAGAAAAAGTTAACTCAAGTCAACTTTGGTCAAACTTTGTTTTTTGGACCTCAAAATCACTTTGAATTGACTCCAATTTTTCTTTAGATTCTTATGATTTGTTCTACATTCATATGAATCTTAGCTTTCTTCAGTATCTCTCAACATACTACTCTACATCACATTTCTGGTGTGTCATATTTCAATTTCAATCCCAAGGGGGAAAGATGATTGCATCATTGAATCTTTCAAAACTCGCTTCAACTCAATCTGAATCTTATGTCCTCATCATTCAGGGTATCTCATCATTGGGGGAATCTCATCACTCAGGGCATCTTGTTCACCTCTATCTGGCATCGTTTGTCATCTATCTCATCTTTTGATCAGCTGATCACATATTATAGCAGTCCTTATCAGAGTTCAATGGATAGGTATTGGGATAGTCTAAACCCTGACTCCTAAGGATCAAGCCTCATTCTGGGGATGATTCTATGACTCATGATAGGTTTTATTATCTTTTATGGACCAATATTCAGGTGTTCTATCTAGACTTTGGGGGATTAAGCTCTATTTTGGAGATAATTCCAAATTCTTGCTAAAGGATTAAGCTTCATTCTGAAGATGATCCTAACTTTTGCTGAGAATTAAGCCTCACTTTAGGGATAATTATGGGCTTTTTCTTTCGATCACTATTGAATGAATGTATCGGGATAGGCTAAACCTTGACTTCTGAGGATTGAGTCTCATTCTGGGAACAATCCTATAAATTTTGACAATATTTGTGCTATCAATCTTGGTATCTAGGTGTTTTGTTTGGATCCCCTAAGGTTAAGCTTCATTTCGGAGATAACCTTTAAAATCTTATCAGTCTCAGCATCTAGGTGTTCTATTTGGATCCCCTAAGGTTAAGCTTCATTCTAGAGATAACCTTTAAAAGCTTATCAATCTTGGTATCTAGGTGTTCTATCTGGATCCCCTAAGGTTAAGCTTGATTCTGGAGATAACCTTAAAATTCTCATCAATTGGTCTCCATGTCTTCAATTTCAAAACCAATCTCATTTCTTGATCTATGACTCATACTTCTGATTTCTTTGAATCAAACACGCTACTCGCAATTCATTCAAAGAGGGGCAAATGTAATACCCCAAAATTGGCACATTGCCATGTTAATTAATTCTAGTTTATTCAATCATTTCTAAGTCCTATTGTACTAGGAAATTTTGATTCTAATACTTGCTACTTGACCTGAGTGTCAAATGTAGAAAACCCTAATCTACATTAATCACACTCTTTATTTAATTCCTAAGTATCAACTCAAATTAGCTACATTAAACCTATTAATTAAATTAAATTAAATTAAATTATAAGTGTTCATACTTTAATTAAATTAAATCACTTCTTTAGCTAATGTGTAAAGGAATTAAACGTGTTTAATTTAATGATACCTCATTTTAATTATTGAATTTAATTATTCAATTAATTAAATTTTATGCATTTATGAGGTCATATCTTATTTTATTAAATTAAATAATCTCTCCAAATCTTCTCTTCAATTTCAAAATAAAAATTTTGAGTGAACTATCTCTCAAAATGGAATCAACTTAGTTAACTTTTTCTCACACTCAAATGAGAATTAGTTAACTCTCCATCACAATCAAATCTGAAACAGTCAACTGCATCTGCACAAGGAAGTTTCCATTCTAATTGAGTCTCATCTTCAAGCCTGACCGTTCATTCCAATTGATCTTGACCGTTGATGAATCTTGGGATTCTATTTAAGGAGCCTTCAATCCCTTGTTAAGTAGGTTGAATATTTTATGCATCAAATTTATGTTGGAATATCTGCTCATTTTGCTCATATTTTCATAGTTTTCATATCTTCTAGTATCTTAATATCATTTAGATTCTAATATGCATAAATATAGTGTAATTTGATTTCCTTTGTTCTTAGATTAAAATGCATTTCATATAGATTAATTAAATTCTCATATAGCTTCATAAATCCTTCATACTAGAGGTTTGGTTGCCCACTTCTCATTCTGAGAGCAAAGGAAAAATCCTTCTAGTTAGAAGGCAATAGGTCAAATTGTTGGATTAATTGGATGAATAATTTCATTTTTAATCTAGAATGATCTCTTAGGTAATGACCGTGTTGAAGTGTGTGTGAGTATCTGAAGCCCACATTCCATATATACACCTATAAGAAAGCAAGATTTTAGATAGTTAAAAATTGGTGATCTGAGCATTAGTACATTGCAGGTGTTTGGGTATGATATAGTTTGCAATAGTAGAAGATGTAAGTTTTGTATTATTTCTAGTTGGACTAGCAACAATCTTGTCTTTGTGTTGTTCAATTTCAGAAGTAGAAGGCACAAAGCCTTTGAGCACCATCTTAGCACGAGATTGAGTAACAATGTTAGCACATAAGTATGATTATTCTTAATCAGATTTGAGAGATGTGGAACCTCTCATAATGAATGAAGTCTTTGGTTTTTCATTGTCACTTTTTCCTTTGATACTAATTACATCACAATATTTAGAGCCTAAAGGTTCAACCATATTGATTACATTTTCATCGTTGGTATATGTGTAGTTGACCTTGTTGTTGTTTTTTGGTTTAGGAGTTTCTCCCTTTTCTTATAGAGGAAATAGTTCTTTGAAATATTTATGATCTGAGTTTTCGTTATGTCCCCCCCACAACTACATCACCATCATCAATGAGGTCTTGGATCTTATGTATTAGATTAATGCAGTTGCTAGTTTTATGACCTCTGTATTGATGGTATTCATAGTATGCATTTTTCCCACCATTTAGGTCATGGTTATGGATCAAATGGATGAAAATTATCAAGACGAGTGAGAATTTTATTTTGAAGAAGATTCTTGTAATCACTTCAAGAGCCTCACCTAGAGGTGTGTATTCATGTTTGGGTTTAGAAGCTCAAGATATGTTTTTAGCATTGTTCCAAATGTTCTATTGTCTATAGTAGCTTTCTTAGTGACTTTGGCTACATGTATACTACCTCTAATAATGAAAGCATCCTTAGTAGGTTTAGGAGTAATTTTTTCCACCACTCCATCATGTAATACATCTCAATTTTTGTTAACATACTTGGACTTGTCTTTGCTAGAATTTAACTCATGTTTATTGTCCTTTTGCAGGGTTAACTCACCATTCTTAACCATGAATTCTTCTATGTAGATACCCTGTGCGATCATATCTTCAAAGGTATGTGGTCATTGAAGATGTAGTTTGTATCCAAAATTAGGTAAGAGATTATCCATGAATATGTCAAGTTTCTCAGTTTCAGGTATTTTATGTGAGTACTTGGTGTAGAGGTTTCTCCATCTTTGAGGAAATGTTAAGAAAGTTTTTGCAAAACTCTATTTGAGGTTACAAGGAGCTCTTATGTTAATCAAATATTGGATGTTAGGTGAGTACTATTGTATGAACATGTTGACAATCTCATCAAAAGTTTTGACCCCAGTAGGTAATCGTGAGAACCACTCCATAGCTTCACCACCTAGACTATGTATGAATAAGTGCATGAGGTATGTTTGATCATGTATAAAATCCATGGAAAAGGCACTATACTTCCTCAAGTGACCTTGGTGATCAGATGTATCTATGTACTTGTCATGTCATAGTTAGGTAGCTCAACTCCTCTAGGAAAAGAAGGTATTTATAGGTATTTATAGATCTTTATCAAAAGGAAATGGAAAAATAACATGTAGTGTGTATTGTTTAGCTGGTTTGTCTTTTTATTAAATCATTTATGCCATTTTCACTTGCAGGGCTTGGAGTTGTTTTTGTAGTTTAGAGGTTATAGATTCCTCTCGTTTGATGATAATAGTTTCAATGTTGTAGTCTTGGGGTAGCTTAGCTCCTTCTTGAGCTAGTTTAAGGAAATACTTCACTTTCTCTTCATTAAATAATATTTTCATCATCTTTTGGAAGATTGTTTATTTGTTATAGTTCTCTATGCCTTCTAGGGGTATTTATTTAGTATCCCCATAGTCATTTATGTAAGTATAATAACTCTTGAACTTTTCAATTCTTTGATATATATCTCTATTTTTGATTCTAATGTATTCACCAATTTCTTGGTCTTGCAATATCATCCTATCAGTATGCAAGTTTTTAGTTTTCCTAGAATGCATAGGTGTCTTGTATAGAGGTTCAATGGTTTTGTTTGTAAACATAGGTGTTCTATTTGTGTTATCAAAACTAGGTTCAGGGGATGACCTCTTAGTGTTTTGATGTTCTTGAAAGAATGGATTTTGAACTTGATTTAAGTTTACGAAAAATACCCATCTAACTTAAGGTTGACCAAGAAGGGACATAGATAAATATGATCCTTTCTCAAACATAGTAGGTGAAGGAGACTACGAGGATCCTCCACTATACTTAGACTGTGTAAAGAACTAGAAACAATCTCTACCACGATTCCTACCTCTACCTCTAACTATTTTAGGTCGATGGGAATGAAATATGTTTCCACTCCTAGTTGTAATAATCATAGAAAATGGTGTGTGAAAAGGTTTAGACAAGGACCGCACTTAGAACTTCATCTCAAAGTAGGTAAGTGATAGTAAGAGTGATGTATACTAGGGTATGAGTAGTTAGAGAGGTGACTAGAATAGTTGAGAGATTGACTATCTCAACAATAAGGTATTACAACATAGTAGAACAAATAAGACAGTAGAGTGATGAGACTAGTTCATGCATGGATAATAAGTGTTTAACTAAGTAAGTTGTCTAAGTTTTAGATTGTTGTAGATAAAGAATCATACATGTGTTTCTAAATAAGGACCAAATTTTAATAAGAAAAATGAGAATAGCTCACTAATTTGACAATTTCTACCAGAATCGTGTGAGGAAATGCTCTCTAGCATGAGTTTATAACATGGCGTGTTTGACTAGATACCTTCTAAGATGAGCAAATAGACTTGACAAACAATTTTTACAAGATTTTGATAGTTTAAGGACAATGTATCATGCGAGGATCCAGGTAGACCCAGGCAAGAAAGTACAAAGATTGACACAAGGGGACGTAACAACAAGTCCCAAAATCCTGACTTGTGTGAGGTTTTGCTAAAAACTAGGCAAGGAAATTATAGTTTGACCAGTTTGAACCAACTTTTTGACTAATTTTGGTAGTGAGTTTGCACAAGATTGTGCAAGAATATAGAGTTTCCTAAACAAGAAATTATAGAGGATGACACGAGGAAGTTAAATTATAAGACACTAGGATCCTATCTCACGTGATATTTCACACCAAATCCAGTGAGTAATGGACAAACTTCTTAATTTTGAAGAGATTTTGACCAGTTTTGATAGGTTTGAGACAAGTTTCAAATAATGGTTTTAGTTTTTAGATAGATTTTGACATTTTTTTGATGTGACATGGTTGGATTGATTTGCAAATATGACAGTTGGTTTTTTGGGCTCATTTGTAAAGCTTATAGTGGGATACAAGTAGTAGTCGTAAACAATCCAACTGAGGACAAAGAAACTCAGAGGGATAGGGGAGTCTTGACTCTTTTTTTGGATAGTTTGGATAGTTGTTGACTTGAAAAAGACAAATTTTATCCCTATAACTAAAAATGGTAGAGGAATCAAACCTTTGTCTCACATCTTATGTGCATGTGTTCACCTCACATAGTTGTGTCACCCCACTAGAGGGTGCACATTTTTTTGGTGTATCCAAGGACTTAATAATATATATGTTCAAAGGTTACCCTTGAGGTAGGGGCTAGTGTCATATACCACCTTCCAACATCTAGGTTCATGATTATGGTGAGGATCTACATGAGAGATTCTTTCCCCTCCTTGCACAAAGATCATGCCCCCTTTTGAAGGTGAATCAGGTAGCAACTATATACAAATTTTTAAATAGGTGTATGTTCACATTAATCCCTAGTGGCCTTGAAAGAAATGTTAAGGTCTCTCAACCACACTGACATCTAAAAGTGTACACACTTGGCTAGCAAGACTGGGAGTGACACTTCTCAATACAAGAGACAAAGCCTCCTTGAGATATGTGATATCAAGAATCATGAGAAATAAATTAACATGGAATTGGAGTGTTTATCTTTACAAATATTCTTTATTATATTGACTTGAAATCACCTATGAAAGGTGTGTGCTCACTAAGTTTTTTGCAAAGGTTGCATCACTCCAACAGGCCCACTAAAGGTTGACTCGAACTTGGTTTGGATTAAAGGGTCCAAGTTTATGATTTTCCTAGAAGAGAAAAGAGAATACTCCACTACTTTTTTACCTCACCTAAACATGCCAAACAAATTCATCATTGAGCTAGCTTATCAATCCCAACGTGTCTAGAAGCTTCTAGGTTTCTAATATTCCTAAAGGGAAAATCTCATAATCCCCTCACTAAAAGATTCACTTAGGAAAATCACTACCTTCCTTGCCTTTAGAGGGTATCATCTTCCAAAGGGGTTTAGGTTTCTAATTTACTCTTGGGAATCACTTCCAAGTAGTAAAGAGAATAATCCCCTATCCCTTCATCTAGAGCCCTCGAGAAGTTCACAAGGCCTATTTAAACTATGTGAATTAAAGCTTGTAAAATAAGACATAATATTTGAGTGGGTTTGAAATGTCTTCGAAAAGTGATTCTTTGATATGTGTCCTAAAATCAAACTATTAGAGACTTTTGTGTGTTTGTTTCAAGGTGTCTTCAACAAATGTTCTGTAAACCACTATTATATTGTTCTAGAAATCATAAGTCATAAAAGAATGTTTTAGAAATAGAGGTTAGCAAGAATAGAAATAAAAGAATGTGAAAATGTAGAAAATTTAAGAACACTTCTATCCAGGCTCATACGAGGCTTTGCACTAGGCCACACAAGGATTTTCTTTGTGCCATGTGAGAGAATCAATTCTTTAGGAAAGAATATGCATTTCTTCATATGAGCAAGTACATAGTTCCATGCAAGAAAAAAAATTCTCATGTGAAAAAAAGGACTTTCTAGGTGAGATTTCAATGTACTAAACAAAAATTGAATGTAAAATGTTAAAAATGAAGATGAATGAGGCCAAAAAATTAATTTTTTGACTCAATGGTGGGCACCAAAAATGTATGCATTAAATATAGGCCTCTAATTCAACCACACACTTCAACATAGTCATTACTTGTCAGGTTCATCCAAGAATGAACATGAGGTTGTTCATCCTAAATGCCTACAAAATGTGACATATTGCCTTCTATCTAGACAAAGTTTTACTATGTGTTCTCAGAATTGAGAGTTTATTAACGAGACAACCTAAGAATGAAGGATTTAATGGATGCAAATGCAAGATTAAATTAAGAATGTATGTAGATTTATCTATATTTTTGATAATATCTATGCAAATAGATAAATTAATCTAGATGAAATGGAGATTAATATAAGAATGAGATAAGAAAATTAATCTAAATGTATGCAAGGTAATCTATGTGGAAAAGTATGTGAAAGTAACTGATAAGAATGGAGTTTTGAATGCAAAAATACTTGAGTGCTCAAACTAACAATGATTTGACACTCATAAATCATGTCCCCCAAAATGAGAGGTAGAAGGTTTATTTTAGAGAATCCAACATTAATCAATGGTTGAGATCAAACCAGATGAATGGTGGAGATTTGAAGAATGTACAATCAGAATGGCAAGTTTCCTTAATTGTAGGAGTTAACTGGTTTCTTTTGAGATGAATGACAAGTTAACTGATTTATTTCTCTCTTTTAAAATTTTTTTCAGTTTATACATTGTTTCTAATTTTGAACTAAAAAGAGAATATTCCAGGAGATA
The DNA here is from genome assembly GCA_028749045.1 of Cupressus sempervirens. Lineage (NCBI taxonomy): Eukaryota > Viridiplantae > Streptophyta > Pinopsida > Cupressales > Cupressaceae > Cupressus > Cupressus sempervirens. Next base: position 646,800,890 of record CM053784.1, on the reverse strand, counting down.
TTTGTTTTATTTAAAATAAACATGACCTCATAAGAGGATTTTCTCAATTATTTGAACAATTAAATTCAATAATTTGAGATGAGGATATTTAATTTAATCAAATATATTTAATTCTCTTTTTATGTGTATTAGCTAAATGAGGTGGATTTGATTTAATTAAAGTTATAGGAATTTGTAATTAAATTGATTATATTATAAGGTTAATTCAACCAATTTAACTAAATTACCAGGATTTAAATAAATTATGTGATTAATGAAAATTAAGGGTTTTCTACACTTGACACTTAGGTCAAGCAAAGACAATTAGAATTAGAAATACCTAGTACAATAGGACTTAAATGATCAAGAAATTAATGTCATAATATTGATGCACCAAAATTGGTTTAGAATGCCAATGTGCCAATTTTGGGGTATTATAGCTACACTTATATAGGGTTCATACTTCAACTCAGAATGCCCTTTACAATGAACCTGACACCAGGAGTTAGACAAAAGGTTTTTCATAGATGCAAAGTCACCTTAAAGAGTGATGCCATGTTTCAATCATACAATGATGTCATGAGTTCTTTGTGTGAAAATTGGATCCTCATTGCCAAGTGTGCTCCTTAGAACAAAATCTAAAGCTAATGTCTCCATAGCCTAATTTAAGATAAGCTCCTATTGAGCATAGGAAAACTCACTCACGTGTCTATAATTAGTGAGAGATTTCCTTATCCATGTTTTTTCATCAACCTTTAATTGATTGGCTTCACCCCTCTAGGGAAGCCATAGGTGGGAAAAGTCCATAGAAATATACTCACTAAGGGCCTTTGACCAGTTATGATGTAATAACATCCCATAATTTTTGGGGATGTCCACCACTTAGATGCCGATGATGCTAGAAATCTAAGGTTCCTTGATGAGTTGAATTTGAACATTTTTTTAGCTCAGACACCATTTTCACAATTTTTTTTAAGTTGTGTGAAAACACCTTTAGATGGCAAAGGGACCAATTCAAGCATCTTGCATATAGATAGGGGAGTGACATTACTTGAAGCTCTAGAGCATACCAAAAAATTGTGTATATTTTTACCATAAATTCTCAAATGAAGCAAGAAGGGAGGTGTTGGTATCTCTTACCATTGTTGTCTATTAGTGTCAACCACTTAATCATTTACAAGGTAGCATCAGATGGTCATCGCTATGACCAAGCTACTCTTTATAGGCTAAGTCATGTTCATAAGTAAGTATGTACCTACCTCTATAGGAGCTGAGTAAGTTTTTCGGTCACAAAGTATTTTTATATATGAGCTGAGCTTATCAGTGATCAATAAATATAGTATGTGCCAAGTACAATATATGCCAAGCATCAGAAGGTTACCAAAGGTCGAGTGACAAAAATGTCAAACATCAAGAAACAATAAAGGTTGAGCTACATAGAGTTTACATGAGAGTCAGGAATGGAACAAAGTTTTAGGAAAAATGATTGCCATGTCGACTTGGAAGGGATATTTTATTTTTGAAGAGGTTGTTATAGAACATTTAACATTTTTAGAGGTTGTTACATAATATTTACACATTGTGGATCACATATCCCTATGTTGTGTGTTTGACGATCAGGATGAAGAGGCAAAACATGGAATCATCTATAAAACTCTTCGTAAAACTCTTTATATAGCATTGATTTTAACCTAGAGTACATAACAATAGAGAAGGAGATGAAAAGAGTTTATGTGTGAACATGAAGCGATTGACAAAAAAATATTAAGATCACATTAGAAGTCATTGAAGGGTTCTATTATCATCTAATAGACCAAGTGACCAAGTCATTATAGTGAATTGAAAGGGAAAGACAAGCATATCAGATCAAAGTAGAGGATCAATTAACAAGGAGAAGACTTGAAATTAGCTTACAGAGAAAATTGCTAGTAAGGTATTGGATAAGTTTTAATAGACTTGAATCAAGGTAAATATCTCAAGGGAGTGGTCTTAATAGATCTTTGTAAATCTCCTAATAGAGTCCTTACTAAATTTGTAAGTGTTAATCCTCTAACAAGGTGAAACCTCCTAGTCTCTTAAACCTTTAATAGGGTAAACCCCTTATAGGGCAGATCATATTTCATGGTAAAACATTGTAACCTTAGTGAACTTTATTACTGTAGTAATGAAGATTTGTGGGTGTCATCCCCACCTTAGTTTTACGTTCACTTTAGAGGGTTTATGGGTAACAAATATTATTTTATGTGTTTTACTTTAATGCATGTGATTGATCAGACTTATATGTTACAAAAAAATTACATTACTAGTCTTACATGTACAAGATATTGATAGATGTGGATGAATCTGAGAAAAGAAAAAAATGTTCTAGATTCTTATTCACCCTCCCACTCTCAATATCTAGTTTATCCTATTTATTCCTCCATCAATCAAAAATTGGCATTAGAGTTTTAGTTCTTTGAAAGAAGCTTAAAGGCTTGGAGATTAGATCTTGGTGGTGGAGGCTTTTAAACTAGACAAGACTATTGACAATCAGGTGATTGACATTCAACTCACACTACAAAAACTTGAGTAGGAAAGAAAAGATCTGTAGGATTCCCCAAAAAGGAGAAAAAAAATTGCCATCCAGAAAAATCAATACTCTTATGAAGAACTTGAAACTAAACAACTATTTGAACCAATGAATCGAAATGAAAAAGAATTTATTGATCTAGTTGATAAGAATAAACTCCTGAATGAAGAACAAGAGATTGAAAAAGAGAACTTGAAATCCAATTGATAAGACTATGTGAAGTGGCTGAACAAGAAAAGAAAGATGAAGAAGACATGACTATGGTTTAATAAAAAAAAAGGGTAATGGATACGAGACTTGAAGAAAGGATATCAGATGTAGAAAATATCATAAACACTCAATTGGACATGATGAATCAACTAATGCTTACAAATCAAGAATTGAATCACAAGGATGTAAAAATTGAAAATCTAAAATCATAGAATAATATACTAAAGAATGAATTGAGCAATGAGAAGGAATCCATGGAGAGATTCAAAAAACCAAAGGAAGCACTGAAGCACTTTGAAGAACTAATGAAGTCATCAAACTATTGTGATGGGTTGGGACATTCTTACATTGAGAAAGGAGAATCATCTAGGATTTAAGAAATAAGAAATGCAAAGCGAAAGGACAAGCCAACATGTTATCACTATGGAAAATTTGGTCACACTACAAATATTTGTAGAAGCAAACATGTTATGCAAAATTCTAAACCTAGATTTACCAATTACTATTTTTACTACAAGAAACAAGGATATTAGATACAAGAGTGTAGGTCAAGACTGAGGAATAAACCTACTACACCTAGATTTAAAGGTTACTGATATAGCTGCTAGAAATATGGGCATAGAGCATTTGAATCCAGATAAAAAACAAAACCCTATTGGCCAAATTAGAGCAAGAAGAGTTATGACCCTAATAATACATGTTCCAAGTGTCCCAAGTTTGGACATCAAAGCGAGAATCGCAAGACTCAAGTATATTCAGAAAATAAGACAAAAAATAAAGAAAAAGGAAAAATGGACATTGAGAAAGTGAGGAATGAAATTAACCAAAAATAGAAAAAGAAAATAGAAGATGTAAATAGTGGAGATGAGATCACCCAATCCAATGGAGAAGGTGATCATGCCATCTCAAACTAAGCAAGAGAGGTATGCACGAAACTATATACTTAATTGATATATCATACATTAGCTCCTTACATTAAAAAATGTGCCAAAAGTTCATATCTGCATAAACAAGATGCATAAGACCAAATTTGTGAAAGGTTTCTGAGTGTAAGGAAATTGTCTATGTTGATTGAGCACTGCAACATGGACCAAGAATTTCAAGAATGATGATTACTGAGTGACACGAAAGAGATCGAGCTAAAAGGCATCAATATTGATTGAGACAACTGACTTCTAATCATCTAAGAATGCAACATTAATGGAAACCCTAATTGATTAGGAAGAAGGCATATAAAATATTTTCAAAGACATTATTTCATACCTTGCATTTAGAGTTTTGATATATAGAATGATTCAACTATTTAAGAAACTAGTAGAGATTTCAAGAGCAACTCGATCAAAAGTTTGAATGAGTAAAGAGCATGAATGAGTGTCAAGTATCCAAAGAAGGAAGAACTCTAAACCCTACCTCCTATTATTGCAGCTTCATCAACCACTGGAATAAGTCAAGAAGTTAGTAAAATTCAACTGGTGAAGAGTGACGTCTATCCTCCACCTAAGTTTTGTGCTATTCTAAAGATTGCTATGAAATGAGACTCCATGGGTGCACTATCTTTGATACCACGTAATCTCATTATGCTATATGTGCAAAATTGAAGAAGTGAGAGATTATGAAATTAGGGAAGCTTATGAGAAGTTGTGTAATGATGGAATCTTGAAGGAAAAATTTCAAATTGTTGAAAGAAAAGGGTTAACTCATGCCATAGAATTCTCAAAGATTTCAAAGTCAAATGGATAAATTTTTTTTGAGAAAAATTCATGACATGAAGTATTAGGTATAAAATGGACTAGTGGAAATCAGGAAGAAAATGATACACAAGGTTATAGGTTATCCAACCCTAGACAAGAAGAAGACCATGCAATGTTTGAGCCATGAAGAAGTTGGGGCTAACACTAAAACTGAATGGAATGGATGTGATCTTTCCATTACAAACATTTTTGATCCATTAATTGAATTTTCAATGATAATCATTTCTCACAAATTCTGTCAATTGAGAAGGTTGAATAGTGTACCTTGTATGGCTGTGGATCAAGCGTGGAAGATTGTGATAAAAGATCATGAGTATAATCTTGCCAAGCTATAGAAGTTACAACTTGCAAAGAATCTATCATCAATAAGAAAAGAGAACAATTCAATGTGTAAGCTTGGATCCCTAATTTTTTGTATTTTCTTTTATATCCTTAAGTATTTTCTAGGTATTGGAATTATTTTATGGGAGCAAAATAAACCAGTGATGACTCAAATCAATGAGTATATTACTCAGTTGTGAGAAAACCTTGAAAATGTAATTAATTCTTATTTTGATGAATTTGAGCAAAGAATGAAAAGGGGAATGATAATTCCAAAAGAATTGGTCACAAAGTATTATAGTGGCATATGTTTTCTTGTTGACAAAGACAATATCTTTGTACAAGAAGTTAAGCTAAGGAAGGCTTGGTTACAAAGTTTTGAATGAAATACTAAGTGATTTTGTAATTGTAAACATTGACGCACTACTCAAAGAAGAGATAGATGCTGAGGTTAAATATTTTGGAATATATGAGGAAGCCAAAGAAAGGATAACTATGAACATAAAGGTAACTTCCAAAAAAAAGAAAAGGAAGAAAATAATTGAAGACCTAAAAGCTAAGTTGGGCACCCTAGGAAAGGGAAAATAAGCATTAAAATTGACACAAGGTCTTGGTGAAGATGAAGAACAAAATAGTGGTGTAGAGTGAAGTAGAGGATTCTGAAAAGGGTAAAGCCCTAGTTGCTATCATGCCTACATGAAAGAAGACTATAAGAACAAAGAAGGTATAAGCAATGAAACCTCCACTACCAAATAAGCCAAGGACTAGGGTAGTCTCTAATGCCAAGTGAACTGCAAAGAAGAGAGTAGCATAGTCTACTAGACCTAGTGCCACCAAAACTAGAAGAAGGAGATTTGTTAGAGGACCACCTTAGAGGAAAAAAAAGTCTATTGATGAGGTATGTTAAGACATATAGAACTCCCTAGGATTATCTAGTTTTAAATTTGTGAAATATGATACACTAGATAATGATGACAAGAATAGAATTGAGGAAGTTATGATAGAAATGATGTCAAATTTCAAGCTATCTCCTAGTGAAATAGAGAGACATATATCCAAAGATATGTATGAGGAACTAAAAGGAAGATGGGAACATGTTGAGATGGTAGAGAAAATGATAAGGATTGATGCATTAGTTAGATTTAGGCCTGACCTATCTGAGAAGCAATAGGACACATTTTTGGACCAACATAGGAACAAATTTATTTCAAAATCCAAAACATTTTTTATATTGTTAAATAAGGAGGAAGTTGTATGACAACAAAGTGAATTACTATGGAAGAGCATTTTTGGACTAACTACAAAGAAGGTAGAGACTGTAAACATTGATGATGAGCATAGTAGTGGAGAAATCTCAAGTGTGTCGAGTTTGCAAGGCAACATGTCCCCTATACATGTTGACACCCCTGACACTCTAAAAGCCAAGAAGTCAAGGCTCACAAATGAAGAGGAAGATGGTTAAGATAGAAAAACAAATGAAAATAATAAGATTATTTCAACACCTCATATTGGGGAAGATAAAGAATCAAATAAAGCTCAATTTAGTGCAACTATTATTGTCTCAAGCATAGATGCATAAGAAAGACCAAGTGGTGATACCCCTTCATCAAATCACATGAAAGTGCCAAGTAGTAGTACTCCCATACCTAGCAGAAAGAAGAAAGCAATAAAAGATGTTTCACCAGATATTGAGGAGTTTGGATGAAATCATTGAGATGACACAATTGAATCTAGAAAATATTACCTTGGAGTAAACTATTTTGCTGCAAGAAGTTTTGGAAAAAAAGAAGAGACAAGAAAAGCTCTGGAGGAAGCACAAACAGAAATAGGTATTATATGATGTCAAGCATATTTTTGTTGATGCTTTTGAGATTCAAAATTTAGAAGAAGATGCACCAATCATAAACTAGAATGTAAATATAATTGATCAAGTGAATGCTAGAAATATAGAATCAAATATGAAGTTATTGGATTGGTAGGAAAGAAGATTTGAAACTAAGGTCGTAGAAAAAGTTTCCATAACTATTTTCAAACAAAAAGTGCAATTGCAGGAGAAAACATAGATTATGATTAAGTTAATACAAAATGTACAACATTTGTACACAATTTTGTCAAACATGCCAAGATTTACACATGCTATTCAAGCACAAATAAATAAGAATTAGGCTAAGATGAGGAGATCAAACAACATTATTTTGGAGTCAGAAAGATCAAGCATTTGTCATTATAATAATCTAAAAAATGCTCAAGGTACGTTGGCCAAGCTTCAAGTAGCTAACATCAACATGAGATTCAAATTGATCTCTATTCAAAAAAAATTGATACCTCATTTGGAGGTCATATAGAGAGAACTGAAAATAGCCTAAGATCTTATCATGGAAGATCATAATCTTTTATTGGTTGATAGTTTAAATGATTTATCTGCAAGATTACAGTTGTAGAATGATATTTTAGAGGTAGAAAGAACCACATGGGATCATGCACTATCCATGATTACCAAAGTTCATAAGGAATTATTTTAAATGTATGGGTTACTGCCGCCCATTCAACCCTAGGAGTAGTGGCATATAGTGTTCAAAAAAAAAGGGAGAAAGAGACATGTGTAGAAGGAAAGAGATGTGAAGAAGGGAAAAGAGAATTGAAGAGAGATAGAGTAATGTGATGTGAACAAGATACAAATGAAAGGTAAAAGAAGAAGCACAAATGTATAGTGTACAAATTTTAATAAAGGTGAAATGGTTTTGTCATTCATTTTTGTATTGTTTTTGCATTGTTCATAAGTCATATGACTTAGGGAGAGAGCTCATTATCAAATTGTATTGTAATGATGTAAATATGACAAAGTGGTTTTCCCACTAATATCAAAGGGGAATATTGTTGTTATCTCTAACCATTATTGTCTATTAGTTTTAATCACTTAGTCATATACAAGGTAGAATTAGACGGTCATCACTATGACCAAGCTACTCTATCTAGGTTAAGTCATGTAAATAAGTATGTACCTAGCTCTATAACAGTTGAGTAAGTTTTTGGATCATAGTATTTTTGTATACAAGCCGAGCTCATCAAAAAATAAGAAATATAGTATGTGTCGAGCACAATATATGCCAAGAATTGGAAGGTTAAAAAAGGCTGAGCAACAAAAATGTTGAGCATTAGGAAGTAATAAAGGCCAAGATATGCTAACTTTACATGAAAGTTAGGAATGGAATAGAGTTTTATGAAAAATGATTGTTAGGCTAACTTGGAAGGGATATTTGATTTTTGAAGAGGTTTTTATAGAAAATTTAACAATTTTAGAGGTTGTTACATAACATTTAAACATTGTGGATCACAAATCCCTATGTTGTGTGTTTGATGATCAAGATGAGGAAGCAAAACCTGGAATCATATAGAAAACTCTTCATGAAACTCTTTATATAGTGATCATCTTAACCTAGATCATATGTCAGTAGAGAAGGAGATGAAAAGAGTTTATGTACAAACATGAAACTATTGATAGAAAAGGATTAAGATCAAATTGGAAGGGTTTTTTTTAATCATCTAATAGACCAAGTGACCAAGTCATTGCAGTGAAGTGAAAGGAACATAAAAGCATATCACATCAGAGGAGAGGATCAGTTAGCAAGGAGAAGACTTCAAATTAGCTTACAGAGAAAATTGAGAGTTAGGTACTGAATCAATTTTAATAGACTTGAATCAGGGTAAATCTCTTAACAAAGTGCTCTTTACAGATCTTTTTAAATCTCCTAATAGAGTCCTTACTTTGTTGTAAGTGTTAAATTGTCTAACAAGGTGAGAACTAGTAGTCTCTTAAGCCTTTAATAGGGGAGACCCCTCATATGGTAGATCATATTTTATGGTCAACCATTGTAACCTTAACTAGTTAACTTTATTACTACAAGTGAATATTTGTGGGTGCCATCCCCAGCCCAAATTTACCTTCACCATGGATAGTTTCTGGGTAAAAAATATTGTGTCATTTGTTTTACTTTAATGCGTGCGATTGATCAAACTTATATGTTACATAAGATTCATATTACTACTCTTACATGCACAAGTTATTAATAGATGTGGATGAATGTAAGAAAAGTAAAGAGTGTTCTAGATTCAAATTCACCCCCCCCTCTCAGCATCTTATTTATCCTATTTATTCCTCCATAAATCAACAGGGAGGGTCCTTGGTATTGCCTTTAAAGATAGTTGCATTGTCATCATTGAAAGTCATGTTTTTAGTGACAAAAGGTCATGTTTCAAGGAGATTGTGATATTATAGGAGGGCCTTCTATTCTTTAATGCAACTCAAAAGAATGTCCATCAAGGACATGGTGGTATTGGTACTTTCCACTACATACTAAATATCAAATTTTACTTGAGGACCCTAATCCTTTCATCGCAAAGCCCTACGACTGTTGGGTTGGTCCTCCAAGTAGAGGTGCATTCACATTGGCATGAAGATTATGTGGTATGGAATTATTCTCAGGTGAAATCGATGTTGTAAAAGGGCCCTTTGTTAAATTGGCTCCTTTTATTTTAAGGAGGCTACAAATTGGTAAAAACATTGGCCTAATAGGTGAGGACGAGGTCATCGAAGAATCTAGCTTGGAGCATAGGTTCCTCATCGTCTCACTCATTCTGCCCATAAATGATACTTTCACAAATTAAGATAGAGTGGGAATGTTCTACCAAAGTACATGGAAGTGTTTGATTAGGAAAGGACTGTAATTCCAAGTGTGAAATTTGCATTACCTTCTCTAGGGTGGTACAAGTGGCCTCTGAATGTGTTCTAATATCATACAACCGACACTAGTTGGTCAAGGGATAAAATTATACCATGAGAGTAGTATGACTAGGTCCTATGGTCCCCTGGTTATCTAGTTAACTTAGGAAAATGCCCCCATTATTCAATGTGTTATTCCATTTCCAGTTACCTAATTATCTATTATAGTTTTTGTTGTTATTACCTCTAGGACCAGAGTTAAAATAACCTCTTTGACCCTAAAAGATATTACCATATTGCAAGGGATTTGATTGTTGATTTACCATTAAAAACTTTTCTATCTTAAATTGACTCATGTCATTATCCATATTGGTGATAATCCTCTGAAAGGATTCCATGTGAACTACAAGATGTGATATTTTATTAGGTGGTTTGGAAGACTGCACCTACATACCCATTGGGTTGGTGGGGGCAGTAGGATTTTCCCCACTTGGGAATGGGGATAAAAAGGTAGGGATTTCATATGATGGAATGTCTTATGGGGCTGAGATAGGGATTGAAGTCTTGGGTACTTGAGATACCATTGGTTGAATCTAGTGGGGATATTCTAGAGTTGGGTAGAAATGGCTTATGATACAAAAGTCTAATAGGAGGTGAGATAAGCTAGTAATCCCTCCATGGGAATCATGTTATAACTAACTAGATGAGGAGCTACTCTAGACTGGGGTTGGCATCGCATACCTTGGATGTCGAAAGGGAGGTTTATAAGATGGGTGTAGACTTCCAAGGCCAATGTATAATTTTAGCCAAGGTATATTGGTCCACTTGGGGTATGGTCTATATGATGAACATATACACAACTTGGGGAATGACATCCAAATATGTCCTTACACCTTGCTTTGGTCTAGGGGAAAAAGTATCTGAACACCTCTTTAGAGCACCTTGGAATCAGTTATAAAATATTGGTAGAGTCCCATTTGGTTCCTTTTGAATACTAATGATATAATAATGAAACAATCTAGGGTCATTCTTAGACTAGAATACCAAGAGGAAATTTTGTTTTCCCATATTCACCCATTCGTTGATGGAATTAGCAAGAAAATTGAGCTACTATTTCAACTCACTAGGACCGAGGGTCATTAGGAATATGTAGCAAGAAACACCTTTATGTTCTACATTATTCTAAACTAGAACATTCTTGAATGCCTAGATACATTCTTCTACCATTCAAGGATCCAGATGTTTATATTTTGGGTAAAGTTTCTTGGGATGTGATGGTAGGTTATGCATCATAAGGAAAGTCACTAGGGGTGACAACTATCCCCCAAGAAATGCTAACTATTTTGAATAGCCATTATCCCTAGTGGTATTTGGGATGTAGTTACACTCTAAGTAGTGGTCGTAGGGTGGGGCTGGTGACCTTACCCTTCTTATTTTTTTTCTTCTTCTTTTTTTGCACTATAGGTCAAAGTTCTTCAAACTCTACAGGTACAACTGATGACTCCAATTGCTAGAGGTGTGTCATAGAGAATAAGTCGAGTTAATACAAAGTCTAGGAGCTATGATACTTACTGAACTATCACTCAGGTGGAGACCGATAAGGGTATTTGGACCCAAAGCCAAAATTGGATGAAGCTGGTAGAATTAAACTTGCCTAGGCTAATTTATAGAAATGCACAATGCCAAGACTCACTGATGTGACCCAAATGAATAACACAAAGGTTCAAGGGTGCCCTTCTTCTAACACCATTTTATTTTTTAATAGAACTTTGTTTCACACACTCCCAATAGAGAAAATTATCACCAAACTAGAAGTTTTGGACAATATTGTGTGAGTCAAGCCTCATAGAGAAAGGAACAGGAAATTTTGGATGGGAGTGGTGACTGTATTTATAATAAGGTAGGCATAATCTACTGTGAGCATCTATGTGCATAGGATTTTGGCATAGAGTCTTGAGAACTAAGTGGGTAGGTATCAAAGGATAGAACCAAGAAGGGGGTACAAAACGAAAATAATAGAAAGTAAAGAGCCTATAGAGTTAAAGAATTAATCTACCTATAGTCTACTTTTGTAGAGTTATTATCAACAATACATGCTTGAATGGTATGATAACTTAAAATACGTGCTAGATCAATCTATCTAACATTATCAAGTGTTGCAAATGAAATAGTACTAAAGTGAACAAGATCATTAAGTTTTATCTAGGCCAAGGAAGATAACAATAATAAAATAGAAAAATCTCACTACTTTTGAAGATAAATGAATCCCATAGAAATCACTCCATGATCTATCTACTCTAAAAATAACTTAAAATACCAACAAGCAATGGGCCGAACAAAGCTCCAAGGAAGCCAAATTGCAAAAGAAAAGGATGATAATGCTTCATTAATAAAAATGGTGTTACTATGAAATAGAATATAAAATTGTTTATGTTACTAACCCTAGAATAGTTGACAATCATCTTATTTATAGATTACTTCCTAGGATCTTTTGTGGGAAACTAACTTCTTGCCCTAACTAATTCACCTACCATCTTTATTTTTGAGATTTATTGAATATCCTATTATCTTCACAAAATGACAACTTGTGAAAGATGAAACTACATTGAAAAACCCATGAAAGGAGGACATAAAGAAGCATAGAATAAGGAAAGGGATTTCCCAAAGAAAATCTAGTCTATGAGCATTGATCTTTACATGATTTTTTTGTCACATCTCTATAAGTTATCTCCTCAGGAATTCACAGATTGATAAGAAAAATCCACTCCTTTAAAAACTTTAAATGCATTAGGTGCATGGGGAACATGCAACTAACAAAAGGTTATTATTTATCTATCATCATTAATTTCCCATTGTATCATTAAGAAGTATATGGGCCATGCTAGTGACAAAAGGAAAGATCTAGGAGGAATCTCTACATATCTATTTGTGCCTCAGAAGGATTGAAGTTCAAAAACCTTTGAGCATGCAACACTAACTTCTAACCACCATGTAATGTAAGCTCATCCAACCAAGTTATGGGGAAAAGGAATCCTCATACTCAATTTTTCTTTTTGTAGGGTTGTGGTGCCCTGGGAAGAAAGTGAATCTGCCATTGAGAAGGTATTGAAGCTGGCCAAAAGAAACTTTGCATGCTAAAAATATTGCTTGTAGAGGAGTCCTCGTTGTGCACCCTCCCATCTCATGACATTGAAGGAGTCATAAGTAGATGGGGAGGCCTCATTTTTTGAGGAAGATATGTGTCTTGTGCCTATTTTTGTGGAGTGTTGATCATGCAAGCACCTCTTCCTTTGTTAACTTGTTGCTTGTAGGGCTTCTATTCTTGGGAAAAATCACCTCCTATTTTGATAGCTAATCCTTCCATGGTTTGGATCTTTAGATTTGGTTGACATAGACCCACTAGGAAATCACCTTCTCATCCTCTTCTAGAGATACCCTTTTTATTAGATGGTCTCCCTTTTCTAGAATTCATACTAGTCATTTCCTAGCCATGATACTTGAACAATTTTTTTGGTCTTCTAAAGCTACTACCCATTAGTACTTGTGGAGGCTGAATGTTTGTTAGTATTTTGATTCTCCTTTTTAAAAAACTTATCATTTATCAAGCTTTATGATTTCTAGGATTTTGGGGGTTCTCTTCCTTCCCATCCTTAAAAAAGAAAAAATGTGCCACCTAGGAAGAGGAAGCCAAACCCAAAATCCCAAACAAGTATTTCAACCAATCAAAAAAAAAAAAGTAATCAAAATCCATGTCTTCAGAACATAAAAATTGTACCTCACTGATAACAAATCGAAGAATCCCCAAATTTTGAGAACTTACAATTTTATAAATGTTAAATACATAGATAATTTTGAAGGCCCAAAGTTATCTTATTTTTCTCTTATGCTAGAAACCTAACAAGTACACTACATGGACCAAAAATCAAACGATGTGGCTTGTGACACTGAGTTTTTCTTACATGATTGATAATACCACTATTTAAAATCCACTTGTGTGACACATGGGATTATTTAATTCTAATAACTTTTGATGTGACAATCATTTAAATTTTGAAATACCAACAAATACATCATGAATGACACAAGAATCTTAGCTCAAGGAAAAATATTGCACCTAGGCTGGTGAGAGGAGCAAAAAATCACTATCCACTACCACCTAGAATGATGTAGTCACTTACACAACACCAAGCAAGCCACCACTCATTCTACCTGTTAGAAATAGAAAATATTAAGGGGAGGGGGTGAATTAGTATTTTAAAAGCTTTAGTCCAAAATTGGATATTATTAACAATATTATAACTTGCATATGAAAGAAAACTAACTGTTCTAAACAATAGACAAAACCATGTAATAAAAGAACTCATAACACCATACTTTTTTAACTGGGGAAACCATAGCCAAAGGAAAACCCTAATGGGGATTATTATTCTGGTTTTCACTTAAAATTTATCTTAATTTATCTCTAAGTGAATGTTCGAGGTTCCTTTTGTGAAAATTAGGGTTTGGTGTTTTTAGTTTTGGTACCCCTAGAAGAACTTTAATTTTTCTTTCACTTAGTGTTGCCCTAGAAAGCTTTTGGGTTATGTTTACTTAACATGCCTTTTCAAAAAGAAAAATGTGCAGGAAAAAGCCTTTTAAATGCCCTTTTTATCTCTTCCCAGGTACCTTTTAAAAAGTTGTTGCATTATCTAATATTTCCTAAGTCTCTAAAATAATTTTATTCCAAGCTTTCACTTTAAAATTTCATGGGATTATTTGAAAAATCAATTGAACAATGATAGCCCTCGATCTTCCTTATGATCAAGGGTTGTCATTTTGTCACTAAGAGAAATTGCAAGCTATTTATTCCTAGCAACATAGTGAACAAGCAATACTTGTTTGTGGGACCTAGTCAAAAGGAAGAAGATTTAAAGCATAGAAGCTATATCATCAGATCATCTCATGATTGATGGTGGTCACTTTTTCACCAAAGGAAGCTACAAGAACTTTATCCTTGGTGACATAGTGATAGCCTGCCATGTGCATATGTGGTAGGACCAACCCTTGAGGATGGCACCATAAATTTCCATGACATCAATAGCTTGTAAGGTTGTCAAAATGTCAAAATTTTAGATGCCATGAGGGATTCATTTTGAAGGAGGTAATACATGTAGGAGTTTATGAAATCCAACTCCATAGCTTGCCAAGATCACCTACATGCAAATAACCTATCGAAGTGAAACCAAAGAAGGAAGTGGTGGAGCTTGGAAAAACCCTAAACAACATGAGAGAGAAAATATTAGAAAATAATGAAATTGTATTTACAATGAGAATGGAATTATAAGTTGAGAGATACAATAAGAGAGCCCAAATATAAAGGCCTCATGGAAGCTTGTAGAACAAGCTGGAAAGTGGTAGAAGATAAGGTTGACAACTAAGCACTCTTCCACAAAAAGGTGGAACATGCTAGAAGGGAACAAGCTCCCATGTTGTCAACAACTCATCACTACATGCATTAAATACTAAATATTAAATAAATGCATAAAACTAGGTAAGATTAAGTAAATAGAATAATTAATTAATAAATAAATAATTATTTACTCTAACACCCCCCCTTAAGCGCAACTTAGGGGAATGCCTTAAGCTCACAAAACTAAGATGAAATACAAAATGGGTCTCGTCAATGAGGCCATGTTAGGTACCCATGTACAATGCAAAGAGATGCAACCTTTGAAAATAGGGAAAGAGAGAAAACCACATGGGAAAAACCCTCCCCAAAAAAGAGGTAAGAACCTAGTGAAGAACTAAAGAAGCCTCCAATTAGGGGAATGTTCCCATAAAATAGGAACAAGAAGTGGTCATGAAGAGCATCATTGAAGCATGAAGGAGCTGCAAAATCTACCATCGAAAAGAAACTATTGATCTAAAGAACCTCCATGGAAGAAGAAGGCACGAACCAAGTGTGTCTATATGGTAGATGATCCATCTCACCGAAATGCACAGGTAGCTAGCCACTACAATCATCTTGTATATAGGATCAACCACTGAATACATAGCTCACACTATCGAACCATCAAACCAAGGATGCATTAGAACAATAGCATAAGCCCCCTTAATGTAGATGGGGTGAGATGACAGGTGACTGAGAAGGTGGGCCAAAATCCTCTACAGACAGAATCAAGAACAATGAGAGAGGAAGAGGTATAAACACCTATAAAGACATGGTCACAATGACACTGCATGGGGCTAATGTCATGGAAGGGACACTCACTTGACAAAGGGAGAAGGCCTAAAACAAAAACAAAAACTATTTACCCCATGGTGCTTTATAAAAATAATGCAAGTACAATTGTCTCAAATAACATTCATGAACCCAAAATGCAAGAGTGACACTTTATCTTAGTGTGTATACATAAAATTGCTTACAAATGATGTCTAAAATGATTAGAAAAGGAAAAAAGTTGACTCAAAAGATAGTACAACCCAAAATAAAAGAAAACATGCCAGGAAAATGATCCTCGGACCTGAAACACCCAAGATATCCACCATATAGAAAAAATGCCAAAAATAAGTTAGAAAGAGCATGGGCCAGAATCTAAGGAAAAAGACTACATTTCTAAAAAGGTGACAAAACTAGCTTTCCAAAAATATAACATTTTCAAAAAACTAGCAGAGTCAAAAATAGAACTTTGGACTTAATTGAAAAAAGGGCAACAAACTGCATCAAAACCTAAAAATAGCTATATCAATGTCTCCATCTTGGAACCAACATTCTGGTGCTTCTTTCAAATTAGAAAAATACTTGTGTATGCTCAAGTTATGGCCAAAAAATTGAAGGTAGGTCAAAAAGGACCCCGGAGAGCCTGGCAGGGGTGCTGATATAGGCTAATGTCATGCTAATGTCAGCAAAACATTACATTAAATTGGAAAGCTTGAAGGCTATTGCCGCAAAAAAAGAAAGCCACGTGGTAGTACCACGTGGATGATACATGGTAGGTACAACTGACATGGTAGGGGCCATGTGGCACCTATGCCACATGTCAACACCAAAACATGCCAACCGTTGAACACATGGCTGATAGATATGCTACTAACTATGCAGAGGAATGTCCACACGTTGGCAGAGAAAATGGCCATGCGGTGCTGAGTCTGCACAAAATCCACGTGATAGCTGATGATGGAGCAAACAAATCTAGAGTAGAGACTAAGTAGTAGAGAAGTGATTCCCGCTGATAGAGGCAGTGCTACAATAGGTGGGTTGGGGAGGTGCCATAGTGGAGGCTACTTGAATGGTGGCAAAAAGGCTAAGGTGGGGACTGGGCAAAGCCGCTGGCATTGGAGAGTCGCGGGTGGAGCACGGGCAGCCCTGCAATGGCCATTAGGTGGTGCAGCCTACGCTCGGTTTTTTAATTTTTTAAAAACTGAAATCATCTATACGATTGTACAGAACCTCCTACAACTAAAAAAATTTGCCTCTCGAAACTCTGTCTCCAAAATTGAAAAGTTTTATATGAATCTTGACTACAAACGACCTTTTGAATCTAATGGTAGTGTCTATTTAGGCCTGAAATACTCTAAAAAAATGCTCTTCCCTTGATTTGAGGAAAAAAATCACAAACAAACTAGGGTTTGTGTCTCTAAATCATGGCTTTAAAAATCTTTCAACAAAGCAGCAATAGGGAGGCTCTGATACCATGTAGGAGTTGATGAAATCCAACTTTGTAGCTTGCCAAGATCACCTGCATGAAAATAACCTGTCGAAGGGAAACCAAAGAAGGAAGAGGTGGAGCTTGGAAAAACACTAAACAAACATGAGAGAGAAAATATTGAAAAATAATGAAATTGCATTTACAATGAGAATGAAATTATGAGTTGAGAGATACAATCAGAGAGCCCAAATATAAAGGCCTCATGGAAGCTTGTAGAACAAGCTGGAAAGTGGTAGAAGATAAGGTTGACAACTAAGCACTCTTCCACAAAAAGGTGGAACATTCTAGAAGGGATCAAACTCCCATGTTGTCAACAACTCATTACTACATGCATTAAATACTAAATATTAAATAAATGCATTAACCTAAGTAAGCTTACATAAATAGAATAATTAATTAATTATTTACTCTAACAATACATTGGTCCACACCATCAGATCTTCTCAAGATTGATGGTGGTCTCTTTATTTCTAACAAGAGTTGGAAGAACTTTATCCTTGGTAACATAGCAACTTGAAGGAAATGTCGTAGGCCCACATTGTGTGTAATGTGATTATCATAAGCTCTACCATCTGATGCAAGGTTGATCAATGGTGTTCACCTTTTCACCAAGGGCAGTTGCTCAAATTTTACCCTTGGCAACATAGCAAGAACATGACATGTGTTCAAAGGTGTAAGTGGGTCCTATGCAAGTTGCCAATAATGAAAGAAAAGGCTCGCATGGAAGGATTTAATTGGATTGACCACCAACTAGGAAGGTTGAAGCTAAGTCATAAAATGTTTTATTCCTCAATCATTGAATTTTTCAAAAAATTGATGACCTATTTTCAATTTGAAGGTAATGCCACTCTATTTCTATTCTATCCATTTATTAGAATTAAAGCTCCTCCTATGAAATAAAACTAGGAATATAGTGTAGATAATTGAAAATTTCTTCATTCAAATGTGTTTTTGATATTGTGGAGCCAGACTTTGTTGAAGAGCTTATTTTTTTGCCTGGTTGAATTGTGAAAACCTTCTATATCAGAGATTCATTGCAACATTCAAAGAAAAATGAGAAATCCAAGCAAGTATGGCAATCCACATATAATTCAAAGAATTCTGGTTACTTTGCATTATTGTCCAATATGCTTCCAAAAAAGGGTGTCTCTAGGAAGTAGAATACACTAGTATAAATAACCATGATGATTTGCTAGAACAATTAAGTGAATCCACAAATGAACTAGCCCAAATTAAGCAAATAGTTCTTGCAAACCCTAGGCTTTGAGTTGTAGATAGATTGTTTGATAAGGGGAATTGGACTAGGGATGCTATAATTTCTAAAATAGGGCTCCAATTGTTTAAGAATTGAATCTTAGAGAGGAAATTATTTTCTCCCCATAGAAATATTTAAGATTTTGATTTAGGTAAATTATTAGTTCTTGGGGTTTTTATGGATTCAGATCTACTCATAGCTCTAGCCCAAAATTATGACCAAGTAGCTAGGATGGTGAGGAGAATAGATGGGGAATTTTTGATGAAAATTACTATAGAAGAGATTGAGGAGGGTTTTGAAATGGAGCCAACCAAAAATTACCATGAGATCATTGACTTTCAAGGATTGGAAAAGTAAATACTTGTCTTGTAAAGATCAAATCAAACAAGGTGCACTAAGAGGACACTTAGCCATAATTGGTAATTTGACTTTTATTATAACATCAACTAAAGAGCCTTTCAAGAAGTAGTTTTTCAATTCTAGGGCCATTGATATTTACATGAATTTATTTAGGGTTTTTGGTGAAGATAAACAAGAATTTATGCCAATAAAGTTCATATATATGATAACACAAATCTCTCCTTTTAGTGTGGATATTATTTTTCATTTTGCATCCTATTTAGCAGAGGAAATTCAAATAGGTCTAATTGCAATTGCAAAGGGAAAAAATGAAAAAATAAATTTGGATAATATTCTTTATTGATGCATATGTTCTTGTATAAAGTTGTTACCTTCTTTGGAAAGGAAACAATATTGAACATAGAGCATCAGGGAGAAGCTCTGCCAATTCAATTATGGAGCGTGGATATTACCTGGGATGTAGAGGAGGCTAGTTTTGTGAGACTTGATAGATATTTCACATCTAGATTGAGGAGTGTGTTGTTAAAGGATAATCCTAGGATACCTAAGGCATTACTAGATTTCATTAGGCCTATAAATAGCCCTACTGGTTTGAAGGTTTCCCATAATTGGGTAGATATCATTCCATACCCTGTGTCAATAGTGTTTAGAGTATATGTATTCTAAGGAACTCCCCATGTACTTTACTGCCAAGTACCTCTGAAGGTGGGAATAGCTGAAATGCTATGGAAGATAGGTGGATTGGAGGAAGCACAACTGACTGGTCGATCTAGGGGCTCTATTTTCCCATCTTGTATAATTGCCCATCAATTCATAGTTACAAAAGGTGGCTGATCAGTTTTGTATAAAATCTTAGACCCACACAAAATGGTTGTCTCTCATGGTTATTTTAATGACAGTGAAAGATTTTTTGATATATTTAGACAAAGGGCTAAGACTAGTGCTAAAAAACATCAACCCTATTTCCCTAAAGATGTAATAAGAAATAAATTCTCTCTCTAGGAATAAGAGATCAAAAATGAGAAATGGAGAGTTTATTCTAAGGTTTTAGAATTTCTTAATTGTTTTGATAAAGATTCTAAGCCTTTGAAAGATGCAAAGATAGATATAGATAAGTTGAATAAGCTAATGATTACTTTTCTAGAGATTATAGAAGTAATGAATGAAAAGAAGCCATTATTTATCAATTCTGATCCTAACAAAGCGCGAGAAATAATGAAGAAATTATCTTTTACCCCTGTAGTAAGATCAAGGAAATTGGTTATTCAGAGGAGATCTGGCTATAATATCATTAAGAATAAAGAGGCAATAGCTGATGAAGGTAAATGAATAGTTGGGTCAGTTGGTATTATTTTGGAAGAGAGGCCTGAAGAGCCAAAGGCCAAGAGGGAAAAGATAGAAGAAAAATAGGTATACCAAATAGAGAAATACTCACTCTCTTAATCCCCATTGCATATAGGAGATGAACAACTCACTAAGGAGAAAATGGAGCAATTAGGATCCCAAGGGGAATTTTTATCACTGTTACAAAATTAGAAGAAGGAAATCCTCAAGAGCTTCCCATGTCTAGCCTTGACCTAACTGTCATTGACTAGAGAGGAAGGGAATTGGACCTTGTGGTAGAACAAGCTAGTCATGAATTTCTCTTTGATGACAACTTTGTCAAATCAAGACCTTTATACTAGTTTGCATGGAGGATTAACATTGAAAAATTTGAGGAGAGGTGCAATAAGAGGAAGGAAAAGAAACCAGAAATGGAAGAAGAAACTCTACAAGATCAAATATAGAGGAAATTATGCAAGAGTTTAAAAACTTGACCCTTGAAGAAGGGAGAAAAATGAAAAGATCACCCAGGGTTTTTCTCTTGCCGAATTGGGACATTGCAGATGCAATGGTTTTTAACTCTATTACCAAGAAGTTAAGTATAGATGAAAAGGTCAAAAAGGAGTTGAGAGGTGCCAAATTCAGTGAAGATCATGTTGCCTTAGTAATTAGGTCTATGAGAAGAGGATCGAAAGCCAGTTCCTCCCAGCCTGATGATACTAACTTGATGGGAAAATTAATTGTAAAGAGGGTAGAGGATACTCCAAATGAGGAAGCCACAAAGCTAAATATTGGAATAGCCAACCTCACCCTAGCCATAACCTTGAGGGAGAAAAAAGAAAGATTAGAATTACAAGAAAAATATGAACAAGTTCTAAAAGTTTATAATAAATAATTACAAAAGAGAATAGAGCTTGAGAATAAGGTGATGGGGCACCAAGGAAAGTCTAGTAGGCCTAGAATTACTTATCCTTTTCCACCAGTTGAGAATTTTAAATCAACTCCTCTAATAGATATGCTAGGTACACGACATAGACATCAATATCATATTGCAAAGGACTTTAAAAAAGAAAAGACCAAACTCTGGGCATTGCATGTGGAACTAGGTATCCAATATGAGGACAAGTTGAGGAAAGCAATTATGTATTTTGTTGATAAAATTGGTTGGCCCAAATTCTATGAACAAATGGAAAAAGTAATAAACATGTGGAATGAGCTAAAAGGAAATGAGGATGCTCTAAAGCCAATTGTAAATACATCGAACAATAGGGATAAAGTATTGGAATTTATAAGTGGTAAGATTCATTTATGAGAGGGGGGTGAATCAGAAATAACTAACTTTAACCTTTTAAAAACCTTTTCTACTGATATCATTCACATGCATCCAATTTATCTAATAAACATGAAAGTAAATACATGCATGAAAATAGATAAAAAAAGATTTGGTAACCCATAAACCCTCCAAAATGAGAAGGTAAAACTGGGGTGGGGATGACACTCACAAAGTATCATTGCAACAATATGTAACTGTTCAAGGTTACAAAGTTTGACCAATTCCAATGGTCTACCCTGTGAAAGGCCTGTCCTGTTAAAGGCTTTACACCCAATTAAAAGTGACTTGGTTAAAGGATTTTCAAACATTCACTTGGAATATTACCTTGTGAAAGGATTTACAATCCTATTAAGGATCTACAATATGGATGCTAAACCAATATAGCTGCTAAGCCAACCTATCAACATAGGATTTTCATTCTCACAATACAATGGTTAGAAAGTATGGTAGAATGTCTTGACCTGATGACATGAAATCCTCAATTTCTATTTCCAAATCCTCATTTTGCTTTGTCTGCTTTGATCCTTGCTTGATTTGATATGTCACTCTTTGAAACTCTGATACTCTGTTCTTGATCAACTAAATTTTGCAATTTTGTTTTGCTCTTTCTAAGTCTTTACACCCTTCTACACTTTGCTATAGTCCAGCCATACACTTCTCACATACACGCATACAATGGGGTTTCATACTCCTTTTAAAGGATTTAAAGACTTAGGGTTAGGTATGAATCTATGATCTATATTTTCTCTTTATTTTCCACTCAATTCTTGCACTTTTCCTATTGGTTGCATGCCTTCTTCATTTTTCTTATTGGTTGCATGCTGATTACATAGGTAATGCAAAAGATTCGATCTTATCTTCAAGATCCTTTGAGATTCATCCTATGTTGGCTCAAAAATGGTTTACATCTAAGTTTGTGAAGGCACAAACTCATATGCTGATTTTGTGTTACTCGACTCTTACTAATTGTTGATGCTTGACACATATAGGAATTCTGTCTCACTCAACTCCTATAACAATTCTATTTCATTGGGCATCTATACTCTGCTCAGCATCTATAGTGACTTGACATCACTTATCACTTAGCATTTGAACTTTGCTCAACACCTGAAGTTTACTCAACACCTAAAGTTCACTCGACACCTATTAAATTCTCTGGTTCACACACATTGTAGCTTGGCTTCTATATTATACTTGGCATCATCTTTGAGAATTGGTTAAGTGTATTGACACTAAATTGTCAAAACCAATCTAAGACCAACAATATTCCCCTTTGACATGAGTGGAAAAAAAACTTAACTAAACATTATGAATATGATCTCTATGAGTATACTACACATTCTATTCAGCATATGTACAAGACTTCAAAAAACTTGTTCAAAATTCTATATACCTCAAAAATTTGTAACTCCCCTCGAGCTGATCTGCCAATCTTGTAACCAAAACTCTTGTGCTGAATTTGTCTCATGCTAATGTATTTGATACTCTTTTCCTTGTCTCTATTATGCATCTACTTCTCCGTACCCTATTTTTGCTTTGTGTCTGCTCCCCTTTTCACATCTTCTTGCAATTTTTGCATCCTTTTGGCTATATTCCCTTATTACTTCCACAAAATGTGAATTTGAATATCTCCTCCTTTGGATATTCTATATTGCTTCCATCAAAGAATGTATTATCTCCAAAAATTTAATTTCTCCCCTTTTTATTTACATCTCCCCCAAAATATTATATCTCCCCCTTTTTGACACTTATGTCAAAGGGTCCTAAGAATGAATAGAATATTTAGCCAAAAATGTTTTATTTACCTCCATAATCATCTTTAGAGAAGCATCCAAATTATCTAAAGAAATTTCTAGTGGTTTGTGTTGGATGGCTGTCTCTGCTACAAGATGTACTAGGCCTTCTAGGGTAGAAAGATTAGGGTCTTTCTTTAGAACATTTTTTGCATAGGCCATTTCCTTATGTAGAACTTCAAGATGTAGGGTAATAGAATATTGTATTTGCATCAATTTGGCCTTGACATTGGCCTCTTCTACTATCAATACAACTAACTCTTTTTGGGTGTGAAGCATAGTTGCAAAATGCTTCTCACTTTGAGCTAGATCTTTGGGTAACTGTGTGCTAGAAATCTTGAGATTTTGTTCCAAGCTCAGAATCCTTTGGCTAGTTTCTTGTGTGAAAAATGATGAGTCACACAATTTGGAGTACAATGAGAATATATTCTCAAGTACTATTTTGACTTTCTCAACCTTCTTAGCCAATTCAACTTATGAAAGTGCTATTTCACTAGATATTTTCTCATTTACTTTTATTTGAAACTTCTTTTTAGACTATTCTAATAACTTAATATTAGTATCAAGGTCTTCGTTTTGTACCTGGTCCACTATATTGGAAAATTGCTGCATGATGGGCTTGGTTTCATCAGGTACTGGCAAGCTAAATGCATCAAGGAATATGTCTTTGATTTCTACAAGTGCTTGCTTCTGTCTATACTCATTTATGAGTATCTCTTGTTTGTTCCTTCTCTCTTGTGCCTCTTGCACTTCATTTATCTATGCTAGGTTCATTGTTTTGGAGTCATAACTAGGTATGACTATTTCTTCATCAAGTGTAGGGTCTCCATAGTGAAGTACCCTTGCAACCTTGGTGGAGCTCGAGCCTAGTGCTAAAATTTGTAGTGGTACTGCATCAGTACTCAGCTGTTTGGTAGGAGTCCCTCAAGTAGGAAAGTTCACTAGTGTCTATATTGCCTCTTGATCTCTTTCCTTAGGGGTTTTCTCCTCTTCTTTTTGTTTTTTCTCTACTGCCTTGATCAATAATAATGATTTGAGGAGGTGCACCTTGGCTTTGTGCTATAGGAACATCTTGTCCCATTTGTTCCTTTGCTGGCTCCTTAGCAGTTGCTGTTGCTATGACTGTATGATCAACCTTAGTAGTTTTATCCTATGCTTCTTGCTCTTCTAGTTGATCTGCTATAGCTATGGGAGGTTGTGAAGGTGGTTCTTGTGTGTTCACCTTCTCCCTAGTGATTTCTACTACAACCTTTTGCAACTCTTCCAAACTCACCAAAACTAGATTTGTGCATAGTTGTGATTGCAATGTAGTTTGGTGAAGGATGTTTTTGAGATCCTCTATAGTGAGTGGATTGATGTTTTGACCTAAAGTGTCAAGAAAATCCTTGAAAATTACTATTTTTGTAGGTGCTATATGTGGAGGACTTGGTGGTTGCAATTTGGTGTCTTGGACACTTTATTCTAACTACTACTCCTCAGTTGTTGCCTCTTCACCTTGTGTCTTCTCCACTGCTTCCTCTTCTTTTTCTTTCTCTCCTTCCTCATCCTTTTCATTTTCCTCTTCTTCCTCATAATTTCTCCCCTCAAAGGGATCTTCTTTCCCTTCCTTGATAGTGGTTAATCCATAGATCAATTTCCACATTTGTGTGGATTTCTACACATCTTCAATTTGATTTTGTAAAATATGGAAGGCTCTATATTTGGGTACAAATTTGCTCCCATGTTTCTTACTAGCCTTAGTTATTTGACCTTTAGTTAGGTCTAGCATTACATGAGCCAATGTTGACTCCCTTATTTTCTTTTCCATTTTAAGACAATAATGCCATTTATCCTCTATAATGGAGCTTAGCTCCTTAGGCATTGAGTTGTCTAGTTCAAGTGGGGTGGTCTTGAACTTAGCCATCATAGTGTAGATGGACTCTTCCACTATGTTTTGTTCTTCCTTTGACAACTTATAAAAATCAATGGTCTTAAAACCAGTTAAATCTACATTATCTCTAATGTTATTACAAATATTTTCCAATTTAGACTTGGTAGAACATCTTACCAATCTGAATTGCTCATCATTAGACTCTATCCTTTCTTCATCTAACTCTGGGGGTGTGACATATTTTATTCTCTTCTTTGGTTCTATAGGCCCTCCTTGCTCTGTTGCTTTTTTTTTTCCCTTGGTCCTTTACCACTTGAGTTTTTGCTCTAGTATTTGCCCTTGTAGTTGGCTTAGTTGGGCTTGGCTTTGTTGCCTTCTTCTTCCCCTTGGGCTGTGCAATTGGCTATTTTTGTGCTTTTCTTTTCTTTGGCTCTAGCTTTGGTGCCTCTTTCTTGACACCTTCCTCTTCTTCAACATCCTCCCCCATACCTTGGGTTAAAACAAGTGGTTCCTAACCTTGTTCCTCTTCATCATCCTCAGATACTTTACCTTCTTCTTCTTCTGCCATGCCTTCACCAAATTTGGCCTTTAACTTCTTAACAAGTTTGTCTTTCTCTTTTAGTGTGGAAGTAGTCTTCAACTCCATATACACCTTTGATTTGACCATGTCATAGGTTCCAAAATGTGGTGCACTTTTGTCTACTTCCTCTGGTAGTAGTGCAGTTGTAGCTGCTGATGCCTCATCTATATTTATTTCATAGCCAAGAGGTCTTAACCATCTCACTCTTGGTATGGAAGCTTGTATATATGTATAGTCAATATCTACAAGAAATCTTACATCATTTACATGTTTCTCTACTAAGGAAATTGGTGTTCTTAGCCTTTGCTTTATTGTTTTCTTGAAGTCTTCAAAATAGGCAGTCATTAGGGTCTCAAAATTAGCTCCCATTTGTTCAATGTATTCATTAACTTGAGCTATTATTAATATATTTTCTTTCCACACTACTTTATCAAAATAAGGAAACTCATTCTGAACATAGAAGAATATACAAATCAAAATAGCACCAGATTTGCATTGGGATCCCTTGGTTCTCCTTATTACTGCTAAATTTTCATTAATCTATTGTAGTTGCAGTTCTACAAGATCATAAGTATGATCCTTTTTCACAAATTTTTAGCCTACATCCATTGCAATGCAAGGCACACTATTAAGTCTGTTGGATTGGTAGAATTTTTGTGCAATAACCCTAACAGTAAAATCAAGAAGAGGGTCTTGGATGGTGTCAATTTTCATCCCTCTATTGTTCCATTTGGCACTAATACTTTTCTCAATTGCCTCCTTAGAATCACTCCTAAGGGTCTTTGGCCAATCGGTTGGGTACCTTGTCACTCTATGTACAATTCTCTTTGTGATTTTCATTGGGCCATCTTCCAACCATAAGCTTCCATCATGTATTTTGCTAAACACTAGCCTGATCCATTTAATTTTGAAAACTGTAGGGAATTCTAGGGCATGTGTTAAACCCTTCTTTTCAACAATCTGATATTCTTCCTTCAACACTCCATTTTCACACAATTTTTCATAAGCTTCCCTCATCTCCATGTCTCCTATGGATCCAATCTTACAGTTGTAACATCTTCTTACATCTTGAACCATAACTACCTTAGGGGGTATGATAGATAGGGCTCTGACTAGGTCATTTTAATATGCTACCTCTAGTTTTGGCCATAAGTCAAGTTGTTTTACTTCATTTAACACTAGCTATATCTCAAATGGTTCCTTCTCCTAAGTTTTCCTAGATCTAGAAGCCATTTATATAATCTAGGATTTGAAAATGAAGAAAATATGAAACTGCGTAGCTTAACACAAATGTAAATACCTCAAAATTGATGAAATTGGACTGAAATGCTATTGAAATCAGCTTAAACACTAGATTATCTACTTTCGAGTCATTCTATGCTCTTCATTCATGATGAAGAAAAATGATTAAAAACATAATAATATACCCTATTTTCATTGTATTTAATACTTAGTGCATTTACAGCTATCCACTTGGCTTCTTAAGGATTTTTGCATTACTCGGCTTCCATTTCCTTTTCATGACTCAGTTTCTACAGAAGTATTACCCACTCAGCTTCAATTAAATTTTCCTCTTTACTTAGCTACTACTACCAACTCGGCTCCAACTAATCATTCGACTTCTACTAATTTTGATTGTTAACTCAACATGTACTAGAATATTACTCGGCTTTTGAGGACAACTCGACAACACTTGTGAACTCTTGAAGTTTTGACTTTGCATCTCTAATCATGCTGATCTCTTCTTTTCAATACTTGCTTGTTTAGGAACTGATGTATGATAAAGCTTTGTAAATTAGTCCCTCATGCCTTCACTTTTCTTAGTTTGATGAAATCTGACCACTTGACCTATTAGGTGAAATGATCCCTTCATTTGATGTGCTACACCCATCTTTCTTCTTCCATGTCTTATTCATTTCTCCTTTGATGTGTTCAACATCTACCTTCTCTTTGCCTTTGTTGTTCTTTGAGTTAGGTGCCTTTGACCTTGTCGGGTAATTCTTTCTGATATGACTAGTCTTCAAGCAATTGAAACATGTGGTTTGGCTCAACCATCTACTATAGTTCCCTCTGAAATGTGTTCTTATGCAATTTTCAAGAATGTGTCCATATTCTTGATAGTAATGATAGCTATACCTGATGTTATAGTCCCAGTTATAGTGATGACCATAGTTATTTCCCCTAGCTAGCTGATTAGTGTTAGGAATAAGGTGTCTCAACCTTGTATAATTCCTATTCTTATTATTTGTTTTGTAAAATGTATTTCTTGCAAATAATGTTGATGTGTCGACATCTTGAATTGTGTGTAAGGAGATCATGACTAAAATGGTTATGATGGATTCCTATGACACGTAAGAGCTATGGTAGGAAGATTCAATGACAGGTGAAGACATGTGGCAACTAAGATATTTGAGTACTGTACACTCTACCCCAATAGTGGGGTTCAGGGCATCGCCTCAAAACTTTTTTTGGGGTTCCTATTTTCTCAGAGAATGGTAAAACCCTAATACAGTTAACCTTTTGGGAGTAGCCCTAAAGTGAAGCGCATGTTATAAGCATTTTTTAGGTTGTGAAGAGATGCGATGCGTAAGAGTGTATTGTTGGTACTGCGAGTAGCCATTGGAGTTTTCTATTGTCGCTGTTGAGCTTGCACTGTAAAGTGTATTGTAACTTTTTTGTTGAAGATAATACATTGTGCAGGTTCTGAAGGGGTGGGGTTTTTTTACCGAAAGGTTTTTCCCCACTGGAAAATCTTTGTGTTATGTGTTTCTTTCTCTGTTTATTTTCTATATGCATGTTTGGCTGCAATATTGTTGTTTACATGATATTGAATCTGTAAGTGTAGAAGATTTTAATAGGATTTGCGTCATACTTTCCTTATGAGATTAGTGTAGGAAGCTATTTCCGCACCTGAGTTTCCTTACAAGTGGTATCAGAGCTTGATCAACTTTTGATCCTAGTTGTTGGGTAGGGTTTTTTGAGCTAATCTCAAGTTGAGTGGGAGTCTTGTGCAGAGCATCCTAAATCTTATTTACAGATTGAGATGGTGAGTTCATCATATGGAAGAATGGAGGTGGAGAAATTTAATGGCACTAATTTCGAGTTGTGGAAACTCAAGATGGAAGACATGTTGGAAGGTTGTGACCTATGGGAAGCGACTACAAGCGCTACAAGACCAGCAACTATAGCTCAAGTAGATTAGAATATCAAAGATTGTAAAGCTAAGGGTCTCATAAGACTCTATTTAACCGATGCAGTCCTTCTGAATGTTCTAGATGAGAAAACCACATATAGTTTGTGGGAGAGACTTGGGGCCGTGTATCAG
The DNA here is from genome assembly GCA_028749045.1 of Cupressus sempervirens. NCBI lineage: Eukaryota > Viridiplantae > Streptophyta > Pinopsida > Cupressales > Cupressaceae > Cupressus > Cupressus sempervirens. The sequence continues at coordinate 646,771,813 of CM053784.1, read as the reverse complement.
GCCAAATCTTTGGTGAAAAAGTTGTTCCTGAGGAAGAAGTTGTATTCTCTGCGAATGGAGGTGTAATACCCCAAAATTGGTTCATTACCATCTCAACCAATTTTGGTCTATTTCTGATCAATCTTAAAGTCCTATTCTAATAGGCAATTCTCATTCTGCTATTCGCTACTTGACTTAATTGTCAAATGCAGAAAACCTAAATCTACATTCATCATGCTTATTATTTAATTCCTATAGTATTTACTCATATTAGTCACATTAAACCTATTGATTAATATTTAATTTAATTATTAAGTATTTATACTTTAATTAAATTAAATTATATCCTAAGGCTAATGTACTATGGAATTAAATTTATTTAATTTAATAAGTACGCCTATCTTAATTAATTAAATGTAATTATTTAATTAAATGGGAAAGGTATTTCTAATTAATTAAAAGAAATTATTTAATTAAATGGAGTACTTACTTCTAAATAATTAAACAAAGTTATTTAATTAAATGGGAAGCCATTCCTAATTAATTAAATGAAGTTATTTAATTAAACAAAAGTGTCTCTAATTAATTAAAAATTATTTAATTAAATAGAAAAAGTAATTATGAGAGCATATCTCATTTTATTAAATTAAATATTTCAACAAAATCTCTCTTCAGTTCAAAAAAGGGAAATTTCCAGTTCACTATTGATAAAAAATGAGTTAAATCAGTTAACTCCTTTTTCTACTCAAATTAAAACAGTTAACTCCTTATTTTACTCAAATTAAGTTTGTTAACTCCCTTTAATTTGGGGATCTCCCTTTATGACTGAACCTCATCTTCAATCCTGACCGTTGATCTGAATTGATCTCAACTGTTGATGGATTCCAGGAGAGTCTATTTAAGAGACCCTCATCTCCTCATTTTGGAGGATGAATTTGGAGAATTTGCATCGAATCGCTGCTGAAATTCATGCTCATATTTACTTACATTTCTTGCATACATTCTCATTCTTAGTTTAATCTCATTTTAGTTTAATCATGCATATGCTTAATCTAGTTTTCTTTATTTGTTCTTAGATTACATTGCATCTTTCATTTTAGATTAATTTTCATTCTTGTTCTTAGCTTAATGTCATTGTCAAATCCTTCGTTCTTAGAGGGTCTGGTTGCTTGCACCTTGATTTTGAGGATATTAACAGGCAAAATCCCTTTAGATAGAAGGCAACAGGTCACTTTGCAGGGAAAATTTTGGATGAACAATCCAATGTTCATTCCGAGATGAATCTACATGCAATGACCATGTTGAAGTGTGTGTGTGTTAGCATAGGCCGCATTTTCACATATAAATTTTTGGTGCCCACCGTGGGGCTCGAAAATCAATTTTCTAGCCTCTTTCTGTATTTTTTTAAATCTTTTTTTGGTTCTTTGTCCGTACTGTTTTGTACAGGTTCAGAATCTTCATGTGAAACTGTTCATTTTCGCGCGAGGATCTAGAATCTTCGTGCAAAGATTCTTTCAGCATCGCGCGAGAAAATTCTTTGGCGCGTGAAACTTCGCGCGAGACCTGTTTCTTTGTGCAAGCTGAATTTAATTTCGCGCGGGCCGTAAAACTTCTTTGCACGAGATGAATTTAATTTTGTGCAAAACTCTGTTGACAGAAGCTTTTTTTTTTGCATTAATTTGCGTGTTTTTTGATTTTTTTGCTGATTGTTCGTAGTTTCTAGTGTTTTTGTGTTTTTTGATTTTTTTGAACAGCATAGCAACAGTTTGTGGAACAATGGGAAAAGTGTACTAAAGTTGCTAGAAACAGGTAAAAATCTACTAAGCGCGTTGCGAGGATCACCAGGTAATCTTCCTCAGCTGATAACACTTCATTTGGATCTAAAATGAACATCTTTTGTGTTGAGCTTATGTGTTTCCTTCTATATTTTCATTTTACAACACATGCATAATTTGATACTAGGTTGTGATCTCTATTAGTTTCATTTAGCAGGCTTAGTCTTTAGTGATAGATCTAATTAGCTATCTTGGGTTATTGGACTCACTAATCCGCCGGCCCCTCGTTCCACCCTGTGGTTGCAAGCTCAGCACAATGTTAAATAGGGGAGGGGTCTACAGGACATAAGGGTTAAAGGCTCCACAAGGCAACCCTTTTGTGCTTTCTAGAACTCACTAATTTCTGAGTTGTGGACTCATTTTGGCTTGTGTGAGGGGTTAAATGTTCCACATCTTTGGACTCACCTCACATTAGTTAAAGCGTTAAGTGTACCACCTTGTGATTTTTGATTGCTTTTAGATGGATTTGTTTTTAGGAATTAACATCTGTGCACACATAGTAATTAAGCCCCCATGAACACTATTCGTGGATCTTGAGGGAGTGGGTTCCTAGTGAAACTCCTCTCTCAGATGGACTCCTTATGGGTGGGGAGGATACTTTGAGCATCTCATAGATAGATGAATCTCCAACTTGTTGATTAAGGCATCCTTTCTCCAGAGAGGTTGATAGATCATAGGAAGATGATATCATAGATCTTTAAGAGATAATCTTAGTCTAGCATGTCGGATTAATCTATTTGTTTTGATTGGGCTAAAGGTGAAAAGGTGTCAAAACCTTGAATCTAGAAGCTAAGTCCCCTTGTGGTATACTATTGTGAGTCGGTCACCTTTAGAGAGGGTTAACCATAGCAGACAATCCCTCTACAGGGAAAACTGTGATGACTGAACCTCAAGTAGAAATAGCCATTTTTTCCATGGTAGTGAAAATTGCTATATAAATGTCCTTGTGGAAGAAATCTCCACGGGTGTGGTTCATTGTGGGTTGTCAGATCTCCCTAGCAGCTCTTGAAGATTAAGTTCTCAGACTGTGTCCAAACTTCAATGCGTCGGGATTGGAGGTCACCCCTGTGAGTCTTAAAAGTTGCAGAGTCAAACCATTACTAAATACCTTAGAGAAGCCAACTTTTATTTTCTAGGAATGTGTGCAATGATTGCAAAACCTTTTGAAAACATACACAAATAGATCTCTTAGGGATTAGCACAAACTAAGTCACTTGATTGTTCATGCACAAGGTTGCTTTTGCCCTTGCTCATTGTTTTCAGACGTGCTTGAAATCACTTGCTTGCTATTCTATGTGCCTGTTCATCTTCCTAGTTATTGAATCGATCAAAATTTTTGTCAAAATTAGTCGCTGTTGTGAAACTGTTCTATCCTTTCACATGAAATCATTTTGGTCTCACACGAAATCATTTGGCTCTCGCGTGAAATCATTTGGCTCTCGTGCAAAATTAAAGTTCTGTTGCGCATCTTTGCGTGATCCAAAAAACATTCTCACGCAAAATTAAAACTTGTTACTGATTTTCGTGTGAGACAGAAACATCTTCGCATGGCCCGTAAAACTTCTTTGCACAGCCCATAAAGATTTTTCGCACGAGATTTTGTATGAGCATTTACAATCTGGGTCTGTTCTAGCTATCTGCGGCCTGCACACTGTCCTTTTATGTGTTCATTTATCATTCTCTATTTGCAAATAGTCCTGGAATAGTGACACTTCAATTAACTAAAACTTGTGTCTTATACCTTGACTAGTCTCGTCTCATACGTAATCTTGGTCCTCATCTTAATGCTTGTCATACTTTGTGCCACAGTGGTCATAATCTCTGGCTGTTCTAGCCTTTAAATCAGACCATTTGTGCCTTAGTGAACAACATTCTTGCTACTATCTTGTCCTTTTTGAGACTAAGTCTTAGTATAGTCCTTGTCCAAGTTCTAGCTTCTTGTCCTTGCCTATGACTGTCACAACCAGAAGCGGCAACATGTTTTATCCTAATAACATTAGACGTGGTCATGCTAGGGGTCATAATCATGGAAGAGGTAGCTTACCTTTTGCTACACAATCTATATCCAATTTGGCTAGTGAGGCATCTTCACGGTCTTCCTCACCTGCAAGGTCATCTCAAGTTCAACGAACATTTTCCAATTTGGCACAAATTAGGAATCCTTTTTGCCAAAAGGATATCGAGATAGGTAGGAGTCCTGCATCCTCAAACACAATGTATGATCCTTTCTCCACGGACCCTTTTGAAATGCAACATACAAAAACTGAACAAGTTCCTATAATGACTAATCGTGAACCTGAACGGGGTAGTCATAGTCAATATCAAGAACAACCTAGGGATGACAAGGAGAAAGAGAAAGAAAATGACACTAATGAAGGACAAGAAGAGGTGGAAATCCTTCCTGAACACATAGCAAGATGTCGAAGAGACAAAAACTTTCAGAAGGTCATGGGAATCCTACTCAACGAAGAGAAAGAAAAGTACTTTCTCAAACTTGCCCAAGAGGGAGCTAAACTGCTCACACATTTCGATGTGGAGACCATTATCACACGTGAAGAAGAAACTAAGACCACTAAACTCCAAAAACAACTAAAAATTATGCAAGACCAATTGGCTTAGATGATGCATGAGAAAGAGAAACCCAAAAAGACATACACATTGGATACTCTTTGTTCATTTCCATTTGACAAAAGTATAAACATGCCACCTTTCCCAAGAGGCATAGAACTACCCAAATATGACAAGTACTTTGGTACTACTGATCCCCAAGATCACTTGCCAAAATTTGGTGCTTTGTCTATGGAGTTTATACACAATCAAATGTACCTCATGCATTTATTCCCTAGAAGCCTAGGTGGTCAAGCTTTGGAGTGGTTCTCAAATTTACCTCTTGGTATCAAGACGTTTGACGAAATTGCTAATTCATTTGTTCAGCAATATTCTCATAACATTCAACATCCTGTAAATATTCGAGATCTATGCAACCTTAAATAGAAGGTTGGTGATCCTTTTCTCACTTTCCTCCAACGGTGGAGACAACTTTATACCAAGTATTCTCGTAAAATCCCAGCGACGGAGAAGCTCGACATTTTCACTGATAACCTCTTACCTGATTTCGGGTATCGAGTCCAACTACAAGGTCCACGTACCTTAAAAGACATGATTACATAGGCTATCCATATCAAAGAATTTATGGTTAAGAAAGGTGAGCTCACTCTTCAGAGAGACTCAAAACAAGGTTCCACTTCCAACAGGGATAAAACCAAACATGTCAACAAGAACCGAGAAATTGTACATGATGGTGTTGTTGATAATGTCACACCAAAACCTGCTAAAGCAACCTTTAATCTCACAGACTACTTCAAAGTGGCCAAAAGTGCTAAGAAGCCTCCTCCTGACAATAAGGCATCTGGGAACAAACCAAGAAACTCATGGGCAGCAATTCCCCAAGCGAGAGTATACGCCTTTAGGAGAACCTTTGGATGTGGTTTACAAAACATTGCTACAACACAAGCTTATCTCACCAATGGATAACCCTCATCCCTATGATCCATAACCATGTCTACCATGGTGGAATGAGATGTCATTCTATGAGTATCACCAAAACAAGGGACACAAAACCAACAATTGTATAAACTTACGTCATAAAGTCCAAGACATGATTGATGCTGGTGAACTTGTGGTAGATGGACATAACAAAAACTTAGACCACAAGGTGTTCAAAGAGCCTTTCCCAGATTATGAAAAAGGAGAGACTTCAAAACCAGAACCCTACAATAAGGTCAACTATACGTATTCCAATGATGACAATGTCATTCACATGGTTGAACCTGTAGATTCTGAATACTGCAACATTATTACTATAAAGGGGAAGCAAGATAATGATAAACCCAAGACACCATTTGTCTTGAGAGGCCCTACTTCCAATAACATGGATAATGCGTCTTCACAACACTGTGCTAACGCTGTTACTCACTCTCATGCGAAATTGGTACTCAAAGGCCCTACACCTCCTACTTCAAATCTTGAACAACACAAGGACAAAGCCCTTGCTGGTCCATCTGGTAAAGGTGCAAAACACATGACAAACTTGATTGCAACCAGTTATAGTGTTTTAGATCAATTGAAATGAACCAATGCTCACATTTCCATATTTGAGCTGCTTAAAATCTTGCCTGCTCATAGGAAAATTTTGGACAAAGCCCTCACTGAGGCAAACGTTCCTCAAGATCTTGATCTTGAGAGATTTCAATTCATGGTAGCTCACTTGACCTCACCTCATCTTATGACCTTCTCTGAGGAGGATGATAACTCACTGAATCACCCACACAATCAGCCTCTACACATTGAGGTTATGATCCACCAGACACGTGTTCATCAAGTACTCATTGACAATGGTGCTGGCCTAAATATTGTTTCTACTGCTCTACTTAGACAATTGGATTATTCTAAGGACTCTGTTGATCCTCGATGAAAGATCACTATTAAAGTGTACGATGAAGTAGAACAAAAGTCACTAGGTCTTGTGACTTTACCAATTCATGTCGGTCTTGTCGAAAGGGATGTCACCTGTCAGGTGCTTGACATTCCCTTAGCCTACAACATTCTATTGGGACGGCCATGGATACATGAGATGTGCACTGTGCATTCCACATACCATCAATGCATTAAATTCCCATTTCATGGATCCAAAGTTACCATTCCTGCTACTACTAGCTATACTTGCAATATGCTCAAAGTTACTGATTCTTTCGTCCCTGCTAACCATGAGTCTACTGATTGTCACAACAATAAGCTGAAACAAATTGAGCAGTCATTTAAATTGAAAGAAACTGGTATGGGAGAGTACCACATGGAACCAGTGCTATCATTAACATCTATTCTAGAGTCCCCTCGACATTTTGGGAGACCCTCAGTAGAAAAGAAGTCATTCATGTTGACACCTCAGACCAAGCTTAATGGCTCTTTTGTCAAAGCTATAGTTCCCTTAGAAGATGAAAGCGAAAAAAGAGCCATTGCTGCATGGCTTTACAAAGAAGAGTCTCCAGTAAACCTAACAGAACAAGCTCGAGAAATCACTCCTAAGAAGTATGGACCTGGTCTTAAGTTTATGAAGCATTTTGGCTACAAGGGAACTGGCCCTATTGGGTGCAATAACAATGGTTTAATAGATCCTATCAAAGCAACAACTCAAAGCAACAGTGACACAACTGGCCTAGGGTTCAAGAAGGTCCCTTTCCATTTGGGATCCAATAAATTCATACCTATACCTGAGAGTTCATCTAAAATTGAGTCACAATCTAAGTTAGGTACTCGAGAGGAAGAATCTGATGATGAGGATTCTTACCCTCATCCTATTCCTTATGATCTTGCTAAATTCTTTGCTGAGCCAGATGACTTTGTGCCATGTGTTAGCACTATGGATGATACTAGTGATTCTTCTGAGGACAATACTGAGCAACTCAAATATCATTCAGAAAAGGGAGAATCTAGTCAGTCATGCCATATTGAGTATTTGTGTAAGAATCCAGAGGCTGAAGGAGAGTATGTCCCCATCACTGTTGGGGAGTTCTATAGTCTTTCACCATGTAGCACCGATTCTCATGAATATGAATTTGACAATCTTTCAGAAGCGACTACTGATAAAGATATTGACCAAGTGCATGTCTATGAAAATCAAATCGAAGTGAGTGAAACATCTAGGGATAGGTCATGGGGGTCTGATCCAACTAGTGTCCTAGAGTTGTCAATTACTAATGTTCGTACTCTAAGACATTTGAATACACCTGTGGGTGAGGTCACCGTAGGTCTTGAATTGCTGGTCCATGCATTTAATGACTATACTATGAATGCAATTGAACCAGCCACTACTCTCTCACTCGCACATCCCGAGCTTATAGACTAGAACCCCAATGCATCTAATGAAGTCCCCACATTCTAGAATGACTATGCTCTTGCCTATTACCTAAACGCTATTGAACCTGTAACGTCTTCCACCAATGAATAGAGCATCAACATGACTGAGGTTGACATCAAATATCTCAGTCACAAGATTAAAAAGAAAAAATGCAAGAGGTCTGATGGTGAAAACCACATTGTGGTAGTGTCGGATCCAAAAAAAGTAAAAACAAAAGATGTATCCAAGGGTGAAAACCTCTCTGAGGCACCCACGGATGAGATATTTGATGTCCTTCCAAGTCACTTTTAAGAGAGACTCAGTGTTAATAGAACCAACACAGCCAATTAACCTGGGCATAGAAGAACATCCTCATGTGATACATCTGGCACAGTCATTGTCGCCTGAAGAGAAAGAACAATTCATTACCTTGTTCAAGGGAAAGAAAATAATTTTTTCCTGGACATATTTTGACATGCCAGGATTGGATCCTGATCTTATTATGCATCACTTGTCCATAACACCAGGCATAAAACCAGTTAAACAGAAACTTCAGAAAATGCATCCGCATGTTGCATTACTAGTCAAAGTTGAATTGGAGAAACTTCTGAAGGCTGGTTTCATTCATGCAATTGATTATGCTGAATGGATATCCAATATTGTCCCTGTGTCCAAGCACGATAAGTCTATCAGAGTTTGTATAGATTTTTGTGATCTTAACTTGGCATGTCCTAAAGATGACTTTCCACTCCCTAATATTGATATGATTGTGGACATGACGGCTGGCTATGAGATGTACTCACTTATGGATGGTTTTTTTGGATACAATCAGATAAAAATTGTGCCAGAAGATCAAGAGAAAATAGCTTTCACATGTGCATGGGGAACCTTTTGTTGGAATGTGATGCCATTTGGTTTAAAGAATGCTTGAGCTACATATCAGTGGGATGTCACTACAATTTTCCATGACATGATGCATAGAACTATGGAGGACTCTGTTGATGATACTTTGGTCAAAAGCGCTAAACACAAAACCCATTTGCACGATTCGGGACCAATCCTAGATTGTATGGAAAAGTTTAGTCTTTGGTTCAATCCTAAGAAGTGTGCATTTGGTGTCACATCAGGAAAACTGTTAGGATATATTATTTCTCCAAAGGGAATTGAAGTAGATCTAGAAAAAGTACAGGCAATAATGGACATGCCACCACCTCGAAACATCAATCAGATGAGAGGACTACAGGGAAGGCTTCAATCTATTCGCAGGTTTATTTCACAATTGGCGGATAAATCACAACCCTTCACAAAGACATTACATAAGGGTGTGAAATTCAATTGGAGCCAGGATTGTGAGCAAAGCTTAACACAGATTAAACAATATCTTGTCAATCCACCAATCCTGATGCATCCTATGCATGGGAAGCCTTTGCTTTTATACATTTCAGCCACTGAAACATCTTTGGGGATCCTATTGGCTCAGGAAGATAATGATAACAAAGAAAGAGCTATTTATTACTTGAGCTGAACATTGGTCTCTTGTGAGAAAAATTATAGCATTATTGAGAAAGCTTGGTTGGTAGTTGTCTTTGCTTCCCAAAAGTTGAGACACTACATGCTTGCCCACACTACACAGCTTGTGGCTAAAATAGATCCATTAAAGTATTTTCTTAGTAAGGCAGCTCTCACAGGAAGATTGGCTAAATGGTCATGATACTAAGTGAGTTTGACATCCAATATGTTGAACCCAAAGCTATAAAGGGACAGGCAATTGCAGACTAGTTGGCCGAGGCACCCATACAGAGTCTTCTACCAGTAAAAATTGATTTTCTAGATGAGTCAATTCTAACACTCACTCATCATACATGGGTTATGTTCTTTGATGGATCCTTCACACAACAAGGATCAGGTGCTGGATTACTTTTCATCACACCATAGAGATACTCATTGCCCAAAGCATACAAGATTCTATTTCCTTGTACAAATAACATTGCCGAATGTGAAGCTTTGATCAATGGTATGAAAATTGAAGCTGAATGGAGAGTAGATCAGTTGGATATCTTTGGTGACTCTCAGCTTGTCATCAACCAAGTAAATGATGTGTATCAAATAAAGGATGAAAAAATAATTCCTTACAAATGCATGGTTGATGACTTGACAAAATATTTTGCACACATCACCTTCCAACAAGTTCCACGCGCAGATAATAAAGTGGCTGATGCCATGGCCACTCTGACCTCCCTTCTACAAATGCCAAAAAATGATCTACGACATGAGTTCTTGGTGGAAGCGTTACACTACCCAGCCTATGACACACCTGATTCCAAGATGATTTGTTCTATTATAGGACAAGAATCATCCCACTACCATCACATCTATTCCTACCTTCGTAATCAAACCATTCCGAAAGGTTTGACCCATAATGAGAAACGTTACCTAATCTGTAACGCTTCACATTATCTCATTATTGCTGACGATCTGTATAGGAGAGGTCTCAACGTAATACTCCTTAGGTGTTTAGAACCCGATGAGTCCAAATGCGCACTAATTGATGTTCATGAAGGCATTTGTGGATCTCATTCAAATGGCCTAACACTAGCTCGTAAACTCCTTCGTGCTGGTTACTACTAGCCTAAAATGGAGCAAGAAGCTATTAAATATGCTAGGTCCTAAAAACAGTGTCAGCTACACAGGAATATCATTCACACTCCAGCCAGAGAGCTGATTCCCTCTACTACAACATGGCCATTTCAACAATGGACCTTTGACTTGGTGGGACAGATTCACCCAACCTCTTCTAATGGACATAAGTTCATTATCACCGCTACAGATTATTTCATGAAATGGGTAGAGGAAATCCCTCTCACAATTGCTAATGGAAAAAATGTAGCACTTTTTATCACAAACTACATCATTTGTAGATATGGTATACCATCCTCAATCATTACTGACAATGGAGGATACTTCAAAAATAAAGACCTTAAGGAAATGTGCAAGAAATTCAAGATTACACAACATTGGTCTTCCATTTATTACCCCGAGGGTAATGGCCAAGCTGAGGCATCCAATAAGGCGATCCTCAAAATTCTTCATCACACAGTCAGTAAATCAGGGAGAGACTGGTATCTCTAGATCAATCCAGCCCTGTGGGCATATAGAACAAGCATTAGAACTCCAAAAGGCATGACTCCTTTTGTGTTGGTATATGGGGCAGATGCTGTGCTTCTGATAGAGGTCAAGATTCCTACCTTGAGAATCTCTATGAAAGGTTATCACAGATGATGACTATAGGATAGCCCGGCTTCAAGAGCTTGTGTTGCTGGATGAACGATGACAAGGAGCCTATGATCATCTACAAGCATATCAACAAAGAATGGCACGAAGCTACAATAGGAGAATTAGGCCATGTAACTTCCAACTGGGTGATCTCATCCTGAGAGAGAATCCTAAGAATCAACAACAACGAGTGCAAAAGGGAAAATTTGAACCAAACTGGCTAGGTCCTTACATCATTACTACAGTATATAGATCTGGAACCTATCAACTTTCCACAACTGAAGAATAAGTGCTTAAAGAGCCTATGAACACTCTCCACTTGAAGCAGTTTTACAGTTGATTCAATCTCAGCAAGCTCTCTGTACATATCTAAATGTCCTAAAAAAAATCCTAAAAAATCAGAAAAAGTCTTGAAAAAATTGTTACCCTGGTGAAAACCTAGCAATAGGTGCCTTCATTACACCAAAAAAAAAAGAAAAAAAAAAAGCCATTGATGAAAATCTAGAAATAGGCATCATGGTAGCAAAAAAAGGAAAATCTTGCCAAGAAGGTGAAAACCTGGTAAACAGGCACCTCTTGTTCGCAATTCTCCATCTTGCAACACATCTTCTGGCTACTCTGTATAGTCGCTTTCATGCTTTCGCTTTCCTACTTTTCTTGCTCATGTATCCATAGATTGAGTCTTTTCATAGCTTGGGGGCATTCCCCTCTAGTGTCACTCATCTTGAGATTCTCCTCATAGAATCTCCTTTGTGACAGTCACCAGTTGTTCTCACTGCGTCTGGCTACTATCGCCAATGTCACTCATCTCAAGATTCTCCTCATAGAATCTCCTTCTTGACAGTCACTAGTCATTTTGATTGTGGCTACCTACTATCACCAGTGTCACTCTTTTTGAGATTCTCCTCATAGAATCTTCTTTGTGATAGTCACCAGTCATTTTGACTACGTCTACCTACTATCGCTAGTGTCACTCTTTTCGAGATTCTCCTCATAGAATCTCCTTCATGACAGTCACCAGTCATTCTGACTGCGTCTGCCTACTGTCACTAGTGTCACTCTTTTTGAGATTCTCCTCATAGAATCTCTTTCGCAATGGTCACCAGTTGTTACAACTGTGTCTGCCTACCATTGCTCAGGTCATGTCTCAAGATTCCTTTATGGAAGATCTCTTTTGCATCAGTCAGCAGTCGTCCTGGCTATGTCTGTCTACTATGGCTTAGTTCTTCTTAGGTTCTTCATCGTGAAGATTCCTCTTTGACCTCAGTCACCAATCATTCTGATTATGTCTGCCTACTATTGTCACCCTACTGAAGAGATTTCTTTCTTACATATTTTGGACATTGACACTTGACATCAATCCCGAAAACATTAAACTCAATGATATACTTATTTGGATATGCTGAGCATTTTTTTTGTTTTCTTTGTTTTGCTTTATCATATCTCCTCGAGCAACTCAATGATGTCATCTTCAACTAGAGAACTAATGACTGGGGGCATGATCTTTTTCTTTGCTTTTTGTTTGAGGTTTAGTTCTAATAAGTTGATCTATTCCTATAAGAGGGGTGTCCACTATAAGAGCCTCCATCTCATATTGGATGGCCGTGTGTACCTCAACTCCTTTTTATACAAATACGTCAATGACATTGGTTCTTCTCCTTGTTTTTTGGAGTGAACTCTTCATGCTATAGTGCGTACTAATACTCGTCCTATTAAATGAACGTACAGGCCACTGCGAGTATATCTAATACACTTCTCTCTTAGGTTACGAGCGCAAGGGTCATTATGGACAGAATGAATACTGAATACTTAGCATAAGAAGAATCTCTCGTGTGTTTGGTGTACCTGTCATGCAAGCAACATTCAGGCCATCCTAGCATTCATGCTTTGATGCTTATGTTAACTTGCTACATTAAAAGGGACAAATGTTCTAGTCATTCTGGCTTCTTGTGCCTCGAATGCTTACATTTAATCCCAACATCCCAATAACGTATGTTATATTCATATTTTCATGATTGCAATGTCAGTGGAAATTGTATAACATACGAGCTTTATTTTATATCCAATGATGATAAATCATCGAGGCTTGGTAACTAGACCTAGGGTTGAATTTAACATAGTCTTGCATACTTCATTTGCATTAGCATGTGATTCAATGGTAATCTTGTTCATACTCCACATACATCAGATTCTTCCATGACTGCACAAGCGTTTGGTTCACTAATTCTTGCTCCTTAATGGAATACCTGTGACTGTCAAACAAAAACACGCAACACTATGTCAGATGTCAGTTAACATATGTATTCCATCTAAGTACAATATACATCTCATGTACATTAAAGCAAAACAAAACAAACAATGACATGTACACAGGAATACTTGGCTCAAAATCTCATATATATATATATATAAAATGGGCGCTACTCAAGCGCAATCGATCAAAAATGATACATCTAGTGCTGGCACACCAATCGATACATAGCCAGGGATCAAAATTGAAAATCAAGCACAGAGCGTCTAACTTTGTCCTGAACTCTCACCTCTAGGAGGAGCAGGAGGAGTAGGGGCAGCAAGTGACAGAGGCGGTGGTGGCATATCCAGCCTAATAGGAGGTCGTGCACCTCCAAACTCTCATGCATACTGAGAGAATCGCTGCACCTGCAATGTCTCATCAGGTACTGCACTAGTATATGCTGCATAATAATATGTAGCTCAAGTAGACTGAAAGTGAATCTCATCCTATACCAGCTCTAGCCTCCGCTCTACAGCCTCCGTGCTCTCTCTTTGACAATCTATCTCTCTTTGTCTCTACCAGCTGTGCATCCCTGACTGCCACTACAATTTGCAACTTTCCCAACTATTGGGAGGCTGCACAAACCCGCTCTCGGTACTACTGTACCGCATCCTGTACCCCACCTACTAGCTGATCCAGCATATCCTCATCGACCATCTCTGGTGCATGCTACTATGGAGGTGCCTGCTGCGGTGGAGGTACCTGTGGCTGTGGAGGCACCTACTACTATGGGACCTCCTGCTGAGGGGCCTGCTCCTCTGTCCTCTGCCTCCTTTGCTGACTGTGTCCTGCCCCACTACCTCCAGCACCTGGGTCTAATCCCATTTGACGTGGGGGAATAAGTATCTACTGTACCCGATGCTGGACCTATGGTGGCACTTGTGGCTGTTCCTATTGCTACTGAGGCACCTGTCCCTGCCCCTATACCTGCCTCGCCATTTTTAGTGGATTTGTGAAGCATGGGAATGGATGGCTCATCAAAAATGCCTAATATGCAAGCGTCATCCTGACATCTAATACCTCTGGTAGGTAATCCAACTGAGCTACAACTAGGCTACGGATATCTATCATGGATCATCCTGGATCCATCCGTGGAGGCCATCCCCGCTCTATATCCTTCTGCAAACTGGCATAGGCACAGTACTCAGCTGAAATGTCTTATGGTCGGCCATACTGCCACCACACTCGTGAGATGACAAATCTCTCTATGACTGATGTCATCCTTCCTGCCAGTAGTCAAGAACTAAACATCCAGGGCAACTCTCTCTGGGCATCATCCCAGTCCTCTGTCTCTCTCTAGGGTCACCATATAATAGACACAAGGTCATCAAGATGTGTTCGCCAATGCTTAGTCTTACCTAGGTGGGCCTGGGTAATATGCCCTCGATATCTGCAGATGTAGGGCTCCATGGGCTCTCAAAAATCTTCAAAAATTGGCCTACATACAGGGAGATGCTCCCAGGCCCAGATCTGTAGCACATAAAAACCTGCTACCATGGTCTTCTTCTCATAGAAGATGACCTCATGCATCTAATGGAAAAGATGGGCCAACATGCATTGACCCCACCCAAAGATCTCAGGTGCCTCAACCATCCTACGGAGCATGACACCCCATCCACACTCCAACCCATGCTGTCCCCTGTCAGGACATAGGAAGCAGCTCAAAAAAATACCCAGCATGGATGCTAACCTGTGTGTGGGTCCATAGGTATGCATCAACTCATCCTAGCTGATGGCCCTGCCTCTTGGTAGCTCTCTCTCAAAAATAATGGAGAGTGCCTCTCTCCCTAATCGAGGCAGTGTATCATACACGACCCAGGCGTCGTGAAAAGGAATCCGTAAGATCCTCCATATGTCCTCTGGTGTGATGGTTATCTCACCCATCAGCAAATGAAATGTTTTCATCTTCGAATGGAAATGCTCTACCAATGCAGTGAGAAGGCTGTGATTCACCATCACGGCTGGAATCCGACATAGTGAAGACAAACCCAATCGGGCAATATGTCCCCGATCTGTGTCATCCAAACTCCACAATAACTCTCCATATGATAGATAATGAGATCTGAATGACACATCTCCAAAGACCTCCTGCATGCACAACAAAGAAATGACAAATAAATGATCAGTATCAAGTCAAATCAAAGCATCAAAATGAAATAAAGTGCAATTTCTAAATGCGAAAACACAAAACTATTGCAAAATTTTGCACAAAATTTGTGAAATCTTGTGCGAAGATGTTCAGTTTCATGTGAAACTGATTTTTCTTCACGCGAAGAATCTCTCCTTCACACGAAAAAAGATATTCTTACGCGAAGATGGATCTTCCTGCACAAGAAAAGAGGTTCTTGCGTGAAACATGAATTGGCTCACGCAAAGAATCTCCACCTTCGTGTGAAACCAAAATTGCCCCATGCGACGATATTCCGACCGCGCGCGAAGAAGCAGTGCACCTTATTTCTTTGTGTGAAGAAAGAATATCTTCACACGAGAAGAGATCAATCTCACACGAAGAAAGAATTGAACATCCTAAAACATGCTAAAAATGTGCATAAATGAACTCGAAATGCGTGAAAATGAAAGTATGATGATGGGAAATCGATGACTCACTGGTGGTCCATAGTCTACTGGCCGGCTATGTCGTCTGGAGTGCTCAAAATGATGATATCTCATGTTCACTGCCATGTCTCTATCAGAGCTCAAAATCACTACAAGACAAAAGCAAAAATGAATTGAAAATGACCCTTCGAGCCCTTATATAGGTGTTGACCAAATTTTTCAAAGTGCTCAGATTTGCGCAAAAATTGCACCCCTGGCTAATTGGACTGTTCTGGATCCATTTTTGGATCAAATTCAAAATCTAACACACCTAAGAGCCTTAAAAATACATTTTAAAATTTTGGGGACCGACATGATCGAACGCTTGTGCAGCCCAAATCTTTCTGATACCTTATGATTCTTGGAATCCTTTCAACTTTACATTCTCCATATCTTCAAAATTCATTTTGAAAATAGTCAAACTTAAGTCAACTATGGCTAAATCTGGTCAACTTTTGGTCAAACTTGGTTTTTGGTGATCTTCGCAATCATTTCCAATCAACCCTGAATTTTCTTTACATCGTTCTGATCTCTTCTAGCTTCTGCTGAATCTCAAATTTCTTCTATATCTCATGATTTACTGCTTCAATCATATTTCTGGTGTGTCATCTTTCAATTTTGCTCCCGAGGGGGCAGGATGATTACATCATCAAATACTTATTGCTCGGGGCATCTAGTTCCCATCTTATGTCCTAGTCACTTGGGGCATCTCATCACTCGGGGCATTTTGTTCCCTTCTATCTGGCATCTTTGCCATCTATCTTATCTTTTCATCAATTGATCAACCTTATAACAACTCTTCTCAAAATTCGATAGATAGGTATTGGGATAGTCTAAACCTTGACTCCTAAGGATTAAGCCTCATTCTGGGGATGATTCTATGACTCATGATTGGACCTTGTTGTCTTTTATCAATCTTAGGTATCTAGGTGTTCTATCTGGATCCTTGAAGGTTAAGCTCCGTTCTGGGGATAGTATTCTAAATGCTATTTATCTCAAGTATCTAGGTGTTCTATCTAGATCCTTGAAGATTACACTCTATTCTGGAGATAATCTTCTAAATGCTATCATTCTCGAGTATCTAGGTGTTCTATCTGGATCCTTGAAGATTACACTCTATTCTAGAGATAATCTTCTAAATGCTATCAATTTTAGGTATCTAGACGTTCTGTCTAGATCCTTAAAGATTACGCTTCGTTCTGGAAGTAGTCTTTTAAATGCTATCACTATTAGGTATCTAAGTGTTATACTCGGATCCCTTAGGATTAAGCTCTGTTCTAGAGATGGTCCTTAAAAAGCTTATCAATTGGTCTCCGTATCATCACCTTCGGAACCAATCTCTTCTTTACATCATGCTTTCTGATTTTCTTTGAATTGAACGTGCTACTCGCACATTCATTCAAAGAGGGGCAAAATGTAATACCACAAAATTGGCTCATTGCCATCTCAACCAATTCTGGTCTATTTCTGATCAATCTTAAAGTCCTATTCTAATAGGCAATTCTCATTTTGCTATTCGCTACTTGACTTAATTGTCAGATGCAGAAAACCTAAATCTACATTCATCATGCTTATTATTTAATTCCTATGGTATTTACTCATATTAGTCACATTAAACCAATTGATTAATATTTAATTTAATTATTAAGTATTTATACTTTAATTAAATTAAATTATATCCTAAGGCTAATGTACTATGGAATTAAATTTATTTAATTTAATAAATATGCCTATCTTAATTAATTAAATGTAATTATTTAATTAAATGGGAAAGTTTTTTCTAATTAATTAAAAAAAATTATTTAATTAAATGGAGTACTTACTTCTAAATAATTAAACAAAGTTATTTAATTAAATGGGAAGCCATTCCTAATTAATTAAATGAAGTTATTTAATTAAACAAAAGTGTCTCTAATTAATTAAAGATTATTTAATTAAATAGAAAAAGTAATTATGAGAGCATATCTCATTTTATTAAATTAAATATTTCAACAAAATCTCTCTTCAGTTCAAAAAAGGGAAATTTCCAGTTCACTATTGATAAAGAACGAGTTAAATCAGTTAACTCCTTTTTCTACTCAAATTAAAATAGTTAACTCCTTATTTTACTCAAATTAAGTCTGTTAACTCCCTTTAATTTGGGAATCTCACTTTATGACTAAACCTCATCTTCAATCCTGACTGTTGATCTAAATTGATCTCAACTGTTGATGGATTCCAGGAGAGTCTATTTAAGAGACCCTCATCTCCTCATTTTGGAGGATGAATTTGGAGAATTTGCATCGAATCACTGCTGAAATTCATGCTCATATTTACTTACATTTCTTGCATACATTCTCATTCTTAGTTTAATCTCATTTTAGTTTAATCATGCATATGCTTAATCTAGTTTTCTTTATTTGTTCTTAGATTACATTGCATCTTTCATTTTAGATTAATTTGCATTCTCATTCTTAGCTTAATTTCATTGTCAAATCCTTTGTTCTTAGAGGGTTTGGTTGCCTACACCTTGATTCTGAGGATATTAACAGGCAAAATCCCTTTAGATAGAAGGCAATAGGTCGCTTTGCAGGGCAAATTTTGGATGAACAATCCAATGTTCATTCCGAGATGAATCCGCATGCAATGACCGTGTTGAAGTGTGTGTGTGTGTGTTAGCATAGGCTACATTTTCACATATACAAGAGGAAGGTGGATCCTTAACAGATCATTTAAATGCATTTAATCTACTGGCTACACAGTTGACATCAGCTGGTGTCAAGTTAGAGGAGGAGGATCGTTGCTACACACTTTTGTGTTCTTTACTGGATTCATGGGACCATCTTGTGATGGCTCTCGAAAGCACATTAGTCACCTTCAAAATGGATGATGTGGTGTCTTCGCTGCTATCAGAGGAGATGCAGAGAAAGGCTTCTATTTCAAAAAAAGAAGCCCTTGCTGTTCATGGTAGATTCACAGAAAGAGGAAAGAAAAATGACAATAAGTCTTACAATAAGGGTAGATCCAAATCCCGTGGGAAGTCAAAGACTTCCAATAATTCCAAGGCAAAATGTTGGAACTGTGATAAGACTGGGCACTTCCGTAAAGGCTATAAAGAGCATAAGAAGAAGAAGAAAGTCTCAGATTCTGGTTCTGAAAAATCTTAATAAGATGGCGATGCATTCATCATAGCTTTGGTAGCCCATGCATCTAATGATGTGTGATTGGTTGACTCGGGTGCATCTTTTCAAATGACCTCTCATCAAAACTGGTTCTCAAAATATGAAGAGTTTGATGGTGGAAAGGTGTACTTGGGTGATGATTCTCACCTAGAGATAGTTGGATGCATAAGGGTCACTATCAAATTTCCTGATGGACGAGTAAAGGGAATCAATGGAGTTATGCACATTCTAGGTTTGGCACGAAACCTATTATCTGTAAGTATGCTGAATGATGTAGGTGTGCAAGTTGTTTTTTCTAAATATGGATGTAAGATGATGAGAGGAGCTATGGTGCTGGCTAAGGGTACTAGGAGAGGTACTTTGTTTCAGCTTGATGCATACATTTCTCAGTGTAATAGTTCTTCTATTTCAAAGAAGAGAGCAGCTATCACTTCATCCCCACCATCTGAATGAGTAGTAAAGAAGACTATGGTTAGTGGTTCTGATGGTAGTGCAACAAGTGTACCTAAGGGTGTAAACACTTTGGAAGGAAAGCTTCCTGTAGAAAAGACAATGTTGTGGCATTTGAGATTTGGTCACATTGGTGAGAAGGGTCTCAGAACCTTGAAAAATAAAAATCTCGTTGAGGTGTTAAATGATTGCAATCTCGAGTTCAACTTCTGTGAACACTGTGTATATGGTAAAAAAAATCATGTTCAGTTTTACTCTAGTTCTCACAAATCTTCTGATGTTTTGGATCTTATTCATTCTGATGTATTTGGTCCTGTAAAAGTTCCTTCAATCTCCAAGTCTGTATTTTTTATATCTTTCATAGATGATTACAGTAGAAGGACATGGATTTATTTTTTTAAAATTAAGACACAAGTTTTTAGTCGATTCAAGGAATTTAAAGCCCTTGTAGAGAATCAGACTAGTAAGAAGATTAAGTGTGTGAGAACTGACAATGGTGGTGAGTTTTGCTCAGCAAAGTTTGAATAGTTCTGTAAAGTACAAGGTATCGAGAGGCATAAGACAACTCCATATACCCCACAAAAAAATGGAGTTGCAGAGAGAATGAACAGGACACTAATGGAGAAGGCTAGGAGTATTCTTAGTGGAGCTGGTTTAGAACAAAGGTTTTGGGCCGAAGCTATGGCCACTACTTGCTATCTGGTTAATAGATCTCCTACATCAGCCCTTGTTGGTAAGACACCCATGGAGGTGTGGTCTGGTAAGAAGCCTTCAATTAGACATCTTCGTATTTTTGGTTGTGAAGCTTATGCACATGTTCTAATGGAGAAAATATCTAAGTTGGAAAACAAAGCTATTAAATGTATTTTCATTGGGTACAGTACTAGTGTGAAAGGATACAAGCTTTGGGATCCTGTGACTAGTAAGGTGTTGTATAGTAGAAATGTTATTTTTAGAGAGCTAACATCTTCTCCTATTGTGCTACAACCAGATGAAAAAGAAAAGGAAAAAGATGTTATTTAGTTGCCTCCTACCCCTGAGAAGACTAAACAGAGAGACCATGCTGGGTCTAATGATGAGGAGAGCTCTTGTAGCTCTAATAGTTTAGAAGAAGAGGAAGAACAACCTCAACCTCAGCCCTTGAGGAGATCCATGAGAGAAAGAAAGCAACCAAAAAGGTTTGGTTATTCTATGTTAGATTCCAGTTGTGCTTTTTCCTTTATTACTAACACTAATGAACCTAGATCTGTGAAAGAGGCTTTAAGCATGAAAGATGCAAGTTCTTGGATTGAGGCTATGGATGGTGAGATCTCTTCATTAGAGAAAAACAAAACATGGGACCTTGTACCTTTGCCTAAAGGGAGAAAATCTGTTGGCTGTAAATGGGTGTTCAAGAAGAAATTCTGTGTAGATGGCAGTGTTGAAAGGTACAAAGCTAGATTCGTTGCAAAGGGGTATTCACAGGTAGAGGGAATAGATTATGGTGAAATATTCTCTCCTATTTCAAAGTTGACATCCATTAGATTTCTATTATCTCTTGCTGCATCGTATGATTTAGAGATAGAACAGATGGATGTGAAGACAACTTTCCTTCATGGTGATTTGGAGGAAGAGATTTATATGTCACAGCCTGAGCACTACATTGTTAAAGGTAAAGAATCCTTAATTTGCAGATTAAAGAAATCTCTATATGGTTTGAAGAAATCTCCTAGGATGTGGTACCTTAAGTTTGATGCCTTTGTGTTGTCAATTGGATTTGTAAGATCAAAATTAGATCATTGTGTTTATTTTAGAGTTGAAAATGATCGCCTTCTTATTGTTGCATTATATATTGATGATATGTTGCTGTTTGGGAAGGGTAAGGGTATGATTTCTGATTTTAAATCTCAGTTGTTAGCACAATTTGAGATGAAAGATCTTGGGGCAGCTAGGTACATGTTGGGTATGGAAATCAGTAGAGACAGGTCTAACAAAAAAATTTGGTTGAGTCAAAGTAAGTATGTGAAGTCTGTGTTGGACAAGTTTAGCATGGCAGATTGTAGACCACTAAGTGTTCCTATTCCTGTGGGAACAAAGTTATCTGTAGATAATTGTCCAAAATCTCCTAGTGAGGTGGAGGACATAAGTAGAGTACCTTATGCTAGTGCAGTTGGTAGTCTTATGTATGCTATGGTCTGTACTAGACTAGACATTGCTCAAGCAGTGGGAGTCCTGAGTTGATTTATGGCTAATCCTAGACGGATACATTGGGATGAAGATAAGTGAGTATTCAGATATTTGAGGGGTACATCAAATTACTCCATATGTTATCATGGTAACTCTTCTAGATCTCCGCATTCAGTTTGTATTCATGGGTTTGTGGATTTAGATTGGGCAGGTGATATTGACCGTAGGAGATCCACCAGTGCTTATGTGTTCACTATGTTTGGTGGTGTCATCAGTTGGATGAGCAAGCAACAACCTGTGGTTGCTTTGTCCACTACATAAGTTGAGTACATGGCTGGTACTCATGCTTGTAAGGAAGTGTTTTGATGTTGGTGTTGATGTAGAACAGATTACTATTTGGTGTGACAGTCAGAGTGCTATTTTCCTTGCAAAGAATCCAACTTTCCATGCCAAAATGAAGCACATTGATGTGCAGTATCACTTTGTGAGAGATATGGTGGAAGATGGAAAGGTAAATTTGGAGAAGGTAGATACTGTGAAGAATGTTGCAGATGCATTAACGAAACCAGTGGGCACTAAGAAGTTCAGATGGTGTTTGGAGTCTATGGGCCTTTCGGCCTATAGCGGTTAGTTCCTCTTATGTTCCTGTTGCTCTTACAAGGTGTTCGACAAGTGGGAGAATGTTAGGAATAAGGTGTCTCAACCTTGTATAATTCTTATTCTTATTATTTGTTTTGTAAAATGTATTTCTTGCAAATAATGTTGATGTGTCGAGATCTTGAATTGTAAGGAGATCATGACTAAAATGGTTATGACGGATTCCTATGACACGTAAGAGCTATGTTAGGAAGATTCAATGACATGTGAAGACATGTGGCAACTAAGATATTTGAGTACTATACACTCTACCCCAATAGCGGGGTTTGGGGTTCCTATTTTCTCGGAGAATGGTAAAACCCTAATACGGTTTACCTTTTGGGAGTAGCCCTAAAGTGAAGTGCATGTTATAAGCATTTTTTAGGGTTACGAAGAGATGTGATGTGTAAGAGTGTATTGTTGGTACCATGAGTAGCCATTGGAGTCTTTTGTTGTCGCTGTTGAGCTTGCACTGCAAAGTGTATTGTAACTTTTTTGTTGAAGATAATACATTGTGCAGGTTTTGAAGGGGTGGGGTTGTTTTACCGAAAGGTTTTGCCCTACCAAAAAATCTTTGTGTTATGTGTTTCTTTCTCTGTTTATTTTTTGTATGCATGTTTGGCTACAATATTGTTGTTTACATGATATTGAATCTGTAAGTGTAGAAGATTTTAATAGGATTTGCATCATACTTTCCTTATGAGATTAGTGTAGGAAGCTATTTCCGCACCTGAGTTTCCTTACAATTAGGTGTCCACATAGGCTTTGATCTACACTCAAAATCTGTATGTCCATACTTCTTGCAATTGTAGTAGTGGCCTTCAAATCTTGGTGTCTTGATGGTCCTAGTCCTACAGTTGTGTGCTTGATGTCCTTGATTTTTGCACTTATGACAATGACTCACATTCTTAGGTTTGTCATGCTGATGGGTATTCTTGCTCCTACATACATTAGAGGTATGTCCCTTTTTACCATATAAATGCAAAGTAGGTTTATTGTTCTTACCTTTGTTACTCCTTTCTTCTACAGTCTTGGATGACTTTCCTTGTTTAGTGCTGGTGTAACCTAGTCTTGAAGTATCATTGCTAGCCCTTGGTGATTTTAGTAGTTGCTCAAAGTACTTGATGGCCTCATTAGTTTTGTTGAAGCTCTCTGCAATCTCCTTCTTCCTTTTTAGATCATTTTGTAGTTGTTCATTTTGCATCTTTAGTGTAGAGTCTCAATATCCTTGATATTCAGTTCATGTTGTGTATTCATCATCTGGCTTAGGGTGTCTAGCTCTATGTTTGAAATTCTTGCAAGCTCAATTGAATTTTCTTCTAGGCTGTTGGTAAGGTTTCTCTTGCCTTTTTCTAGCATAGCCTTGTCCTCAATGGCTCTTTTCTTCTATTCAGTCACTTCACAGAGCATCATGGCTTGTGATTCTTGTTCAAGTTTGAGTGTTTTGATTTCTTTTGCTTGAACTCTATTCTTCTCCATCAGGTCTACTATTGCTACATCAAACTCTTTGGAATCCCCATTTGTGAATAGTTTTGAGGTGTCAATCTCCTTTTATTGTGTATCATTCTTAGCTATGGAAATCTCTCTTCTTATCTTTAAGGATTTTCTCAGTCCTCTCTAGATTCTTTCAAAGCATGTAAAGCAAGTTGTATATCAATTTCCTAATTCTTTATGATCTTCCCAAGTTTGTAGACTTCCTATTTTAGATATTTACTCCAAGATGTGAGGCTTCTTCTTGTGAGAACTTGGCTCTGATACCAATTGTTGGAATTTACAAGTGGGAAGATTTACTTCTAAGAGGGGGGATGAATCAGAAGTAACTAACTTTAACCTTTTCAAAACCCTTTTTATAGATATCATTCACATGCATCCAATTCATCCAATAAACATGAAAGTAAAGACATGCATGAAAATAGATAACAAAAGATTTGGTAACCCATAAACCCTCCAAAATGAGAAGGTAAAATTGGGGTGGGGATGAAACCCACAAAGTGTCACTGTAGCAATATGGAACTATTCAAGGTTACAGAGTTTGACCACTTCCAATGGTCTACCCTATGAAAGGCCTATCCCGTTAAAGACTTTACACCCTATTAAACGTGACCTGGTTAAAGGATTTACAAACATTCACTTGGAATATTACCCTGTTAAAGGATTTATAATCTTGTTAAGGATCTACAATATGGCTGCTAAGCCAACCTATCAACATAGGATTTCTATTCTCACAATACAATGGTTAGAAAGTATGGTAGAATGTCTTGACCTAATGACTTGCAATCCTTAATTGCTGATTCTAGATCCTTGTTCTGCTCTGTCTGCTCTGATCCTTGCTTTATCTAATATGTCACTCTTTGAAACTCTGATACTCTATTCTTGATCAACTAAATTTTGCAATGCTATTCTTCTATTTCTAAGTCTTTACACCCTTATACACTTTGCTATAGTTCACCCATACACTTCTCACATACACACATACAATGGGGTTTCATCCTCCTTTTAAGAGCTTTGAAGACTTAAGGTTAGGCATGAATCTACTATCAATATTTACTCTTCATTTTCTACTTAATTCTTATTCTTTTCCTATTGGTTGCATATCTTCTTCATTTTTCTTATTGGCTGCATGCTGATTACATAGGTAATGTAAAAGATTTGATCTTATCTTCAAGATCCTTCAAGATTCATCCTATGTTGGCTAAAAAATGGTTTATATTTGAGTTTGTGAAGGCACAAACTCATATGCTGATTCTATGTTACTCGAGACTTACTAATTGCTGATGCTCGACATATATAGGAGTTCTGTCTCACTTGGCTCCTATAAAAATTCTATGTTTCTTGGCATCTATACTCTACTCGACATCTATAGTGACTTGACATGACTTATCAATCAGCATTTGAACTTCACTCAGCACCTGAAGTTTACTTGGCACTTGAAGTTCACTCAGCACCTGAAGTTCACTTAACATCTATTTAATTCTCTAGTTTGGCACACAATTTAGCTCAGCTTCTGTATTATACTCGACATCATCTTTGAGAATTTGTTAAGTGTGTTGACACTCAATTGTCAAAACCAATCTAAGACCAACACAAAGATGTCTTTCTTCTATATTTTTTAGTCATCGATATATCTTGTGAACAAATAGAAAGGACTTTTGATTTGACAAATGATCTCTCCAAGTTTGATAATAAGAGAATTGCATGATAGAAGAGAATCATAAATTATCTTATAATGGATAAGGGTAGAAACTTGGACTCTTCCCCCATGTCTTGAATAAAAATGATAAATTAAAATATAAAGAGGAACAGGCCCAAGAATTAGATGATCTATTGTACCTTAGGATGAATAGGAGCATAAATGAAAAGGGATGTGCATTGTGGGCAAATACAACATAAGAAGTTGTAAAAATGAAAATATTTTATGATTCTTTAAGAGAAGATTTTATTGAAATAGATAATTTGGGAGATTATGTGATAAAGAAACAACATGAGGTTTTGAATTTTAATGGGCCATATGACACACTTTTTGACAAGTGGATGGAAGATTTTGTACATGCAAAGTAGTTAGTGATTGGTGAAATCAATGATGATGAAATGGAACAAGATGATTTGCAAATAACTATCACATTAGTAAAAATAGAGGAGGAAAAGGATAAACAATTAACTATAGAGACAATTACAGAGGCCCAAACTGATGAGTTGGTAGCAGGAGAATCAAATGTAATTGTCAATTTTTTGGTACAAGATGACTTGGATGGGGAACCACAAGTAAAACTTAGTTTTCAAATATTAGAATAGGGTCCATCTAAAGCAAGTTAAATGGCCACATGTTCCAAGGAATGACCATTATGACAAAGCCAATCATGAATTCCTCTATTGGAATACTTTAGAATAATTTGTGGGAGCGGGGGGTGGGGTGGTGAATTAGTTATCCAAGGTCCAGGTGTATAAATGAAACTTTTTACAACTTAGTGAACCCATAAAACATTCATACCCATGCATGCATCTATAAGATTATGCATTATTGAAAACTTGTATGTTACTATCAAATCAACTTGCAAAAATATGAAATGTGAAACATAACAGATTCACCAACACACTTGACACAATGATTTATGTGGAAAACCGATTTAGAAAAAACCACTAGTAACATGCTACTCCTTTTCACTCTTCTGAAGTGATGCCCTATGAAAGGACAAACCTATTAAAGGTTACAATACACAATATTAAATGTGACCTGGTTAAGGAATTTCAATCACCCTGTTAGAAGTGAACCTTGTTAGAGGACTTTAGGCCATTCACTTGGAATGCCACCTAGTTATAGGATTTACAAATGACTGTTAGGTCAACCTTAATCCAAAGGATTTACCCTAGATTGATACAATTTTTAGATAGTAATAGTAGAGCTTTGATTTGATACAACTTACAACTTCTCTCGCAGATTATAGATCTTTGTTCAGTCTTCCATTTTGCTTAGCCTTCATAATTTTTAGCTCTAACAACTTTTTCACCTTTCAAGCATTCATCTCCTTAAGCCTTCTTTCCTCTTGGGTCACTTGATGAAGGAAAACCCTTAACTCCTTCTCTTCCTTAGGTTCTCACACATGACAACTTTTCTTCATGACTAGACATTCCTATAAATAGGAAATTAGGATTTTTTTTGCTCATTTTTCATCATCCAATTTAGGGTTCAGATGGATTAGGTAGGATAAAATGTATCTACCCAATATCTTGTATCTCTTCTAGAAAATTCTCCTAGAATCTACTTGATTTTGCCTAAAAATGGTTTAGATAAATTTTTGTGCCACTAGCTCATCAACCTTATCTTCCTCTTGGTTCACAAGTTTCAAGTTAACAAACTTGTTAGCTTAGATTTGGTGAATCTTTGATCTTTAACATAATGCAATAGCTCAACATTATCAACCTTCTAATGCTTGGCACATACTACATTTTTCGACATCAACTGTAAAATTACTCAGCATCAACTAAAGTTTACTAATGCTCAACATCAACTAAACTTTACGTCACATCAACTATCTTGCTTGACATCCACTAAAATTTTCTTTCACTCAGCTCCAACTAACTTTCTACTCGACTCACACTAACTTTTCTTGACACCTACTATCCACTTGGTCAAGCTTAGCATACAAACTTTGTGTAACTTGTTCTTCTAAACTTTCTAAGTGTAGCCAATATTTGTAACCTTAAGTATATTATCAATACATCATGTCATCACTATCTTAACTGATCCTTGTACTTCTTTACATAATCATGACTCAACCTTTACTCTAGGTTCTTTTGTTACATCTTATTGATCAAATCCTCTTCATCAATCAACTAAGTGATAGTACTTGAATCTTATAAGCAGTTGTCTTACCAACAAATAGTAGGTTTGACATCAATGACAAAATAATGATTGAAACACATAGTCTTCTTCAAAAATCTCCCTCTTTCAATAATCTCTCTCAATAATGACCTTTTCAATCATATATCCACAATCTCCCTCTTTGGCATTGATGGAAAACCAATTTGATCAACCAAGTCAACCAAATGATGAACATATTGTACAACCAAATTGATTGGGTTAAAATAGTAAGACAATACCAAAAAGAAAACTTTTATAAAATTTTCTCCCTCTATCAGAAACTTCCATCTTTTGATTAGGTTACAAAACTCTTTCTTGTAACTCCCTCTAAGTTTCTTCTGATATCTTCCTCTTACTAGGTATATTAGGATTTTTCCCTCTTTCTTACATTCTTCTCTATCTCCTTCATCATACATGTGTCCTCCTTTGACAACAATCTCTTGATATCTTTGTCTAATATACTTTCTCCCTTTCTGATCAACATATCTCCCCTTCTGATGATAATCAATTTAATGTAATTTCTCCTTCTTTGATAACAATTACAAAGACACATATCAAAAAATTCTCATCTTAAAATATGTAGATATAGATTTTTGTAGTTTCTTCAGTTTCTCCCTTTGTCACCTTGCTTGTAACTAATTTGAAGTTTTATCTCTATGTTTACTTTAGGCAGCTCCTAAAGTAAGATCCTCTACATCAATTTGTGACATATGTGTTAGGATTAAACCATAGAGAAAAAATAACAATTACATGCAAATATAACTAGTAACAAAAAATAATAGATTACACATAAAAGAACACAAGGCACCAAGATTTAACGTGGTTCACCCAATCCATGGGCTACATCCACCAAACATCAAGTCTGATATTATTATGACCCAATGATTACAACCTAATTACAATCTCAACTTAATGAAAAATACCTAACCCTAAGCCCTTTTACACAAGTAACTTTATGCCACTTTAGGGTTACAACATGTTGGGTATATGCTAGCCACAATGTTGGCCATGGCCCAATTTTCTTTTTATGAAGTATGTACAATACTTTCCTAATCAGTCACCAAAAACTAACAATCTCCCACTTGGGGATTGATCAGGCTCCACTCTAAACAACAATCTCCCACTTGGAGACTGATCCTATAACTATGCTACTACTCCATGAGGCTCCCATTGGATCAAACCACCCTAGACTATGCTATTCTTTTATTCATGTTCAGTCTAGAAGACCAACCAAAGCTGCAGAGAAGTTCAATTTCTCCCTTTTTACTACTTTTGTCAACATATTTTTTGGATTCCCATTTGTATGTATCTTGTCCAACTTTAATTGTCTATCCTCTTAAATTGACCAAATAAAATGGTATCACAATTGTATGTGCTTGGTCTTTGAATGAAAAGCTGAATTCTTTGCAAGATGAATGGCACTCTGACTATCTATAAACAAATAATTATCCCTCTGATGGTGTCCCAATTCTCCTAAGAAGAATTGAAGCCATATCATCTCCTTGGCTACCTCTGTAGCAACTACATACTCTACCTTTGTAGTGGATAAAGCATTAACCTTCTATAACCTAGAAACCCAACTCATGGTTGCCCCACCAATAGTAAAGACATAACCGGTACTCCACCTAGTATCAATATCCCTTACCAAATCTGGGTCAACATAGCCTTGTAAATTAGTAGTAGAGCCTCAAATTGTTAACACTTATTAGATTTTCCTCGCAAATATCTAAGAATCTATTTGACTGCATTCCAATGCTCAATTCCTGGATGACTCATATACTTGCTAACAACTCCCATTGCATGTGCAATATCTAGCCTAGTACATACCATAGCATACATCAAGCTTCCTATAGCTAAAGCATAGGGTACCTTGGACACCTTATCCTCCTCTTCTTGTGTCTTCAGACACATCTCCTTAGTCAACTTCAAATGACTAGGTAAAGGTGTGCTGATAGCTTTAGCATTCTTCATAGAGAAACATTGCAACACCTTCTCAACATAATCAGCTTGAGATAGTGTCAATGTTTAGTTCTTCCTATCTCTACAAATCTTCATACCAAGGATTTGTTTTGCTTCCCCCAAATCCCACATAGCAAATGCATGTACTAAATGGTGTTTCAACCCCTTAATATGATCCTTGCCCAGCTACAAGCATATCATCAACATATAAACATAAAATAATGTAGCTTTCATCATCCAACCTCTTATAATAAACACAATTATTTGAATGACACCTATTGTATCCATGCTCATGTTGGAAATTTGATTGAAAAGCTCATTGTTGAAGATCAAAGAGGGAGATTGTTGCAAAGAAAGAAGATTGTTGTTAAAAGAATGTTTTCAATCATTGTTTTGTCATTGATGTCAAACCTACTATTTGTAGAAATGACATTTTCTTATAAGATCCAAGTACTATCACTTAGTTGATTGATCAAGAGGATTTGATCAACAAGATGTAACAAGATTACCTAAAGGAAAGGTTGAGGTATGATGTTGTGATAAAGTGCAAGGATTAGTTAAGACAATGGTTAAATGATGTATTGATAACATACTCAAGGATACAGAGGTTGGTCACACTTAGAAAAATTGGAGGAAGAAGTTGTAACAAGGTTGTTTGCAAAGCTTAAACTAAGATCATTAATGGGTGCCGAGCAAGTTAGTTGAAGTTGAGCAAATTATTAGTTGGAGCCAAGTAACAAAAAATTCTACACTGTGCCAAGTGAAATTCAGGTGCCGAGAGAAGTTCTGGTGCCAAGCATCAGAAAAATCTTAGTTGGGGTCGAGTGATCTTCAAGTGCCTCACATCAGGAAAAACACAGTTAATGCCGAGTAACACAGTATGTGCCAAGTACCAGTATTTCAATAATGCCAAGCTACTACATTATTTCAAATGATGAAGATTTGCCAAATCTGAGTCAACAAAGTGGTTAGCTTGAATTTTTTGAATGAGTTGGAAGATAAGGATGATGAGCTAGTGGCACAGAATTCTATGTAAACTATTTTTGGGCGAATTCAAAAGGATTATTCAAGAAGTTTCTAGAGGAAAAAAAATATGAGTTAGATACAATGAATCCTACCTAATCCATATGAATTGAAATCAAAAGGAAGGAAGAATTGAGGGGGAAAAGAACTCCAAGACTTCTATTTAAGGAGTCATAGACCAAGAAGCAAATGCTGTTGATGCTGCTACTACCAAAGAGCCAAATCTGTAAAGTAGTTAGAAGGGTGTCGAGAAGAAGACATCTAGGAGAAGGAAGATCATAGAGGCTCTACTTCTACAAGTGGTCAAGAAGAGATGATTGCACTAGTACATTGAGCATGGAGACTCAAGGAGACTTAGTTTGAAAGGAGGGCAAGCTGTCAGAGTTGCAGAGATTGAAGGCCAAATGGTATGAGCTAAGAAGTCATCTGAGATCTACACGTTAAGTTGTATGTTGTAGTTAGGTCAAAGATTTTCTAATACTCTCTTGCAATTATATTAGATATGAAAGTCCTATGGACTTAGGTTGGTTTGAAAACCATTTGTAAATCCTTTAATAGGGTGGCATTCCAAGTGAATGTTCTAAAGTCCTCTAATTAGGCCCACTTCTAATAGGGTGGATAAATCCTCTAACAAGGTCAAATTTAATAGTGTGTTGTAAGTCTTTAATAGGGCAGGCCTTTCATAGGACATCACTTCAGAAGAGTGAGAATTGAGTAGCATGTTATTGGTGGTTTTTTTCAAATTGGGTTTCCACGTAAATCACTATGTTATGTGTTGATTTCTTATGTGTTATGATTGCATGTTGATTTACAGTAACTTTCTAGTTAGAAAAGTTAAAGCTTGGATGAATGAATGATTGAATGGGCTCACTATACTTAGTGAAAAGTTTGAATATGACATTTGGACCTGAATAACTATTTCAACCCCCTCTCTTAGTTATTCTAAAGCATTTCTAAAATTGGTATCAGAGCCATCTGCTGATTTAGTTTCAAGGTACTAGAAGTAGGAAGATCAAGATGTCCAAGAGAGAAGTTTCCAAGCTTAACGAAGATAACTTTGCTGCATGGCAGAGTCTGATGAAATTGTACTTTGGATCAATAGGTAACTATGCACAAACCTCAATTGGAACAGAACATGTAAATTTAGTAGGACCTCTTATTGCAGATGATTTGAATAAAAAGAAGGAGCACAATTAAGTACTGCTGGAGATTGCCTCTGTACTGAATTATGTAGAATATGATGACATCAAAGATTGTGACACTGCATTCAAGATGTGGAAAGCCTTATCAAATATCTATGGAGGAGATCAGGATGTCCAGAGAGCAAAGAGAGAAAGCCTAAGAGAAAATTTTGATGACATGAAAATGGAGGAAGGTGAAAATGTTGCTCAATATGCTGTAAGAATGAAAGAAGTGGTAAGTGCAATAAGAAGTCTAGGTGGTCAATTGGAAGAAGAAATTGTCATTGAAAAATACTTAAGAACTTTGCTCCCTATCTATGCTATTAGAGTTTCAACCATCCAAGAGCTAAGGTGTGTATAATGGAACACACTAACCTTTGAAGGAATAGTGGGAAGACTTACTGCATTTGAATTGTCCAATTTTGACAACTACAGACCTGAGAACCTTGAATCTACTTTCAAGGCCAAGATGATAATTTGCTTTGCCTTCTAACAACTTCCATAAATCCTTCTGATAAATTTAGTCTTCCATTTGTATCTTCCATAACTAGAAGTTCTATCTATTAAACCTATTAACCTTTAGCTTACCCTCGTTTGCCATCGCTCCCACTCAACGGTGAGACTCCCACTCAATCATGAGACTTTCCTATAGAGGATAACTGAACAACCTAGCTCTCATACCACTTATTAGGATTAAACTATAGAAAAAAAAACAATTACATGCAAATATAACCAATAATAGAAAATAATATATCACACCAAAAATAACACAAGGCACCAAGATTTAACGTGGTTCACCCAATCCTTGGGCTACATCCACCAAACAACAAGTCTGATATTATTATGATCCAATGATTACAACCTAATTAAAATCCATAATCCCTTACAACTCAATATTGCCACAAGAACCAATTTTTGCATCTCAACTTAATGAAAAATACCTAACCCTAAGCCCTTTTACACAAGTAATTTTATGCTACTTTAGGGTTACAACATGTCAGCCATATGTTGGATACAACGTCGGCCATGGCCCAAATTTTTTTTTTAGGAAAATTCCCCAAACTCCAAAGAATTTATGAAGTATGTACAATACTTTCCTGATTAGTCACTATAAACTAACAATATGAACATTAGCTTGTTTGATGCAAAACACTCCTCTTATTACTTAAATAGCCTTGGATAGGGGTATCACCCCAAGTTTACCTCTTAGATACTCATGAGCATCTTTAGGTAATTATTTTGTGAAGATATCAACAATTTGCTCCTTTGTGTTGACATATTCCATCTTCACCTCTTTATCTTGAACTAACTCTCTCAAGTAATGATACTTGATTGCAATGTGCTTTATCTTTGTGCGCATCATTGGATTTTTTGATATATTGATAGCACTTGTATTATCACAATCAAGTATCACTAGTTTTAGTGATCTCTTCCCTCATTCCTTTGAGTAGCTATTTGATCCATACAATGTTTGTGCAGTTTACAGTAGCAGCAACATAGTCAACTTCAATAGTAGATTGTGAAGTAGAACTTTCTTTCTTGTTGGTCCATGTAACTAATCTCTTACCTAAGAAAAATTTTCCTCCACTAGTGCTCTTTCTATCATCAATGTTTCTAGCCTAATCAACATCACTGTAGGCTCTTAATTCAAACTTTTCATTCTTCTTGTAGTATAGAACAAACTCTTCTATTCCTTTTAGATATTTCATTATTCTCTTCATAGCCATTAAGTGATTCTCTCTGGGATTAGTAGAGAATCTTGAAACTATCCCTACAAATAATATAATATCAGGTCTGCTATGTACTACACATTGCAATTTTCCAATCATAGACTTGTATAATGTTTGATTCACTTTAGCACAATCATCATTCTTTGAAAACTTATGTCCTATCACCATAGGTGTACTTAGTGGTTTGGAATCCTCTAATCTAAAAATTTTCAATATTTATTTGACATACTTTGACCGGGTGATGTATATACCATATTTTATCTGATATACTTGCAAACCCACAAAAAAATTGATTTCTCCAAACATAGACATTTCAAATTCTTGCTTCATTTGATTTGCAAAATCCTTACATAAAGCATCTTGACCTCCAAATATGATATCATCAACAAATATTTTAGACAAAAAAATACTTTTTCCTTTCTCTATGTTTATGTATAGGTTGATGTTATCATCAGTCCTTTCAAATCCAATCTTCACAAGATAAGTATGAAGTCTCTCATACCATGCTCTTGGTTCTTGTTTCAAGCCATATAGAGCTTTGTGCATCATTCTACATACCATGTTCTTATTGTTAACATCAAAAAAACCTTATGGCTATTCTATGAAAACTTCTTCTTCTTAGATGCCATTCATAAATGTAGTTTTAACATTCATCTAATAAAATTTGAAACCTTTGTATGCAAAATAAGCAAGTAGAGTTCTTACTCTTTCCATTCTGGCAATAGGAGCAAATGTCTCCCCATAGTCAATTCCTTCTTCTTGTGCATATCCCTTGCAAACTAATCTTGCTTTGTTTCTTGTGACTTCACCATTCTCATCTAGCTTATTTCTGAATACCCACTTAGTACCAATCACATTCTTGTCTTCTAGTCTAGGAACTAGACTCCATGTTTTGTTCTTCTATATTTGTTCAATTTCTTCTTCCATGGTTTTGTGTCAGTCAACATCTTCCAATGCATCTTTCATTGTTTTGGGTTCCTTCATGCTCAACAAACATGATTCACTTCTCAATCCATTTCTTATCATTGGCCTAGCATCTTTATCTCTAATGATTTGGTTAGTAGGATGATGTCTTGTGACATATTTTGACAATCTTGGCTCAGCTCTTGTTTCTTCATTTTTTCTTTCAGCTTCATAATCACTATGTATATCTCTATTAAGTATCTTAGCATCTCTTTCATGTGTACTAATTTCAAAATCAGAATGTGGATCTACTTCATTCTATAAGACGACATTTGAATGTAGCTTGGTTCTTAAATCCAACAGGACATTCACAAGATGTGACTCGACAGTCACTAAAACTTGTTGTTGGTTTGTATCTTGATTTACAATATCTTCTATAGGCATACCTTCATAAAAATATACAAATGATTTGTATTCTTCTAGTTCTTTGATAGGTTTAGCCTCATGTACTTCTATATATTCATCAAAATTAACATTTGTACTTTTCACAATTTTGTTAGTGTTAGTATTCAAACACTTATAAGCTTTACTTCTTGTGGAGTAGCCAAGGAATAAACCTTCTTCACCTTTTGCATCAAGATTACCATTCCTAACATCTTTAAGAATGTAACATTTCCTTCCAAATACCTTAAATTATTTTGGATTGGGTGGATATTCATACTATAGTTCAAAAGGTGTTGAATGAGTACCTTTCTTGATTTGCACATGGTTCAAGGTGTAGAAAACTATACTTATAACTTCTCTCTAGTATTTCAGAGCAACATTCTTTTCCATCATGAGTGTTCTAGCATAGTCCATTATAGACCTATTTCTTTTTTTAGCTATGTCATTTTGTGGAGGGGTTTTGGGTGCAGATGTCTATATTTTGATTACTCTGTCATTACAAAACATCTCAAACTTATTTGATGTGTATTCTCCTCCTTTGTTTGATGTCAAACATTTTAGAATCTTACCTATTTCTTTCTCAACTCTTGCTAAATACCACTCAAACACTTGAAAAGCATCCTATTTCTATTTCAGGAAACATAACTGTCATCATCTTGGAGTAATCATCAACAAATAGCATTATGTACTTATCTCCCTTGTAGCTTTGCACTTCAATTGGTCCACACAAGTCAGTATGAACAATCTCTAGTATTTCTTTAGAAGAATAAGCTTTACTCTTAAAGCTTGACTTTGTCATTTTGCCTAGCTGACATTGCTTGCACACTACATTATCAGGCTTCTTCAACTTAGGCAAACCTCTGACTTTTTTCATGTTATTGATACTAACCAAGTTATCAAAATTAACATGACATAACCTCTTGTGCCAAAGCCAAACATCATAAAATTTTGCAATGATATAAGTAGCATCCTTTGTATCAAGATAGAATAGATTACTTCTAGTTTGATAAACTTTTCCAATTAGTTCACCATTTGTGTCATATATCTTAGCAATCTTATTTTCAAATTCAATGTTACATCCCAAATTGTTCAATTGTGACACACTCAACAAGTTATATTTTAGTCCTTCAACATAGTAAGTATTATTGCATGAAATCTTATCTGTGAGATTAATAGAGCCTTTTCCTTTTATCAAACATGGTGCATCATTACCAAATCTTACACTATTTCCATCATAATAATTCAAGGTAATAAACTTACTTTTGTCTCTAGTCATAGGATGTGAGCATCCACTATCAATGATCTATCTATCATTTTTTTTCATTCAAGTCACACGTGCAGTTGCCTCATCTTAATTAGATTCACCTTTCATTGCAACATACACAAATTCATCATCATGTTCATTAGAATCATCCTAGTTTCCTCTTCAGCAATGTAGCATGACTTCTTGCCTTTGTCTTTGTAATATTTTCTGTCATCTCCTCTTTTGATTTTTTACTTGTCACCACTTCTGTAGTTCTTCTTCTATGTACATCTTGTAGCAATGTGACCAACCTCATTGCAATTGAAACAAATGATGGGTAACTTACCTTTGAACTTGCCTTTACCTCTATGAAATCTTCTTGTCAGTAGTGCTTCTAGTTGTTCAACATCTTCCTCATCTATATCACTATCACTAGATACATATTTTCTCTTTCTCTTCTTCTTCTTCTTTAGGTTCACCTCATTAGAGTCCTTTAATAATAGCTCAGCTTTGAAAGTAGATTCAAGACTCTCAAGTTTGTAATTATCAAACTTAGATAGCTCAAAAGTAGTGAGTCTACCTACCAAAACTTCAAGAGTTAGATCATTTCCTGGAATACATCTTAGTTCTTGAAATGCATAAAGTTTAATAGCATAAATATGCAATAGTGTTTTGAAGACTTTTCTTAACACAATATCATCATCTATATGACTAATAGCTCCTTTTATTGCACTAACAACTTCTTTTATTCTAGTAACATATTGAGCAATATTCTCACCTTCTTCCATTCTCATATCATCAAACTTACCTTTGAGACTCTCAGATTTGGCTCTTTGAACATTTTTGTCTCCTCAATGGATGGTAGCTAGGGCATCCCACATTTTCTTTGTACTATCAAGTCCTTTGATATCATTAAGTTTTGCATAGCTTAGAGAAAAGTCAATCTCCAACATCACTTGATCATGTTCTTTCTTCTTCTTCATATCTTTAGTAGTTAGGGCTCCAATTGGATCAACATATTCCATAGAAATGGTAGATTGTGCATGATCTCCAAGTCCTCCAAGGTTAGCTTCATTAAACTTTTCCATACAGGAAAGTTATCTCTATTGAGCTTGGGTACTTCTCTTTTTTATATCTCAATCTTTATGCTTCTAGTACTTTGAAACTAATCCTCTTAAGCATATGAATCAGATACCAATTTTTGAAATACTTTATAATAACTAGGGGTGAATTAGTTATCCAAGGTCTAGATGTATAAATAAAACTTTTCACAACTTAGCGAACCCATAAAACATTCATACCCATGCATGTATCCATAAGATTATGCATTACTAAAAACTTGTATGTTACTATCAAATCAACTTGTAGAAATATAAAACATAAAATGCAACAGATTCACCAACACACTTGACACAATGATTTATGTGGAAACCCAATTTGAAAAAAACTACCAGTAACATGCTACTCCTTTTCACACTTATGAAGTGATGCCCTATGAAAGGCCAACCCTATTAAAGGTTACAATACACACTATTAAATGTGATCTAGTTAAGGGATTTCAATCACCCTTTTAGAAGTGAGCCTTGTTAGAGTTCTTTAGGCCATTCACTTAGAATGACATTTGGTTAAAGGATTTAGAAATGACTGTTAGGTCAATCTTAATCTAAAGGATTTACCCTAGACTGATACAATTGTTAGAGAGTAACAATAGAGCTTTGATCTAATACAACTTACAACTTCTCTTGTAGATTACAAATCTCTATTCAATCCTCCATTCTACTTGGCCTTTATACTTTGCAGCTTTGATAGCTTGTTCACCTTTCAAGCAGTCATCTCCTTAAGCCTTCTTGCTTAACATGTCATTTTAGACTCTCCTCTTGGGTCACTTGATGAAGCAAAATAGTTAACTTCTTCTCTTCCTTAGGTTCTCACACATGACAACTTTGCTTCATGACCAAACATTCCTAAAAATAGGAAATTAGGATATTTTCGGCTCATTTTTCATCATCCAATTTAGGGTTCAGATGGATTGGGTAACTTCTCCTAGAATCCACTTGAATTCACCTAAAAATAGTTTACATCAATTTCTGTGCCACCAACTCATCAACCTTATCTTCCTCCTAGTTCACAAGTTTCAAGAAAACAAACTTGTCACCCTAGATTCAACGAATCTTTGATCTTTAACATAATGTTGCAGCTTGACATTATCAACCTTCTAATGCTTGGTACATACTATGTTGCTCAACATCAACTGTCAAATCACTTGGCATAAACTAAAGTTTATTGATGCTCAGCATCAACTAAACTTTACTTGGCATCAACTATCTTGCTCGAAATCCACTAGAATTTTCTTTCACTTGGCTCCAACTAACTTTCTACTTAGCTTGCACTGACTTTTCTTGGTACCTACTATCCACTCGGTCAAGCTTGGCAAACAAACCTTTTGTAACTTGTTCTTCTAAACTTTCTAAGTGTAGCCAACATTTATAACCTTAAGTAGATTATCAATATATCATGTCATCACTGTCTTAACCGATCCTTGTACTTCATTACATAATCATAACTCAACATTTCCTCCAGGTTCTTTTTTTATATCTTATTTATCAAATCCTCTTCATTAATCAACTAAGTGATAGTACTTGAATCTTATAAGTAGTTGTCTTACCAACAAATAGCAGGTTTGATATCAGTGACAAAATATTGAAACACAGTCTTCTTCAACAATCTCCCTCTTTCAATAATCTCTCTCATTAATGATATTTTCAATCATATCTCAACACTCCTCAACAAAGAAGTGCATTAGAAGTGTTCCCCACAAAAGGAATGTTCAGAATGCAAATCATTCTATTGCACCATTTTTTGTCTTTTATGAGAGTAACATTTGTAAATATCTTTCTGTATTAAGGATAGTTGTTAGTACTATCTATGCCTAAAGCTTGTTTCATCTCATACTATATAAGTAAGATTCCAAGGCTAGAGAAAGGGTTCTAACTATTGTGTAATTTTACTTTTTGCTAGTTTTATTTAGTCCAGTTTTCCTTGATGTCAAGATTTTATGATGTATTTTTTCTGCAAATTTGAAGATACGTTAGCTTTAAATGATTAGATTCTTTGGTCTTTACTTGTTTTTGAGTATTATTCCAATGTTACTTAATTTTCAAAGAGAATTAATACAAAGATGGATTACTACATCTATTTTCTTTGAGTCTTGTCTCTACTATTATTGACTGATTATCTTGAGGTTGTATGAGTAAAGCTTGTTCAATTTACTAAAACTAAGAGAGGTTGTATATCAATTCATTATTGCTTTTAATTCAATAAATTAAGTAAATGATATAGTAATATGATAGGATTTCTAGGCAGTAAGAGGGATTTTCATAAGAATGAGTTTTAGGGAAAATTGTTGATAATATTGATTGTAATGCAATCAATTAGGTCAAAATAGTTGGATAGACTCGAAATCCCAATGGATGAGGTACTGATCAATTATTTTAGTTTGCATATGAATAGATCATAGATAAGCATCAAGAAAAATTTTAAAATCAAAATAAATTTTACTTTAAATGTATGAAGGGTACCATAGTTGGTCAATTCTTGTTTACATATAATCTTTGTGTTTTAGTTAGCTATTGTTACCCATAATTGCTTGTAAATTTGAGAAGAATTATGACCAAACATCTGCTATAGGGATGCGTATTGTAATAGGATGTCATTGAATGAATGAAATGTGAAGATAGTATCAAGTTTTGAATCTTTTATCCCTCAGGTGTACTCGCCTTGGTTTTGCAAAGTCTAAAGAGTAGAAAATCTTTATGATTTTGTTGAAGATGGGTCCAAATCTGAAGACCCCTTAGTTGAGTATAGGAAATAACTAATCCCTAGACTAAATTTCTCTTCACTATCTTGGTATTAGGTATTTTGTTTCTTCATATTTTATAACACCAACAAAATGGCAACTCTATTGGGGAGTTGTTCAACACATGCGTATGTGTGAAACGTACTACAATTTTTGGTCCTATCTGTATACATTTTTGTTAGTTTCTTTTAGTGATTTCTCATGGTTATATTGGACTTTTTTAGTGACAAACCTTGAGAATTTTAAAAAAGGATAAACATATACCACTAGTGTCTTATACTTCCTTTATAAAAGTGTCTTATCTATTAAGCAATAGTTGCAACCCCATGTTCTTTGTGATTGGTTTCCTTGTGTGTCAAAATTTTCATATTATCCCATGATATTTTCCATGAGTCAAAAGCTATTTCATGTTATATTTTCCCTAAGAATAGGGTGGTGACTTGGTCTAGGTTTTGAAACTAGTGCTTATTGACAAGTAATTTCCACAAATGGCAGACAAGAGAAAAGTACATGAGCTTATACAAGAGACTATCTAGAAGTACCATTGTATACTAATTTACCTCAAGGTGGTAGGAAGAACCAAAACAAGAAGAAAGAAGATGTAAATACTACTTGGAAACCAAGGGGTAGTGTATCAATATACCCTCAATACCAACCTATGGTAGGGAGAGAATCTTCTTCATTAAGCTCTGAATCAGAAACCACAAGGATTTTAGGAGAGATGTTTAATACCCTACTACAAGAAGAGCAAGCCTATCAGGATAAAAATATGTCTTCAATAGGAGATGCATTACATAGACTATATGTGATAGATGAAATGAATCATAGGCTATCACATAAGAATATTATGGAAGATCATTTTAATCCCAAAATAGCTCCATATGTAGAGATAAACTTTATAGATCTTGATGATCCTATTGATTTAGAAGCAACTTCTATAGATTGAAAGGAAGTATACTCAGACATAGGAGTTCTAAAGAAATTGGTTGCAGAAGAAGAAGCCAAACATGCTCATTTGGAGAAGGGAAGAGAACAAGCCACTTTGAATGCTCTCATTAAGAGAGATAATTTGCTTAGAAGGATGACTGCCCTAAAAGAGAAAAACAAAAAACTAGAAGAAAGGACTTTAGTTCTTCATGCTAATATTTTTGGAGATGTAAATAGTTTGAGATCTAAGGTTTTAGAGTAGGAAAAACTCATATGCCAAAGGTAAGAACTTGTTATATCTCAAGTTCAACCTTATAAGCCTATTCAAACAGACCATGTAGAGCCTATTGTCAAACCAACAGATAAAGGAAAAAGTAAAGCTATAGGTATCTAGATAAATGAACCTCAATCTATACCAAATAAGTCTACATTAAACCCTCCTATGTCTAAGTTAGATTTGGATCTAGAAAATGACAAAAAAGAGGAGGATATAACAAAAGAGCTTGAGAATGTTGAAAATGAATCCTAGACAATAGAAACTAAGAGGAAGATTCAATTAATTAAATCCAACTCTACCTTAGCCTCATGGCCTAAATTATCCACCCAAGCCACAACCTCTATCCCCACCTATGGACTAGTAGTCTCTAGCCAAAATATGTCTTGATCTGCCCCTGCTTCATCATCTACCACTATTACCCAGTTCATGTTGTTCAAATATAATATTCTCAAACTATTGTCCATAACCAGACCAATGCAACAAGTACATTAAATGTTGCTACTTTTTAGAAGAAACCTATATACATGAAAGAATATAGAAAAATGTCATTCTTAGATATTCTTGGTTTTCCACATCTAATATCATTTGACTTAAGAGACAAAGTTGTGAAGCTTTTAGGAAATAATGTTGTAACTGGTGATAAACATTTGAGAATTTTCATAGACATGTTAAATATTTTTGAAGTATAATATGAGGATGTAGTGATGAAGTTATTTGTGCACTCATTAACTAAAGATGCAAGGGACTAGTTTAAAAGACTACTAGATGATAACATTAGTCTACAGAGTGATTTGGAGAAGTTATTCAAAGAGCAGTATGAAGATAACACTAATGTTGGCTTCATGTTGAATGATTTCAACAACATCAAAAAGAACCCTAATAAATCTATCTTTGATTTCAATGTAAGGTTTCAAAAGGGAATGTATTAGCTATTTTAGGTAATAAGATTAAATGAAGACATGTGTCTTACAACATACTTTAATGCCTTTGATAGTAAAATGACTTATCATTTGAGAGACAAAGATCCCAAAATTTTAAGGGATGCTTATAAGATAGCTATGAATATTGGAACAATAGGAAAGCATATGGTAAGCTAGGAAGGAGAGATGACCCAAAATTGTTCAATCATAAGAATAATAAGGAGGAAAATGATAAATCTCCTACAAGGAAGAAGCTTGAGGAAGCCACAATGGGTCAAGTGTTGGATTTATTGAAAAAGATGAACCCACCAGCTTTCAATTCACACAAATCCAATGCTAGTGAAAAATCCTTGGTGAACAACAATCATTTCAATATGCAACCAAGAATACAAAACTACCCATATAATACTTAATGGAAAGATGGTAAACCTATTCCTAATCAAACTCAAAATGTGAAAGATAAGGGTACCTCAAACCTCTACAAAGGAATTATGTTAACATGAATGATGATGTGCCATGGTGAATCATATGCCAATCACTTCACTTCTCAAACTATTGTGCAATAGCCCAATCATTTGCTATAGATCATAATGAGGAGGAAGAAGAAGAAAAAAACCATGATGATGTAAGTTGCAATATGGTTAATTTGTGTGATGACTACGAATATTTTGATCTAGAATAACATGTAAATGACATTGCTAATTAGAGAGCCATTTACAAATTACACCATCAGCAAGTATTTTCAGATAATGAAGACTATGATGAAGATAAGGTATGTACTACATCCTCAGATGTTGGTAATATAAATCTAAGAAAGCATTCCAAAGAAGAGATTGATAGAATTATAGGAAAGATGGTCTCACAAGTCCATAGTAATTACAATTTGAGAAGCATGACAGTTAACAATGAAACTGGTAAGCCTTCTGGTATTTTTATAAAAGACATTACTCATAAGATGAAGGATGATAGTAAGAAAGATAATTTAGAAAAAGAAAAGGTAAATGATAGTAAGACCAAGAAGTGGGAACCCAAAAAGAAGGTCCAATTTTAGATAAATGAGACAATTAAAGCAAGTGTATAAGAGAAGAAATTAGGATCTAATGTTGCAAAGAGAATAGTAGTGCTAGCTGATCAAAAGATCTCAGCTCTAGGTATTCTTGTAAAACCTATTGTATGTGATCCAATTGACATGATATCTATGCTATCTCAAATAACTATCAAAGTGCCTTTATTTGAATTATTTAGAATAGATGAAGATAAGACTAAAGCATTATCATGGCTGGGTGGGATAGGTAATAATAATAATAGTGCTGAACAAAACATCATCTAGAAAACCCTAGGGGTAATTGAAGATAATGGGGTTATGTCAAAAATTCCTTAAATGTTATTAGATGATTCATCTGTAGCTTATTTGTAGGAAATTGACCCATTTTTTCTTAGTTTGATTATAAAAGGAAGAACTCTAAAGAATTTCATGATAGACTCAAGAGTTTATAATACTATTATGCCTTTCAAAGTCATGGAAGCCCTAGGTTTACAAGTAGACACCAAAAAAGGTAGATGTAGAGGTATGGATGCTAGGGAAGTGACTATTATAGGTACTATCAATGCATTGCTCTTAAAATTAACTTCATACCTTGATGAAGAATTGACAATTTTAGTCCTTGTAGTTGATATTCCTTCACATTATGGAA
Source organism: Cupressus sempervirens (assembly GCA_028749045.1). NCBI lineage: Eukaryota > Viridiplantae > Streptophyta > Pinopsida > Cupressales > Cupressaceae > Cupressus > Cupressus sempervirens. Next base: position 646,728,013 of record CM053784.1, on the reverse strand, counting down.
TGTTTCTATCTAGAAAATGGAGTGCTGCTATGGGAGGTAGCCTACAATGTGACTTATCCTATGCCACTTTTCACATAGATGACAAGGCTATTAGGGTAGATAGGGAGCCAAGGTTCAACCATATTTTTGGGGATGATGTTGATAAGGATTCCACTTGTTTCCTAGATACTGGTGTAAATGTATTCAAAGAAAAACTATTTTTCCAAGAAGTTGAAAGACTCCTGGCTGTGATTGCACATGAGGTGGAATATTGCATGGATTCACAAGCTTTGTGGACCATATATTTTGATGGGGAAAGTTCTAAAGAAGGTTTAGGAGTAGGAGTAGTTTTTGTGTCACTTGAAAATAACACTTTTAGATATTCATTTACCTTGAACTTTTCTTGGACTAATAACATAGCTAAATATGAAGCACTCTTACTAGGATTAAGAGTTGCAACTCATCATGGAATAAAAAAGCTTCATGTTATTGGTGACTCTAAATTAGTAGTTTCCCAAGTAAGAGGAACTTATGCATCCAAAAATAAGAGATTAAAGCAATACAAAAATGTTGTATGAGACCAAATTGAGTTGTTTGATGCCTTTGGTATCTCTTTGATGGAAAGGAATTCTAACAAGATGATTGATCTATTGGAAAATGTAGCTATTAAGCCTAAATATGTATCATTTGTTGGGATCTCATAGATTGAAGTACAAAACCGACCCCCAATCCCTAACATATATAGAACATTGGCAAGTTTTTGAGGATGATAGAGATATGCTAAATTTCTTTTCAAGTAAAGACAAATATCATGGACAATAACTTGATTGTAGTGCTCTAATTGAAACAACAGATGGAAAGGAGATAATCTTTGGCCAAGAAATTTTGTAGCTAAAAACTAACAAAGTACCCAAAGGATTGGCAATTTTAGAAAGCATGTTTGATAACCAAGATAGAGTGAAATCAGCGATTAGGGATCGCAAACCACAAGAACTTGAATAGATAAATCTTGGTACCTCTAAAACCCCAAAAAAGGTCTATATTGGTCAAATTCTCTTGTTGACTTTCTAAAAAAGTATAGGCATGTTTTTGCATGGTCATATGATGACCTTAAAGCCTATAGAGAAGACTTATTTCAGCATATTATACCACTAAAGGAAAATGTAAAATCTTTCAAAAAAAAGCAAAGGCTAGTAAATCCCACCTTAGCTCCTAAAATGCAAGAAGAATTAATAAAGCTAAGGGATGGAGGGATAATTAAACCAATTAGACACTGTACTTGGGTACCAAAATTAGTGCTTGTTAGGAAGAAAAATTGAGACATAAGGCTCTGTGTGGATTTTAGGAACCTGAATATTGCTTCCTTGAAAGATAACTATGGTTTTCCTAATATGGAAGCCATGTTGCAACAAGTGACTGGTTTTGAACTAATGTCTATGATGGATGGATTCTCAGGTTACAACCAGGTTCTTGTAAATGAAAAGGAATAGTTTAAGACAACCTTTACTACTCCATGGGGCAAATATGTCTATGTAAGAATGCCATTTAGGTTAATTAATGCAAGAACAACTTTTTAGAGGGCCATGGATATAGCCTTTCATGAATATATTAATAAGTTTATGGTAGTATATCAAGATGATCTTACAACATATTCCAAAAAGGCCGAAGATCACTATCAACATTTAGAGAAAATTTTCATTAAAGCTTTAGAATATGGAGTATCCCTAAACCCAAAGAAATGTACATTTGGAGTAACATAAAGGAGATTGTTAGGTCACATTGTGTTAAAGGATGGTGTAAAAATTGACCCTAAGAGAATAACTACCATTGATAAAGTCCCAAGCCAAAGAATGTAAAAGGAATACAATCATTTTTTGGGCAAGTAAACTTTTAAAGAAGATTTGTTACTAATTTTGCTAAGATTAGTAGACCAATATCTAAAATGCTAAAAAAGGCAGTTGTTATCAGTTGGGATGGTGAACCTTTAAAATCTTTTCAAGACATCAAGACTACTATAAAAATGCCCCAGTCCTTAGGAGTCCTAATTACACAAAGCCAATCCATATATTTTCCTTTGTATCCTTTCATACTATGGCAGCAGTTCTATTGCAAAAAAATGAGGAAGGGTATGAGTAGCCTATTCCATTTTTTAGTAAGTCCCTTCAACCTGCTGAATTGAAATATGAGATAAAATGAAAAACAAGGTTATGCCTTAGTAAAAGTTATCAAAGCTTTTAGGTGTTATCTTGTAGGTTTCATTGTTATAGCATTTTTACCAAGTGCAACTGTTAAGGACATATTTTCTCTGTAGGAAGTATCTAGTAGGAGGTGCAGAAGGATCAATAGAATTCAATAGTTTAATATTGACATCTAGATTGCCAAGTTGGTGAGAGGTCAAGGATTAGTAAAACTCATGGCTCAATCAAACTTGGATGCCAATCAAATAAACATGGTACTAGGTGACTTAAGATAAGGATTATGTGATATAGATCATTAAAAATGGTACACCAATGTCATATACTATTTGCAACACATGGAAACTTGACCCCACCTAATAGATAATGAAAAGAGAAGCACAAAATTGCATGCAATAAGATACATTATTGTTATAAATAATTTGTGGTGGAGGAACTTTGAAGGAGTATTACTGAAGTGCATTGATAAAAAAAAAACAAAGGAGATATTAGATGAAATGCATTTAGGAATATGTGGACGACACTATATGGCTAATACTATTGCTCATAAGGTAATGAGAGCTAGATTTTGGTGGCCTAATCTTTTCAAAGATGCACAGTTACTTGTTAGGAAATGTGATGCATATAAAAGATTTGTAGGTAAGCAAAAATTTTCTAGAAATATTCTTCTAAAACAAGTTGAATTTTAGGAACCTTTCAAGCAATGGGGCATGGATTAAATAGGTGAAATTTCCCCTAAGTCAAGTATTAGTTACTCATGGATCCTGGTAGCCACAAATTATTTTACGAAGTGGGTGGAATCCATTTCCACGAGAAATGCTACCAGCAAAGTGGTAAATGGTTTCTTTTGAACAATATCATTACAAGGTTTGGATGCCCTCAAAGGATTGTAATTGATAATGCAATGTGTTTTAGGTTAGAAGTAATCATAAAATTCTATGATAAATATGGCATAATTAGGTCAACATCCTCACCATATCATCCATAAGGAAATGGACAAGTTGAATCTACTAGTAAGAGCTTGTTAAAAGTCATAAAAAGGACTCTGCATGATAACAAAAAGGAGTGGGATTCCAAATTATAGTTGGCAATATGAGCTGATAGGGTAACAATAAAGAAAGTATTAGGTGTGGCACCTTTTTATCTATTGTATGGAATTTAGGAAAGAATTCCTTAGAATAATCTAGTAGGCTTATATAATTACATTCAAATGTAAAATGAAGATATAATTGATGATATGTAGGAAAGAATGGATGAATTGGTAAGGTTAATAGAGACTAGAAAAGAAGCTTCTCTCAAAAATGTAAAATTGGAGTTACAAGTCAAAATGTTATATGATAGAAAGACAATGAATAAGAAATTTGAAATTGAAGACCTAGTTCTCATGTCGAATGTTGGGGTTGAAGATAAAGGAAAGCATGGAAAGTTTGATCCTATATGGCTAGGTCCTTATTTGGTAGAAGCTACATAGGGGGAAGATTCTTATATTTTGAAAGATTTATTAGGCAATATTCTTGAACTGCCAGTTCATGGACAGTTCTTGAAGAGGTATTTTCGCTGAAAATACTTTTTTCTCCCATGAACAGTAGTTTAGGGTTTTCTCTATATTTTGTAAATCCTTGTAAATTAGGGTTTTAAACAACCAAGCAATGAGGATGGTACCTACAAAATGATCCACTAATCAAAAGTATCTTGTGAAAGATATTGACCTTGTTAGGAGTCTATTACATATGTATAGTGTCTTGGTCCTTGTTACCAAAGTTAGGCCTTATAAGAAGACTCAATCCTATTAAGATCTATAATATAAAAATATAAAATGTATGCAAGATGAGATCACTACCCAAACATGCAATATACAATGTAGTTCCTTTAATACAAAGAGATAGATATAAAAACCTCTTTACACTTCTACTGATATCTTCAATATTTGATACTACCTTTTCTAATCACAAAATTTTCATTCCTCTGATCATAAATCAGATTTCACATATCACATAATACATATTTACTTCACAAAACTTCACATTCACAATCTTTCCTTTATACCTTGCTAATTTACAATTGTCTCCCTAGTCGACTTTCATGTCTTTAAACACTTAAAAAGAAATAAAATTAACTTTCACTGACTTAGCATTAACATATAGGATGTTGTCTCTAATAATTTAAGTAATTATTTTGTGAACTAAAAAATTCCTTGACCCAAAATACCCATTTCTCTGTTATACCTTGTTTTGCATGTACAAAATTGCAACTAGTAATCTATCCATAACTCTATTCATACAGTCCATACATTCCTGTGCACTCAGATACATCATCATCATAATCTTATGTATTTGTACCTAAATTTTCATGTTTCCATGATAAACCTATGAAGATTTCCAATAAAAAATCTATCTATTCTGCTAGATAAATTGTAAAATACTAAGACAATTTTCTAAGTATAATTGTCATGCCTTCATCTTCATGATTTTCCCTCTTCACACAACTGATATATTTCCATAAATGAAAACATCAAATATTCTAATCTAGGAAAATTTCCAACAATCTCCACCTTTTATATTGATAGAAGCATATGAGAAAATTGGCTAAGTCCCAAAATAACAAATTCAAAAATGACCTTTACAAAATTTTACAAAAATTTCAAAACTATGGATCATTACATTTTAACCATCTTTCCTTTTCTTACAGATCCTAATTATATTATAAATCCCCCTTTGGCTATTCTCCTTACATTAAATATATATTATTTCTTCCCTTTTCATACATATCTATATAAATATCTATGCAATTTTCCTTACTCTTCCTCCCCTTTGGCATTAATGACAAAGGTGCCAAAACTTATGTAAAAGTCAAAATTGTGTTACCTTTCCTAATGCTACATTTGTTACTATGGAAATATAGATTTTAAATCTTGTCTTCAAGCTCTCAAACTCTTTCTTCTAGGTGTGCTTGATTGCCTCTGATATGCTAAGTAATGCACATAGGCCATAGGATGTATTCAAATCAGTGTATACAAGCCTCTCATACGATGCCTTGGCTGTAAGACATTCTTCAAGATGTTTTTGTACATTAATTATTTTTAAGGTCATATGTTCTCTTAATAGAGAGAACTTCTTTTTCACTTTTTATTTCCTTAGTTCAATGATCTTGATATCATCACGAACTTGTGCAATGGATTCCTAAAGATCTTTTATCTTTGTGTCTGACTTTTGTAGCTTGGCTGAAAAAACTTGTAATTCATTCATATTTGTATTTAATTCATCATTTATATCCATAATATTATTTTATGATAGAGTACATTGATTATATAATTTATTTCCTTCCTCTAGGCATCTTCTTAGTTCCTTGATTCAAGCATCAGGTGTTTGCAAATCATTTCTTGCCTTTGTGCACACTGTACCAAATAATTGTGCATTATGCCTTATCTATACTTGATTTTCTACAAATTCAAATATATGAGTGAATTCACTATCAAAAGAATTCATCAATTTAGTTGCTATCTATTGAGGACCATTTTCCACTATCCTAACAGATATGACTCTTTGTAATTTATCTATAACCTCTCCTAATGTCCTCTCAAGACTCTTTACCTTCTTATTCTTTTCAAACAACTTTACCAAGGATGATATCAAGACTATATGATCTTCAACATATCCATATATGTCTTCCAAAGCTGATTCTAGCAAGGTCTTACCTTTCTTTGTGTCTTTAGCAAAATGTTTGCCTCATGCTCATAATATTACCTTGTCAAACTTTGTCTCTCTATGTTTTAACTGAGATAAAAATGGAGATTCATTCATTATTACCTTTCAATTTCTCTTACCTATATTTTCATGTTTCTTCATTTCTTCCTCTTCTTATTTCTCATTTTCTTCTTCTTCTTCTTGTTTCCTTTTCTCTTCTTCCTCTTCCTTCTTCTTCTCCTCTTCTATTTTCATTAGTTCTTCTTTTTTCTTTTTGGTTTCTTCTTCCAATTTTCTCTTCTTTTAATCTTCTTCTAGTTTTTCCTTCCTCTCTTCCTCTAACTCTTTTTCCTTTCCTTCTTCTTCTTCTTTCTATCTTCCTCCTCTTTCTTTTTCTTTTGCTCATCTTCCTCTCCATTCTCTCCATTGTTAGAGGTGGTGTAATCAACCAAATTGTTAGCAATGGATGGTCCATAATGCTTAAAAGGATCTTCTTTTACATAAAATGTAATCTTTGTACTATCCATTTGCATGGTATCAATACCAATGGTAACTTATGGAGTTGTGTTAGTCATTATTGTATCCTTTATAGCCTCAGTCATTGATACAAATTCTCGTATAATCATTACATGCATCTCTGTTACTACTGTTATTATGGGATCAACTAATGGTGTCTTCTCTGATGCCATAGGGATTTCTCCCCCTAAATCCTAACTTGTTTGTATAATGCTAGGTGTAGAAGTCATAAATTCAACAATTTCTTGTTTAGTCTCCTTGTTCACTTCCTCATAGTTTCCACCCATTAAAATTAATTCTCTTCTCCTATTCCTTAGTAAGGGCTCAATACCCTTCATTATTCTCTCCATATCCTCATCATTGTTTACTTCAAAAATTTTTCTAATTTAATTTTCACTAATCCCTTTATCCTCATCTTCTACTCTTCCTCATGTATTTATTAACCTATTATAAAAATCCTTTGCTATACCCTTCTATATATCCTTAGTTTTTTTGTTTTTCAAAATCATATATCTAACTACTACATTTTCTGACTATAATCTATCCATATTATTATACAAGTCATAAATTTTTTTCAGCTATACACAATTGTTGTTATCAATAACTTGAGCATTCAATGTTTCAACCCATGGTTTCCAAGGTTTCCTACTAGATGATTTCTTTATCTCTATCTCTTCCTTCTCTACTAGTTTAACCTCTACTTCTTCTTCTTCATACTTATTAGATTCTACCACTTGCAAGGTTTTCCTTCTCTTTCCTGGTCCATTGGACATCTTTTTATTCTTTTCTTGGAAGGGGACTCAACTTGTTCTTGTTTAACCTCAATTAACCTTACACACCTCCTATTACTAGGTAGGATAATTGATTGTACCTATGTAGTAGTTACTTCTTCCTAAACTCTACTTTGTGCTGATATCACAACCTTTCATTGCACTTGTGACATTATTGCATAGGGTGGACTGGCTCATACTGCACATGCTCCATCATTGATTGCTAATTTTTTAACCTCAATATCTCATTCTATCTACTTTCTCTCATCTCCATATAAATTCCCATTTCTTCTCTGTATTCCTCTATTTTCATACTAGATTCTTTCATGATTGCATCGATTTTCTTTTCCACTTTCTTCTTCATATCTTTGATGTGAAGTTCATTGTGAACTTCCTTGACTTTTTCTCCATAGATTCCCCATCTAGGACACTCTTCATCTCTATCAGACTCTAGAATAATCTTTTCATACCTTTCAATTAACTCTTCAGTCATCTCATATCACATAGGGTCAACCAATTTGACTCTAAGTTCAACAAATTTCATACAAGTAACATTTATTTCTACCATAAAGTAAATATAATTCTTATATTTCTCAACCAAATCTAGTGGAATTATAAATATTTGTTTCATAGCTGACTAAAAACTCTTTGTCATTTTTGTAATATCATCTATAATTCTCTCCTCTAATTGCTTCTTGTAGTATTGAGTTACCATGCTCATTGTGCACTTGTCACTGTCCCATTCTCGGTCAAGAAATCCTAGGAAACTTTTGATTACTTGAAAGAATAAATGTAATAGTAAAGACTCAAATCTAAAAACTGCATTCAATTTCTTCTTTAATCTCTCAATGTTGTATAATAATTGTTGTCTCACAATCTCACACATGTTGACTTTCCCTATCTTTACTGTCACTACGTAAGTTGCATGGATAAATCGATTAGGCACATAATTCAATCTAGAAATGTAGTTCATCTTATAACCAATAATATTGCTGATAAACCTTACCTTAGTTTTAGTTATTAAGTCAAGTCTCATATTTCTACCATCATATTTTGTTTTTAGGTTGTCTCAACTAGGTTCTTCACATTCTTCTCATTGACTGGGTTACAACCTTCATTAATAACTCCAAAATTTTTATGAATGATTTCATTGTCAATCATGATTGGAATATCTCTTACCCAAAATATATCTTCATGAATTATTCTTAAGATAAATCTACTATAGTCATGGTTATCAAAATTCGTATAAAACATGTACTTAACTATTGTGGTCCACAACACATGCCCCATTGCTAGTCAGGAATGGGGACCCCCTACTTTTTTTTTTCTAACTCCTAAGCTCACAGTTTGAGAGTCGAGAGAGAATATTTGAGTCAAAGTGTTAGAGTCAAAAAACCCAAAAAAAAAAATCAAATCAAAATTAGAAAAAATACAAAAAAAACCAAAATTAGAAAAAAAGAAAGAAAAAAAAATTCATCACCCACCTGCGCAAGTGCACATGTGGGCAAGATACGCGATACGCACCCACGCACTTGCGCAAAGGTGTGACGTGCACCTTGCCTACGGGGTGGGTTATAAAATCTCAAAAGCTTCCCCAACACTTAACACATTTTTCATTTTCGTTGGAGTGTTTTGGATGAAGGTGCCAAGGTAAATACTCGACACTATTAACATCAAAGCCTGCGATGGCGCTCACACTATGCGCACTTGCACGATGGCACCCTCAACATCAAAGCCTGCGATGGTGCTCACACTATGTGCACTTTCACGACGACACCCTTAACATCAAATCCCACGGTGATGATCATACTATGCGTGCTTGCATGGCAACACCCTCAACATCAGAGCCTGCGATGACTCTCATATTGCGTGCACCCATGTGGTGGTGCTGTCAACATCAAAGCATGTGGTGGTGCTCATACTATGCTCACTCGTGCGGTGGTGCTATAAAGCTCAAAGCTTGTAGTGGTGCTCATATTGCACATGCTTGCATTGTGCCTCATAGGCTCGCGGTGCCGGTTATGCCCACAATGCACCTTTCACCCTACACACATTTTAAAAAAATTATTTTAAATTGAAAAGAAAAAAATAATAATAAAAAAAAAAATTAAAAAAATAATAAAAAAGAAAATAAAATGATAGAACAAAAATAAAAAATAAAAATTAAAAAAATACCCAAATTGGGCTTTTTTTAATTTTTTTTTTCAATTCGTAGTTTTTTAGTTTTATCTTTAGACTAATAAACATTTATCTCACAATGTGCAGGTGATCAAATGGTGTCCACATCTGGAGTAGCACCCAAACTAGTAGTTTTCAAATTCCAAGGCATACCCTCGAAGTCAATATTTCATGATGACCATGCATAAATCCGAGATACTGACTTAGGGCACATGGATCTAGGAAAATTCCTTCAAATCTATAACAAACCAATAGATAGGTCAGCCTTGGTATCCGCATTGATCCATTATGGATTGGTGAACATAGCATCACATCCTGTGTTAGTACAATCAGCTAAGCTAATGATGGCCATATCACAATGCTTTGTTCCTGAAGAAAGGGTAGTCAAATACATCATAGGAGAGGTGGTTTTGGATCTATGACTTGAAAACATTGAAAGGGTCTTTCATCTTCCAAGAGCAGATCAATTCATTAGGCTCTCATATGAAGCAACTAAGAGATGGTACAAGGAACACTAATAGGAGGCCATAGGCATCATACAATCTTCTTATCTCATTGAGAAGCCTCCAAGGGGAAATATAACAAGAAAAGTGCATATGACTCGAGGATATATGAAGGAGGATATCAGTTATTCCATCATTCTTTTGAGCAGAGTCATGGGCTTACCCACCGCAGGTCACCTCAGCACCGTCATGGTCAACTTCATCGAGACCATTAGATAGGCGAAGATACCACTGGACTGGGCCACCACACTAAGTGAGAACTTGTGTGAGAAACTAAGGATGGTGAAGGATAAGAAGAAGTTTTACATGACTTCTTACATGGTATACCTACTTGCAGCAAGGGAAACAAACTATCCTAGTTTGTACAGAAGAGGTAGTATGTAGGATTCCAATGCTTGGCCATACATGGTCTACCCTTAACTGGTAAAGAAGAAACTCTTAGCATAGAGAAAGGAGTATAGAATAGTGAATGATGCATTCATCTTTGTGATCATTCAATTTATTGAAGGAGACTATGGGAAGAGGTTATCTGATGAAGCCAAAGCACAAGTTATAGCTCTTGGAGCCTACTTCATCTAGTTCAAGACGTTCACATATTTGCGAGTAGCTGGTGCCTCTATCAATCCTAAGAAGCTTTTGAGATACCCAAGTGATAAACTAGTGCTATTGGAGACATCCCAGCAAATTGAGTCAGCCTATGAGAAGATAAAGAGGCAATAAAGACCTTGCTGGGTATGGCCATTGGTCATTGGACCATATCAAGTAAAGAGGAAATAGGATATTCCATCCTTCAAATGGGAGTGGGAAAATTATCCCTTGGAAGAATACAACTCTCCCCCACCCCATTTTGATAATGTTGGGAGAGTGGAGAGTCTGGTAGGAAAGGACTTTAACCATGAGGATGCTATTGAAGATCACTAGATGAATGCCACAAGTGACTATGATGTCCACATGAGGGACTATTGTAGGATGAATTTGTATCTAGCAGAAAAGGCTCTCTAGTTGAACATCCTAGAGGAGATAAGGCAATAGGATTTGAAGGAGTTACTGAACCCCCTGTTCAATGCTGAAAAAATTGGTGAAAGACCCATTATGAATGCTAAGGTTGACAAGGAGGAGGCTGATGATATTAATCATTGTGTGAAGCATGTCATTAGAATGATGAAGGATTAGATCAAGAAACCTTTTCCAGTTGATCCAATTCCTAACATAGTGATCTTCCACACACATGCTCTCCTAGAAAGAGGAAGAGGGAAGAAAGTAACAATTCCTACCTCTGTAGCTCAGTCTCCCATTAGGCTAGAAATAGTGTACCAGCTTGATCGCCCAGTCGGATATTATCACCCTCCTAAAAGGAAAGAAAGAACAAAAGAAAGAGGACCTCTCCTCAGAGGATTTAGACTAAACAGGCACCTCTCCAGTAGCAGGAACAAAGTCCACAATGGTCCCAAGATACTAGAGCTACCCAAGTCTAGGATGAATCGCAGTTGCTTCCCATTGTGTCTAGCCAACCAGAAGAGGGAGAGATTCCACAAGTCTCCATTCCTCCTATACAAGATGAGCCAACTTATCCTTCTACTTCCAAGAAATAGAAGAAAAGAATTAAGATTCAGATGAAGAAAAGACAAAGGATTAGTAGAAGATTACTGCCTAATCCATCTATTCCTCAAAGCATTTTTAAAGGAGACAAAGAGGAGGAAGAAGAAGAATCATAAGAGGAAGAGGAAAAAGTGCTCCTATAGGAAATAACTCAGCTAGCTAGATCCAAAAAGTTGCAAACGAGAAAGAGTGCCATGGTTACCCCACCATCCACTCAAGTAGAACTCTTAGAACTCTCTTCTTTGAAAGATGAAGTACAAAAATGGGTGGATGAGTAGAGTGAAGGGAGCGATGATGTTTTCTCAATGTCAAATTTTGATTTCATGCTCATAGGTACATAATTAATTAGGGATAAGATTATGGACACCCCTATAGGTGAACCTCAATAAGAAGACTAGATGCAAATGTCGCTAGATACACATGGTCCTGATCTTACTCCTCCATCTCCACCATGAGTTACAATGGTAGAACAGGGCTTGGTGACTCCTCCACCTCAGAGTTTAGGGGATGAGTAGGTTTATAAGGAGTTATCATCAGAGGAGAGATCGAAACAAATGGTGATTAGTGAAGTGTCAGAAGGACAAATGGTGAAATATTCCCAACCACCTTCCTAAGACACTGAGGTTCAAGCTAAAGGGTCTACTGAAAATGAAGCTATAGAACAAGAGCCCTCCCACCATGATACAACTTTGAGTAGGAACGAAAAAGGGAAGGAAGTTGTAGAACATACTCCTTCATCATCAAGAGCTAGGTCCTTAGCAAGACACATCCCTAGATGGATCTGAAAGGAAATAATGAGGAGTACTAAGCCTCAATTTTGTGCTTTAGAAGAAGACATTTGTGATATTGTAGAGATTTTAAATAATCTTGAGTCTCCATCACATGAGGCAATGCCATTGGTGTTTATCACCACCATATGGAACTAGGATTTATTTGTATAAGTGGCTCTCCTTCTTGAAGGCACAGATGCGGAAGGCCTTAGCCTTGAGGATTATGAGTTAAAGGGTGTTATGTTGGGAAGTCCTACATAGGATTCAACCCAAAAAATGATGAAAATGGGAGCCAAAGAGGTTCTTAAGCACATGGAGCAAGATGAGATTGAACTCCAAGCACTTTGAAGGTAGATTGAGATCTTAAAGGGATATCTAGCCGAAGTAGTTAGTCCTCTAGATCCTAAACACCCCAAGAAAACTTTGAATACCATACTTAGAGAAGGGGGAGGTGTGTAACTTGACCCATTTTTGAAGGCTTCTTAAGAGTGGTGAGAAATTTTTGAGGAGAAAGGTGTTACAATCATCATAGGGAATTTGAAGTTACTGCATGCTATGCAAGAGAATGTGAATACGATCATAGCAATTTTGAAGTAGGACATCAATATCATGGATGAGGTATGGGCTTGGAGTAAGGATTTGTAGACTCTATAAGTCATTAAGGACCAAAGATACCAGGTTTTGATTGATGTATATACCAGAGAAGAATTGGATATGATTGATGATTGGATAGAAAAGATAGCAAATAGTAATAAAGTAATAGAGACATTACATGAGGAGATTCATTGGCTCAAGGACCAAGCCCGAGAGAAAATTTTTGAAGTACAGAGACATTACAGTGATGCATGCTTGGATATTTTTGAAGATGAGGAATGTGAAAAGTTGTTACTTGTAGAGACAGTAGTGGAGAATTTTAGGAAGATTTTTGTGGAGGTTTCTGATGATGACGACATTCGACAAGCCTTTAGGATAGAAGAAGCACTGTTAGAATTAGACACCAAACTCAGGGATTTTGCTAACACCCAGATTGAGGTAGACAATTACAGATAGAAGGTAAAAGGTAAGTATGAGGCTTTAGATATTCTAGATGTGGCTAAGATTGCTGAGATGATAGAGAAATTCAAGGGCAAACATCCAAACATAGCTTTGGGATTAAGAAGAACAAAACCCAGATGCCAGAATTTCAATTTTTACACTCAGTAAAATTTTGAGATTTTTGACCCTATCAAGGTCCATAGCTCCGTAGGTATGTAAGTCCACAACTCTTTAATTTAGAGGTGCATCAACAATTAACTACTTGTTCCAAAAATAACACTCTCCATGCATTGAGAATGCACTCTGACAATAGTTTAACTTCGACACACGCCTAGTAAAGGACCAACTTTTATTTTTGGCACCTCCAGATGCTCCTCCTTTGACTAAAGGCTTCCTCCTACTTTCTCTCTCATATTTTCTTTGTTTTTGAAATGTAAAGGGCTCATGTATCCAATTAATGAATAAAATATGGATGGAGTCCCTCTAAGCACTAGATTAATTGTTAGATTGTATATATTTAGTTTGTTTTAATGTTTTAAAGGCATTTTATTGCATGAAGATACCTCTCACTCTTAACACAAATTGAGGAGACAATTTCTTATAAATACCCCATTGTAATATGTAACAAGGGCTGCCATTATTATGCAATAAAATTATGCTTTTGGTGCTCGCATTTGGAGTGTAGTGATTCTTTCCTGAATGTGTCATATTTTTGTGAATTTTCTTCATAGAATTGTGATTGAGCCAAAGGTTTATTGAGTTGTTTCTGGCTGTATGATCTTTTAATTTTGGTGTTTGCTATAGATTTACAAATTTTGATGACGTAACGAGCTTGACAAGAGATCATCAAATTATGCCTACATAACTTTTCATCTTGAATGAGCACACTTTCCATGGCCTTGCGATTTGATGAAAGGTGAAATATCATATGATTGTTAAAGTTTCTCATCGATGATTGCATTAGTGAATTCTAGGAAACCCTACTTTTGTTTTCATTTGCTTCCTACCGATTTCTTCAAAAGTTTAACTCGTAGCATGTTGTTTTCTGTAGCTTATGTCCATTTAGGATTTCAACTTCATGTTATTTGCTTTCAGTTTCATTATTTTCTTTACTTACCCCTTGTTAGAATAGGAACTCATTTTAGTTGCATTGTTCGATTGCATTCATTGAAAAAACTAGAAAATACAAAAACATTGTTCTTTTGTGTATTATTTTGAGATAGCAAATAGATTTTACTTCATTCTAAGATCATAATAGATCAAACAAAGGCCTCCTCATGAAAAATCACATTTATCTTCAACTGTGCAGATTTTGGTACATTGCAAGACAAATATTGAACCTTGGAGTTGATCCTAAAAAGATTAGGTTTTCAAGAGAGGAATTGTGCAATGGATTCCTACCATTTAGACTCTAGGAAAGAAAGAAAATTTGTTAGAGTTTTAGAATTTTTTACTTCTACAAGAATCTATGCTACACACAAGCTCAGGAAAATTTCTGAGTTTTTTGAGAAATTTAGTTTTGTAGCTCTGCAACTTCACAGGTATGTAGGTTTGCAAATTTGTAGGTATGTAGGTCCATAGATCTGCAACTTTGTAGGTATACAAAAATTTGTGGTACACAAAATTTAGAGAGGTGAGAAAGTGTACTTCTATAGAGGTGCACTTTTTCTAGAATTGGTGCAAGCTAGAGGATATTGATCTAAAATCCCCATTTTAATGAGCGTTAAGGTCTACACCAAGTGCACATGAGTTTCTCAAGATTACCCACTTCTACAAACCACGTAATGATAGAGGAATACCCCAAATTCAACCACTTCCATTCAAACTTTCATCATCTTCTTCAACTCCACCTCCAGTCCAACCACCTATTGGACCACCACATATTCCAATAGCTACTCCTCAACAACCACCATTAGGTCCACCAAACCCTCCAATGGCCTTTTTCATGAATGCTGTAGACTCACCAATAAACTTGAGAGGTGCACTCCATGACCTCCCTAAGAATCCTGAGAAGTTTTTCCCTAGATTCATCTATGATGAAACACAAATTTCCAAAGATCATGTCAAGGTATTCAAAGAAATTTTCAAAAGCAAGTAGGTTGCTAATGGGGACATGGTTCTTCATTTATTCCCCTACTCTTTGGGGGAAATTGCCTTCAGTTGGTATGTTAATTTTCCACTAGGATATATTGGAGATTGGGATACATTCAAAAAATTGTTCTTGGAACAATTCAAAACATTCATCAACCTAGCTGTGATATATCAACAATTCATATCAATCAAAAGGGACCTAGCTAAGATAGTTTCCTACTTCAACCATTGCTTTCATATGGCCTACCACAAATTAGAAATGCCATACACCATACCAATTGAAGCCACTATTTAGATTTATCTAAATGCTATGGACCATCTTACTATGATTTTTATGAGAAGACTTCTTATAGAAAATATCAACACATTGGATAAAGTCTTCACAGAAGTGATCACATTCGTGAAGCAAGCCAATCCTAATGGAAGAGGGATGATGCTTCCAATGCAAGAAGTCACTACAATACCAACATACCCATGGTGCCTAGCTAGTTCATACCTATGAATCCAGTTCTATAGCAACAAGCACCCACTCCACAAAATCATGTGATAACATATCTAGGGCATGAGGCTCCAAAAATAGCTTTCTTTGAACATAAGGCCACAGTTCCTGTGGAAATAGATAATAACCTTATTCCAAAAGTTGGTCAAATGAAGAAGACCATGTCACAAATGAACAATGAATTGACATGTCTTATATTCTCACAAGGAAAAAATAACAACTTCCAAAGAAACAATGCTAGCCCCTACAACAACAATTTTGGTTAGAATTACAATAGGAACTTCAACGGGAACAATAACAACAACAATGCATGAAACAACAATGGGGAAAACAACTTCAATCTTCCTAATCACAACAATGGCTTCCAAAGGTAGAACTGACAATGGAACACCTATCCAAAGAATGGAAGCATTCCTACTCATAACAACAAAAACAATGTTCAATACACTGATATCAATCAGTATGATGATAGCCAAAATGGGCTTAACAATGATGGTTCATACTATAATGACGATCAGAAGATGAATCAAAATTCATAGGTGAATGACAATCCTCCTCCTATATAATTAAATTCTATGCTATTGGAATCCTATGATTCTACATAGAATATGCAAGTGGAACAACTAGCAAGTGAGGAATTCTCATTCCCATTTAGCCAAGAACCATACCTTTGGCATAATGAGATGTTTGCCTTTCGTAATGATAATCAGAATACATACAATCTCAAAAATAGAAAGGATCCCTTGACAGATGGAATTCCTCTAGCTTTACAACCAATCTCACCTGATCCAAGAGAAAGTAACAATCCACCATCGGTAAGACCACTGTATGGAGGACAACAAAATTAGAATCAAGTGAATGTACCAACTGTACCAAAGAATCCTACTTGGTTCACTGAAAAGTACAATGCAGTAGAGGACTTGAAAAGGACTAAGGCCAATATGTCCATGTTTGACATGTTACAAAATTGTACACAACAACGAGAAGCTCTTAGAAAGACATTGGATAGTGTCTCAACAAGTGAATGCTAGATAAGCGATACCCACTATGTTCAAAGACAAAGTTGAGGTACCCCCATTTTTGCTTAGCATTAGGATATATGGGAAGAATCTTCACAATTGCCTCATTGATTCAGGAGCTTTATGTAACGTAATTCCATTACCAATAGCTCAAAGGCTAGGAGTTAGTCCTCAACCCTCTAATCAAGTGGTGATATAGTTGGATAAAATAGAGATAAAAGTCATTGGTGTATTGAAAGATATTTGGATACAGTTGACAGTTGACCCTCAGAATTAGGATGTTATTGACATACATGTGGTTGATATCCCAGAAACATATGGGTTGCTTATAAGTAGAGAATGGAATTTTTTTTTGAGAGGATGGTTTTCTACAGACTTCAATCAATTGTGGTTGGCATGGAAAGGATTGAACAATCAATTCAAGATAGATGCTGAGCCTAAATTGAAAATGATGTTTACAAATTACAATGCCCTGAATGAGATACCATTGTTACAATCAAATTTGGGTTCATACAAAGTGATGGTATTGGATATGGTTCCAACCAACACATATCAAGATTAGAATGAAGAACCTAAGGTGCCAGTACCCAAAGAAAAATTGTGACATAGTTCATAGATAGTATGGTGACTAATTTACAATGTTTAGGAGAGGAATTTGACCCCAATATCCTCCTCCTTCCAGGATTTTTTCGATTACACAAAGTTAGTCACTTTGAATTTGAATGTTCATCATGTCAAGAAGTAGTAGCAAAGGTATTGACCCACATGATGGAAAACAAGGATAAAAGGACCTCAACAGCTGAATTCACAGAAACCCAAAATTTGGTGAACTCATCCAACCTTGTTGAAAAGATCAAAGAAGAAATTGAAGATCTAAATGTGTCATACATTGATACCTCATTAGATGGGGGAGGTTTGTCTTCTCCTCCTCTAGAGATGATTAAAGTCTAAAGAAGAAGATGATATGTGAAAGGTAAAGGATGGACTTCAGTAGTCATTCATCCTAAACCTAAAGTTGAGGAAATCAAAGAATTTAAAAAAGAAAAACATACACTTCCTCTATCCATAGATTACAAAGGGGAATCATCAAGTCCTACACAAGGAAAGTTACAATGGATTCCTAAGAAATAGTCATTCAAGGCTCAAGTGGAAGAGAAGTGAAGGATGAATAAGCATAAAGTCAGAAAACCCAAGGAAAATTCAATTTGGACACTCCACTTTGATGGTTCTAAGTGCAAGAATGGAGCCAGTGCAGGTATCAAATTGGTTAACCCAAAAGGTAGGTCTTTCTATGTCACATATTGATTATAGTTTAGATGTACTAACAATGTTGCAAAATATGAGGCATAAATTCAAGGACTTCTCTTTGCAATGGAGAAAGGAGTCACAACTCTCATAATCAAAGGGGATTCTCAATTGGTAATATAACAAGTAAAATTGATATACTCTTGCAACAATAAGAGGTTACTAGCTTACAGAAAAAGGGTATGGGATATATTGGATGATTTTGAAGCTTTGAACATCAAATCCATTGCAAGAAGAAAGAACATGGTAATAGATGCTCTCACCATTTCAAAAAGTACTTTATAGCTAGTTGAAAGAACCAAGTTGAAAATATTTTCAGTAGAATTGGTTGCTATTCCATCCATTCCTAACAATATCACAAACTTTTAGGTCTTTCAAGATGATCAACATATACTTGAGTTTATCATGTGCAGTCACCATTTTGAGGGACAAGAAATTGATGATGCATCAGATGACAAGCTTGAAGATGATGAGCTTGAGGATGAAGATGGGATTCTTAATCTAAAAACCAACACTATTCCAAAAGGAATGGCCGAACTAGAACACATCTTTGACTGAGATGAATTAGCACTCAATATAAGGGTAACCCAAGAAAAGGGAATCGAAGAATGTGACTCGTACAATTTGGGTACTAACGAAGAACCAAGAATGGTACAGATAGGAAAAGCATGCAACTCATAGGAAAGGGAAGACATGCTCAAATTACTCATCAAGTATAAGGATGTCATTGCTTGGAGCTATGAAGAGTTGAAGACTTATGATCCTAAGATTATCACACATGACATCTTGCTGAAACCAGATGTTGAACCATTCTGACAAAGACAAAGACCGATAAATCCTATCATTGAACCACTGATCATGAAAGAAGTGAAGAAGCTTCTAGATGCTAAGATCATATTTCCTATACACCATTCTACATGGGTGGCAAATTTGGTTCCTGTGTGGAAGAAGACTAGAGAGATTTGTCTTTGTGTTGACTTTCATAACTTGAATCTAGCATCTCAAAAAGGCAACTATCCTTTTCCCTCACTAGATGATGTCTTGGAGATCATTAATGGTTAAAAATGATGTCATTCCTAGATGATTACTTAGGGTACAATCAAGTGATGGTTGATGAAGAAGATAACCTAAAGATGGCTTTCACAATGAAGTGGGGAACTTTTGCCTATAGAAGAATGCCCTTTAGATTGATTAATGTGGGAGCTACATTTCATCGAGTGATGGATGAAACTTTTAAAGGATTGATTAAAAGATGTATAGTCATCTACATGGATGACTTGATTGTCTTTTCAAAAGATCAAAGTACCCACATTGCTGATCTAAGATAGGTATTCAATAGATGTTGTAAATACGACATATCTCTCAATCCCAAGAAATGTTCATTTGGTATTACTAAAGGAAAGCTCCTGGG
The DNA here is from genome assembly GCA_028749045.1 of Cupressus sempervirens. NCBI lineage: Eukaryota > Viridiplantae > Streptophyta > Pinopsida > Cupressales > Cupressaceae > Cupressus > Cupressus sempervirens. The sequence continues at coordinate 646,708,460 of CM053784.1, read as the reverse complement.
ACATGTTATTTCTGAAGCTAAAATCTCCCTTGATCTAGATAGAGTTGAATCTATTTTGAAATTAGCACCTCTACACAGTTGAAAGGAATTGAAGTCCTTCAGAAAGATAAACTTTGTGCAAAAATTCATAAGTGGATTTGCAGAGATAGCTCATCTCCTTAATGATTTACTCAAAAAGGGGGCTAAGATGGAATGGGTTCCAGAGATAAAGAAGTCATTTGAAGATATCAAGGTTGCCATTTCTACAACCTCCATTTTGGTAAGTCCTGATTATGAGTTACCTCTTAAGATCTATTCCTTTGCTTTCAAACACTCTTGTGCAAGAATCTTGACACAAAAAAGGGAAAAAGAAGATGAAATACCAATTTCTTTTATGAGTTGTCCTTTGAAGAATGTAGAGTTGAATTACTCAAACCTTGATAAACAATCCTTTGCATTAATTAAGGAAGTAAAGAAGTTTTGCCACTACATACTAAGAAGTAAGGTGTATGAAATTGCACTTGATCCCACAATAAAGAAACTTTTAATGTAGAATGAACTTGGTGAAAGAAGAGGAAAATGGATGGCCATACTTCAAGAATTCAATCTCAAAATTCAATCGATGAGATTAGTCAAAGGTCAAGGGTTGTCAAAGATGATAGTTGATAACTAGGATGGAAATGAAAAGGAATTCAAGTTTGATGATGAAACAAATGAGGATGATCAGAAGAAGATGATTGTATCACAAGTTGACATTAGCCAGGGTGTCATGAAAGATGTTTGGTATCAAGACATTTATTATTATCTTCTGCTGGACTAGTGTACCAAATGGATGAATAGTTCACAATGAAGGGGACTTAAAATGAAGTGTGAAAATTATATGCTACATGACAAGTTGTACAAGAAATACTATGAAGGGATTTATTTGAAGTTTTTAAGCCAAGAGGAAACAAAGGAAGTCTTGGAACACTTTCATGATAAGTATGGTACAAGACATGGTTCGATAGAAGCAATGGCCCACATGATTCTAAGATCAAGTTATTTTTGGCCCTCGATATTCAAAGACACTTTCAAGCATGTACGCTCTTGTCATATCTATCAAACCAAGAGAAAGGAATTTGACAATGCCCTTAAACCCTGTGTAGGAGATATGCCCCTTTGCAAAATGGGGGCTAGATTTCATTGGTTTGGTCAACCCACCATCATCAACTGGACATGCATTTATTCTCAGAGCTACATATTACTGCACATGATGGACAGAGGCAAAAACATTTAGAAATTGCACTGCTAAGGTGGTGATAGATTTTTTGGTAGAACATATTGTTACTAGGTTCAGAATGCCATTCACCCTTGTGTGTGATAATGGATTTGCTTTCACATATGCATTTTTGACCCAGTGGGCATTTGAAAATTAGGTCATTATCAAGTTCTCTTCAAATTACTACCCACAAGGAAACAAGGTAGTGGAATCTACAAACAAGAACTTGATCACAATAATACGATGATTGTTGAAGGAGAGTCCTAGGGATTGGCATACACAACTCAAATATACCCTATGGACAGATCGAGTCAGAGTAAAAAATGCTTTGGGGACTTCTCCATATTTTCTTGTCTACAGACAAGAACTAGTGTTCCCACTTAATCTCAAAATTCCTATTTTGAAATTCATGAGTGGGTATGCCGAAGATGCTAACAAAGTACATATTAGATTGATGAATCTTTTAGAGATGGATGAAAAATGAATAGTTGCATTGGAGCACATGGCTAAACATCAAGCTATTGTGAAAAGATGGTTCGATAAGAAAGCCATGTTTAAATCATTTAGGATTTCTAACCTTGTTCTACTCTGGGATAAGGTGAAAGAAAAGTCGGGTAGCCATACCAAGTTTCAATGCTTGTGGATGGGCCCTTATCAGATCGTGGAAATTCTTGGAGAAAACACTTTTAGGCTTAGTTCCTTACAGGGGGAATTTCTTCCCTTGCCCAGAAATGGGTAGTTTCTAAAGCATTATTTTGAAGCCTAAAAGAAAAAAAATAAAAATTAGTTAGATTTTATTTCTACATTTAGCTTAGATTTTTATTACTGTAAGTGTGTTTTCTTTCATGTTGTGTGTTTGCTTTCATGTTGTGTGTTTGCTTTCAGTCATGTGTTTCCTTTCAAAGTTGTGTTAGTCTTGGGGGGTAAGGTGTACTTGAGATTTTCCCTTAAGATTTCACTAACCACTTTTTGGTTTTGATTTTAGGAAGAGGAATTTCTTTGTCAAAACATTTAGATGATTGTGTGTCCTATACCAACTAAGCAACTAACATTTCTTGTGGAAACAGGGGACTTTTAGTCTTGAAATTAGAAGCATAGACCAACAAGTTCTCAACACTTTGCAAATTTAAAGTTGATTGTTTTAGGTGTTGTTGAATTGAAGTCAAAGATGATGAGGGACAATCCAAACTTCAACTATTTCAAATAGGAGGGGCCTTCTCGAGAGCTTGCTAAGGTCATTGTTTGGCATGAGAGTTTCTAAAAGTGCTAAAAGAGGAACACAAGGGATGTTCACAAGAGATAAAATCCAAGAAATGACATTGATGTCCTAACTACATAGTCTAAGCGTAGTCAAGATACAGAAAAAAAAGAAAAAGAAAGAAAGAAAGAAAGAAAGAAAGAAAATACAGTGTTAAGAATGAAGGATTCTAAAGATATGAAATGGCAAAAGATACATTCTCAAAACAAAGTATCTTGTTTTCAAAATATTTCTTCATCGAGAGTAACATTCTAAATGACATGGAGTAATTATTCAAATGGTTAGAAAGTTAAAAGAATGTGGCATCCCACCAAGAGCCCTTGAATTGATTCTCTCATTTGGTCAAGCAAGTGATCAATGAATAGCCTTAGTGGAGATTTTGAATCAATGAGCTAGGAGGAGTGGAAGATTGTTTCGAATTGTTAGAAAACTTTGATAGACTACATCCTAAGGCATCAAAGGGAATGAATGAACCATGCACACATTGAGTTTGAAGGTTTCAAATTCTGAGATTTTGATTCTAAAGTCATCCAAAAGATGCTCGAGATGTTCAAAGTTTGGTTGGTGTTTGACACATGTTGGAAGAATGTTTGTTGATGAAGAAATGATTTCGTCATTTCCTCCTTTTTTTAGGGTTATTTGTTGTGGTCCACAACACATGCCCCATTCTTAGTTAGGAATGGGGACCCCCTACTTTTTTTTTTATCTAACTCTCAAACTCATAGTTTGAGAGTCGAGAGATAATATTTGAGTCAAAGCATTAGAGTCGAAAAACCAAAAAAAAATCAAATAAAAATTAAGAAAAATACAAAAAAATCAAAATTAGAAAAAATACAAAAAAAAATAAAAAATTAGAAAAAAAATCATCACTCACCCACACAAGTGGGTGTGCGTGGGTGAGATGCACGTCGCACACCCACATGAAGATGCAACAAACACCTCACCCATGGGGTAGGTTATAAAACCCCAAAAGCTTCCCCAAAACTTAACATATTTTTCATTTTCATTGGAAGGTTTTGGACGAAGGTGCCAAGGTAAATACTTGATGTTGTTAATATCAAAGCCTACAACAACACTCATATTACACGTGCCCGCATGGCAACACCCTCAACATCAAAGCCCGTGGCGGAACTCACACTACTCATGCCCATGTGGTGGTGCCCTTAACATAAAAGCCTAAGATGACACTCATACTGCGTGCGCTTGCACGATGGTGCCCTCAACATCAAAGCTCACGGTGGTGCTCATACTGTAGCTCCAAAAAATAGAAGAAGAAAGAAGAGAGTTGGTAGATGATATCACCAACCATCAAGCAAGGGTCAAAATAATTTTTGATCAAAGAGAAAGGCCATGAAGATTCATGAAAGGAGATTAGGTACTGCTATGGAATAAGAGGAAGGAACTTAAAGGAGCCCACATGAATTCGAGAGCTTATGGAAAGGCCCATTTGTAATATCTAAGGAGTTGGGTTTTGTTGGATACAATTGTTCAATTGTGTGTTGTCTTTGATGTTACAAAAATTTCATATCAGGCATAAGATAGAGTCTACCGAGCTTAGTTGGTTAGCAAGGCATAAGATAGAGTCTATCGAGCTGAGAAGGTTTGCAAGAAGATTTACAACATCTACCAAGCGTTCTAAGAATTTACCTTGTGTAGAGAATTTTTTTCAAGCTTTCAAGGTTACCAAAGGAAATTTAGTGTCTACTAAGCTTACTCAATCATCAAAGGAAAATATGGTAGGGAATAGTTCTTACCGAGCTCTCATGGTTAGCAAAGGAAATTCAATTCTTACTGAGTTCACTTAGCAGCCAAAGGATTTCACAAAATTTGCAGTGTTAACCAAGTTGAGATGGTTAACTTAGGAAATTGTTTTTGGAACAATGTTTATCGAACAGGGTTGGCCAATGAAGGATTTTATTGTTTTGAGAAATAAAGTTTATTTGTTTAAATGTAATACTTGTAGCCAACTGATGTATGGTTTATTGGTAAATGTTACTTGTAATTGTGCTGACTTGATAATCTAAATAGTATATATAAGAGGTCAAGTTGCAAATTCTAAATGTGTGTGATGGATTTGATGTGATATGAATGTGAAGGAGGACTGATTATTGTGATAGTGAATTTTGAAGGATGACTAGAGATCATTGAGGAGAAATAAAGCTATATTTGATCAAGGAGGATCTAATGGTACATAATAGAGATCTGTACCCAAAAAATTTAGTTGCATCTTATTGAGGTCATTTCATTATTACTTTCTAACCATTGTAGCAATGATTCCAAAATCTCTTGACAGAGTTGGTTTAGCAGCCATTTTGTAAATCCTCTAACAAGGTGGGTAGTTCAGTTGAATTTTTCTAAAGACCTCTAGTAAGGCCAATCCTAATAGGGTCACACCTAACAGTGTGTATTGTAACCTTTAACAGGGTTGCCTCCTAACAAGGCTCACTTCAGAAGAGTGAAAATTAGTAGCTAGTTACTTGGTGGTTTTTCCCATATTGGGTTTCCACATTAAATCCGGTGTCTCTTGTGTTCATGTTATTTACTTTTGCATGCATCTTAACAATTATGAATGCTTGAAGACTAGTAACAAGTTAATCTATTGAGTTATAGCATTTTTGTGAATGTTTACCGAGTGACAGCAATAAGTAACTTGTTTGCCATCTAAGGGATCTGTGAATTTTTTTTTGTGGTAACTGATTCACCCCCCCTCTTAGTTACTCCATCTATAATTCCAACATGGTTCAAATGCCTTCAAGTTGTAATATCTTAATGGAGATGATCTTCCCCTATCCTATAATGTGTAGGAGCTCAAGTTGTACCAGTTTTAAGTCTATTCTCTGTCTCATTCTAAATATCATCTTTTTGGGTTTTGCTCTTTCCTTGTTCTATTCTTTCATTTGTGTCTTTTTGAGTTAGTCTACAAATCCAAAGATCCTAAGTTCATCTATGATCCTTCTAGTTTCATTCCCTAGGTAGAGCTAATTGTTACCATGTATATTTTTCTTATGTCCTAGGATGGTTTAGTTGTGAGTCTTTTCTTAATCATGAAGTTGAACTTGAAGTTTCCATTAGCTTCAAGTTCAAGTTTGAGCTTCCATCTATCTCCCATGTGTTGAGGTCCACTTTCTTTTCCCAAGTCAGTCTTGGTGAAGTTGAAGTTGAAGTTGAAGCTCGATCAACCCAAACTTCAACTTCAACTTGAATGTCAATTTTGTATACTAACGCTAAGTTTTCATGCAGGCTTTTAATCTAAAGACATTTTCCAAGACATGTGAGATAATAAATAAGAACTTTAAGGTGGCATGCATTTTGATATGACAAGATTTGGTGAAAAGGAAAATTTATCATTTCATGATGACATGGAGTACTAATAGGCGTGCAAATTTGATGGGCATTTATAACAAATTACTTAGAGGGTCTTTTTTGATTCATGACACACAAAAATTAATTATTACATTTACTTACCAAATATGTACTATGATTTCCTTTGTAAGTCATCCCTTAAATGCATTCTTTTCACCTTTTCACTACTCATTTCACCATTTGCAAAAGAAATTCAAGCACCATCTGATAGGGAAAATGAATCGCAGGCCATAGCTCTATCAAACTGTAAGTGTGTCGCCATAACCCTCTATAATTTTATTTATGCTTGCTTTGTTTTGAAATATTTCCATTTGTATCTTTTTGACCCTGTTATTCCATAGCAAGCCATGACATTATTTCATCCTAAGATGCCCGAATTTGAAAATCCATGTCTACTTAGCTCTTTGCCCAAAATTCGTAACACATTTCTGGTTAATAAAAATTTAACCAATGTCATTGAAAGAGCTAGAAACACCCAGTTAGACCTCATTTATCAAAGGCTAGCTAATAGTGGATTGCTTGATACTGTGGCCTTTCCTGTAGCAATCACATGCCTAGAGCTAGTTATTGAGTGTGGGAACCATTATGACACTAGCACAACGTGTATCAAGAAAATTTCAAGGGAAGTAATAGTTAAGATTAATAGAACCAATGTTTATTCAGCCCGTAGGATTCCTCACAAAGAACCCTATGAACCATGGACATTTGAGGAAGCAGAACACCTACATGTCGAAATAAAAAGAAGTTATGATAGTAAGGTATCCCAATCTTGACTTCTAAAACCAACATAGGGTGGTTCAAGGTTGCCAAAACCTTTAACCATTGAGCATTTCATAAAGGAAATTGTAGACATTGTACTTCTGTTGAATAGAATTAAGGGAAATGAACATGCAGTTCATTGGGAGTCTTGGATCTATTTCTTCATCCAAAAGATTGTTAAAGGAAATAAGTTCATTGATTGGGCTGACCTAATTCCTTAGAATTTGCACAAGGGTTTAGTAGCTGTCAACAACTTTGGTCCATTTTTCTTGTCCTCCTATTTGATTTATATCCTAGCAGTGTCTAAAGAATGGGAAAAACTCCCACATTTACCTTGGACTGATGAAATGCCCATTTATCAATATTACAGTGATCTTCAGGAAGCTACTTTGTGTAAGGAATATAGAAGGGTAAATGATGTCTTTCTGGGAAGGCTGGTCTTTGAACTTCAAGGTCATGAAAATGATAGACTATCTGAAGAAACCATGCAATCCATACAAGTCTATGGCTACTTTTACATTTAGTTCCCTAGGTTCACATACCTCAGGATAGGTGGTTTTTCTGGCGAACCATTGAAGTTGCCTCGTTACTTCTTAGACTCTATAGTTTTATCTAAAATATGTAGACTATTTGTCTCCATGGTAGAGTATTTTGAGATTTCTAAGAGGTCTTCTTCTATATTCTTCCCTATTGAAATTGGACATTATAGATGTCCTAGCCTAAAGCAAGCTATGTTAACAAAAGCATCATTGACGTGTCTGTGCTTTAAACCCTTCTCCCCTTGGGAAGATTTTTATTATATAAGTTTTGTCAGGAATAATGTTAAGAATGTAGTCTCTCTTGTTCATGTTCCACATTTAGAAGACTACTGGGCAAATTGCCCTAATGAATTTGAAGTAAGGAAAAGACTGTGGTCACAACTAACTGTTAAAAAAAAAAATGTTTAATGTGGATCTTGATACATGTGGGTTGAAAGAGGAGGATTCTAAAGAGGTGCTTGACCCATTTTACATTGATCAAAATGAGTGCATGCCTATTCCTAAAATTGATTTGGGAAGGAGAGAAGAAGATGATGTATTCTCTCACACTAAGGATGTGCAAGCTAGGACTGCAAGTTGGATAAAATCAAAAACTATTGCCACCCGTAACCCAAATGAGAAGTTTTCAAAAACTAAAATTAAAAAGGCTCCCCAAAAGAAAAGAGTAATCACTAATCAAGATATTCATGATCTTATTGCAGGTCTAGTTGAAGTTGAAGCTGAAGCAGTTCCTGAACCACTTCAACTTCAAGTTCAAGAAGAGACTCCTAAAACTAAAAGGGTGACCCATTCAAGCACAAGAAAAGCTTCAACAACCAGAAGCAAGGGTACAATAATAGTTGATCTCAAGGATGCAAAAGAACTACATATGGTGGATAGTGTACCTAAACCTCAAAAGTCATCGGTAAATACTGGAGGGCAAGAGAGTATTATCACCTTGGCCAAATTCTCCCCTACCACTGACAAAGAACCAATCACACCTAAATGGTTAGAGACTTCTATTGAGAAGAAGTAGAGCATGGTTCCTCTTTCCATGCTGACTGATGATTTAGTCAATAAATGTTTGGGAAAAACACCTAAGGTAAAGAAAGCAAGGACTGAATTGAGGATCAAGTTTTATAAGAATTCAGGGCATTGGTTGGCTAAAATAGCCATGCCACTAGATGGGAGTTCACACAAATCCCTAACTCCTCAAGACTACTAGATAATGAAAGTTGATCTGGGAAAAGGTAACTGTAAGGTGGATATGGAATTCTTTGAAGCCTCTAATACGAAGATTACACATACAATATGGAAGCATGGACAGGACTAACAAGATATGAAGGAGACAATTAAAAGTATGGCACAATATATCAATGCCATCCTTCATCCTGAGGCAAAACCAATCAGTGAGATGTTAGTGATCATTGATGTGTCTTTTGTAACCAACCAATAATCTCTTGAGAACCTGCACAAATGCAAAGCAGTTGCAAAAATAGTAGGGGAATGGGTGGAAGGCATCTTGGATGACATTGTGAAGCATATAGGCCTCCTGGATAAGGATTCAAAAGAAATATCAACCATTACTAAAAAGGTGGAAACAAGTAATGAAGGATATGAGGAGAGGAACAATTGGGTGAAGGTAGTGATATGTCTAGATTGGATTACAAAAATTCTAGGCCGAATGTCTTGTGGTAGGTTTAGATGAAAAAGCCTTGTATGTGATCAAAGAATGTATTGAATGGAGGAACAAAGCATTAATATAGGACATGACTAAAATCAAGGAAATATTGTAGGAACTTAAGGTCATACACTAGATAATTCAAGGAGACCTTAAGTGGTTTGCCAAGCAGTTCATAGGTAAAGAAGAGGACTCCATTGTCCAATCTAAGGAAGTGATCAAAGAAGTTCAGAAGAAGTTCCAAGAACTTCAAGACAAGAAAGCACCAACTAAGCAAGATTTTTCAAATGTAGCACACACTGAAGCCATGCTAATAATTAATCTAAAGCACTTGGAAATGCATGAAGAAAAGATAGCAGAATTGAAGAAAGAAAAGGAAATCTAGAAGTAGCGGCTTGCCTACATTGGTCTACCACATTAGTCTGTTATTTCAGCATTCTCAACTACCTACAAAGCATGGGAAGTGGCAAGAAACATGGTCAATAGGGATAGTGCTACTTGATTAAAATAAATAGTTACACATAGTTGCTTAGTTCTTCTTTTTTGTTATTTTACTTTTCTTTCATTTTAGTTAGCACAGTTGTGCTAACCAAAAGACTATTTTATTCCTAGCAGGGTAATTTTGGCAACTATCTAGCCCCATGCCTTATAAATATGTAATAACTAGTATGGCATAGGGTTAATCTCTAGTAGACCGATAGACAAAACTATTTTTGTTTGTGGTTTAATCTTAAGTTTTAGAAGTAGCATTTCAAAATTCTTCAAATACAAAGAAAACTCTATAGTTTGATTTTTTTAAGAGCTTTGTAAGTAGATACTACTATCTACTTGTTTGAATTAGCATTTTTGAAGATACTATTTATATAAAAGCTCTTTGCTATGTTTGTTATCGATTCTGAAGTTGTCAATTCAAAAATTTGGGAAGCTGTGAGAAGTGAGTTTTATTGAATCTGCCTACTTGATTACTTAATTTTTAGTTATGTGGATAATATTGATAATTAAAATCGAGTGTTTCCTTAGCATAAAAATCTATTTTATATTGATGAGATAGAATAAGTTGATTCAACATTGTTAGCAGATTGTATTTTGAAAAGATCTTTCTATTGAGGTAAAAGATCAAAATTCTTTATTTACAATAAAGGTAGCTATGCCTATTTTATTTAAAGAAACTTTAAGCAGAGAATTCCTTAGTCCTATATAAGAATTCATTTGTTGGTATACATTTTTCTCTATTTTGCATAGAAAATCATTTGAGAAAAACTATTTACTAAAAATTATAAATCACTATTTCAGTCCTCAATTCTGCTTGGCCTTCTTACTTTTCTGCTCTGACAACTTATTCACCCTTCAAGAATTCATATCCTTAAGCCTTCTTGCTAAACATGCCAATGCAATCTCTTCTTTCAGGTCACTTGATGAAGCAAAAACCCTTGACTCTTTGTCTTCCTTAAGTTCTCGCACTTAACCTCCTTTGCTTCTAACTAGCCATTCCTATAAATAGGAAGTTAAGATATTTTACTACTCATTCTCCATCATCCAAATTAGGGTTAGGATAGATTAGGTAGGATACAATGAATCTATCCCACATTCCATATATCTTCCAAAAACTTCTACTTGAATCCTCTTCAAATTCACTTAAAAATGGATTACCTTCAATTCTGTGCCACTAGCTCATCAACCTTATCTTCCACTTGGTTCACAAATTCCAAGAAAAAACTTGTTAACTTAGATCCATTGAACTCATGATCTTTTAAATAATGTGGCCACTTGACATTATCTTGCTTCTAATGCTCTATACACATGACGTTACTCAACATCCTTTGTGAATTTACTTGGCATGAACTAAAGTTTACTGGTGCTCAACATCAACTAGACTTTACTCAACATCTACTATTCTACTTAACATGCACTAGGATGAAATTTTATTCGGCTCCAACTAATTTTTTGCTTGGCTTGCACTGACTTTGCTCGACACCTACTCTCCACTCAGTCAAGCTTGGCAAAAAACCTTTGTGTAACTTGTTCTTCTAAACTTTCTTAGTGTAACTGACCTTTGTAACCTTATCAATACATCATGTTATCATTGTCTTAATTTATTCTTGTACTTCTTTACATGATCATAACTCAACCTTTCCTCTAGGTGTTATTGTTACATCTTTTGATCAAATCCTCTCCATCAATCAACTAAGTGATAGTACTTAAATCATATAAGTAGTTGTCTTACCAAAAAATAACAAGTTTGGCATCAGCGACAAAACAATGATTGAAACAAAAATCTCCTTGTAATCTAATCATAATAATCTCCTTCAACAATGATCTTTTTCAATTTTTTCTCAATAATATCTCTCTTTGGCATTGATGACAAACCAAACTAATCAACCAAGTGGTAAAGCATTTTGTTCAACCAAACTGACTAGGTTAAAATAGTAAGACAATAAATAAAAAACAAAATAATTCCATGTATTGAAATCTCTCCCTCTATCAGCAACTTGCATCTAAATAGGTTACAAAACTCTTTCTTATAGCGCCCTCTAAATATTTCTTCTTATATCTCCCTCTTACTAGATAGATTAGGATATCTCCCTCTTTGATAACTCTTGTCCCTTTTTTATAGCTCATGATTAACAATTTTCTCTCTTGATCATTAATCTCTCCCTTCACAATTATTTCCCTTAATCATTCTCTTGATTAGTAAATTTCTATCTCTTTGACGACAATGCCAAAGACTTATCATCTTAATCATGCAGATATAAGCTTTTCGATTTCTTCATTTCCTCCCTCTGTCATCTTGTTTGTGACTGATCTGAAGTTTCAGCTCTTTGATTACTTTAGGTAGCTTCTAAAATAAGATCCTCTGCATCAATTTGTAACATATGAAAATTAACTTTTTTGATGCAGGGCACTATTCTTTGTTACTTAGATAGCTTTCGATAGGGGTATCACCCCTAGTTTACCTCTTAGATACTCATGAGCATCCTTAGGTAATGCTTTTGTGAAGATGTCAATAATTTTATCTTTTGTGTTAACATATTTCATCTTCACTTCTTTCTCTTGAACTAATTCTCTCAAGTAATGATACTTGATTGCAATGTGCTTAGTCTTTGTGTGCATCATAAGATTCTTTGATATATTGATAGCACTTGTGTTATCACAATAAAGTATCACTAGTTCTGTGATCTCTTTTTTCATACCTTTGAGTAGTTGTTTAATCCATACAATGTTTGTACAATTTATAGTAGCAACATATTCAACTTTAGCAATAGATTGTGAGGTGCAATTTTGTTTCTTGCTAGTCTATGTAACTAGTCTCTTGCCTAGGAAAAATGCTCCTTCACTATTTCTTTTTCTATCATCAATGTTTCTAGCCCAATCAAACTTAGTGTAGGCTCTTAATTCAAACTTTTCATTCTTCTTGTAGTATAGACCAAACTCTTCTATTCCTTTCAGATATCTCATAATTCTCTTCACATCCATTAAGTGATTCTCCTTGGGATTATCAAAGAATCTTGAAACTATCCTTACATATAATGCAATATTAGGTCTTCTATGTACTACATATTACAATTTTCCAATCATAGACTTGTATAATGTTTGATTCACTTCAGCAGAACCATCATTCTTTGACAACTTCTATCCTATCATCATAGGTGTACTTACTAGTTTTGAATCTTCTAATCCAAAAGTTTTTAGTATTTCTTTAACATATTTTGACTAAGTGATGTATATACCATATTTCATCTGATATACTTGCAAACCCATAAGGAATTTGTTCTCTCCAAACATATACATTTCAAATTATTGCTTCATTTCATTTGTAAAAGCTTTACATAAGACATATTTACCTCCAAATATGATATCATCAACAAAAAATTTAGATAATAGAATACCTTTGCCTTTCTCTATCTTTATGTATAGATTATTGTTATCATCACTCCTTTCAAATCCAATCTTCACAAGATACTTATGAAGTCTCTCATACTGTGCTCTTGATGCTTGTTTCAAACCATATAGAGCTTTGTGTAATTTTCATACCATGTTCTTATTGTTAATATTAACAAAACCTTCTGGTTGTTCTATGTACACTTCTTCCTCTAATATGCCATTCAAAAATGCAAATTTAACATCCATTTGATAAACTTTGAAACCATTTTATTTAGAATAAGCAAGTAAAGTTCTTACTCCTTCCAATCTAGCAACATGGGCAAATGTCTCTCCATAGTCAATTCCTTCTTCTTGTGCATATCCTTTGCAGACTAATCTTGCCTAATTCCTTGTTACTTCACCATTTTCATCTAGCTTGTTTTTGAATGCCCACTTGGTGCCAATCACATTCTTATCTTTTGGTCTGGGAACTAGAGTCTATGTCTTGCTTTTCTCAATTTATTTTATCTCTTCTTCCATGGCCTTTCTCCAGTATTCATCTTCTAATGCATCTTTTACTGATTTAGGTTTCTTCGTGCTTATAAAACTTGTATCATTTCTTAATCTATTTCTTGTCATTGATATAGTATATTTATCTCCAATAATTTGTGCAGTAAGATGATGTATTTTGACATATTTAGACAATCTTGGTTTAGCTCTTGTTTTTTCATTTGATCTTTTAGTTTTAGAGTCATTTTGTAACCTCTATTAGGTAACTCATTATCTTTACTAATTTCAAAATTTGAATGTGCTTCAACTTTATTTTGTAACTTGACTTCTGAATGTAGCTCAGTTCTTGAATTTAACTTGACATTCATGGTCTGTGATTCAACAATTATTGACACTTGTTGGTTTGTAGCTTGATTTGCAACATCTTCTTCAGCAGGCATACATTCATAAGAGTATACAAATAATTTTTATTCTTTTGGTTCTTTCATAGGTTTAGCCTCATATACTTCTATATATTCATCAAATTTTACATTTACACTTTCCACAACTTTTTCAATATTAGTATTTAAACACTTGTAAGCTTTACTTCTTGTGGAATATCCTATGAATATAAATTCTTCACTTTTTGCATCAAATCTACCATTCCTAAAATCTTTAAGAATGTAACATTTGCTTCCAAATACCTTAAAGTATTTTACATTGGGTGAGTATCCATACCATAGTTCAAAAGGTGTTAAATGAGTACCTTTCTTGACTTATACATGGTTGAAGGTATAGATAGCTATACTTACAACTTCTCTCCAGTATTTCAAGGCAACATTCTTCTCCATCATGAGTGTTATAGCATAGTCCATTAGAGATATGTTTCTCCTTTCAATAATTCCATTTTGTGGAGGGGTTCTAGAGGTATATGTCCATCTTTTGATTCCTTTGTCATTACAAAACATCTCAAATTCATTTGATATGAATTTTCCTCCTCTATCAGATGTTAAACACTTCAAATTTTTACCTGTTTCCTTCTCAACTCTTGCAAAGTACCACTTAAACATTTGGAAGGCATTAGACTTCTTTTTTAGAAACATAGTTGTCATCATTCTTGAATAATCATCAACAAACAACATAATGTACTTATCTCCTTTGTAGCTTTGCAGATCAATTGGTCCAATAAGTTAGTATGAACAATCTCTAATATTTCTTTAGAGGTATGAGTTTTACTCTTAAAACTTGAATTTTTCATCTTGCCCAATTGACATTGTTTGCACATTACATTATCAGGCTTTTTCAACTTAGGAAATCCTCTAACCTTTCTCATGTTACTGTTACTAACCAGGTTATCAAAATTTACATGATATAACCTTTTGTGCCAAAGCCATACATCATCAAATTTTACAATTAGACAAGTAGCATTGACTATATCAAGATAGAATAAATTAATTCTAGTTTGATCACCTTTTCCAATTGGTCTTCCATTTGTGTTGCATATCTTAGCAACCTTGTTTTCAAATTCAATCTTACATCCCAAATTATTCAATTGTGACAAACTTAAGAGATTATAGTTAAGTCCTTCAACATAGTAAGCATTGTCACATTAAATCTTATCTATGAGCTTGATAGAACCTTTTCCTTTTACCAGACATGGTGCATCATTACCAAATCTTACACTATTTCCATCATAACAATTCAAGGAAATGAACTTACTTATGTTTGCACTCATGTGATGTGAACACCCACTGTCAATGATCCACCTGTCATTCATGTTTACATAGGTCACAAGTGCAATTGCTTCATCTTCATCAAATTCATCCTTCATTACAACATATAACACTTCATAATCATTGTCATGCCCTAAATTTGCAAAGCAAAATACAACAATTTTTTTTTAAAAATAAAAAATAAAAAATAAATAAATAAATAAATTTACATATATATCATGAGACATTTTATAAAAGAACTTACTCACAAAACATTAATCAACTCTAATTTTAATTTGTCTACATATTACTCATAACAATTGATTTGTTCACATTCTACATCTAATGATGATGGATGTTTTTTTTCTCTCCCTATAATCCAAATATTTTCTTTTCCCATGTCCTAACTAACATACTACTTCCAATGTCATACTTTATTCTTATCTATAAATCATATTACACATTACTTATAGTATGTTATGTTTATTGGTCATAGTTCACGAAGAACTTTATTATCACAACTTAACATCATATACATATATTGAAATATTAATTAACATACATCAAATATTAAGTTACTTATGATAGGTTTAAACATTATTACCTAATAAACATTGAAGTTTATTACTAACCCATCACTAAGTTCTAACATATAGTAGTATTCTAAGTTCCAAACATTTCTAATTTCTATAAAAGGCTACCACTTGAGTTCAATGTCACTCCATCCCTAAACATTTGTACTTAAAATATAATCTATTTCATTCTAATTATAATTCCCTTATTTCTCTTTTTCTTAAAATAAACTATTCCTACCACCTTAATTCTATAATACACCCCAAGCCCCATTTACTTATCATATAAATACACCTTTACCAAAATAACCCCTAAACACTTCAACTATATCCTAACACCCACAATAACCAAATAAAAAAATTAAACTAACGAACCTCTAAAACTTACATCTACCCAAGTCTGGTGCCTGGTTCTTCTCCCAAGGCTTCCCTACCTAACCCCTTACGCTTTCCTTTTCCTAAGGTCTGCATGTCCCAAAGCACCAATTTTTCTTAGAATGGTGTACTTCATTTTTTAGGGATGGGACACCCAAAGTTTGGTCAAAAAGGATTTTTTTTTTGTTTGTTTTAAATATGCACTTAATGGATTGGTGCCCAGGTCCCTAGAAAGATGTGCTTTTCTTTCCTCGAGATTCAGAAAGCTTGGGAAAGGGGGATATGATTTCATGTCAGAATTTTCCCCCCCTTAGTCTCGAGCACCTAGTTTGCTAGGTGGATTTAAAGTCAAAGTATATTATTACTAATATTTTTATGTGTTCATTTGCAATGGTTGATGGGAATGTCTGATAGGATACCCCTAGTTTAACAAGGTAGGTGTAAATTTTATTTTATTTTACCAATCATAGTCTGATTTATAATCATATACTCTTATATTATTCTTTTCTTTTTTTCTAACAAGATGACATGATGATCATGTGATCCAAAAATGGTCCTTTCTCATAGATAGTTTCAAGGACTAGACCTTTGTTATTGTTGAGTCTTACTCTATGTATTACTTTATTAATAATTTAAACAGATAATTCCTAGTATATTCTCTTGAACTAAATAATGGTCTGTAATCTAGGGGGATTTATTTTCCTTCCCCATACATTTTCCAGAGAGGAAAATGCAATCCTACAGCAACATGTCTTATAGATTTGTATTATGTGTTTTCTCTTACAAAAAAACTTCATTCCATCTTATCATGAAATTGAGTTGATGATTCATCTACTTAGAATTGTATTAAGCTTGAAAACTAAAGGAAGTGATATCCATGCATGTGACATGAGCTATCAACATAACTATTCCTTCCAATTTATTGGGTGCACAAAGAATTGTAAGCAATCAACTAAGTTATAATTTGTACAATTACAACCAATGGTATTCCTTTTCATAACATCTATGGAATATTACTATCAATTAGTCATCTACAAATACAAGAAGGAGAAAGCTTTCATACAAATTTCCTTCATAACATATCAAATTGAACATGGAAAATTTCCTATAAGTAAAAATCATTTATGCAACCTTTTTGGCTTGAATAGATCATCTCATATTTACAACACTCAACCTTAACATAACATTCCACTAAATAATATGCAAGAAAGAAAAGAGAATGGATCTTAATGCAACTTTCATCAAAATTTCACAATAAATTCTTTCTTATTAGTAAAGTATATACCTTCCCTAAACTTTTCTTTCACATTTCAAATGGTAACAATGATGCCAATGTAAGTCTACAACTCATACTAATGCTTTCATAACACATAAAACTTCAAATGATCATTACTTTACAAGAACACATATACACACTTCTCAAATCCTTCCCCCTTCATATTCAAATGATAACAATAACAAAATCCCTTTACTTCACATAGAAGCAACACAAGAGACTTTCCAAAATCATGGGAATGAAGAAACATGAACATAGAGAAACATGAACATTGAGAAACATGAAAATTGAGCCTCCTTTACACATTTGGATCTTCTTCATTTGACTAGGGTGAAACCCTAATACTTCATGGCATGCATCTTCACAAAACTTGCACATAACACACACAAATAGGAACCATGGAGGCTCACCTCCCAACCTAGGCTTCTGTGAAGCCACTCATGGAGTAGGGGAAACAAGAACCAAACAGGTTACACACATACTTCACTAAACTTTGCATGAAAACACAACACCAAAACACACTCAACACCTTCCCACAGATTGCACAATGATTCTCCATTGGAATCATAAAATGTTGGGTGAAGTTGGGCTCTTCAAAGAGGAGATATTATAACATAATGCCATTGCATTTTGCCTCTCAAGGCCACCATAATCATAACCAACATATTGCCATTGCATTTTCCTCTCAAGGCCTTCAAAACAATCATCTCCTCCTCATTCACCAAAACCTCCTTGTACCTCCCAAAACAACAAGATTTATGGCCATAATGGAGCCCATACTCCATAGTATAAACAAACCCTCATCATGAGGTAATTCTCTCAACTGCAATGTCAAGCCCAACTTATGCCCTTCACCCCAAGCTTCTCTTCCCTCCCAAGGGTGAGTGAAGCCTTCACAGTCATAAGCACATTCAACACTTACATTCAAACAAGAAATAAAAGAGAAGAAATAAGAAAATCAAAAACCAAGAAGAAATCTCCAAGTCCATCACACAAGATTTAAAATGCAATGCATACACCATTGATAACTCTTCACAGTTGTAGATTTACTTATCCATGCTAAAGGAAAGAAATGAAAAGAAAACATGTTTGAGTCACCAACCTTGGTCCAAGCTAGAGTAAGGATAGTTGTAGTAGAGCTCCCTTCATCTCCCTCCAAAACTTAGCTGTCTCTAAAATTAGAGAGTGGGTGAACAACCCATTGGTTTGGCACCCCTCTCCTAAAAAGACTCCTCACTACCCCTTTTTAGTAGAAACATCAAGCCTCCCTTTTCTTACATTGTTGTTCCTCCAAAATAAGAAGGTTGACCAAGTTGGATGGTAAGGGTACTCTTATGGGGAAACTCAAAATTTCGAATTGGTTCAAGATGACTTTGTTTAAGGGGTTCCCTAAGTTAGGAAATCACTAAAATAGTGAAATTTAGGCCCCTAACATGTCATACTACCATTTGGGTGGCTTTTTATCAATAAAATAACACTTTAGGATCCCATTTAGGCCCCCTAAAATCCCTAACAAGTCTAAATCCGAAAATCAACATGATGGTGACCCATCCTTATACTCTCTCCCAAGTGGGTGTACTTAAACATTAATTGGAAGGGAAGAAAAGGACCAAGATTAAGTGACCTTGTGACCAACACTCTAGGTGACATGTCACTAATACATAGACAATACAAGTGTCAAGTGACACATAAAAATACATCACCCTTCACCTGGCATGCCTTTAATGCATCTAATATATGATTAAACATATTCACAAGCAAGCAAGCATACAATTATGAAGAAAAAATACTTTCACAATGAGGCTTTTGAATCTTCCAAAGATTCACCTTGGTTAAACTGTATTCACAAGGTTTGGAGCTTGTTTTCCCCAAGAATTTCCATGGTTCCACTTTCTTGCACACTTAGCTCAACGTCAGTAGTCCAATGAAATAATATAGGAATACATGTAGACAAGTGCAGAATAATCCAATATCACTTAATCCACATTAACTTATTCAGTTAACTTCCATCTAATTATTTCCATAAACTATTCAAAACATTTCAATATTGAAATATGTGTATCAACATTTATCTTTCTTATCATAATGAAATTACCATTCTAAACACTATCACAATACTTGTCTATCATAACCATAAACACTAAAGTCATATCTATTAAATCATTTAAGCAAATAATGGATCCTAGTATATGTATTTAACTGGAAATAACTAATATGCAGACTTGTTAACTAATATCATTTCAATCAGGTTAAAAATAATGACATTCTTAGAAATATCCCTTCATCACATTACAAGGGGTTTGTGTGTGAGTTTCTAGGGTTAATTCCTCAGACTGTTAGAATGTTTCCATAATTATGTCATCATAATATAAAACCAATTTCTGAATGTAACCATATGTCTTGTTGTCCTCATTATCAAATTACATTTATTTGCATATCATAATCCTTCATCTTATAAAGCATCATAATTAGATTAACATTTATCTATAAACCATCATAATCAAATTAACGTTTCACATTGCATCAAAATTTAATAGTATCAAGTCATAATACTGTATCCATATGTGAGTTGGATTCATTTGCATATCTAAATCTATCCTTTGGCACCAATTTTCAATTGAACATTACAATTTGAAATTCAAGTATTTATGTAATTCAGTTTCTATTAAAACAATTGAAATAGCTTAGAAAATGAAATGAAATCATTAAATATAACAATTAGGTTCTAATAAATGCGAATCATCAAAATGTTGATATTAAAATGACATAACCCTATAGTCTCAAAACTATATCAAAACATCAAATTAAAAGTACCATGATGTAATTATGTCATCTATAATATAGTGGATTGGGTGAGGCCTCACAATCATGTTCATTAGATGTTTCCTCTTCAGCAATGTAGAATGACTTTTTGCCTTTGTCTTTGTAGCCCTTTCTGTCTTCATCTCTCTTACTCTTGTACTTGTCACCATCTTTGTAGTTTTTTTTCTCTGTACATCTAGTAGCAATATGACCAACCTCACTGCAATTGAAACAAATGATAGGTAATTTACCTTTGAACTTACCCTTAACTTTGTGGAATCTTCTTGCTAGTAGTGCTTCAAGTTTTTCAACATCCTCCTCATTTGTATCACTATCACTAGATGCATACTTTATCTTTTTCTTCTTCTTCTTCTTCTTCTTCTCATCAGGTTCCTTCAGTGACACTTTAGCTTTGAAAGAAGATTCAATATTCTTAGATTTGTAACTATCAAAGTTAGATAGCTCAAAAGAAATGAGTCTTCCTCCCAATCCTTCAAGTGATAGACCATTCCCTAGTATGCATCTTAGTTCTTGAATTGCAAATACTCTAATAGCATATATAGGCAGCAGTGTTCTAAGAACTTTTCTTAACATAGTATAATCATCTAATTTTCCATTAACTCCTCTGATTGCATTAACTACTTTTATCCTTGCAACATATTGAGCAATATATTTGCCTTCTTCATTCTCATATCATCAAACTTACCTCTGAGACTTTTAGCTTTGGCTCTAAGAACATTGGTGTCTCCTCCATAGATGGTAGCAAGGGCATCCCACATTTTCTTTACACTATCAAGACCTTTGATATCATGAAATTCAACATAACTTAGGGCAGAGGTAATCTCCAACATTGCCTATTTATGTTCTTTCTTCTTTCTCATATCCTTAGTAGTTTGGGCTTCAACAGGGTCAACATGCTCAATGGTAATGGTAGATTATGTATGATCTCCAAGTCCTCTAAGGTGTAGCTTCATCAAACTTTTCCATGCAGGAAAGTTATCTATTTTGAGCTTTGGTACTTCTCTTTTTGACATCTTGATCTTTGTGCTTCTAGTACCTTCAAACTAGTCCTCTTAAGCAAATGACTCTAATACCAATTATTGAAATACTTTAGAATAATTAAGGGGTTGGGTGGGGGGGTATAAATCAATTATCCAAGGTCTAGATGCATAAATAAAACCTTTCACAGCTTAGTGAACCCATAAAACATTTATCTTCATCATTGATGCAGAGCCCTTTATATTTATCTTCAAGAAATCTTAGTTCAACTCAAGGGATTCAAAATAGGCTGGTACACCCTCAAGGAATGAAGAACATCTCAAAGATTACAACAAAGAACCCTGACATTATACACCAATAAAGACAAAATCTTCATTCACACAATTAGATTGCTATGTCTGATTCCATTGTTCATAACTTCTGTTATAAACGTTTTCTTGAAAAAAATTTCAGAGGAATTCTTCAAAATTAGTAATTATAAAACATATCCAAATTTGAGACCAATCCAATAAGCAGATTATGAATTATGTACTCTGAACCAAGACCCATATTTTCTGTCATAAATCAGGAACAAAACTGGTAACCCTGCCTAGGGCATCAAATATCTTCCTCAAAATAAATCTAAATGAAACCAAACCAATTCCATATTATCCATTCTTGAGTCTAGTTTTCAAATATGTAAGCCATTAATTTTTATCATTCATATATAAAGTTTCAAGCACAAATCACTGTCTGTAACTCCAATGAAAATTGTTAAAAATCAGTTTTCACTCAAATGACCATAACTTTCACAAATCTATATAAAAATGATTCAAACTAGTTGGAAATGAAAGTTAGTTCACATATATTTCCAATAAATATCATTAAAGATCTTGATTCTCCAAAATATGTCTGCATCACACGCTGCAACATGACTGTATTCAGCGAATCTCAAATCTGCAAACATCCACTTTCACCAAAATACCCATAACTTATTCACTTATTCATAAAATTGAACCAAACCAAAAGCATGAGAAGAAGGATTCATCATAATATATATCCATTACTATATTATATAGTTTCCAGGCTGTACATGGTCATACAAAACCTGGAACCAACACTAAAACTGAAAACCAATCAAAATAACAACTCAGAATATTACCAAAGTTGTTTCAAAATGTATCTATTCCTTTCATTAATGCTTTGGTTCGACCTTACATACAGTTTTATAGATTTTTTGGTTTGTTATAACTTCCAAACCACCCTTTAAACTAACCCATTACATTCCTTTAACCCTTTTGCATTTTTGACAACATTTTATGCACTTTATGCATTTTTACATGACAACTTTCATACAAACCCAACCTAGACCAACATTATGACTCAAATGACTTTAGATGGATGTCAATAGATCCATTCACCAATTAAATAAATATTTTTACATTATTTATCATATTAAGACCTCCTTTGACAACTTATTACAAATGGCTTCTCTAGCTTTTATATCTTTGTCTTCTTGAAATTTAATGTGCTCCTGCACCAGACTCCCAAACTTGAAAAGTTTCCAAGTCCCTTGGAAACATGGAATCAATAACCTGCAAGAAAAAATATTAGATCAAAATCCTCATCTTTTCCTTTGCCTCTTCATGCCTTTATCACCATCATCTTTTCCCTTAAGGACACAGGATTGTCCTCAAAATCATCTTCTCAAATACTCCTTTTAGTGGAGCATTAATGGCTGCAACTTCCATGGTGCTTTATTAGTAAGAGATCCATCTTTACCATTGCTGCTTCAAACTCACCATAGTTTTGTTCCTGATTTATGACAGAAAATATGGGTCTTGGTTCAGAGTACATAATTCATAATCTGCTTATTGGATTGGTCTCAAATTTGGATATGTTTTATAATTACTAATTTTGAACAATTCCTCCAAAAAAATTTTCAAGAAGACATTTAGAACAGAAGTTATGAACAATGGAATCAGACATAGCAATCTAATTGTGTGAATGAAGATTTTGTCTTTATTGGTGTATAATGTCAGGGTTCTTTGTTGTAATCTTTGAGATGTTCTTGGTTCCTTGAGGGTGTACCAGCCTATTGTGAATCCCTTGAGTTGAACTAAGATTCCTTGAAGATAAATATAAAGGGCTCTGCATCAGATGTACAAGGCCTGGAAACTACTCTAAAACTAAAAACTAATCAAAATAACAACTCAGAATATTACCAAATTTGTTTCAAAATGTATCTATTCCTTTCATTAATGCTTTGGTTTGACCTTACATACAGTTTTATAGATTTTTTGGTTGGTTATAACTTCCAAACCACCCTTTAAACTAACCCATTACATTCCTTTAACCCTTTTGCATTTTTGACAACATTTTATGCACTTTATGCATTTTTACATGACAACTTTCATACAAACCCAACCTAGACCAACATTATGACTCAAATGACTTTAGATGGATGTCAATAGATCCATTCACCAATTAAATAAACATTTTTACATTATTTATCATATTAAGACCTCCTTTGACAACTTATTACAAATGGCTTCTCTAGCTTTTATATCTTTGTCTTCTTGAAATTTAATGTGCTCCTGCACCAATCATGCATGCATCTATAAGATTATGAAATCACTTAAAACTTGTAGGTTACTATCAAATATAATTGTAGAAATGTAAACATGGAACACAATAGATTCATCAAGAAACAATGATTTATGTGGAAACCCAATTTGGGAAAAACCACCAGTAACATGCTACTCTTTTTCACTCTTCTAAAGTGATGCCTTGTGAAAGGCCAACCATGTCAAAGGTTACAATACACACTTTTAAATTTGACCTTGTTAAAGGATTTTAATCACCTTGTTAGGAGTAAGAATTGTTAGAGGACTTTAGACCATTCACTTGGAATGTCACTTGGTTAAAGGATTTACAAATGATTGTTAAGTCAACCTTAATCCAAAGGATTTACCCTAGACTAATACAATTGTTAGAGAATAACCGTAAGGCTTGATTTGATAACAATTTACAACTTCATTTGTAGAATATAGATCATTATTTCAGTCCTAAATTGTGCTTTGCCTTCTTACTTTTCAACTCTGATAGCTTGTTTTCCCTTCAAGCACTCATATCCTTAAGCCTTTTGGCTCAACATGCCAATGCAGTCTGTTCTCTCAGGTCTCTTGATGAAGCAAAAACCCTTGACTCCTTGTCTTCCTTAAGTTCTCACACCTAACCTCCTTTTCTTTTGACCACCATTCCTATAAATAGGAAATTAAGATATCTTCTCACTTATTCTCCATCATCCAAATTAGGGTTAGGATAGATTAAGTAGGATACAATGAATCTATCCCACATTCCATATCTCTTATATAAAATTTTTCTTTAATCCTCTTTGAATTCACTTAAAAAATGGTTTACCTTGAATTTTGTACCCTTAGCTCATCAACCTTATCTTCTTTTTGGTTCACAAATTCCAATAAAAAAAACTTGTCAGCTTAGATCCATCAAATTCATGATCTTTTAAATAATGAAACCACTTGGCATTATTTGGCTTCTGATGTTCGGCACACACTACACTACTTGACATCCTCTATGAATTTACTCAACATGAACTAAATTTTACTAGTGCTTGGCATCAACTAAACTTTACTCAATATCCACTGTTCTACTCGGCATACACTAGAATGAACTTTTACTTGGCTCCAACTGATTTTCTAGTTGGCTTGGACTAACTTTTCTCGACACCTACTCTCCACTTGGTCAAGCTTGGTAGACAACCTTTATGTAACTTGTTCTTCTAAACTTAGTGTAACCAGCCTTTGTAACTTTATCAATACATCATGTTATCACTATCTTAACTGATTCTTGTACTTCTTTAGATGATTATAACTCAACCTTTCCTCTAGGTTCTATTGTTACATCATTTGATCAAATCCTCTTCATCAATCAACTAAGTGATAGTACTTAAAATCATATAACCAATTTTCTTGCCAGAAAATAACAATTTTGACATCAATGACAAAAAAATGATTGAAACAACAATCTCCTTTAACAATGATCTTTACAATACAATTGTTGACTTCAATCTTCTTCCAGATGCTTCATTTGACTATTCTTCTAACACCACATGTGAATTGTATGGATCTTTAGCTTTGACAAATACCTCTTTGAATTCTTCTACATGTTCCTTTATGCTATATTTTTTACTATTAGTTTTGTTATCATTCCTTCTATTATTCCTATTCATATTTCTTCCAAAGTTTGGATTCCTTGTGATGTTCCTCATATCCATTCTACATAATCTCTCTATATGCCCAAAGTTGTTACACAACTAGCATATTGGTGCATTATTTTTGAATCTAGGTCTAGGTTGGTTAATAGGCTCTTTGCAATCCCTTGCAATATATCTAAAGTTGTTACATTTGTAACATATAATGTTGTTCCTTGCTCCATTGTTTCCTTCTTTAGATTTTCTTCCTTCAGGGTTAGTACCTTGAAACATTCTACTATTTCTATTACTATTGTCAAATTTAGGTTTCTTACAATTAAATGCTCTATGACCCAAACCATGATAATTATAACAAGAAATTTTTTTAACTAGTTTGAATGACTTACCTATGCAATCCTTGTAATATGACTAACTTCATTACATGCATAACATCTACATTTGAATTCATGTCTTATTTCCTTATGTGATTTATCTTTCTCATGTTCCTTAGGTTCATCAACGTGTTCAAGTTTCTTGACTTGCTTAACCTTCTTAGCTTCATTATCAAATTGATTTGCCTCAATCTTATTCAAATATTTTTTTTCTTGCATTGGTTGATGACTTTCAGAGTTAGGTTCCTTTCTATTTCCAGATTCTTATCTGACTTTTCTCCAATGAAATATCCAAGACTAGTCATATCATAAGAAAGCCTTCGAAAAGACATTTTTTCATCAATCTTCTCCCTAGTAGAATATAATCTCTCAACTTGTTTCTTAGACTAGGTTAACTCTCCTTTCATAATAGTATTGTACTTCTCAAGTATTGCATAATATAACTTAGTATAATCAAGATCAAACATAACTTTTGTAAGGTTATATCTTAGATCTGCATTCTCATATTTCAAATCTAACTCAATTTTGCTATCATCTTTCTTCAAACTCAATTTAAAATCAGTAATCTTCAGTTCATGCTTCAAGATATAATTTTATTTATTTAATCTAGAAACCTCATCATTGTCCTTGATTTGACTCTTAGGATCTTTCTTGGACTTGAGATGATCAATCTTATTTTTCATCTTTCCAATGAAGTCCTTTGCATCCTAACATCTTTGTTTCAGAGCATCTCTTTCTTCACTATGAATGCCAATCTTCTCAAGAGCTTCTTCTAGGTTCTTCTATAACTCTTCTATATCCATAGGTATCTTACACAAGTTGTTAAGCCTCTTTTGAATAACTATGCTATGATACTAATTGTTAAAAGCGACAAATATTGAGGCGGGGGGTGAATCAACATTTTACAAACTTTAGCCCAAAATTGGATAGTATTAATAATCTTATAACTTGCATATGAAATAAAACTAACTACATTGAAGAGTAAACATAACCATGCAATAAAAGAACTCATAACACCATATTTTGTTAACTAGGGAAACCATAGCCAAGGAAGAATGTCGACGAGTATGGTACACACAAAATGATACACTAATCAAAAGTATCTTGTGAAAGATATTGACCCTATTAGGAGTTTATTATATCCATATAGTATCTCAGTCCTTGTTAGAAGTTGTAATAAAAAAATAAAAAATGTATGCAATGTTGAAGATCTGATTGAAAAGATCATTATTGAAGAAGGGAGATTGTTTTCAAAGAGGGAGATTGTTCCAAAAAGGGAGATTATTGATAAAGAATGTTTTCAATCATTGCTTTGTCACTAATGTCAAACCTACTATTTTCTGGAATGACAATTGCTTATAAGATCCAAGTACTATCACTTAGTTGATTGATGAGGAGGATTTAATCAATAAGATGTAACAAAAGCACCTAAGGGAAGGGTTGAGTTATGGTTTTGTAATGAAGTATATGGATCAATTAAGAAAATGGTAAAATGATGTATTGATAATACACCTGAAGATACAAAGGTTGGCTACACTTAGAAACTCTAGAAGAATAAGTTGTAACAAAGCTTTCTACAAAGCTTGACTAAATTCATTAGTGGGTGCTGAGAAAGTTAGTTCATGCCAAGCAGATTATTGGTAAGTGCTAAGAAAATGCAAAATCTAGTGTGTTTTGAGTGAAATAGAAGGAGCTAAGCAAGTTGGGTTTTTGAGCAAGAGAAAAATGTAATAGGTGCTGAGCATAAAAAAAACTTAGCTGATGCCGAGTGAATTCATAGTAGGCATTGAGTAACACAGTATGTGCTAAGCATCAAAAAGTCAATAGTGCCGAGCTGCTACATTGTTTGAAAAGCTAAAGATTCACCAGATCTGAGCACAAAAAGTCTATTACCTTGAATTTTTTGAACTATAAGAAGGATAAGGATGATGAGTTGGTGGCACAAAATTTTACGTAAACCATTTTTAGGTGAATACAAGAGGATTCTACAAGATGTTTCTAGAATAAACAAGATAAGGGGTAGATACATTGTATCTTACCTAATCCATTCAAACACCAAATAAGAGCAAGAATATTAGAGTGGGAAAAGTATTCAAGACTTTTATTTAAAGAGTTACATGTCAAGGAGTAGAGATGAAGGTTGGAGAGAGTATGTGGTGTCAAGAAGAAGACATCAAGAGGGAAGAATAGAGCATAGATTCTCTATTTCAATAGATTCTACTTTGTTAGGTGACCATAGAAGAAATTGTACTAACATAATGCACATGGAGACTCAAGGAGACAAAGCTTGAATAGAGGACAAGCTATTAGAGCTGCAGCGACTAAAAGCCAGGCAAATTTGTGAACTAAATTGAGATCTAAAATCTACAAGTTATGTTGTGATTTATATCAAATCAAAATCCCTTATTTTTACTCTCTAATAATTGTATTAGTTAGGGTAAAATCTTATGGACTTAGGTTGGTTTAATAGCCATTGTGTAAATCCTTTAACAGGGTGACATTCCAAGTGAATGTTCTAAAGTCCTTTAACTAGGCCCACTTCTAACAGGGTGGATAAAATCTTTTAACCAGGTCACATTTAACAGTGTGTTTTGTAGCCTTTAACAGGGAAGACCTTTCACAAGGCATCACTTTAGAAGAGTGAGAAAGGATTAGCATGTTATTGGTGGTTTTTTACAAATTGGGTTTCCATGTAAATCATTGTGTTATATATTGATCTTTCTTATTTTATTCCTGCATGTTGATTTTTTAGTAACTTGCTAAAATGAATGTTTAGCTTGGATGCATGGTTAGTTTAAATGGGCACACTATAATTAGTAAAAAAAATTTATTAGGACAATTGGACCTTGAATAATTGATTCACCCACCCTCTCACTTATTCTAAAGCATTTCTAACAATTGGTATTACAGCCATCTACTGATTTGTTTTAAAGGTACTAGAAGTAGAAAGATAAAGATGTCAATTCCAAATCTTAACAGAGATAACTTCACTGAACGGAAAAGTTTAATGAAGATACACCTTGGATCAATAGGTTATCATGCGAAAATATCAATTGAAGTGGAACATGTTGATCCAATAGGTGTCCCTACCATAGAAGATATGAAGAAAAAGAAGGAGCACAATCAGGCAATGCTGAAGATTAACTCTACTCTCAGCTATGCTAAATTTGATGACATCAAGGGATGTACCTCTACATTCAAGATGTGGAAGGCCTTGTTAGATATTTATAGAGGAGATCAGAATGTCCAAAGAGGAAAAAGAGAAAGCCTTAGAGGAAAGTATGATGACATGAGAATGGAAGAAGGTGAGAACATTGCCCAATATGTCTCTAGAATAAAGGAAGTAGTAAGTGCAATAAGAAGTGTAGCTAGCCATTTAGATGAAGAAATTGTTATGAGAAAAGTCTTAAGAACCTTGCCACCCATCTATGTTGTTAGAGTATTAGCAATCCAAGAGTTGAGATGAATAACGAGAAACAAGCTAACTCTTGAAGGTATAGTGGGAAGACTTACTGCATTTGAATTATCCAACTTTGATAACTTTGTCATCCCCACCCTAGTTTTACCTTCTTATTCATGGAGGGTTTTTGGGTTACCAAATCTCTTGTGTTATGTGTTGATGAATGTTTTCATTTCATGTTTTCTTATATGTTTACATGCATGTAAATTACTTTTAGTTATGTGTTAATGAGTGTTTAGAAGAATAAAAAGTAAGTACTTTTGATTCACCACCCCCCCAACCCCACCCCCAACCCTCTCAGAAGTACTCTTCCCATTTGAATATTTCAACAATTGTTATCAGAGCTACTGGTTCTCACTAGAAGAAGCCTAACAACTTGGAGAAAAAGATTAGAAGATGGAAGTCTTCAAACTTGGGAAGATTATTGACAATCAAGTGATTGATGTGCATCTAGCTCTACACAAGGTAGAGGAATCTAGAGAGGAACTGAGAAAATCATTGAAAAGAAGAAAGGAGATAGCCATGGCTGAAAATGACATACACTATAAGGAGATTGACACCTCACAAGTGTTTTCCAATGGAGATTCCAATGAGTTTGATGCAGCAATAGTAGAATTGATGGAGAAAAATAGAGCACAAGCTGAAGAAATCAGATTACTCATGCTTGAACAAGAATCACAAGCCATAATGCTTTGTGAAATAATTGAAAAAAAGAAGAAAGTAATTGAGGATAGAGCCATGCTTGAAGATGACAAGAGAAATCTCACCAATAGACTGGAAGAGAAGATAATTGAGTTTGAAAAGATCTCAAACATGCAGGTAGACACCTTAAGCCAAATGATGAATGCTCATCATGAGCTAAACATGAAGGACATTGAGATCTCCACCTTGAATATGTAGAATGAACAATTATAGAATGAATATAAGAGAGAAAAGGAGATAGCCAAAAGCTACAACAAACCCAATGAGGCTATCAAGTACTTTGAACAATTACTAAAATCACCAAGGGTTAGTAATGATACTTCAAGACTTGGTTACACCAATACTAAACAAGGAGAATCATCCAAGGCTACAAAAAAAAGGATCAAAAAAGGTAAGAACACCAAACCCACTTGTCTTTCTATAATAAAAAGGGGCACACTACTAATGTTTGCAGGAGTAAAAAGACCAATCAATAGGACACATCCAAAAACAAAGGTTATCGTCACAAGTGTAACATGCAAGGACACTCAACACAAGATTGTAGAACCAAAACCATGAGGACACCAAGATTTGAAGGTCACTATTACAACTACAAAAAATATGGACATAGAGCTTTTGAGTGCAGATCAAAGCCTATGTGGACACCTAATCAGCCTATAAGGAGAAAAAACAATGTACACTACTACAATTGGGATTACAATACTAGGTATACCTGTCACTATTGTCAGGAGTATGGACACATCCCTGAGAATTGTGTAAGAACACATTTCAAGGGAAGTTATAGTAGGTGGCTAAACCAAACTACATGTTTTAGTTGCTTGAAGATTGGTCATATCAGTAGGAACTATCCTACAAAGTCAAAAACACCAAAGACAGAGGTCAACAAAGAAAAAGAGAAGGTTGATGTTGAACAAATAAGAGGAAAAATGAACAAGACATGGAAGAAGAAAGGTGAGTGCAACACATCTAATGGAGAGATCACTTCACCCAAGAGGTCAAGTGATCACACTTCATCTAACTAAGGAAAGAAAAGAGTATGAGACTGGTATACAAAGTCAATTCATACATCAGTTCCAAAGAATAAAGAAGTACTGCAAAGAAAAAATCTATATGAGAAAAGATGACAAGCAAAAATTCTAAAGAAGCTATCGAGTTACTCTTAGATGTCGAGTAAAGCTCTAATGGATGCTGAGTTTCCAATAGTTGCCAAGTTGATAGTTGAAGCCAAGTGAGAAAGAAGCCTAGTGGAGACTGAGTAAATAAAATGCAATGGGAGCTAAGTTACAACGAACTCTTCAAGTGTCGAGTATATAGCTATAAGCACTATGCAATAAATGCTAGGTTTTGTACCTAATAAAGTTGAAAATAATAATTTTCAAGCCATTCAAACATGAAGCAAAAAAAAGAAGAGTGAAGAGCGACCAAATAATGATTTTGTAATGATTTCCACCAATTTCAATAGCAATCCAACTTGAATTCTTTGATTTAAAGGTATTTCATCAAGTGTCAAGCTACGCAGTATTTGAAAGTTTACTTAATATTAAACCCTAGTTTGGTTAAGATGGCATCCAGGTCTAAAACCACAAAGGGAAAGGAAGATCATGAGATTCAACTTGTTACTAATGAAGTTAAACAACCTAAATTTAAGCCAAAATGACCCAGTTGGTTCTTTGTTAGTCATTCCAGATAAAGTTGTAATGGTCCAAGATGTTAGGAAATGTTACAACTATAAGATTGGAGCCATAGGTGACTTAGAAATTTTCAATGCCTTTGGTAAGCTATGTGACAAGGGTATATTGAAGGAAAAGTTTCAAATTGTTGAGAAGAAGGGTTTAACTAAAGCCTTAAGTTTCCCCATTGTATTTAAGATTGAATGGATTCATATAGTGTTGAGCCAAATTCATGATGGGTCATTTTGGTTAGAAATAGGGCCAGTAAAGATCACAAAGAAAATTGTTCATAGGGTTACTAGATTCCCAACCCTAGATCGGCCTAAGACCTTGAGAAGTGACAAAAAGGAGGTCATATAGAAGAACACTAGTGCCAAATGGAACAATAGGTGAATGACTATTGATACCATTATTGATCCCCTACTTGATTTCACTATCAGAATCATATCCCATAAATTCTATCAATCAAGTAGATTGAACTGTGTGCCATGCATAGCAGTAGACATTGCATATAAACTTGTGAAGAAAGACCACACATATGATCTAGAAGAGCTCATGCTACAACAAATCAATGAATATTTGGGAGCTATAAGAAAATCAAAAGGAGTCAAATGCAAATTTGGATA
The DNA here is from genome assembly GCA_028749045.1 of Cupressus sempervirens. Taxonomy (NCBI): domain Eukaryota; kingdom Viridiplantae; phylum Streptophyta; class Pinopsida; order Cupressales; family Cupressaceae; genus Cupressus; species Cupressus sempervirens. The sequence goes on along the minus strand of CM053784.1, from coordinate 646,676,516 downwards.
ACTGTTGTTCTGCATATTTTTCTATGTCATGAAAGAATTTCCATTAGTTGGAAAGGTAAGATGGGATCCTAACAAGACAATTGTCACACAAATCAATGAGTTTATTGAACAAATGGGAGAAAATTTTGATGCTTAGATGACAAGCTACTTTGAGGACTTCAAGAAGTCCATGAAATAAAGGATGAGAATATCACTATCACTGGTTGAGTAGCATGTAAATAACATTTGTTTCTTGGTTGACATAGATTACACCTACATCCAAGCCATGATACCTAGAGTAAGATGGCTTAGGCCACTTGGATATGAGCTTGATGTAGACCAAGCTTCATCTACAATCACTGCTTTACTTGTCAAAGAAATTGACAATGATGCTCCTCATTTTGGAACCTATGATATTGTCAAATCTAGGGTGGTAATAGACTTGAAGACAACATCTGTAGTAAAGAAGAAAGACAAAATGGTAAGAAAAATAAATAAGACATTTGGGGTAGATATTGAAGGTGAAGTCAATGACGAAGAGGTAGAAGAAGTAGAAGGTGATAGTGAGGAAGAAGGTGAGCAAGGGCAAGAGCTAGAAGAATTGACACAGGGCCTAGAAGAGGACAAGGAAGAAGGTGCTAAGGAAGCACCCACTAAAGCCAAAGCCACTAAAAGGAAAGCCAAAACTCAGCCTACACCTCAGCCCAAGACAAAGAAAGGGACAAGGCCCATTGAACTCAAAGCAAAGAAGCCAACTACAAGGGCTACCACCAGGGCTGCAACTTAGAAGGAAAAGGATGAAGCCAAAGAGAAGAAGAAAGCCATAATGCAGACTGGTGAAGAACCAAGGGAAATAAGGAAATATGTTGCTCAACCTAACTCAGATGAATAAAGAACAAAGTTAGATGATATTAGCCAATTTAAAGTGGTAAGTCATCCCACAAAGTCTATCGTTGATGAGTTATGTATAAATATTAGAAAATCAAACTTGAATGGTTTAAAGATTGTAGACTTTAATAAGCTCAATAAAGAAGAGAAAAATAAAGTAGAGGAATCAGTGTATGTAATGATGGCTAAGTACAAATACACACCTCTAGAGTTAGATAGTACAATGCCCAAGGAGCTATACAAGATAGTTGTAGATAAGTGGCATTTTTGTTTGCAAATGGAAAAGGAGATAAGAGAATCAACCCTAGCTACAATACTACTAGACCTGACTAAAGGTCAAATAGCTAAGGCAAATAAAAGGCATAATAAAAAAATTTCTCCTAAGAATAAAGCATTTAGCATTCTTCAAAATAAGATAGAGGATGTTGTCAATAAATTCAAAAAATTGTGGAAGTCGATATACAAGTCAATTGATGATGTATTTGATGAGGAATATAAGGTTAAGACTAGTGCAAAGAGAAAGGAAGTAAAAGAAATAATAGAGAAAGTAGAGGAGAAGAAAAGTGAAGAAGAAAAGAAAGGTGAGGAAGGAAGAGTAGAAGAGGAAGCTAATAAGGAGGAGGAAAAAGAGAATACAACTAAAGGAGAGGAAAAGGCATTAGATGAATAAGAAGAAAAAAGTGTGCAAGACACACAAATGCCACCTCTTAATCCTGATCATGCCACGATCACACCTGTAGAGATCATAAAAATAAAGGATGTTGTTGACACTTCATGTCAAAACATCAATCCTTTAACTGCAAAGAATTTCTCAAAGATCTTTCACCAATCTACCCTACAGGCACAGTTGTGTACAAGCCCTGTATTGGTGAGTGTAGATGAAATACAAAAAGTAGTAGTAGAACCTCAGAGAGAAAAGGTGAAGCCAAAGGAACAACCTTTTACATACATTGCTACTAAAATCCAACTACTTCCACCACCATCTCCACCAAAAGCAGTGAGTGATGCACTTCAGATGCCAAGTGCAGCAACAGGGGAAGATATAGGAAAATAAGAATAGTCAATAGGTTCACCCCCAACAATTGTTAGAGATAAAGGGAAATTAGAAGAAAGGAAGGAAGAGACAAGAGATGAGGAGCAAGCTGCAATACAAACATTGGTTGAATTACCAAAAATTGGTACTCCCACTTAGAATCTTCAAAAATTGAGCACTGAAATGATATCAATACAAGTTCAAACACCAGGCCCAAGCTCCAAAAAGGTAGCTAGGATACTTCACTATGGAGATCCTAAACTTGATGAAGAGATCATCATTCCCTCCTATGAATCCAACACCCACACCATAGAAAAGATAAATGAAATACAAAGTGCACTGGATAGGAGAAAGAGACAAGAAGTATTGAGAAGAGAATACAAGTATAGGCAAGCATTGAATGAGATAAAGGACATCTTCATGGATGCCTTCAGCTTGCAATCACCGGATGAAACAAGGCCTATAGTAGAAAAACTATTAGATATAATTGATCAAGTGACTAATGAAGACCATGATAGAAATGTAAAATTAATGGAATGGTTACAAAGAAAGTTTCAAGGAAAGGTTAATAAGAAGATATCACGTGGAATTGCACTTGAGCAGGTAGAGTTGGCCAAGACAATAGATAATGCAAAAATTGTTCTTGAAAACATTTTTTCATCGTATAGGAAGTTGTGTGATTTTTAAAATTTCACACAAGAAACCAATCAAAGAATAATGAGCTTGGAAAGAAAATTGAAAATCTCTAGCATGCAATTACCTAGAGATCTAGCTCAGAGTGAGAAGCATTTTGCACAGATGCTTCACACACAAAAGAAATTAGCTGTGTTAATAGTAGAGGAGGTAAACATAAAGGCAAAATTGATGCAAATCTAGTCCTCCATAACCCCACACTTAGAGGTCCTCAATAAGGAGCAAGCATATGCAGAAACAGTCCTAATGAAAGATCCAAATCTTTCTACCCTAGATGGACTTGTACACCTTGCTGTAGAGACCGCCATCCAACATAAGTCACTAGACATTGCATTGGAGAATTGGGTTGTAGCTCTCAAAATAATAACGGAGGTAAATAGTACATTTCTGGCTAAGTATGGTATTACTACTTAGAACCCTTTGACATCAGTGTCAAAATGGGGGAGATATATGAAGATATATGGAGAATACCAAATTTTGAGAATAAAGTGGAAAGTCTGTAGATAGCCAAAAAGGGGGAGACAAGTAATAAGAAAAAACAAAGGGGGAGATACAAAATTTTGACAAGCATGTGGAAAATAGATTTGGAACTGGAACAAGAACAGGACAAAGGATAGAGAGAATCAAGCACATTAGCATAGAATTTCAGTAAAATGGACTAGGCATAATCAACTCAAGGGGAGTCACAAGGTATATTGTTGCTCACAAAATTTTGACCATTTTTTGAAATTTTGCATGTATGCTGAGCAAGAATAAAGAATGTACTCAATAAGATCAGTTCATTAATGCATAGTTAAGTGTTTTTGACACTCATGTCAAAGGGGGAGATTGTTGGTCTTAGAATGCTCTTGACATTTGAGTGTCAACATACTTAACCAATTCCACCATATATGCTGAGTACACTATGTATGTTGAGTGAATAATAGTAGCTACCGAGTCAAAATCTTAATAGGTGATGAGTGCCTTTAGGTGCTAAGCAAATAATAGATGCCGAGCAAGACAGAGTATAATAGGTGTTGAGAAAACAAGTAATGTAACATGTGTCGAGCAATACAAGAACATTCAAGTGTCAAGCATTAACAATATAATATGTGTCGAGTAACACAGAATCAACATAATAGTTTGTAGCTTCACAAACTCAGATGTAAACCATTTTTGGAGTTGACTTAGAGACATTTCAAAGGAGAAAAAGGATAAGGATGAATCTTTTACATTCCCTATGCAACCAATCAGAAAAATGGAGAAGGCATGCAACCAATGAGAAAAATGCAAGGTATGAGCAAGAATTTGAAGATTCAATGTGGATCGTAGATCCATACCTAACCCTAAGTCTTTAAAATCTTTAAAAGGAGGTCAAAAATGGATTGCATGAGAGGATGAGAACAGTGTATGGGGAGATTATAGAAAAATTTTAGTGGGAATAAGGAAAGGCTTAGAGGAACAGAGTAGCAGAAGGGACAAGGAATACATACAAAAATTAGATCAAGCAAAGATCAGTATAGGAAGAGCAGATCTAGTACTTGAATCCAAAAATTGAAGATTGCACTCTATTAGGTCAAATGTTCTTATACTTTCTGACCATTGTATTAGATGCTGAAATCCTATATTGATAGGATAGCTTAATAGTTAGATAGGAGAACCTTTGGAGAAGGTGATTGAAAATCCTATACATTAGGTGGGATTAACAACCTATTGTAAATCCTTTAACAAGGTGATACTTCATGTAAGTGTTTGTAAATCTTCTAACCAAGTCACTATTGATACAGTGTAAAGCCTTTAACAGGGTAGGCCTCTCACAGGGTAGACCATCAGAAGTGGTTGAATATATATTGCTGTAGTAATTTTTGTGGGTGTCATCCCCACCTCAATTTTACCTTCTTATCCCTGGAGGGTTTTTGGGTTACCAAATCTCTTGTGTTATGTGTTAATGCACGCTTTCATTTCATCTTTGCTTATATGTTTACATGCATGTACATTACTTTCAGTTATGTGTTAATGAGGGTTTAAAAGGATAAAAACTAGGTACTTTTGAATCATCCCCTGCTTATATGTTTACATGCATGTACATTACTTTCAGTTATGTGTTAATGAGGGTTTAAAAGGATAAAAACTAGGTACTTTTGATTCAGCCCCCCCTCTTAGAAGTACTCTTACCATTTGAATATTTCAACAAAGGTAGTCTATGTAGCATGAAGGATGAGCTAGATAAAAATGAGGCAACAACACTAGTAACTTCTGTAAACAAGAATGATAGGTGGATCATAGAAAGTGGGTGCTCACATCACATGATAGGAGACAAAAGTAAGTTTGTTACCTTTACTTAGTATAATGGAAATAGTGTTAGATTTGGAAATGATGCTCCATGTCTAATCAAAGGAAAAGGTTCTATTAAGCTTACAGAGAAAATTTCATGTGATAACACATATTATGTTGAAGGATTGAACTGCAATTTACTGAGTGTGTCATAGTTAGGAGATGTAGGATGCAAAGTAGAATTTGGAAACAAAATTGCCAAAATCTATGCCACTAATGGAAATTTGATAGGAAAAGGAGACAAAACTAGAAGAAAACTATTTTACTTAGATATGGAGGATGCTGCATGTCTTATTGTAAGAGTTGATGATGTGTGTTTATGGCATAAAAGGCTATGTCATGTCGACTTTGATAATTTGATTAGCATCAACAAAATGAAGAAAGTTAGAGGTTTTCCTAAACTAAAAAAGCCTAACAATACAATGTACAAACAGTGTTAGCTAGGAAAGATGACCAAGTAAAGTTTCAAAAGAAAAACCTATACTTCTAAAGAAGTATTAGAGCTAGTCCATACTATTTTATGTGGCCCAATAGAAGTGCAAATCTACAAAGGAGACATATATATAATATTTTTTGTAGATGACTATTCTAGAATGATGACTGTCATGTTCTTAAAGAAAAAATTTGATGCATTTCAAATGTTTAAGTGGTATTTGGCCAGGGTTGAAAAAGAAACAAGAAAAAGTCTAAAGTGTCTGAGATCAGATAGAGGAGGAGAGTTCACATCAAAGGAATTAGAGACATTTTGCAATGATAAAGGAATTAAGAGACAAACATCAGCACCTAGAACTCCCCCATAGAATGGCATTGTAGAACGGAGGAATAGATAAGTGATAGACTGTGCTAGAACATTAAAGATGGAGAAGAATGTTGCTCTAAAGTACTGGACAAAAATTGTAAGTATAGCTATCTACACCTTGAATTGAGTACAAATCAAGAAAGGTAAAAATGCAACACTTTTTGAATTATGGTATGGTCACTCACCCAATGTAAAACATTTTAAAGTGTTTGGCTGTAAATGCTATATTTTTAAAGACTCTAGAAATAGCAAGTTTGATGCAAGGAGCGATGAAGGCATATTCCTTGGATACTCCACTAGAAGTAAAGCATATAAGTATTTGAATAGTAACACTAACAAAATATTGGAGAGTGCAAATGTAAATTTTGATGAGCATACAAAAGTTCAAGTTGATGAATTCAAGAAAGCAGAAAAGTACAGATACTTTGTATACTTCTATGAAGGAATGAATCCTGAAGAAGAAGCTACCAATCAAGTTGGGAATCAGAAACAAGTTTTAGTATTAGCTGAGTCACAACTAGTGAATGTCGAGTTGCATTCAGAGGGTGAGTTGCAGAATGAAGATAGTGCACATTCTGATTCTGAAATTAGTACACATGAAAGAGATGCTAGGTTACTTGAAAGAGATGTGCACATTGAATTTGAAGCTGAAAGACCAAACATGGAAATAAGGAAAGAACCAAGGCTATCCAAGTATGTGAGAAGACATCACTCTGTCGAATAAATCATTGGTGACAAGGAAGCAAGACCCATGACAAGGAATAGACTAAAAAGTGAATCATGTCTACTGAGTAAGGTTGAACCCAAAATAGTGAAAGATGTACTATAGGTTGATAATTGGTGTAAAGATATGAAAGAGGAGATTGATCAGATAATTAATAACAAAACCTAGACTTTAGTTCCAAGACTGGCTGATAAGAATGTGATTGGTACCAAGTGGGTGTTTAGGAACAAGCTAGCTGAGAATGATGAGATCACAAGAAATAAGACCAGACTAGTCTGTAAAGGTTATGCACAAGAAGAAGGATTGGACTATGTGAAAACATTTGCCCCTATTGCAAGAATGGAAGGAGTAAGAACCCTACTTGCATATGGTGCTTACAAAGGTTTTAAAGTCTACGAAATGGATGTTAAGTCTGCTTTTCTGAATAACATATTGGAAGAGGAAGTCTATATAGAAGAACTAGAGGGATTTGTTGATGATAACAACAAAGATATGGTTTGAAAATTGCATAAAGCACTCTATGGGTTGAAACAAGCACCTAGAGCATGGTATGAGAGACTTCACAAATATCTAGTGAAGATAGGATTTGAGAAAATAGATGACAACAAAAACCTATATACCAAGGCAGACAAAGGTAAAGACATTTTAATATCTAAAATATTTTTTGATGATATAATATTTGGAGGAAAAGATGCACTGTGCAAAGATTTTTTTGATTAGATGAAACATGAGTTTGAGACGTCAATGTTTGGGGAAATCAAATTCTTTGTTGGATTGCAAGTACATCAACTAAAACATGGTATATTTGTAACTCAATCAAAATATATCAAGGATATACTCAAAACATTTGGCTTAGAGAATTCAAAACTAGTTAGTACACCAATGGTAATAGGACATAAGTTATCCAAGAATGATGAGTCTCCTAAAATAAATCAGGCAATGTACAAATCAATGATTAGAAAGTAGCAGTATGTTGTACACAGTAGACCAGAATTTGCACTATCTATTGGACTAGTGGCAAGATTTTTTGCAAACCTACTAGAAAATCATCTGATGGAAGTAAAAAGAATAATGAGGTACTTAAAAGGAATAGATGATTTTGGCTTATACTACAAGAGGAATGAAAAGTTTGAATTGAAAGCCTACACTGAAGCAGATCAAGGAGGTAATATGGATGATAGAAAAAGTACCAATGGAGGAGCACTCTTCTTATGTAAAAGATTAGCCACTTTGACCAGCAAAAAGCAAAGTTTTACCTCATAGTCCACAGCTAAAGATGAGTATGTTGTTGCTACTATCAACTGCACCAATATTGTATGGATTAAGCATTTGTTGAAAGGTATAAAGGAAGAGGTAACTGAACCTGTGATACTCAATTGTGATAACACAAGTGCTATCAATGTATCTAAGAATCCCGTGATTCATGCCAAAAAAAGTACATTGCAATTAAGTATCTCTATGTAATAAAATTGGTGGAAGACAAGCAAGTGAAGATGGAATATGTCAACTCAAAGGAACAAATTGCTAACAACTTCACAAAACCATTACCTAAAGGTGCATTTGAGTATCTTAGAGGTAAGTTAGGGGTGATACCCCTATCCAAGGCTGGTTGAGTAACAACAAGACTAGCCTAAATCAAATGAGTTGATTGCTAGAATGTTATAAATTGATGTAGAGTTTACTTACTTTAAGTTTTGCTTGAAGTAATAGAAGCACTAAAATTCCAAACAAGTCACAAGCAAGGTGACAAAGGGAGAAATTGGAATTCCTAAAAAATTCTACACTTGCATGATAAGATGCTAACATAATATGTCTTTGGCATTGTTGTTAAAGGGGGAGAAATAGTAGAAACTGATCAAACATGTAGAGGGAGAAATAGAAAATCTATAGGATCAAATGTGTAGAGGAAGAAATAGTAGAAAAATGGGAAAAAGTAAGGAGAAGTGAAACAATAGTTAAGAGGGAGAAGTAGAAGCAAAGGAATTATTCAAGATAACAAATTAGAGAGGAACTAGAACAAAAATGAGAAGACAGTGCATCAACAAAACAAATATCCCCAATACCTTGAAAGAGGGCATTACTTAAGAAATTTAGAGGGAGTCATAAGAAATTCAAACTTGCTGACATAATGAATAATTTTGGATACAACATTTTCTTTTTGGCATTTTACTTACTGTCTTAACCTAATTAGCATTTTGATAACTTGGTTGATCAGTTTGGTTTTTCGTCAATCCCAAAAAGGGAGATTATTGAAGATCTGATTGAAAAGATCACTATTAAAGAAGGGAGATTGTTTGCAAAGAGGGAAATTGTTGCAAAAAGGGATATTGTTGATAAATAATATTTTTAATCATTGCTTTTTCACTGATGTCAAAGCTGCTATTTGCTGAAATGACAATTTCTTATAAGATCAAGTACTATCACTTAGTTGATTGATTAATAAGATGTAACAAAAGCACCTAAGGGAAAGGTTGGTTTATGGTTTTCTAATGAAGTATAAGGATCAGTTAAGACAATGATAAAATGATGTATGCATAATACACTTGAAGATATAGAGGTTGGCTACACTTAGAAACTCTAGAAGTATAAGTTGTAACAAAGCTATCAGCAAAGCTTGACTAAATTAATCAGTGGGTTCCGAGCAAGTGAGTTTGTGGCAAGAAGATTATCAGTAAGTGCCAAGAAAATGTGAAATCTAGTGTGTGCCGAGTGAAGTAGAAGGAGCCAAGCAAGTTTAGGTGCCAAGCATTAGTAAAATTTAGTTGACATTGAGTGAATTCATAGTAGGTGCCAAGTAACATAGTATGTACTGAGCATCAAAAAGTCAATAGTGCTAAGCTACTGCATTATTTATAAAGTCAAAGATTCTCTAGATCTGAGTTGACAAGTTTGTTACCTTGATTTTTGTAAACTAGGAGAAGGATAAGGATAATGAGCTAGTGGAACAAAATTTTACGTAAACCATTTTTAGGTGAATACAAGAGGATTCTACATGATGTTTCTAGAATAAACAAGATAAGAGGTAGATACATTGTATCTTACCTAATAAATTTGAACCCCAAATAAGAGTGAGAAGATTAGAGTGGGAAAAGTATTCAAGACTTCTATTTAAGGAGTTACAAATCAAGGAGCAGAGATGATGGTTGGAGAGAGTATGTGGTGTCAAGAAGAAGGCATCGAGAGGGAGGAATAGAGCATGAAGACTTTGCTTCGATAGATTCTACTTTGTTAGGTTACCATAGAGGATATTGCACTGGGACAATGAGCATGGAGACTCAAGGAGACAAAGCTTGAAAGGAGGACAAGCTGTCAGAGCTACAGAGATTGAAAACCAGGAAAATTTGTGAATTGAATTAAGATCTAAAATCTGCAAGTTATGTTGTGAGTTATATCAGAATAAAATCCCTTATTATTTCTCTCTAACATTAATTGTATCAGTTAGGGTAAAATCCTATGGACTTAGGTTGGTTTAATAGCCATTGTGTAAATCATTTACTAGGGTGACATTTCAAGTTAATGTTCTAAAGTATTTTAACCATGCCCACTTCTAATAGAGTGGATGAAATCCTTTAACCAGGTCACATTTAACAATGTGTTTCATAGCCTTTAACAGGGTAGGCTTTTCATAGGGCATCACTTTAGAAGAGTGAGAAAGGACTAGCATGTTACTGTGGTTTTTTCCAAATTGGGTTTCCACATAAATCACTGTGTTATGTGTTGATCTTTCTTGTCTTATCCTTGCATGTTGATTTTTCAGTAAATTGCTAAAATGAATGTTTAGCTTGGATGCATGGTTAGTTTAAATGGGCACACTATACTTAGTGATTAAATTTTATTAGGAAACTTGGACCTTGAATAACTGATTCACCCCCTTTCTCAATTATTCTAAAACATTTCTAACAATTGGTATCAGAGCCATCTACTGATCTGGTTTAAAGGTACTAGAAGCAAAAAGATCAAGATGTCCAAGGGAGAAGTTCCCAAGCTCAACAAAGATAACTTTGCTACATGGAAAAGTTTAATGAAGTTGCACCTTGGATCAATAGGTAATCATGCACAAACCTCAATTGAAGTACAACATGTCTATCTAATAGGTGTCCCTACTACAAAAGATATGAAGAAAAAGAAGGAGCACAATCAAGCAATGCTAGAGATTGCCTCTGCTCTCAGCTATGCTGAATTTGATGACATTAAGGGATGTACCTCTACATTCAAGATGTGAAAAGCCTTGTTAGATATATATGGAGGAGATCAAAATTTTCAAATGGAAAAAAGAGAAAGCCGCAGAGGAAAGTATGATGACATGAGAATGGCAGAAGGTGAGAACATTGCCTAATATGTCTCTAGAATAAAGGAAGTAGTAAGTGCAATAAGAAGTGTAGTTGGATATTTAGATGAAGAAATTTTTATGAGAAAAGTCTTAAGAACCTTGCTCCCCATCTATGCTATTAGAGTATTAGCCATCCAAGAGTTGAGATGCATACTAGGAAACAAGCTAACTCTTGAAGGTATGGTGGTAAGACTTACTATATTTGAGTTATCCAACTTTGATAACTATAGACTTGAGAATCTTAAATATACCTTCAAGGCTAAGTTGATGATGAAAGACATTGAATAGGTGAAACCAAAGAAAAAGAAAAGAAAGATAAAATATGCATCCAGTGATAAAAACATAGATGAAGAAGATGTGGAACAATTGGAAGCATTGCTAGCCAGAAGATTTCATAGAGGTAAAGGTAAATTCAAAGACAAGTTGCCTATCATTTTTTTTAATTGCAATGAATTAGAACATAATTCTGCAAGGTGTACATAGAAAGAGAACTATAGAGAAGGCAACAAGCATAAGAACAAAAGAGAAGATGATAGAAGAGATTACAAAGACAAAGTCAAAAAGTGCTACATTGTTGAAGAAAAGGATTCTGATAAAAATGATGATGAGGTAGTCTATGTAGCTATGAAGGATGAGTCAGATGAAGATGAGGAAACAACACTAGTAACCTATGTGAACAAGAATGATAGGTGGATCATAGATAGTGGGTGCTCACATCACATGATAGGAGACAAAAGTAATTTTGTTACCTTTACACAGTATGATAGAAATAGTGTTAGATTTAGAAATGATGCTCCATGTCTAATCCAAGGACAAGGTTCTGTTAAGCTTATAGAGATAATTTCATGTGATAATGCATATTATTTTGAAGGATTGAACTACAATCTACTAAGTGTGTCATAGTTGGGCAATGTAGGATAGAAAGTAGAATTTTGAAACAAAACTACCAAAATCTATGACACTGATAGAAAAAGGAGACCAAACTAGGAGCAATATGTTTTACCTAGATATGGAGGATGTTGCATGTCTTATTGTAAGAGTTGGTGATGTGTGTCTATGGAATAAAAGGCTATGTCATGTCAACTTTGATAATCTGATTAGCATTAGCAAAATGAAAAAGCCTAACAATACAATATACAAACAATGTTAGCTAGGAAAGATGATCAAATAAAGTTTCAAAGGCAAAACCTATACTTGCAAAGAAATATTAGAGCTAGTCCATACTAATTTATTTGTCCCAATAGAAGTGCAACACTACCAAGGAGACATTTATATAATGTTATTTGTAGATGACTATTCTAGGATGATGATTGTCATGTTCTTAAAGAAAAAATTTGATGCATTTCAAATGTTTAAGTGGTATTTGGTCAAGGTTGAGAAAGAAATAGGAAAAAGTCTGAAGTGTCTGAGATCAAACAAAGGAGGAGAGTTCACATCAAAGGAATTAGAGACATTTTGCAATGATAAAGAAATTAAGAGACAAACATCAAAACCTAGCACTCCCCCATAGAATGGCATTTTAAAAATGAGGAATAGATAAGTGATAGACTATGCCAAAACGTTAATGATGGAGAAGAATGTTGCTCTAAAGTACTGGAGAGAAGTTGTAAGTACAGTTGTCTACACCTTGAATTGAGTACAAATCAAGAAAGGTACAAATGCAATACCTTTTGAATTATGGTATGGTCACTCACTCAATGTAAAATATTTCAAAGTGTTTTCTTGTAAATGCTATATTCTTAAAGACTCTAGAAATAGAAAGTTTGATACAAAGAGTGATGAAGGCATATTCCTTGGATACTCCACTAGAAGTAAAGCATATATGTGTTTTAATACTAACGAAAAAAAAATTGTGGAGAGCGTAAATGTAAATTTTGATGAGCATATAGAAGTTCAAGTTGATGAATTCAAGAAACCAGAAAAGTATAGATTCTTTGTATACTTGTATGAAGGAATGTGTGCTAAAGAAGAAGCTACCGATCAAGTTGGGAATCAACAACAAGTTTCAGTATCAGTTGAGTCACAACCAATGAATGCCAAATTGCATTCAAAGGGTGAGTTGTAGAATGAAGATAATGCACATTCTGATTTTGAAATTAGTATACATGAAAGAGATGGTGAGTTACTTGAAAGAGATGTGCATAGTGACTTTGAAGCTAAAAGACCAAACATGGAAATAAGTAAAGAACCAAGGCTATCCAAGTATGTGAGAAGACATTAGCCTGCTGAACAAATCATTGGTGACAAGGAAGCAAGACCAATGACAAAGAACAAACTAAGAAGTGAATCATGTCTACTGAGCAAGATTGAACCCAAAATAGTGAAAGATGCACTACATGATGATAATTGGTGTATAGATATGAAAGAGGAGATTGATCAGATAGAGATCAACAAAACTTGGACTTTAGTTCCAAGACCAGCTGGTAAGAATGTGATTGGTACTAAGTGGGTATTTAGGAACAAGCTAGATGAGAATGGTGGAATCATAAGAAATAAGGCTAGACTAGTTTGTAAAGGTTATGTACAAGAAGAAGGACTAGACTATGGGGAAACATTTGCCCCTATTGCAAGGATGGAAGGAGTAAGAACCCTAATTGCATATGCTGCTTACAAAGGTTTTGAAATCTACTAAATGGATGTAAAGTCTACTTTACTAAATGGATGTAAAGTCTACTTTTTTGAAATCTACTAAATGGATGTAAAGTATACAGGAAGAGGAAGTCTATATAGAACAACTAGAGGGATTTGTTGATGACAACAACAAGGATATGGTTTGCAAACTGAATAAAGCACACTATGGTTTGAAACAAGCACCTAGAGCATAGCATGAGAAACTTCAAAAATATCTAGTGAAGATAGGATTTGAGAAACCAGATGACAATAACAACCTGTATATCAAGAAAGAAAAAGTTAAAGAAATTTTAATATCTAAAATATTTGTTGATGATATTATATTTTTAGGAAAAGATGCACTATGCAAAGATTTTTTTGATCAGCTAAAACATGAGTATGAGATGTCAATGTTTGGGGAAATCAAATTCTTTGTTGGATTGCAAGTACATTAACTAAAACATGGCATATTTGTAACTCAATCAAATATATCAAGGAGATACTCAAAACATTTGGCTTAGAGAATTCAAAACTAGTTAGTACACCAATGGTAATAGGACATAAGTTATCCAAGAATGATGAGTCTACTAAAATAAAATAGACAATGTATAGAACAATGATTGGAAAGTTGTAGTATGTTATACATAGTAGACCAAACATTGCACTATCTATTGGAATAGTGGCAAGATTTTTTGCAAACCCAAGAGAAAACCATCTTATGGTAGTAAAAAGAATAATGAGGTACTTAAAAGGAACATAAGATTTTGGCTTATACTATAAGATGACTGAAAAGTTTGAATTGAAAGCCTATACTGATGCAAATTGGGGAGGTAATATAGATGATAGATAAAGTACCAGTGGCGCAGCACTCTTCTTAGGTAAAAGATTAGTCACTTGGACAAAAAAAAAGCAAAGTTGTACCTCACAGTCTAGAGCTGAAGCTAAGTATGTTGCTACTACTATCAACTACACTGATATTGTATGGATTAAGCATCTATTGAAAGGTATGAAGGAAGAGGTAATTGAACCTGTGATACTCTATTGTGATAACACAAGTGCCATCAACATATCTAAGAATTCTGTGATGAATGCCAAAACAAAGCACATTTCAATTAAGTATAATTATGTAAGAGGACTGGTGGAAGACAAGCAAGTAACGATGGAATATGTCAACTTAAAGGATCAAATTGCTGACATATTCACAAAACTATTACCTAAAGATGCATTTGAGTATCTTGGAGGAAAGTTAGGGGTGATACCCCTATCCAAAGTTGCTTGAGTAACCACAAGACTACCCTACATCAAATGAGTTCATTGTTGAAATTTTATAAATTGATGCAGAGGATACTTACTTTAGGTTTTTCCTAAAGTAATAAAAGTATTGAAATTCCAAATAGGTCACAAGCAAGGTGACATAGCGAGAAATTGGTGTTCCTACAAAATGCTACACTTGCATGATAAGATGCTGACATAATATGTCTTTGGCATTATTGTCAAAGAGGGAGAAATAGTAGAAACTAATCAGACATGTAGAGGGAGAAATATAAGAAAGGAAGAAGAAAGGAAACAAGAATTAAGAGGGAGAAGCAAAAGAAAAGGAATCTATCAAGATAACAAATCAAAGAGGAAGTAGAATGAAAAGGAGAAAACAATGTATCAAAAAAATAGATGTCCCTAATTCCTTGAAAGAGGGAGTTACTTATAGAATTCAAAGGGAGTCCTAAGAAATTCAAAGTTGCTAATAGAATGAACAATTTTGGATACAAAGTTTTTTTTTTGGCATTTGACTTACTATTTTAACCTAGGTAGCATTTTGATAACTTGGTTGATTAGTTTGGCTTGCAATAAATGCCAAAGAGGGAGATTGTTGAAGATTTGATTGAAAAGATCATTATTGAAGAAGGGAGATTGTTTACAAAGAGTGAGATTGTTGCAAAAAGGAATATTGTTGATAAAGAATGTTTTCAATCATTGTTTCTAATATCAAACCTACTATTTATTGGAATGATGATTTCTTATAAGATCCAAGTACTATCACTTAGTTGATTGATGAGGAGGATTTAATCAATAAGATGTAACAAAAGTACCTAAGGGAAAAGTTGAGTTATGGTTTTGTAATGAAGTATCAGGATCAATTAAGACAATGGTAAAATGATGTATTGATAATACACTTGAAGATATAGAGGTTGGCTACACTTAGAAACTCTAGAAGAATAAGTTGTAACAAAGTTGTTTATAAAGCTTGACTAAATTCATTAGTAGGTGTCGAGCAAGTTAGTTCATGTTGAGCATATTATCAGTAAGTGCTGAGAAAATGCAAAATCTAGTGTGTGCAGAGTGAAAAAGAAGGAGTTGAGCAAGTTCAGGTGCTAAGTTAGACAAAAATGCAATAGGTGTTGAGCGTCAGTAAAACTTAGTTGATGCCGAGTGAGTTCATAGTAGGCACCGAGTAACATATTATATGTTGAACATCAAAAATTCAATAGTGTCGAGCTGCTACTTTATTTGAAAAGTCAAAGATTCACCAAATTTGAGCCGACAAGTTTGTTACCTTGAATTTTGTGAACTAGGAGAAGGATAAGGATGATGAGCTGGTGGCAGAAAATTTTAGGTAAACCATTTTTAGAGAAATAGAAGAGGATTCTACAAGATGTTTTTAGAATAAACAAAATAAGGGGTAGAGACATTGTGTCTTATGTAATCCATTCAATCCTCAAATAAGAGAAGGAAGATTCGAGTGGGAAAAGTATTCAAGACTTCCATTTAAGGAGTTACAAGTCAAGGAGGAGAGATGATAGTTGGAGAAAGTATGTAGTGTCAAGAAGAAGGCATCAAGAGGGAGCACAGAGACTCTGATTTGATAGATTTTGCTTGGTTAGGAAACCATAGAGGAAATTACACTAGCATAATGAGCATGGAGACTCAAGGAGACAAAGATTTAAGGGAGGACAAGCTATTAGAGCTGTAGAGACTAAAATCCAAACAAATTTGTGAACTGAATTGAGATCTAAAATCTGCAAGTTATGTTGTGAGTTATATCAGATCAAAATCCCTTATTGTTACTCTCTAACAATTCTATCAGTTAGGGAAAAATCCTATGGACTTAGGTTGGTTTAAGAGCCATTGTGAAAATCCTTTAACAAGGTGACATTCAAAGTTAATTTTCTAAAGTCCTTTAACCAGGCCCACTTCTAATAGGGTTGATGAAATCCTTTAACTAGGTCACAATTAATAATGTGTTTTGTAGTCTTTAATAGGGCAGGCCTTTCACAAGGCATCACTTCAAAAGAGTGAGAAAGGAGTAGCATGTTACTGTGGTTTTTCTCAAATTGGGTTTCCATGCCAATCACTTTGTTATGTGTTGATCTTTCTTGTCTTACTGCTACATGTTGATTTTTCAGTAACTTGCTAAAATAAATGTTTAGCTTGGATGCATGGTTAGTTTAAATGGGAACACTATACTTAGTGAAAAAATTTTATCAGGACATTTGGACCTTGAATAACTGATTCACCCCCCCCTCAAAGCATTTCTAACAATAGGTATTAGAGCCATCTGTTGATTTGGTTCAAAGGCACTAGAAGCAAAAAGATCCAGATGTCCAAGAGAGAAGTTCCCATGTTCAATAGAGATAACTTTGCTGCATGGCAAAGTTTAATGAAGCCACACCTTGAATCAATAGGTGATCATGCACAAACCTCAATTTAAGTGGAACATGTTGATCCAATAGGTGTCCCTATTGTAGAAGATATGAAGAAAAAAAAGGAGCACAATTAGGCAATGCTGGAGATTGCCTTTGCTCTTAGCTATGCTAAATTTAATGACATCAAGGGATGTACCTCTACTTTCAAGATGTGGAAAGCCTTGTTAGATACTTATGGAGGAGATTAGAATGTCCAAAGAGAAAAAAGAGAAAGCTTCAGAGGAAAGTATTATGACATGAGAATGGAGGAAGGTGAGAACATTGCCCAATATGTCTCTAGAATAAAAGAAGTAGTAAGTGTAACAAGAAGTGCAAATAGCCATTTAGATGAAGAAACTATTATGAGAAAATTCTTAAGAACCTTGCTCCCCATCTATGCTATTAGAGTATGAACCATCCAATAGTTGAGGTGCATACTAGGAAACAAGCTAACTCTTGAAGGTATAGTGGGAAGACTTATTGCATTTAAGTTATCCCACTTCGATAACTACAAACCTAAGAATTTGGAATGTGCTTTCAAGGATAAAATATTGTTGAAAGACACTAAAGAGGTGAAACCAAAGAAAAAAGAAAGAAAGAAAAAATATGCATCCAATGACATCAGCACAGATGAAGAAGATGTTGAACAATTGGAAGCATTGCTAGCCAAACAATTTCATAGAGGCAAATATAAATTCAAAGGTAAGCTGCATATGATTTGTTTTAATTGCATTGAAGTAGGACATATTGCTGCAAGGTGTACACAGAAAAAGAACTACTGAGAAGGTGACAAGCACAAGAATAGAAGAGAAGATGATAGCAGAGATTACAACTACAAAAGAAAAAAGTGCTACATTGTTGAAGAAGAGGATTCTGATGAAAATGATGATGAGGTAGTCTATGTAGCTATGAAGGATGAGTTAGATGAAGATGAGGCAAAAAAACTAGTAACTTGTGTGAACAAGAATGATAGGTGGACCACATATAGTGGGAGCTCACATTACATGATAGGATACAAAAGTAAGTTTGTTACCTTTATCTAATATGATGGAAATAGTGTCAGATTTGGAAATGATGCTCCATGTCTAATCAAAGGAAAAAGTTCTATTAAGCTTACAGTGGTAATTTCATGTGATAATGCATATTATGTTGAAGGATTAAACTAAAATCTATTGAGTGTGTCATAGTTAAGCAATGTAGGATGCAAAGTAGAATTTGGAAACAAAATTTCCAAAATCTATGACACTGATGGAAATGTGATAGGAAAAGGAGACCAAACTAGGAGTAATCTATTTTACCTAGACATGAAGGATGATGCATGTCTTATTGTAAGAGTTGATGATGTGTGGCTATGGAATAAAAGGCTTTGTCATGTCAACTTTGATAATATGATTAGCATAAGCAAAATGAAGAAAGTTATAGGTTTTCCTAAATTGAAAAAGCCTGACAATACAATGTGCAGATAGTGTTAGCTAGGAAAGATGACAAAGTCAAGTTTCAAAAGAAAAACCTATACTTCCAAAGAAAAATTAGAGCTAGTTCATACTAATTTATGTGGGCCAATAGAAGTGCAAAGCTACAAAGGAGAAAAATATCTAATGCTATTTTTAGATGACTATTCTAGGATGATGACTGTGTTCTTAAAGAAAAAATCTGATGCATTTCAAATATTTAAGTGGTATTTGGTCAGGGTTGAGAAATAAATAGGAAAAAGTCTAAAGTGTCTAAGATCAGATAGAGGAGAGTTCACATCAAAGGAATTAGAGACATTTTGCAATGATAAAGGAATTAAGAGACAAACATCAACACCTAGAACTCCCCTATAGAATGACACTATAGAAAGGAAGAATAGATCAGTGATAGACTGTGCCAGAATATTAATGATGGTGAAGAAAATTGCTCTAAAGTACTAGAGAGAAGCTGTAATTATAGCTATCTACACTCTAAATCAAGTACAAATAAAGAAAGGTAGAAATGCAACACCTTTTGAATTATGGTATGGTCACTCACCTAATGTAAAACATTTCAAAGTGTTTGGTTATAAATTCTATATTCTTAAAGACTCTAGAAATATCAAGTTTGATGCAAAGAGTAATAAAGACATATTCCTTGGATACTGCACTAGAAGTAAAGCATATAAGTGTTTGAATACTAACACTAAGAAAATTGTGGAGAGTGCAAATGTAAATTTTGATGAGCATACAAAAGTTCAAGTTGATGAATTTAAGCAACTAGAAAAGTACAGATGCTTTGTATACTTCTATGAAGGAATGACTACTAAAGAAGAAGCTGCTAATCAAGTTGGGAATCAACAACAAGTTTTAGTATTAGCCTAGTCACAACCAATGAATGTTGAGTTGCATTCAGAAGGTGAGTTGCAAAATAAAGATAATGCACATTCTGATTTTGAAATTAGTGCACATGAAAGAGATACTGAGTTACCTGAAAGAGATGTACATAGTGACTCTGAAGCTAAAAGACCAAACATGGAAATAAGAAAACAACCAAGGCTATCCAAGTATGTGAGAAGACATCACCTTGCTAAAAAAATCATTGGTGACAAGGAAAAAAGACCAATGAAAAGGAACATACTAAGAAGTGAATCATGTCTATTGAGCAAGATTGAACCCAAAATAGTGAAAGCTGCACTACAGGATGATAATTGGTGTAAAGCTATGAAAGCGGAGATTGATCAGATAGAGAAGAAAAAAACTTGAATTTTAGTTCGAAGACATCTAATAAGAATGTGATTGGTGCCAAGTGGGTATTTAGGAACAAGCTAGATGAGAATGGTGAGATCACAATAAATAAGGCCAGACTAGTCTGTAAAGGTTATGCACAATAAGAAGGACTAGACTATGGGGAAACATTTTCCCCTATTGCAAGGATGGAAGGAGTAAGAACCCTACTTGCATATGCTGCTTGCAAAGGTTTTAAAGTCTATTTTTCTGAATGTTATACTAGAAGAGGAAGTCTATATAGACCAACTACATGGATTTTTTGATGACAACAAGAAGGATATGGTTTGCAAACTACATAAAGCACTCTATGATTTGAAACAAGTGCCTAGAGCATGGCATGTGAGAGTTCACAAATATCTAGTGAAGATAGGGTTTGAGAAAATAGATGATAATAGCAACCTGTATATCAAGGAAGAAAAAGGCAAAGACATTTTAATATCTAAAATCTTTGTTGATGATATAATATTTGGAGGACAAGATGCACTATGCAAACATTTTGGTGAATAGATGAAACATGAGTTTGAGATGTCAATGTTTGGGGAAATCAAATTCTTTATTGGATTGCAAGTACATCAACTAAAACATGACATATTTGTAACTCAATCAAAATATATCAAGGAGATACTCAAAACATTTGGCCTAGAGGATTAAAAACCAATTAGTACACCAATGGTAATAGGACATAAGTTATCCAAGTTTAATGAGTCTAATGAAATAAATTAGACAATGTATAGATCAATGATTTGAAAGTTGCAATATGTTGTATGCAGTAGACCAGACATTGCACTATCTATTAGAATAGTGGCAAGATTTTTTGCGAACACAAGAGAAAACCATCTTATGGTAGTAAAAAGAATAATGAGGTACTTAAATGGAACATATGATTTTGGCTTATACTACAAGAGGACTAAAATTTTTGAATTGAAAGCCTACACTGATGTAGATTGGGGAGGTAATATAAATGATATAAAAGGTACCAATGGAGGATCACTCTTCTTAGGTGAAATATTAGTCACTTGGACCAAGAAAAGAAAAAGTTCTACCTCATACTCCATAGCTAAAGCTGAGTATGTTTCTAGTGCTATCAACTGCACCAATATTGTATGGATTAAGCATTTGTTGAAAGGTATGAAGGAAGAGGTAACTGAACCTGTGATACTCTATTGTGATAACACAAGTTCCATCAACATATCTAAGAATCCTATGATGCATGCCAAAATAAAGGACATTGCAATTAACTATCACTATGTAAGAGAACTGGTGGAAGACAAGCAAGTGAAGATGGAATATGTCAACTCAAAGGAACAAATTACTGATGTCTTCACAAAACCATTAGCTAAAGATGCATTTGAGTATCTTAGAGGTAAGTTAGGGGTGATACCCCCTATCCAAGGCTACTTGAGTAACAACAAGACTGTCCTGCATCAAATGAGTTGATTGCTGAAATGTTATAAATTGATGTGGAGGATACTTACTTTAGGTTTTTCTTGAAGTAATAAAAGTACTGAAATTCCAAACAAGTGACAAGAAAGGTGACATAGGGAGAAATTGGTGTTCCTAAAAAATGCTACACTTGCATGATAAGATGCTAACATACTATGTCTTTGGCATTGTTGTCAAAGAGAGAGAAATAATAGAAACTGATTAGACATGTAGAGGGAGAAATAGAAAATCTACAGGATCAAATGTGTAGAGGGAGAAATAGCAGAAAAATAGTAGAAAGGAAGGAGAAAGGAAACAACAGTTAAGAGGGAGAAGTAGAAGCAATGGAATCAGTCAAGATAACAAATCAAAGAGGAAGTAGAACAAAAAGGGGAAGGCATTGTATCAACAAAAGAAATATCCCTAATACTTGGAAAGAGGGCATTGCAGAATTCAAAAGTAGTCATAAGAAATTCAAAGTTGTTGATAGAATGAACAATTTTGGATACAAAGTTTTCTTTTTGGCATTTGACTTACTATTTTAACCTAGTTAGCATTTTGATAACTTGGTTGATCAATTTGATTTGCCATCAATGCCAAAGAGGGAGATTGTTGAAGATCTGATTAAAAAGATCATTATTGAAGAAGGGATATTGTTTGCAAAGAGGGAGATTATTGCATAAAGGGAGATTGTTGATAAAGAATGTTTTCAATCATTGTTTTGTCACTGATATCAAACTTTCTATTTGCTGGAATGACAATTTCTTATAAGAGCCAAGTACTATCACTTAGTTGATTGATGTAGAGTATTTAATCAATAAGATGTAACAAAAGCACCTAAGGGAAAGGTTGAGTTATGGTTTTATAATGAAGTATAAAGATCAGTT
Source organism: Cupressus sempervirens (assembly GCA_028749045.1). Classification (NCBI taxonomy): domain Eukaryota; kingdom Viridiplantae; phylum Streptophyta; class Pinopsida; order Cupressales; family Cupressaceae; genus Cupressus; species Cupressus sempervirens. The sequence continues at coordinate 646,654,417 of CM053784.1, read as the reverse complement.
AAGACAATGGTAAAAAGAACAAACAAATAACTAATGAAAGAGTGAAAATGGGCATATATAGACCAAAAATAAAACCACATTCCCTCGAAAGAGACTACACCAAAAGGTAGAATATTAAAAAAGATCCCAAAAGGAATGAGTAAATAGGAAAGAATAACCCATAAAAGAAAAAAAAAACAAGTTATCATGACCTAGAAAACAAGAAAGAGATGTGACAAGGGCCGAATGGGAATTCTGACCTGGGAGATGAAAATGAAGAACACCATGGTGCTAAAACCTTCCCTCATTTACAAACAAACTAGAGCTAACTTCAGAACTGAAGGCCACTTCACAAACCAAAACCACTTCCAAACTGGGTGATGGCTTAGGTGATAATTTGGTTTGTAGAGAATGATTGCAATTATTGAGAAAAATGATAATTAATCCCTTTAGGTTCCTTAAATAAAATCTTGATCATGGTAGTTTAAAGGATATGTTAAATGTACTTGCCTTTCAATAATGAACACTTCCAAATGTCTAGCCTTAAGACCATAGAAATTTCCCCCTATCATCAAAGATGTATGAGAAAAAGTTCCCACTTGATGTGAGAGTAACCTTTCAAGAAGACCAAGATCTTTCATTGAGGTCAAAAACCTTACTTCCTTTTTCCCCACCAAAGGGATTTATACCCTGGAGAAGGAATGGGGAATCTTGAAGACTAAAAAATTTTAAAAAACCAAAGGGACTTACCCCAAGCAAGGAAAGACTAGAAAGTGAAAAGAGGGGACTTGACTTTTTTCTCACAAAAAGTAGGGACATGTGTGCATGGCATAGCATAAGGCTCCTTGAATCATTTTTTTTGTGTCTCCCCTCAAAATACACCCAAGGTTCTCATCTCCCCTCAAGGTCATCATTGTGGGTATTCACTACTACTGCCCATGCCTGGATACACCTTCATAACTTGAGAATAGATTAGAATCTGTGTTACCCTCTATTAGGGTCCCTATTTCTTGGCCTACTTTTGTGGAGGTTATAGTGGCTACTATACATCTATCTAAGGATCAATGGCCATAGGGTCTATAAATCTCAAAAATGGGTGAGCAACAAAATACAGTCTAAAATCAAGAGTGACCTTAGCATCTGGAATATCTAGTAGGTACTCCCATCTAGTGATGGTGAGAGCTTGAGCATCTATTATACATCTACCAAGATCCAATCTTGGATACTAACCCTTCTTCACCTCATTAGTGAAGTGGGTATATGCATGATACTCATGTGAGATGTCCTGGGGATGCCTAAACTATCTCCAAACCTAAGTCAAAGGGATCTCTCAATTTGTTGGATAGATCAAATGATCAATAGATGTAAAAAAATATATCCTAGCTATCTATAAGAATCATCCCATGACTCACTCTCTCACCATGGTCTCTATGTCACTATCATTGGGTCATATATCTATCTCCTCCTGTGATTTGTCTTACCTAGTGTGGCTTGGGTCATATCTCCTCTGTATCTTCATATGCAAGGCTCATGAGCTTGTCAAAGATCATCATAGATAGGCCTCATGATGTGAAAGTTCTCACATGCCCATACTTATAGAAAAAATATGCTTACATCCATGTTCTTTGCCTCCCAATAGGTGATCTCATGAACCTTTTGATACATATGTGCTAACATACAATGGCCCCTTCCAAACTAACTTGGTTGATCTAGTATCTGGTGCAGTATTCAACCCCATCCACAATAAAGTATGTGTTGTCCTCTCTCTAGCATCAAAAAGAATCCAAGGAAGGCTTCTAGTACTACTACTAGCCTATCCCTTTGTCCATATCTCTGGATCAATTATCCCATGGGATGACCTTACTTAGGATGATATTATCCTGGAGTATCTTCCTCAATGCTAGTGCTTTGGGTCTCGAATTTGAATCATACTCTATAAATAGACTATGGAAGGTGATCCACATAATCTTATATATTCCTATCAAAGTGATGGTCATCTCACCCAGAGGAATGTTTAAGGTAATCATCTCACTATGGAAATTATCTAATGTTGTCAATAGGTCATGATTTGCCAAAATGTTGGAGATATCACAAAGATGTAACACACCCAATATGCCTATATGTGCTATCATAGAGGCATCTAAATGTCTGACCATCCCACCAATGGTTGGATAGGTTGATTGGAAGGAAATATCTAGAAAGTCAACCTATAAACACAAAAAAATACAAAAAAATCAATAGTCACAAAATATATAGCTATCCAAAGCAATAAAAGCCTTACAAAATTCATCTACAAAGGTTCTACATAATCTAGAATGATATCTAAAAGACAAAAACTAAAAAACTTGTTTCTCAAATCAAGCATTTAAGCCTCTATTTTGAGGTGAGTAAACAAAATTATGAAAATTGATGCCTAGTCTCATGTGAGACTAGGATAGCTCGAGTGTGAGAAAACAACATTTATTGAGATTTCCCACTAGGGTGTGTTGACCTAGATTTTCACATGGTAAAAATCCTATAAAATTTTGTTGTGAAAATTCCAGTTGTTCTTTCATAATTAGGGGTTTTTATTCTTAAATTAAATTGTACACTAGAAAATCCCTAATTGTATTTCCCTAATATTAATTGTGCCATAGGTTCCATTTAAAAAATTTATTAATATTGTTTGCATTTTCAAATGTGTGTGGGAGTTCTTAATAGAACATTAACACCCTTCAAAAAATTTCTTCTAATATATTTTTTTACAATCTTTTTACATTTTTCACGAAATCTTAATTTTACCCTAGTGTGTAAATATTCCTTAATCTAAGATCATCTAACGGTTAGCTTGTGTATTATTTTTTCCTTTTTCAAAACCTTTCAATTGGTCATAGATGTTGACTATAACAAAAGAATTTCATTTCTCAAATCTGTCAAATCTTGAGTTGATCAATGGTTGCTGCATTCTCACATTATGAAGGTTCTCAAAACTTAACCAAATTGAGAATGCAAGAGGTTTCCACGTGTCCATGTGGCCCAGACAATGCATCCTACCTTAGACAAAGATCTTAATAATCTCTTTGATGAGGACTGACAGATGTCGCTTTCTCACAAAATGAAGATGCATGGTTTTTAACCAAAGTGAGAAAGAGCATGTTGAAATGATTCCAACTTTCAAAAAAAGTTAATATAGTCATAAATTTTAAAATAAGAGCATCCGATCATGCCTAGATTGATGACTAAATTTCAAAATTTTGGTATAACATTCTTAATTTGACTATTGGAGCATTGATGATGAATCAAGGGGATTCACACAAAAGAAATCTACATAAAATCCTTGATTCAACTCATAATCAATCATAAAGTGAAAGATAATTCAAGTGCAAAGAACTAGAGCTCAGAGTGTGAATTTCTCAAATAGTGAATTGTTGTAGACAAAGTTTTTCAGCTGAAAGAAGAAATTTGTGGGTAAGTACTTTAAACTTTTGATTGCTTGAGAAACTGTAGTTTGAATTGTGCAAGATCAATAAAATTCCTCCATGAAGAGATTTCTCTTAGAAAGTGGTTTACTAGCATAGGAATGTGCATGATGATTTTATGGAGCAATTGCCCTTTTCCAGTAATGAGACAGCCAAAGGGAAAAAATTAGTCTCAAAAACCTTAGATTACTGGTTTGTGAGAGTTTCTATGATAAAGAAAATTGGTTGAAATATGCTGAGAGATCTACTTTTGGGTTGGAACTATTTAGGAAATGGTTTTTTGAGAGGAAGAATGATACTCCTTTAAGAAATGTTTGACAATTTGATATTGGAAAATTGATTGTTCCTGGCCTCCTCTTCGATGATGATTTGTTGACAATAATAGCTAAGAGGTATGATGCAGTGCTAAGAGTAGTGAAGAATCATGCAGGGGAAACCTTTTTAGGGTCACACCTAAAGTAATGAGGGAGGTCTTTATATTTAACCATAAACATGCATTGCATGAAAATATTGACCTAGATGATTTACAAGTAGGATATGATGCTCAAAGGTTATACCTAAGGAGAGGGACATTGCAAGAGCATTTTGTGAAGATAGGTCATCTTCCATTAGTAACAGATAATACACCAAATCTGTTGTTAAAGAAATACTATAACCCAAGGACAAATGCATTTTACTTCTCCCTTTACAGACTTTTTGGTATAGATGAACAAGATCACATCCTGGGATCCAAAGTTTTCATTACTTCCTAGATATTACAATTGAGATAATGGGTGTCACACACATTGTATAATATTTTTATATTGTATTATTTTATTTTATTATGTAATTTTGTACCTAGATGGGTGTGCAACATGTAAAGATTCCTATGGGATATACTTGATAAGTTGTATTGTAACATTGTGATAATATTTTATGTAATTATTTAATATTGGGAAAAATAATTAAATTTCCAATATTAAATGTTGGGTCAATGGGTTAGGTAGCACATGGTTTATGTAATACCACTTAATGGTTTTGTGGGACTTGCTACTATATAAGTAGCCACAAGGGTAATTGCAAAGACAAGAGAAAATGGGAAAAGGGAAAAAGGCAAGAGTCAAGCAAGAAAAAGCTTGACATGTTAGCCAAGGGAGCATTTGTGAAGGTTGGAAGCATGGCATGGGATGTGTGGATTCATGTTTGTTCACATGGATTGCTTGGTTGTGGCTATGGAACTAAAAGGTTCCATGCTTGTATTTCAATGATGTTTTTGTTGAATAATATATGGTGATGGATGCCTTTAGAGGCTGGGTTTTTCCCTCAATAAGGCTTTCCTAGAATATATCTTGTGTCACAATTTTTTATGGATATGTTGTCTATTCTCTTGCATGTAGATTTCAATTGCATGTTTATTTTAGATCTATTATGGGTTATGTGGAAATGGTTATATTCTTTGTTGCAAGTTTCCTTACAAGTGGTATTAGAGCTATGGTTTTATTATTGTAACCCTAGATTGAATCTATGAGAATGTACAAGAGTATAAAAGAAAGGGCTAGATATATGAGTTGTTTATTACAAATCTAAGGGTTTTGGGTTTGTTGTTATGATGAGAGGTCAATAGATTTTGGGCATGCGATATTGTTTGACAAAATGGTTTTTCGGATGTTTCATTTAAATAAGGATTTTAGGGGGGAGCTCAGAGAAATGACCTCCTAGGTAAAAACAAACCCCACCATTGGATCCAGGTTGATTTCTCCATTAATTTTGATAGATAATATGCCCTAGTTTGGCCATGTTCAGAGGAAATGAAAGATTTTTATGGTTTCAACTTGTTATGGCCATCAAATTTAATCCTATCACAATTTTTGTCACAAAAACAAAAAAAAATGGAGTGAAAATGGTAAAAAGACTATCTTGGTAAAATGACCATAACTTTCTCTTAGACTATCAAATTTTAGACTTCTTATAGGTGCTGGAAAGTTAATTCAGAGCACTACAAATTGGTATAGGTTTGGTTCTATGATTTTGATATTTTGTTATGTTTTAAAATCTTGAAAGTTAGATTTTATTTATTTTGAGCACAAATGAGGGCATAACTTGGTCATGCAGAGTTAGATTTTGGACTTTGAATAGTCAACAAAATCCTCTTAGAGAGATCTACACATTGGTTCAAATTTGGTGTAGGTTTGGCATGGTTTATTTGGTGATATATTAATCTAAATAGTTTATAGTATATATTGAATATGGTAAATTGTGAGTTTATGGCATCATATGTTTAGAGATTTAAGATTTGATGTCATTGTATAATCAGTTCATATTTTAGATTGGTCTCATGATGATATGGTTATTAGTATTTGGTTTGGATATGCATGATGGCTTGTTGGGTCTACAAATTTTGTAGTGTTGTAAGCGGTCTATACTTATAGGTTTTATTTATATCTTGGTTATGGGTTATCTTTTCCCATTGATATTTCATTATTGATGCATATTCAAATTGGTGGCTTGGATTTGGGTTGTTTATGCCCTAATTCACATGATTTGCTAATTTTTCTTCATGTAGAAGGGATGAGATGTTGTTACTAGGCACAGTCATGGTGCCATGGATTTTGGAATGACATGGTTGGATATATAGGTACATCCTTGATGTTCATTAGATTGGATTTCTGATTTGGTTATGGTGGTATATCTTCTTGGTTGAGGATCATGGTTATTTAGTTTCTTTTGAGGAGCTCATGATGTGCACTTTGAGTTCTTTGATAGTTTGATTCTCATGGTTAGAGGATGGATTTTTCATCATGATGTCATGGATATCTTGGATACATAGTTTAGTGGGAGCTTGTGATAGTGATGAGGTGATAGTGCAAGATTGGTTCCTAGTTTGGTTTGTATCTTCTTGATTTGGAGATCTTGTTTCCACTTGGTATTAACACCTTGGTTGTGTGAGTGTAGACCTAGAAGATCTTCATGTAGGAGATGAATTTTATAATGCCATGGGAAACTTTGTACCACAGTTGACTTAGAGTTGTTGGCATTATAATTATTGACTGTTTGCAGATGTTGGAGGTTTGTCTTATATCCCATTGTTGTAGAAATATCTTTGACATTTTCATGGTGCACTTGTGATCTTCATGTTGTGTGAAGATGGTTCTTCATGGTATGTGGAGATATTTTGCTTCATGGTGTGTGGAGATGGTTGCATCTTGAGGACCAGTAGGGTTCTTGGTAAAGGTGTGGTTTATGCTTTCATTTAACATGTTATCCTTGGTGTTAGGATGGTTTCATTTTTATGTCATGGTATACTCTTTATACGCATTTAGAGTTTTGAAATGTTATAGTATATTCATATGGAGCATGATATCTCTTTGGTTGAGATGGCTTAGATCATTTTGTCATGTTTATGTTCCCAAGGCCATGGTTGGAACTTTGATATTGATCTTGGTTTAGTTTATTAGTATTGAGTACATTGATCATAAGTTGGATACTTCATGATATTTCTATTTTGTATTTGAGTTGGCATGGATTGATTATTTACAGGTTCTCATGTATACTTAGAGACAATGGTGATACTACTTTCTCTTTGATTACAAATGTATTTGTTGGGACAATTGATAGTTTTAGCAGGAATTCTGAGGAGCATTCACCCGATATGGACTTGAGAAGAGATTGTTCTTAGATGAGAGGTATACTACTTGAGAGGTATAGCCCATTGTTTCTCTCAAGTGTATTATGTTTATTCTTATCTTTCATGGATATGGATCTTGAGCTATGGTACACAAGTTAGTTCTGAAGGTTTCATTTGAGAGATGGTTTAGAATTGGTTATCTCTATGTGCATATGTTGTTATTATATTGGTTTAGTTTGCAGATGATTTTATATTGGGAATACTCCTTCCATTAGGAATGGTTATTCCTTGGTTTAGGAATGATTTATGAGTTTTGTATTCTTGTGAGAGGTTTACGTCCATGATTAGTTGTATGGTATGGTTTGGGTGTTGTTTTGACTTCTTGGTTGGGGTTTTATGGAGGAGATCATACTTGCACAATTTATATCTAGAGGTGTGTGTAGAAGGACATGATACAATTTGTGATTTGCATGGTTTATCTTTGGTCTTGGTTATCTTTTTGGATTTTTTATTTCACTTATATTGGATTTAATATTAGTTGGAGATTGTGATCACAAGTTTATGCTTATGTATGTCATGTGAGAGATGACATGGTTATTTCTTTATCTCTTTCCTTTGTTAGTTGGGGAGAACTTGGGAGTGTTGGAGACTTGTTATGAGAGATGTTGTTCTTGCAAGTTATTGGTTAATGTATTATGGATGTCCTTGATACTACATGGATTCACTTCTTTGAGATGTTGTGAGTGGATTGGTTATAGATTTGACATTATCTTTTGTAGTGGGAGTTTCTCGGTATATACGTGGCAGGTATTTCTCTTGAGGCTTGTGATTGTAGGTTATAGATTGGATAAGTTGATCAATGTGAGATTCACTTGGAATACCTTTGGAGGTATGGATAGTTGGATGGGGTTGGCACTTACTATGGCTGATATTTAAGCTATGGGTATTTTGACAGTAATAGATACACATGGTTACCTTTGGATTAGGTTTTTGTGCTTGGCATTTTAGTTGGTACATGATTTTATGATCTTCTAATGCAATAGGTGTTGAAAGCATGAATGTTGATGATCCTTCTATGGGGGAGTATTGTAGAAACATGATTATATCATTATCATGATGATATGTTACATTCATGGCTATGTTTCTCATTGATATCAACATAGAAGTTTTCTATGGTATCTAATAGAAGACCAATGAAAAGATCAAGTTGGTACAAATAGAGAGTTGAGCAGTTTCAATAAGTGAGGTTAAAGGGAGATACTACTGAATGTCTAGTATATGCAACTAACCTTGGAAGCATAAGATATTAATTTTGGAAGAAGTTATGCAAGTCAGTGAAGAGTATTTTGAGATAGAGTTTACAAAAACATGTTCTAGTAAACTTGTATATAGCTCTTAGTAGATTTGTTTTTTTGAGAAGCTAAAGTTAAAGATGTAAAGAAGACATTCTAGAGATGGCATAGCTAAGCTCACTTGTCATAATATTACACTCAAGTTACAAGGTGATATATTAATGTTATCATTAAGTATAACGTGTTCTTAATGAGGTCCTATGATAATTAATTGAGGTGTAATAGCCAACTCAAGGAATTGTTTTATGGATTCAATATAAAGGAAGGAAATTTTCCTTTATCATAAAAGGGATGAAAGTGAATGACTATATGAAATATGAAGAGAGGACTATGAAGATAAGAATAATAGAGCAAAGGTGAAGGAAACTTCATTGCTAAGGTTTTATTGTATGATCCAAATTTTGATATTTCAACTTGAGGTTCATGACCTAGTCTACAAGGTCTAACGGTGATTGGTCTAGATGATAGGAAAAAGGAAAGAAGTTAAAGTACAATATAGACAATTTTTCTACAAGGAATAGTTGAGATATTAGTTGGATAGTGAGTTTAAGGGTCTTTCCCTAGAAGCTATTTAGACAGTGGGTCATTCCATCTCCCACAACTCCTAACAAGGTTGGAATCTCCTAACAGGGATTCAAAGTCTCCTAATAGGGACTCATATGTAATAAATGTTGTAATAGACTCCTAAAAAGGTCTATCCTATAACAAGGAATATTTATATTAGTACATCATCTTGTAGACATCATTCCCACTAGGATTTTCCCTCTTATCAAGGGTTTCCCTAGTTAACATATCTGGTGTAATTGTGTATGTGCATCTTGTTATGGTTTCTCTTTACTTTGGTTGAATATTTAAGATTATTTAAGGTTGATAAATGTTTTAATTATTAGATAACTAAATCACCCCCCCATCTCAGTTATCCTTGTGGACTATTGTTTCTAACAATTGGTATCAAAGCCGTAGGTCCTTGAAGATAAAGTTTAACAACTTTGGGAGATCCATGGAAAACATATTTAGAAAGGATATTCCTAAGTTAGATAGAGGAAATATTGACACCTAGATGATGGAAATTCTTGGTGAGTTATTAGATCTGTGTATAGAATAGAGCATTGAGTGTTCAGATCTAGAATTCTTTTGTTGTATACAAAAGAATGGAAGCACAAGCAAAGAAGACATGAAGATAAATGAAGGTATTGATCTATTAAAAGAAAAAAGAGCCAAAAGGTATGATTTTTTTTTTTTGTTGGTTATGTAAAGAGATTGGTCATTTTTCAACTAGATGTCCTAACAGATTAAGGAAAAGTAGAAAGAGTTCACTTTCTAATGAAGATAAAGAAAGTATAGAAAGATTCTTAAAAGACTATGATGTTAAAAATATTGAGCCTAAATTGGTTAATGAATAAAAAGTGTTAGGATTAAACCATGGACATAAATAAAAATTACATGCAAATATAAACAATATCAAAAAATAATAAGATCACACAAAAAAGAACACAAGACACCAAGATTTAATGTGGTTCACCCAATCCCTGGGCTACATCCACCAAATAGCAAGTCTGATATTATTATTATCTAGTAACTACAACCTGATTACAATCTATAATCCCTTACAGCTCAATACCACCGTAAGAACCAATTTTCACATCACAACTATGAAAAAATCCCTAACCCTAAGCCTTTTTATACAAGTGTTTTTACTGCTTTAGGGTTATAATTAATAATTACATGTCAACCCAAAATCCTAATAAAATAGTGCCTATTTTTCATGGTGATGCCCTAAGTCCCAAAGAATTTATGAAGTATGTATAGTACTTCCTTGATTAGTCACCACAAACTAAAAAAAAGTAGTAGAAGAGATAGCCTTGGAGACTATTAATGAAAGTGTAAATGTAAGAGTAGATGGGAAATTCAGGATACAAGAAAGAATAGTTAACTTCAATTCAGATAATGAGAATGTTGTTACTAAACCAAGAAATGATGAAGTATTCTTTGAGACTAACAATGATTTGTAGAATGAAGGAGAGCTAAGGAAGGAAAAAATCTCAAAACCTTCAAAAGAGCAAAGAGTTGAGATAACAACTCCTACTTCTGGTAAGAATATGATAAAGAATCATCTACCTGAATAGATCATCGGAAGCAAAGACAAAGGTGTGAGTAGAATCAATGAAGAACTATGTTTGATATCTCAAGTTGAACCAAAGAATGTAGATGAAGCATGTAAATATGTCTATTGGAAGCAAGATATGAAAGAAGAAGTGGATCAAATAGTAAAGAATGAGACATGGGAATTGGTCCCTAGATCAACATACAAGGATGTGATAGGAACAAAATGGGTATTTAGGAACAAGATCAGTGAATGAGGTGAAGTTGTAAGGAACAAAGAAATATTGGTATGTAAAGGTTATTCACAATAAGAAGGAATAGACTATGATGAAACCTATGCTCTCATGGTAAGAATAGAAATAGTAAGGTTATTCTTAGCATATGTGGCACATAAAAAATTCAAAGTGTATCGGATGGGTTTCAAGTTAACATTTTTGAATGTAGAACTTGAAGAAGTGGTATGCGTAGACCAACCTAAAGATTTTCTTGTAATAGATAAGAAGGACATGGAATGTAGATTGAAGAAAACACTATATGGCTTGAAAAAAGCACTCAAAACTTGGTATGCAAGGTTGGACAAGAATTTGACAAATCTTAGATTTAGCAAAGGTATGACATATAGTAATCTATATTGGAAAGAAATAGATGATGGATTGATGATTTTGGTAATATTTTTTGATGATATCATATTTAAAGGAAATGATGATGAAGGTGATAAGTTTTTAGAAGAAATGAAGAAGGAATTTGAAATGAGTATGATAAGAGAAATGAAACATTTCCTAGGATTACAAACTACACAGGATAAAGAAGTAATCTTTATTTCATAGACTAAGTATTTGAAAGATCTACTAATTTTTTTTGGAAACATGTAAACCCATTGGAATACCTATGGTAACTAGAAAAAAATTATCTACAAAGGATGAGACACTTACTTTTGAGTAGAAGAAGTAAAGATCTATGATCGAAGGATTGCAATATCTAACTCACACAAGGCCAGCTATAGAAAATGTAGTTGGAATTGTTGCAAGATTTCAAGTTGATCCCAAAGAAGCACATTAAGCAGTAGTCTAAGAGATATTTAGGTACCTGAAAGAAACACTAGAGTTTAGATTATGGTATGATAGATCTAATGATTTCACTTTATATTCTTATATTGATTTGTTTGAGAAGACAATATGGATGATAGAAAGAGTACTAGTGGTGGAGCCTTGTTTCTTGGAGGAAGATTGATTTCTTGGCTAAGCAAGAAGCAAGATTATACCTCACAAAGTATAGCAAAAGTAGAATATGTTGCATCAAAAAAAATTGTAATTAATTTGTTTGGATGAAGTAGTTTGCTGAAGGATATAAGGATAGAATTCAATGAACCTATTGTCATACATTGTGATAACACAAGTATAGTGAATATGTCTAAGAATCTAATGTTGTATTCTAAGACTAAGCACATTTCTATCAAGTTTCACATGTTGAGAGAGAAAGTTGCAAAAAAGGAAATTATAGTGGAGTATGTATGCACCAAAGAGAAGATTGCATATATTTTCACTAAGCCTCTTCCCAAAGAGACTTTTGAGTAATTACGAGGTATGTTAGGGGTTATGCCCCTTCCTATATCAGAGTAGATGATGCAAGAGTTCATCAGTTCAGTGTAACAAAGCATTATTGTTTATCTGGACTGAATACTGATTCTTCCTGTATGAGGGAGTATTTATGATTGATAGAATCATTTAGGACTCTTGTTGGATATTTTTGAATAGTATCTTTGGACAATTGAGCAAGTCAGAGATAGTTGTTTTAGATTACGATAAAAGAAAGTTTTGAAGGGAATCAAAACCATTTACTAAAAACTAAAGATAAACATTAAAGCACCACTAGGTTTTACAAGGACTTGAAATCTAAAGTTTAAAACATTGAAACTAGGTTTTATAGGGACCTGAAACCAAAATTTTAAACCATAAAAAGAAACTAGGTTTTACAAGGACCTAGAACCTAGAGTTTAAATAAGTTGGAAAGAAAAATGTAAAAAAATAGAAAAATTGCCTAGACAAGCAACCAACACACCTACTCCACAACCAACACCTACAATAGCTCTTTGATAATGTTTTCCACCTCTTTACTTACTTCTATAGTACTCTAGATAATGTTAGCCAAAGTAAGAACAAGAACCTCAAGAGCCTTAGCAACCTTTTTCTTTATGCTCTACCTAGTTCTCTTACTAGGTCCTCCTGGACTCCCCATCCTTACATTACCAAGAGACATTATCTCCTCATTACTCTTCTTACCTAGACTAGTCACCATAGCACATAGACTAGAAGAAACTTGTTCTATTTTTGACCACTTTCCTTAATTAAGTAATGAAGCTCGTACTCATATTCTTTAAGCTTTTTAGGAATGTTACCAATTTGCACTTACATTTGAGCTCTCTTAGTGCATTCAACATCCAATTATTTCTACATAACCCCCAATTTCTTCTTGAGAACCATTATTTCATTATACACCAAGAATAACCCTAAAAGGAAGTCTCCACTTTAAGCTTAGCAATGTGAAGAAAGGAAATTTTTGAATCTTGAGAGTCATTCCTCCCATCAACCACAACCCTAGGCTCATAACTACTTGCAGTAGTCATAGTATTAATTTGGGTATCAGTATTAATATCAAGATTCTTTGCCCTCTCCTCCTTTTCTTCTTTACTTAGGTTTTTGTCCTTACCAATAGGGTCTTTATCTTTAATTTCTTTAATAGTATCCTCCTCCATTTTCTCGTCATTGGCATTACTCTTCATATGAGAAGGATGATCACCCTATTTTTATTCATCCTCCTCTAGGGCTTCTAACCCAATATTTGAATCAATATTTCTATCCTTACTTCCCTCTTCATTGTCTTTATTAGTTGACACCCCTTTTCTCCTAGAGTAACCATCTAGGTTAGAAATAAGTTCCCCCATTTCCATTTTCTGATCATTATTAGAATTCTCCGATTTTGTAATTTCCTCAACATTTTTCTTAGTCCTCTCATATTTGAAAACCTTCTTACTATCACTAGTCCCTTCTTCAACCTTTATTCTCTTAGAGTGGGGATCATAACCTATCCCTTTCCTCTTCTCTAGAACTAGAGAGGGATTTATAGCCTTAATTTTACAAAAAAATTCAATAAGTAATATTAAACTTTCATAAAGCACAAGACAAGAATCTTTCTTCCTATGAGCATATAGGCTTTGAAGTAGAGAGTATTTCAGAAAAAATAGAAAGGAAATCCTATCTTTGTGCCTAAAATGATTTAGGAAAAAAAAGTAAAATTTATGGACTCTCTTATCCCTACCATCAAGAAGGAAATACTCACGGATACATGATAGCACATCACTCTAGATAACCTTTATTTGTTTTAATTCGTAATAGTTGCCATTTTTCTCAAAATTCTTCTCCTCAACTTCCATTTTTGGAAATTTCTTGAAGGCTACATTGGAGATACTAGTCTCCTTGCTTAATTTAATCTGTTCCATAGGAAGCCCCTTGCAATAAATTCTCTAGTCAATTTCACCATGACTCCAAGCAAAGTGACCCTATCTTCAAACTAGTTTTTAAAGAAGGACTCGATAATGTGAGGTTTATACCCATGGAGTCTCTCAATGTAGGTCATGACTTTACCTTTTTACAAAATCTCCCACACAAATTCTTTTTCCTTCCATACCCTATAATTGCTCGGCTCTTTCTTTCTAGGTTCCCCTCCCATCTTGAAAACCTGTTTCCCCCTACAAATCACTAGAGTAGTGAAAACCAGAAAATGTAATAAAGTTTTGAAGATTACCAAGGAGTTATTAAGCTTACATGCCAAATGAAAATCATAATAGTACAAAGGTACTTCCTAGGGAATCTCAAATCGTCCTTCGTAAATTGACCACTCCTCTTCATAAATTTTCCAATCTTAGGAAATATTTCCTTCTCTAGCATGTGTCCTATCATAATTAACTATCACTGTTAGCTCCACATCCTTGCATAGGTCAGCTTGCCACCTCAACTTTCTTTCCCTATAGATATCTTGGTTGGCAATCCATTTAGCAACTAAATTACCCTCCCAAAAAAATGAGAGAATATAACATTATCAAATTTATTAATAAGGTTTTTGATTTCCATTATACTTCCCTTAATTTTCTAGGTAACTAGACTCTTGTTATCCTTTTTCAAGAAACATTCAATTGATCAAAAGAAAGGAGCTCACCAAAGGTATTGGCAATGCCCTGAAAAACATCTTCCACCTAGAACTTGAGGGGAAAACTAGGTAAATGAACCCAAACTGGGGCTTGAACAATATAATCATCCATAAAGTAAAGGTTGGGAGTCCATTTCTAAAGAATCAAAGTATGCCTCCCCATCGCCCCAGGGCTACTGCAAAAGATATTCCACTTATCCTCCTCACATGAAAAGAAGAAAGAGAGACACCCTTTAGCCATCACAGAAACATCAACTTGGCCTTTCAAGCCCCATTTGTTATTAATAAATCCCCTCACATCATCAATGTTGGGTCTAGCCCCAATAAATCTCCCGACCAGAGTCAAATCCATACTCAAAATATTTTTGTTAATAATCTGATCAGGGATATCAATGGAGAACTAACTTTTATCCCTCTCTAAAATATCCTTAACTAGCAAAAAGGTAGATTTTCTAGTGGGGTGTATACCAAACAAGCTCAACCACTTTTTGACCAGCTTGGGCCCTCCACTCGAGTCCTCCAAAATTTTGCCCCCTCCTAAGTCCTCCAAAGTCCCACCATCCTCAACATTGCCAAAGTCAGAGGAATCTCTAGCTGATAGAGATCGCTCTCCTAGTGTAGATCTCATAGAATTCAAATTCTCCTTCTCGCCTAAACTTGCTTGTATAAGGTTTTGGGTCCTTTAAAACACATTTTTTACTTAATCAAAACCAGACTCTTGTTATTAAGCATATTAATTATGTTAAGTGAATCTCCTTCCATCCAAATATTCCATTAACCAAAATCCACAACCAACCTCATAGTATAGAACACTACCATAGCTTTAGCTTTATGGCTAGTAGAAATCCATATAGGGATGGTAATAACATCAACAATTCTACTAGTATGGTCCCTCAAAACCCCTACACAACCATATTTTCTAGGATTTCCTTTAGCAACACCATCAAATTTACCTTTAATCCAACCCATAGGAGGAGATTCCCATCTAACATTCTATCTTTGATCATCAATTTTGATTTTATAGTCTTTAGTCTACATAGGGTTGTTGATTTGGATGTCATCACTTAGTTTTCTATGAGAATTGAAGTTTTCCTTGATAGCTCTGATTATATTATGATTAAGAACCCACTCAAGAATTTTTGTCCCTAAAAATTCTACTATCTCTTTCTTTCCAAATTCGCCAGTAGAATTGGGGTAGAGTAATTTTCCACAAAAAACCAATATTGACCTCCTTAGAAGGACATGTCCAACTCTGAAAGTATTGATCAATATTATTCTACTGAGCCCAATCTAAATTCTAGTAGATAAGGATATAACTCCACTCTTTTTTACTATAATTGCAATTTAAGAAAAGATGATTCCTATCTTCATAATCCCTTTTACATAGGCAACATTTGTTAACCAGATAAAGCCCTCTTTTTTGAAAATTGTAGAAGGTTAATTTTTTTTTTGAAGCAAGATCTAGAACAAAATATTAATTTTAGGAATAAGACCTTTAATCTAGGCTTTAGTCCATAAAGGTCTAGTTCCCTTTTCCTTAGTTCTAAATACAGATGTGACTTTAAAACAACTTCTTGGTTCAAATCCCCAAGCCATTTTATCTTCAATATGAGGATATAGACTAAAGGCATTCAAGATTAACTGGATACTATAAAAAATCATATTACTTTCAACAAGGTTAACCCATCCATTATTAATCCATTAATTCTCCACAAGAATACTAAAAGTTTGTTTACATCTATCAATGAGAGTTCTATCCTCAAAATCCTCAACCAGAGGTGATCTAGAATCCACACATCATCCCAAAATTTGATCTTCTTCCTGTTACCCACTTTCCAAATACATCCTTTGATTAAAATATTTTTAGCTCCCTAAACAACTCCCCAAATAGTAGAAGGATATGAAACATTAGGATAAGAAAGAAAATCAGACAAAGAAGGAGCATCAAAGAGGTATTTATGTTTCCAAATAGTACTCCACTCTTTATTGTCATGATAAATTCTCCAACCCTACTTAGCGAGAAGAGTTTTATTCATACATCTGACAGACTCAATCCCCAAACCACCATCTAGATTAAGCTTACAAATTTGATCCCAAGCAATTAAATCCATTCTCTTCTTATCCTCACAACCACACCAAAGGAAGTTTCTTTGGATTTTTTCAATAGTATTAGCATATTTATCTAGAATCCTAAAGAGACTTAAAGCATACATAGGAATACTTTGAAGACAAGCCTTAAGAAGAGTAATTTTTCTATCTTGACTCAATAAATTACCTTTCTAGCCTACCAATTTCTTATTGAATTTCTTAATAAGATATTCCCAAAAAGAATCTAAAGGATTTGGCCCCAAAGGGAGTCCTAAATAAATATAAGGAAAAGACCCTATGGAGAAACCAAGAATATTAGCAATCTTACTCTATCTCAAAATAGGGGTATTGATAAAATACAATGAACTCTTATTTTAGTTGAGCAATTAGCCTGAAGTAGAACAATAGAGATTAAGGGCCTTTTTGAAGTTCCTCACTTGCTTAACCTCAACTTTTTCCAAGAAAATTGTAATGTCCACAAATTATTGATGGGAACAAATAAGAGGATGAGAAGATGGCCACAAACCTTTGATTTCCCCTAAAGAAATCAATTGCCCAATATATCTTCCCAAGCAATCAGCCATAATAGTGAATATGATAGGGAGATAAAAGATCTCCCTATCTCAACCCCCTAGATGGTTTAAAGAAATCTGAGATCATCTTCATAATTAGCTTAACCACATTGACACTAAAATAGTTGTTATAGAGATTGATGGTTGTTGAAACCTTTGACATTGATGTCAATGGGGGAGAAGTACAACATGAAAAATAGTTTGAGCATGGAAATATACTTTGATATAGAGCACATTGAGGTATATCAATGGGGAAGAATGATTGATGAAGAGGATTTGAAAAGAAAGGTTAACAATCTTTTGTAGTTGGTGTTTTTGGAACTAGATGTTTTTCATCTATATTTCCATTAATGAGAAAGGGAGAGATTGTTGAAAGCATGAATGCTGATGATACTTCTATGGGGGAGTATTGTAGAAACATGATTAGATAATTATCATGATGATATGTTACATTCATGACTATTTTTGTCATTGGTATCACAATAGCAATTTTCTATGGTATTTGATAGAAGAACAACATAAATATCAAGTTGGTATGGATAGACAGTTGAGCACTTTCACCAAGCAAGATTAAAGGGAGATACTACTAAGTGTCTAGTATATGTAGCTAACCTCAAAAGTATAAGATATTAATTCTAGAAGAAATTATGAAAGTTTCAATGAAGACTATGAGATAGAGTTTACAAAAGCATGTTCTAGTAAACTTGTTATATCTCTTAGCAAAGTTTTTATTCTGTGAAGCTGAAGTTAAAGATGTGAAGAAGAAATTTTGGAGATGAAGTAGCTAAGCTTGCTCATCATAATATTACATGTATGAAAATTTATTCAAGTTACAAGACAACAGATTAAGGTTATCACTAAGTGTAACATGTTCTTAGTGAGTTCTTATTATATTTAATTGAGAAAGTGTAATAGCTAACTTAGGGAATTGTTTTATGGATTTGGTATAAAGGAAAGATATTTTACTTTATCATAAAAGGGATGAAAGTGAATGATTGTAAATAGCATGAAGAATAGAATGTGAAGATATGAAAAGAAGAGAGAAGGTGGAGGAAACTTTGTTGCTAAGGTTTTACTATGTGATCCAAAGTTTGATATTTGGATCCAAGGTTCATGACCTAGTCTACAAGGTCTAACAGTGATTGGTTCAGTTGACATGATAGAGGAAAGAAGTTAAAGTATAGTATAGACAATTATTCTACAAGGAATAGTTGAGAGATTAGTTGTACAATGAGTTCATCAGTCTTTCCCCATAAGCTATTTGGACAATGGGTCCTTTTGTCTTCCACAACTCCTAGCAGGGTTGGAATCTCCTGATAGGGATTCAAAGTCTCCTAATAGGGACTCATATGTAATAAATGTTGTACTAGACTCCTAACAAGGTCCATCCTCTAATAAGGAATATTTATATTAATACATCATCTTGTGGCCATCATTCCCACCAAGTTTTTTTTGTTTTGATCAAGGGTTTCCCTAGTTAACATATCTAGTGTAAATGTGTACATGCATCTTTCTATAGTTGTTGTATACTTTGGTTGAATGGTTAAGATTATTTAAGGTTGATAAATGCTTTAATTATTGGATAACTAGTTCACACCCCCCCTCCTCTCAATTATTTTGGTGGACTATTATTTCTAACAACAAGTTGGGTGGATTTCTCTATGGATGGTTTCTATGCATATTCAGTGGTAGTGGCATAACATGAGGTGAGATCATTCATGTTTGAGGTGCTGGATACTTTGATTTTTTTGCAAATACTAGGATGTAGCACTTCATGTACTTTGATCCATGACGGTGGATTTGCTAGGAGTTACTGTTCCCTTGTTCATTTATGTGGCTACAGATTGACCCTATGTAATATATACAAGTGGGAGATATACAATATGATATGATGTCTATTTTTTATTTTGCCTCTTATCTTGTAATAGAAATCCATAATGGATTAATTGGTACAAGTAAGGCCAAAGTTGAGAAGACCTTCTATTGGTATTCAATGTTGATGTTCATGGGTCTATACAAAGGGTTTTATGCTTCCTCTAAAGAGATGAAGCTATAGTTGGAGAAGGATGGAGAAAAATTACCAGTTCAAATATGGAGTGTTAACATGACCTAGGAGGTCATTGATGGTAGTTTTTTTAGATTCGACAGATACTTTTCCTCAAAGTTGGGGATTTTTTTAATAGGAAATAATCCCAAAAAACCCCAGCCTTTACTAGAGCTGATCAGGCCCAAAAATTATGCCAAGGGACTAAAAGTGAGCCACAATTGGGGGGATATCATCCCATACTTAAAATCCACTATCTTCAGAGTGTATGGCTTCCAAGGGAAGCCATATGTCCTTCCATATCAAGTGCCCTTGAAAGTTGCAATTGTAGAATTTTTGTGGTAGATAAGAGGACTGGAAGAGAAAGAGCTTGTGGGTTACTCTAGAGGTACAATTTTTCCCCACTTCACAGTCATCCATAATTTTGTGCTTATGAAAGGAGGTTGGATGCATCTAGGTAATTTTTTGGATAAATACCAAATGGCTCAATCTCATTCACATTTCATTGATCCTGAAGGTTTTTATGATATGTTCAAAGATAGAACCAAAGCTAGATCATATGAGCATTTTGTTTACTTTATTGAGGACATAATTATAAATGAGTTTTCATTGCAAGAACATGAAGTAAGAAAAGAAAAATGGAAAGTGTATAGTAGAATCTTTTATTTTATTAATACTTTAGATAAGAAATATGATCACCTTGCTGATATCAAATATCGGGGAGATAAAATTAATAAAATTATGAATGATTTTTCTAGGTTCATGCAAACGTTAAATGAGAAAAAGGTAAATTTGGTACAAGCCTACCCATACCAAGCCATATAAATTGAGAAGAGGCTAGAAAGAAAAGAAATTATAAGCCCTTGGCAGTACACCTTAAAGAAGAAGGCATGATATGTTGTCACAGAAAATGTAAACATACAACTTGTTCCTCTATATAAGAGACAACTTTGAGAAAGCCTTCCTTCAGTACCTCCTACTAAGAAGTAGAAAATTGAACAAGGTTATTCATCAAAGCTGAGGAGTACTCCCCCTAACAGACCCCCATTCATACTGATGATCAAAAATCCTTGAGGGAACATCTGAAACAAATGGGAGGCCAAGGTGACATTGTAATAACTACAATAGAGGTGGAGAAAGGAGCACATGAAGAGCCCCCAATATAACTCCTAGCCCTCACAATAGATTACTTAAAAGGGAAGGAGATTGATCCTATTGTATAGAAGGAAACAAATAATTTCCTAGATGATGAAAATTTTGTGAAATCTAGGGCATTTACTCAAATTTTGAGGAGAAGCAACATTGAAAAGTTTGAGGCTAAGTGTAAGAAAATAAAAGCAGAGCAACCTTCTAGATAGGACTTTGATACTAAAGAGAAGGTTAAATATAACCTTATGGAAGATTTCAATCAAATAACCCCTATAGGGGGAAGATAGTTACTAAAAGATTTAGCAGTCATGATACTACCAGAGTGGGAAATTGCTAATGCAATGATTTTTGATGCAGTGAGGAAGAAGAAAGAAACTAAATTTAGGACTAAAGGTGAAGTAATGCAAGCCATAAAGGAGTAAAATACAATGATGAGCATAAAGCCCTAGTCATTTGGTCAATATAGAAAAGAGATAAGGCTAGAATCTAGGAGGTTTCAAATTTTGAACATACAAGGATCCTCAAGGTGTATAGGGTGGAGGAAGTAGATAGTGAAAAGGTAGCTCTAATGAATAAAGAGGTAGTATATTTTGGTGTTTTAGTTGCTACTAAAGATTTTAAAAAATTCCAACAATTGAATGAAAAGTTTGAGAAGGTGTTGGAAGCATACAATGAAAGGGGCAAAAGTATCTACTAATTGGAAACCAAGATTGTGAATATGGAAAAACAATATGGAAAGAGGAAAGTAGGTAAGTAGTCTAGCCAGCTTATAATTGTAGTTGGTCTTGTTCCATTGCCACCTTTTGGTCCTGGTCCTATTGTATAAATTCCAAGGACACCTTAGTAACTAGAGTTATATTCATCTAATGAGCTAAATGAGGAAAAAGCAAAAAATTGTTCATTACATGTGTAATTGGGTATCTAGCATGAAGATAGGATTAGAGATACAATTCTATATTTGGTGGATAGAGCCAATTTGCCCCCTTTTCACTTGGAACTATCAAATTTGGTGGAAACATGGAAGGAATTGAATAATAATGAAGCCACCTTAAGGCCAATTTTGAATAAATGGACCAATAAAGATGATCTCATCATTGCTCTATCATAGATAACTCTTATGATCAAATTGATAATTTTTTTTGATCAAATATAGGATTTGCTAACTTTTGATGATAAGAGAAATGTACTACAAAGAAGACTGAAAGTTTTCCTCTTAAGATATCTTAGCAAACATTTTGACCTATTTCCCCATGCTCTAAAGAGCCTAGATTGTATAAAAGAAAAAGAAGAATGTGGAAATGAGCTGAAGGAGCTATTAAGTGTTAGAATAAATGAAGTAGTAAATAAAGAGAATTATATCTAGTTTTCTAGAACCACAGAAGAAGTTTTATAGGCTCAAATATTTTTTGATTCTTTCAAGAAAGATTTTGTTGAAATAAAGAAATTAGGGAAATATATTTTGATTTGAGAGAAAGAAGTATTTAGCTACAATTGGCCAGATAACACAATCTTCAACAAGTGGATGATACAATATTCTTTAGCTATATAGTTACTACATGTAGCTTCTCAAGAAGTAGTTTTAGACAAGAAAACTATCATAGAAGAAGTATAGTTGGTTGATGAAGCAGTTCAAATAGATGATAGAGAGAAAAATCAACAAACTACAACAATGGATGTAGCCACCCAAACTAATGATTTGGCAGATAACCAGCAAGTTACAATAAATATCCAAATCTTGGAGCTTGGCACAAAATATGAAGAGAAAGTGGTTCAACATCCCGAAGAACCACAAAAAGAGAAAGATCAATCATCAAGTGTAATGGATATGCAAGAAATTGCTACAAAAAAATTAGGACCACCATAAAGAAATAAATAAAGGGATCATTCTGTTACAAAGAAAAAGACCAACAACTTGTTTCTTTTTGTGAAAAATTTGATTGTGATAGTTTTGTCCTTTTGTAAATCTTTTTGTTTAAGGATAGGTTTCCTTTCCCTCTAGGCTTGAAGATTGTTGCAACTCACTCTATATAAGTGAGTTTTGAAGGATAGAGGAGGGTCCAAATTTCTTTCACTACATGAGTTTATGTAAATTTTGAGTCAGTCCATGCATATTGTAAAGCTATTCTAGAATTGAATACAAAAGTTAACAATTATTGGTCTGTAGGTGTTATTTGAATTTTCTTTTGCTAATAATCAAATGGATTATGTAAATGCTTAATGTGAATTGAAAGAACACTATGGTTTTGAGAAAATATATGATAAATATTTGATCTAGAAATGAATATAGATAAATCTTAACACAAAGTGTTAAGGTAGGATCTAGAAGTAAGTGTGTGATCTCTATGAGTTATAGCCCAATAAATAAGTCACTGGCCATCCTTGAGAATTGATAAGATTGGAATGTTTTGTATAATGTAGAAAAATTATAATTAATCAATCTTTCAATGTTTTTTGTTTGAGAAATAATTGTTAGCATGTACTTGATTCATGTTGTCTAGGGTTTGGTAGACTAGCTAGTTGTCATCTCTTCATTGCCATTTATCTAGAAAAAATAAGGCTTAGTGATATGTTATTTCTGGAGTTCATTTTTGAATTTTAGTCTAAAGTAAATGAGATTTAATTCCTAAGGTAAACCTGCCTAAATATTGCAAAGTTCAAAGTGGATAAGACTCTAATGTCATGTTAGTTGGTCCTTTTATTTTGTTTTTAGAACACCTAGTGTGGTTTCTATCTAATTCCTAGGTTTTCTAATATCATAAAAGGTAGCTTAAATTCTATCAAATTAGGAGCCAACAAAATGGCTACTCTACTGGGGAGTTGTTCAAAGAAACCCATGTTCTAAATCACTATAGTCTCTTATGTTTTATTTGTGTTGTGTTGGTTCTTTTCTAGTGACAAACCTTGAGAATTTAAAAAGAAAATTCCAATACAATGGGATGACTATGACTTGGGTTTTCACTTGAAATGTTGCCTTGCCTAGAAAGTAGAGTTATATTTCCCAAAGTATACACTATTAAAGTTCCTTTTTGATTGGGTGTTTTGTGTCAGATTTGTCTCTAAGTGTGCTTTGTCTATGAATATTTCTTATCTCCAACCCAGTTTAAATTTTTTTACCTTCATTGGGTGACAACTCGGTCAAAGGTTCTATAGCTAGTGCTATACATTCTAAGTTTTCTCACTTTGAAGAATGGATAATAAAAGGAAGAATACAAGAGCATTCATAAAAGAAAATCTTGAAGCACCTCTATACACAGACTTACCTCATGTGGGTAGGAAGAACCAAGAAAAAATAAAGAATATTTGAACCCTACATGGAAGCTTAGGGGTAGTGTATTAGTCTATTCACAATACCAACATGTGGTAGAGAGAGAATCCTCTTCCCTAAATTTTGAATTAGAGACTACTAGACTTTTGGGAGAGATATTCACCACTCAATTACCAAAATAGAGGATCTACCAAGATAAACCTATTTCTTCTATAGGAGACATCCCTCTTAGGCCCAACATGACAAGAGAAGTGAACCATAGGTGGGGATATAAAAATACTCTAGGTGCTAGATTTAATCCTAGGCAGATTCCATATGTTGAGAAAAATCTCATAGACTTAGATGACCCAGTTGATTCAAAAACCACTTCTGCTAACCCAAATGGGTTATTGAAAGAAATTAAGACTCTCGAGAAGAAGGTTTCAAAAGAGGATGCTAAACAAATTTATTTAGAAAAAGAGAAGGAATCCATCACAATGAATGCTATAATAGAAAGGGAATATTTTCTTATAAGGATGGAAGCCTTGAAAGAATAGAACACAAAGCTATAAGAAAGATCCTATACTTTACACTCTGATGTCTTTGGAGATGTTGAAGATCTGAGATCCAAAATTCAAGAACAAGAACATCTCCTAAAGGAGAATTAAGAGCTTGTTATTTCTCAAATCCAACCTTAAAAATCTATTGAAAAGGATATCATATATTTGACTGTAAAGAATTTGGATAAAGGGAAAGAAAAAGTACTAGGGATCTAGATTAATGAGCCCCAAATGCCTTCTAACAAGCATGTTATGTCTAAACTTGACTTAGAGTTAGAAAAGGAAAAAAAGGAAAAAGAAGATTTAGCTAAGGAGATTGAAAAGGTTGAAAATGAAGCTTAGGCTATAGAAACTAGAAGGAAAATGCACTTTATTAAATCCATTTCTTCCCTAGCATGTTGGCCAAACTAGTCCTCACAAGCTATGTCTACTATCCCAATTTCTAGACCAGTGGTAACTAATCAAAATATATCTAAGTCAATACTTGCTTCCTCTTCAAAAACTTGTAGATAAATATTTTTTGTTTAACAAGCTCAAATCTTGGTACAAAACCAAGAGGCTGGACCAAGCACTTCAAATGTTGTGGGTTTCTGAGAAGACCTATTTATATGAAAAAATATAAGATATCTTAAAAAATATAAGATATCTTTTATAGGAATACCTAGTTTTCCTCATCCCATTTCTAATGATCTAAGAGACAAAGTCATTAAGTTTTTAGGAAATAGTGCTATAAATAGTGAAGAACATCTTAGAAAATTCATTGATATGCTAAATAAATATGAACTAGAGCATGAGGATGTAGTTATGAAATTGTTTGTACATTCTCTTACTGAAGATGCTAGACACTAGTTTAGAAGACTACTTGATAACAATATTGGCTCATGGAATGATTTGGAAAATCTTTTCAAGGAACAATATGGTGATAACACCAATGTAAGTTTTATGTTAAATGAGTTTAATAACATAAAAATGAATCCAAATGAATCAACATTTGACTTCAATGTAAGATTTCAGAAGCAAATGCACAAGTTGTTCCAAGTGATGAGGTTAGTAGAAAATGTATGTCTTACAACTTATTTCAATGCCTTTGATAGTAAGATGGATTACACTCTAAGAGATAAGGATCCTAAAACATTGAGGGATGTGTAAAAGATGGTTGTAAAGATTGAAAATAATAGAAAAGCATCTGGTAAGGTAGGGAGAAGAGATGACCCAAAGTTGTTCAATTCAAGAGGTAATAGGGAAAAAGGTGATAAGCCTTTTACAACCATGAAACTTGAGGATGATAAAATGGATCAAGTTTTGAGTCTACTTAGAAATCTAAATCCACCAACACATCTTGCTAATAAATCAAATACTAGTGAGAAGCCCCAATTCAATAATAACTACAATAAGTAGACCAGAATTCAAAATTATCCTGACATGACAGAGTGGAAAGATGGTAAACCAATCCTTAATCCTACCCAAGGAACAAAATATAAAAGTACACTAGATCCATTTTAGAGAAACTCTATGAATGTGATGGAAGATATGGATTGGTGTATTATATGCCAACCCCTTCATTCTCTTGATTATTGTGCAATTGCCCAATCATTTTTTGCAAATCAGCAAGTACAAAATGAAGAAGGAGAGGAAGAAAATAATAATGAGGATGTGGAATATAATATGATTAATTTATGTGGAAATGGTGAAGATTTTGACCTAGAAGATTCAAAGATTGATGTTTACAATAAAAGGAATATATATTAGTTACATCATTAAGAAGTATTTTTATATGATGAGGATCAAGATGAAGACAAGACATGCAACATGATATCAAATGTT
Organism: Cupressus sempervirens; assembly: GCA_028749045.1. Taxonomy (NCBI): domain Eukaryota; kingdom Viridiplantae; phylum Streptophyta; class Pinopsida; order Cupressales; family Cupressaceae; genus Cupressus; species Cupressus sempervirens. The sequence continues at coordinate 646,628,237 of CM053784.1, read as the reverse complement.
GAGTATATGAATTTGAGGAAACCATCTAATGAAAAAATAGAGAGAAAAACTACTACAATGGTATCCCAAGTTCATGGTACTTATAATCTTAGAAATAGAATAGTGAATAATAATGTTGGAAAAGCACCTAGTATTTTCATCAAAGATATCACTCATAAAATGGATGATGGATAAGGTGGACAATCTAGTGATAAGCAAGATCAAGGACAGTAAGAATAAAAAGTGGGAACCAAAAAATAAAATGCAATTCCAAATTGCAAAGAAAGTCAAGGCCAATGTACAAGAGAAGAAAACAAATCTTGATGTCATTAAACAAGTGGAAGAGCATATTGTTCAAGCACAAACAATTAGAGGTAATATTTTCAAAGCTATTGTATATGATCTTATAGAAATTATTTCCATGTTGTCAAAAATTACTACCAAAGTCCCATGATCTGAAATGTTTAGGATATAAGAGCACAAATATAAATCCCTCTCTTGATTAGGAGGAATAGAGAGTAGTAATATTGTTGAACAAGAGTCATCAATAATACAATAAGTGCCACTTGTATTGAAAGAAAAGGAAGACAAATGAGTCATGTCCTAGATACCTCAGATGTATTTGGATAATTCATATACAACCTATATAGAAAATATTGACCCTTTCTTTTTTAGTTTGGTCACAAATGGAATTTTTTTAAAAAATTGCATGATTGACTTGAGAGCATCAAATACTATCATGCTATACAAAATTATGGAGGCCTTTGGTTTGAAAGTAGATATCAAACAAGGTAGGTGTAGAGCTATGGATGCAAGAGAGGTCCCTGTCATAGGCACAATCAATGTATTGCCTTAAGATTAGTTACATACCCTAATGTTGACTTAACTATGATTGTCTTAGTAGTTGATATTCCTCCCCAGTATGAAATGTTTCTCTCAAGAAAATGGAGTGCTTCAATGAGAGGTAGCATACAATGTGATTTTTCTTATGCTACATTTCACATAGGAGATAGAGCCATTAAGGTGGATAGAGATTCAAGAGTTACCCACAAGCTTGAAGACAATATTGACACTAATGCTACGTGCTTCTTATACACTGAGGTGAATGCTTTCAGAGCTAAAATCACTATTCATGAAATAGAGTAGTTAGTCCCATTAATTTCACAAGAAACAACAAAATGTCTAGACCCTCATAACCTATGGACTATGTACTTTGATGGGGCTATTACTAAAATGGGTCAAGAGATGGGGTAGTTTTCATATCTCCAGATAATAATACATTAAGGTATCCATTCACCTTGAATTTCACATGTACCAACAACATTATAGAATATGAGGCACTTTTGCTTGGGTTAAAAGGAGCAAAAAATAATGGTATCAAAAAACTACATGTTGTTGGTGACACAGAGTTGATAATGTCTAAGATTAAGGAGACATATGCATCTAATAAGAGGAGACTAAAATAGTATCAAAATATTGTTTGGGACTAGATTGAAGCATTTGATACTTTTGGTACTTCTTGGATGGACAAAAGCAACAATAAGATGGCTAACCTATTGGCTAATGTGGCTATTAATCCTAATGACATATCATTTGTTGGTGTGTCTAAAATTGAGATGAAGAACAAACCATCTATTCCTGATAACATAGAGAATTGACAAGTGTTTGAGGATGATAAGGACATTCTAAACTTTCTCCTCAATGAAGATAAATACAATGGCCAAGAGTTGGATTTTAGTACATTGATTGAGACAGTAGATGGAAAGAAAAAAAAAATTGGCCAAGAAATTTTGTAACTAAAAATGAACAAGGTACATAAAGAGTTAGTGGTACTTGAAAATGTCTTTGATAATCAAGATAGAGTGCATTTAGATGTCAAGGACAAGAAACTACATGAGCTTGAAGAAGTAAACCTTGGAACAACTGAATCACCCAAGAAGGTATACATTGGTAAGACTTTGTCCCTTGCAATTAGGAAGACATTAATTGATTTTCTAAGAAAATTTAGGCATGTTTTTGTATGGTCATATGATGAGCTTAAGGCTTATAGAGAAGATATTTTTCAACATGTAATACCCCTAAAAGATAATTTTAAGCCATTGAGGAAAAAGAAAAGGCCTATCAATCCCACACTAACCCCTAAAATACAAGAAGAACTCATGAAACTTAGGGATGGGGGGATAATTAAACCTATTAGACATTCTTCATGGGTTTCCAACCTAGTGCCATTCAGAAAGAAAAATGGTGACATTAAGTCATGTGTGGATTTTAGGAACCTCAATATTGCATCCTTAAAAGACAATTATGGATTTCTCAATATAGAGGTCGTGTTGTAGTAGGTAATTGGTTTCGAATTAATGTCTATGATGGATGGTTTCTTAGGATATAGCCAAGTACTGGTTGATGAGAAAGAGTAGTTCAAAACAACTTTCACAACTCCTTGGGGACCTATGTATATGTTAGGATGCCTTTTGGTCTAATAAATGCAGGAGCTACATTTTAGAGAGTGGTGAATGTTGCATTTAAGGAATATATTATTAAATTTATGGTTGTTTATCAGGATGACCTAATAGTATACTCTAAGAAGGTTGAGGACCACTACAAACATTTGTAAAATATCCTTATGAAAGCCTTGGAGTATGAGGTTTCATTAAACCCAAAGAAATGTACTTTTGGAATAACATAAGGGAAGTTGCTAGACAATATAGTATCTAAAGAAGAAGTTAAGATTGACCTTGAAAGAGTGGAAGCAATACAAAAAGTCCCTAAACTCAAAAATAACAAAGGAATTCAATCCTTCTTTAAGCAAGTCAACTTCTTGAGAAGGTTTGTAATAAACTTTGCTAAGATTAGTAGGCCTATTTCAAAGATGCCCAAGAAAGGAGCAACAATCAGTTGGGAAGGTGAGCCATCTATTGCTTTTCAAGAAATTAAAGATGCCATAAAAAATGCACCAATATTGAGGGCACCAAATTATACAAAACCAATGCATATTTTTTATTTTTCCTCATTTCATACCATAGTAGTAGTTTTTCTTCAAAATAATAAAGAAGGCTATTAATAACCTATTGCATTTTTTAGCAAATCACTCCAGCTTGCAAAGTTAAAATATGAGATCAATGAGATACAAGATTATGCTCTAGTTAAATTTGTTAAAGCTTTTAACTATTACTTAGTTGGTACCATTGTCATTGCATTTGTACCTAGTACAATAGTCAATGATATATTCTCTTAGCAAGAGGTATATGGCAGAAGGTACAAATGGATAACTATAATTCAAGAGTTTAACATTTAGATCCAAATCAAAAAAATTGGTGAGAGGCCAAGGGGTAGCAAAGTTGATGGCTTAGTCAAATCTAGATGCTAACCAAATAAATGTTGCATGTGTAGACCTCAAATCAAAACATGTGACATGGATATTTTTGATTCATACAAAGATGTTATACACTACTTACAACACCTGGAGGCTCCTTTTCATTTGACAGACAATGAAAAGAGATCCGTAAGTTACATGCAATTAGATACATCATTGTTAATGGGAGTCTATGGTGGAGGAACTTTGAAGGAATAATTTTGAAATGTATTGACCAAAAAGAATCATAAAAAAATACTCACTGATATACATTCAAGATTATGTGGAGGTCATTACATGGCAAAGATCACTGCCCACAAGGTAATGAGAGTTGGTTTCTAGTGGCCTAGTTTATTTTAGGATGCACACATTTTGGTCAAAAAATGTGATGCTTGCCAAAGATTTACTGAAAGACTAAAGTTTTGTATAAATACTCCTTTGCAGTCAATGGAAGTGCAAGCTCCATTTCTGCAGTGGGGAATGGATTTCATAGGTGAAATATCAACTAAGTCCAATACTAGCTATTTATGGATATTGGTGGCAACAAATTACCTCACAAAATGGGTGGAGTCTATTCCCACCATGAAGGCTACTAGTAAAGTGGTGAACATTTTTTTTACTGAATAACATAATAACTAGATTTTGATGTCCTAAAAAGGTTGTGACTGATAATGCCATGTGCTTTAGGTCTAAAGAGTTTATGAAATTTTGTGATAAATATGGTATTACAAGATCAACATCCTCCTCCTATCATCGAAAAGGAAATGAATAGGATGAATCAACAAATAAAATTTTCTTAAAGATTATCAAAAGGACATTAGATGATAATAAGAAGGCATGGGATTCCAAGCTACAATAGGCACTATGGGCTGACAGAGTAATAGTTGAGAAGGTAATAGGTGTTTCACCTTTCGACTTAGTATATGGGATTTAGGTAAGAATTCCCCAAAATAAACTAATGGGCCTATATAATTATATCCAAATATATGATGATGATATTGTAGATGACATGCAAAAGAGAATAGATGATTTGGTTGGGTTGATTGAGATAAAAAAGGAAGCCTCTATTAGAAATGCAAAATTGTAATTTTAGGAAAAGCAATTGTTGTAAAAAAAGTTTGCACCCTTGTCCAAAGTTTTTACCTAAGGACAACCTTGTGAAACATGGAAACAACTTCCAATCTGTGGGACTTGAACTATGAGGTTGAGTCTCTAGAGAAGGCTGACTTCCTTACAATTAGGATGCACCTAAGTACACTTGGAGAGGAAAATGGAGAAGAAATGCATGAAAGAAAATCTACCTACTCTAACCTAAAGGGTGATGCACATAGATTGAATGGTTATGAATCTTTTTTTATATGCACAACACATCAAATGAAATTTCTAGATACATAGATCTTAGCTCTATTCTATTTTCAAAGAATAAACATGTAGGTTTAAAATTGGTCAAGTGCTGAAAGGAAAGACATCTTCACAACACAAAAACCATCAATAGCATGAACATAATAGAAGAACCATAAAACAAAAAAAAAACATTCAAAACAAGGCAAGGTACATGCACATATATTGAATGGCAAGAAGGGGTAAGGAAAGAAACAATTGTATTAATGGAAGGAAAGGAATACAATTACATCACCCAAGACTATTGTAAGTAAACATCATATAATAGGGTATAACCCTTTACAAGTATTTACAACTAACTTTTATAGAGTTCAGGCATAACTTAGAAACTTCTACCCTAAGGTAAAGCACAACTACTACCATCAAAACTATAGAGAACAATCACACAGATCAAGAAAAATTGATCTTGGCACAGATATTAGATGCAAGAAAATTCAATATTTCACAAAAAATAGAGCTTTGAGAAGACAAAAATGATGGGCATCAATAACCAGACAAATAGGTAACCCAAATGATTGAGAGAGTACGTCTACATTATTTCTAGTATAGTAATAAATCTAGAGTGTTTGAAATTGATCATGAAGATTAGATCATGCAAGAAACCCTATCTTTCCTCATTTCTAGCTTACAAATAAGCAAGGATAATAGGTCAACTGAGTCCTACAACCAAGATGAGCCACATGGGCCAATAGCATTTTATCTTTCTGCCACCTTGTGAAGTCTTAATGGGTTTGACCATTTAATCAAAAAAACTACACCATCTTTTAAAACCCTAATCATGATTGCCTTATGAAATTGCCAACCTAACTGCCATTGCAAACTACTATTGTTTATTTCCTTAACTAGGCCCATTGGGACATGTGGTCATTTGTCGCTTGCCCACAATGTTTAAAGTCCTTGCAATTCCATAATGTGATAAAGTGTTGATCATTGATCTATAAAAGATTGATGATCATGGAAAACCTTCATTATTACTACACCTACCCCTTTAAACTTTTGGGCCCACCGACTACTTAGCGTCCAACACGAAAACATGTCACCCCTTTTGGAAAATCAACATGAAGAAACTGGTAGGAAATCCACCTTAGCATGACTTGACATCCTTTCTAGCACTACCTTTTAACCCTAGTGGCCCACACAGAAGAAAAAACCCATTAGTCCACATGTCATAACGTTGCTTCCCCACATTGTTAGAAATTCTAACAAAATACAGAATGTGGAAAAGTGACTACCAATATATATCCAACCATATGCCAACTCACCTAACAACCAACCTAACACCTTTACTTTGTCTATGGCCCATAAGAAATAGGACTCACACACCACATGGCAGTGAGGTGCTTGCCCACACTGCATAAAGATAAAGAAATTTCATAATGTAGGAAAGCACCCACTGTGGATCTATGTAAGATCTAATGGTCCGAAAAGTTGTAGGGCTTGGAAAAATAAATTTAGGAAAATAGGAAATACGATAAAGTTTATTTCATTTATTTATCTTGTATTTCTATGGAACTTAAATATTTAAAAATTGGGAGTGATCATTGGGTGGGGCTTAGACATTTAAATTCAATTTTTTGGTGGGAGACAATTTTGGTTAACAATTCTAGTGACTTAAGAGGGATGCAAGCCTACTATGCATAAGACCAGTGGCCTTCAACGTCGATTAGGCTATAGAGTCATAAAAAATGTGTGTCCTATGCATTATGAAACCCTAACCCTACCTCTGTGATAGAAAAACACTGAAAATCCTACCTCTGACTGCAAAACAAGAACTCTACAACTTCAAAACTTCAAAAAATTGGCTATGTCATAGAGAGAAAACCTATGCTTGGCACTTCTTGGAAAGTAGGAAAATAAAAAGGAAACTACTCTACTATGTACATGATTTACATATATGTAAGGTTAAACAAACCCATTGATTGGTTTGTTGAAATAGCTTCCTTTTCTCACTAGTTGATTTCTTCTTTCATACAAGAGGGCAGCTAAAAATGACAAGTGTGACAAACACACTACTGTATGAAATACCTTCCTCCCAATGCTGAAAACAATGAAGCTTTCCAGCATTGGGGCATTACCTTGTGGAGCAAAATATTTTTTCTTCTCTTCATGATCTTCATCGTCATTCTTAGGTGTAAGCATGACTGAGGGCAACTTGCTAATTTTTTGTAGAGCTAGATGCCTTATGGGGCATCCTGTTGATGGTGCAAGGCCAAAGGAATCATCCTTGAACACTTGATTGTGCTTTGCAATGGTAGTATATTTCTGGTTTTGAAGTGGTTCCTCCTCTTTTTGTGAAGAATTTTTTTCACATCTTGTTCATGTTGTTCATGAACAACTTCCTTAAGAGTCACTAGTATGGTGTGATTCTTCACTTGTTGATACTACAACTCATTATCATCTAGTGAAAGAGCTGGCTATTTCATGTCCAAGAATGAACAAAACATCTCCAGCTCATCCTAAAAGGTCTCCTCATTAGAATCCTTTTTCTGTACTACAATAATATGCATAGGTTGAGGGACAACTTCATGCATATCAACATGTTCCTCCTCAAGGATAGAGCTATCCTTAAGGCTCTCTTTTCCATCTTCCATATCATGGAGGATTGTCTACTACAAAAAATGGTTCTCTTTTTGCTCAACTTGTGGTAGATCCTCATTTTTTGGTAAGGGCTCAAAAGCCACAGCTTGTTCCTTGAAAGAAGGAACAACCTTTTCTCCTTCTTCTTCTTCCTCATTAAAGGAGGGAAGCTCTTCAAATAAGAGGATTGGATCCTCTTCCTTTTTCTCATTAGCTACCTCTTTATCCTCCTTTGCAAGCTGTAACTCCTCCCTTGGTAGCCTAGTGGGCTTGGATTTTGTCTCCCAAAAGTCCTTATTTGGGCTATCAAGAGTCCATACCATGGGCCACCCTTGAAGAGTGAAATGGTGATAGGTGTGGAAGGCTTGTGACCTAGACAATTTTATCACACAGGGAGTGGAGGGGATACAAAAATAGGCTCTTATGAGGGAGGTGACTTCTTAAAGCTTGGGATGACATATTTTGGAGAAGGGGTTGCCTTTTCTTCCCTGGCTTGAAAATGAGCTGCATGGAGCCTCATTTCCTCCTCTTTTGCTGAAACAACTTGCCTTACAACATTCTCCTCAAAATGTCTCTATCTCTTTCTCTCTTCTTCTTCTTGTTGGAGATAGGCTTGGTAGGTCATCTCCTCCTGATGTCTCTCTATGTCTTGTTGCCTGGCAACATCACCAAGATGCCTATTAATCTCCTCAAGCTATCTATCATAGGCCAATGACTTCTCATCTCATTTTTAAATCTTAATCTCCACACTCCTTTTGAATTCCAACAACATATCCTTAAGCTCTTTAAATAGGGATGTTGGGACTAATGGAGTAAGGGTAGGGGAAGAGTAATATTTTGAGCAGAGGGACTATAAATAGCTTGTGGCTGAGATTGAAACTAGCAATATGAGGGTTGAGGAATGACATTGCCATGATATGGGGGGGTGGGGTGGGCGGGGGGAATAGTAGTTATTTCTATGAAATGGATTCATCATTGGAGCTTCATTAAAATACTACAATTTTATAGAAACTTAAATAAAATCACAAAGATCAAAGATAATACTTACATACTAACACTGTGTCGGTATAAAACCAAAAGAAGTGCACTGCAGTTGCCATGGTGTTTGATTAAATGCCTCCAAAGGCTGATTTCACTAAGAATAACACCCAAATTCTCAGTGTATCAAGATCAACTGGCTAACCAATACACTTATATAGGTAAAATTGATTTGTCCCACTAGGCATGCCAAAAATTGTTGTCACAAAAGTTTGTACCCTTGTCCAAAGTTTTTACCTAAGGAAAACCTTGTGAAACATGGAAACAACCTCCAAGCTACAGGACTTGAACTATGAGGTTGAGTCTCTAGAGAAGGCCAACTTCCTTACAATTAGGATGCACCTAACTACACTTGGAGAGGAAAAGGGAGAAAAAATGCATGAAATAAAATCTACCTATTCTAACCTATAGGGTGATGCACCTAGATTAAATGGTCATAAATCTACTCTTATATGCACAACACATCAAATGAAAAGTCTATATAAATAGATCTTGGCTCTATTCTATTTTCAAAGAACTCACATGCAAGTTTACAACTGGTCAGGTGTTGAAAGGAAAGGCATCTTCACAATATAACCCATCAATAGCCTAGACACAACAAAAGAACCTTAAAACAAGAAAGAAGCATTCAGAACAAGGCAAGGTACATGCACAAATACTAAATGGCAAGATGAGGTAAGGAAGGGAACAATTTTATTAATGGAAGGAAAGGAATACAATTATAGAGCCCAAGGCTACTGCAAGTAAACATCACAGAATAGGGTAGGACCCTTTAGAAGTATTTAAAACTACCTTTTATAGAGTTTAGGCATAACTCAAAAAATTCTACCCTAAGGAAAAGCACAACTACTACCATCAAAGCTATAAAGAATAATCATGTAGATCAAGAAAATTGATCTTGGCATAGATTCATATGTAAGAAAATCTAATATTTCACACAAAATAGAGCTTTGAGAAGACAATAATAATGACCATCAATGCATAACCAAACAAATGGATAAACTAGATGATGAAGAGAGTGCCTGTACATCATTTCTAGCATAGTAATAACTCTAGAGTGGTTGAAATTGATCATAAAGATCAAATTGTGCAAGAAACCCTATCTTTCCTTATTTCTAGCTTACCAATTAGTAAGGTCAACATGTCAACTGAGTCGTGCAACCAAGATGAACCATGTGGGCCAATAGTATTTTATCTTTCTACCACCCTACAAAGTCTTAATGGGTTTGACCATTTAATTAGCATAATTTTTCCACCTTTTAAAACCCTAATAGTGACTTCCTTATGAAACTGCCAACCTAATTGCTGTTGCAAACTACTACTATTTATTTCCTTAACTAGGCCCACTAGGACACATGGCTATTTTTTGCTTTCCCATAATGTCTAAAGTCCTTACAATTCCATAATGTAGGAAAGTGCTAATTGTTGATCTACGAAAGATTGACAATCATGGAAAACCTTTGTTATTACTGTGCCTGCCCCTTTAAACTTTTGGGCCCATGGACTATTCAACATCCAAAATGACAACACATCACCATTTCTAGTGAATCAACATGAAGCAATTAGAAGGAAATCCACCTCAGCATGACTTGGTATCCTTTCTAGCACTATCTTTTATCCCTGTTGGCCCACACAGAAGAACGAACCTCCCATTCCAAATGTCATAACGTTGCTTCCTCACATTGTCAAGAATTATGAAAAAATACAGAATGTAGGAAAGAGACTACCAATAGAAATCTAATTGTATGCCAACTCACTTGATAGCCTTCTTGACACTTTTACTTCATATGTAGCCCATAAGAAATAGGACTCACATGCCACATGATAGTGAGGTGCTTGCCCGAATTGCATAAAGATAGAGCAATTTCATAATGTGTGAAAGTGCCCACCATGGATCTATGGAAGAGATGATAGTCCAAAAAGTTGCAAGGCTAGGAAAAATAAACTTAGGAAAATAGGAAATACAATAAAGTTTATTTCATTTATTTATCTCATATTTATGTGGCACTTAAATATTTAAATATTGGGAGTGACCGTTGGGTGGGTCTTAAACATTTAAATTCAATTTTTTGGTAGGAGGAAATCTTGGTTAACAAAAATTATACGACAAAAAGGCAATAGCAAGAAAGTTTGAGCTTGAAGACTTAATTCTGATGTGGAATACAAGAATTGAAGATAAGGGTAAGCATGTTAAATTTGATCCCATCTAGCTTGCCCCATATTTGATTGATTCTACATGGGTTGAGGATTCTTATGTTCTAAAAGAATTATTAGGTGACATTCTTGAAATACTATTTCATGGTCAATTCTTGAAGAAATACTTCTATTGAGAGTACTTTTCTTTCCATGAATAGTAGTCTAGGTGTATACATTTTGTAAATTCTTGTAGATATGTGTTTGTCTCTTTGTATATATTCATTGTGTTCCTTGTGTGTGTATTGTTCTCTCAAAAAGTTGTCAGTTTTGCAAAGTTTGTGGTCTACTTCTACCAAAAATTCTAAGCCGTTGTGTGAATCTATTTTATTCATCATCCCCAAACATAGCCACTATTGACCTAGTTTTTCACATGGTAAAAACTTTTAAAATTTTTTTGTAAAAATTATAGTTGTTCTTTTATAATTAGGGTTTATTATTCTTTGATTAAATTATGCCCTAGAAAATCCCTCATTGTATTGCCTTAATATCAATTGTTCCCTAGGTTCCTTTTAAAAAAATTGTTAACATTATTCACATTTTCAAATGTATGTTGGAGTTCTTAATAGAATCTTAATACCCTTCAAAAAATATCTTATTATATGGTTTCTTTGCAATCTTTTGACATTTTTCATGAAATCTCAGTTTTACCCTAGTGTTTAACTCTTCCCTAATCTAAGGTCATCTTGTGGTTAACCCATGTATTACTTTTTCCTTGTTCAAAACCTTTCTAGTGAGTTACTTTATGATCTTTCATGATAGTTGATCAGATGAAGATCAATGATCATCACTTTCTCACATTTTCAAGATGCGTAGAGTTTACCCAAAGTGAGAATGTGATGACATGGCACCTATCCCTATGGGCCCTTTTGGTTTCAAACAATATATAAACAAGAATCTTTCATGATTTTTGATTAGGTGAAGATCAAATAACATTGCTTTCTCACATTTTGAAAGTACTCAAGCTTTAACCAAAGCAAGAATATGACAAGTTGACACATGGAATTTGTGGGGCCAGACTGAGTTGCAAGCTGCAAAAGAATGTTGTCATTGTAATTCTTTGAATGGTGTGTTTTGATTGGTCGTAGATGCTGAATGTAACAAAATATTTCATTTCTAAAAATCATTACCTCTTGATTTGATTGATGGTTGTCACATTCTCACATTATGAAGGTGCTCAAACTTTAACCAAAGTGAGAATGTGAGAGGTCACCATGTGTCCATGTGGGCCACACAATGCAGATTACTATAAGAAAATATCTTAATCATCCATTTTATTAGAATTGATAGATGTCACTTTCTCACTAAATGAAGATGCATGGTTTTTAACCAAAGCAAGAAAGTGACACATTGACACATGTCCAACTTGCCAAAAAGATATTACAATCATAAAGTTTAAAATAAGACCATCCGATCATACCTAGATCAATGACTAAATTTTGACTTTTTGGCATAACATTCTATATGAATTTTCCTTAAGGTAGAATTCACCCAAGACCAAGGAACTCAAACAAAAGCACAATAGTAGACCAGAAAGAGTATGATCAGAATGATGATATATTCATTCAATATTCAATATGAAAGTACATTAGGAGTGCCTATATATAAAGGCCTCTAGAATGCTTCTAGAATGCATAAAAGTCAACAACATGATAAGTCATACAGCTAGGCACATGTTCACTAGATATGGATTATCCTCCATTAAGCACAGGAATAAGTGCGATGATGAGAGAATAAGCCTACAAAGGTGTAGCATGCAAAATATGTTGTAGACAACATGTGCTAAATTAAGAGTGTGAATAAATGTGTTGTCTACATGAAAACTCAGTGAATGATGCAAACTCCAATGTTGTAGACACCATGTGTTGAATTAGAGTTGCATACTTCTGTGTTGTCAACATGACAACTCATGAGAGTACACAAACTCCTAAGTGTCTCACCTAAATAAATAATAAAATAATATATTAACCTAAGTAAACTTAAGTAAAGTGTAAATAGTAAATACTTATTTACACCAACACCCCCCTTAAGTGTAACTTAGGGGAATGTGCTTAATTCCACAAAATCTAGGATGTAATGCATGATGGGTCTCGACTACTAGGCCATGTTAGGTACCCATGTACATAATGAAATGAAATCTCTCATAAAGTGGAGAAAGAGGGAAAACCTCATGGGAAAAACCCTCCCCCAAAAAGAGAGATGAAAAAATGAGATGCATGAATGGATGGAGTAATCAAGACCCCCACATTATGACATACACCAAGTATATACAATAGGGAAATGTGAGAAGAACACTACCCCAAAAGAGGAAAAAGTCCCCCAAACAAGAGAGAAGAAGAATAGAGACAAGGTAGTCTTCCCTCCCAAATGAAGAGTGCTAATCAGCGATAGCTGCTCTGATGTAGAAGCTGATCCAGGAATGCTAAATAATGTTCCTCCCCTTTAGAAGAAACAAGACCCTAGGTACAAGTGAGATGCTTCCATTGTGTGTGGAAAGAATCATGATGATCACTGATGCCTCTGAAACTTGTTTAACTATCCCTATCAAGGAAGAATGTAGAACTTGTCCCAAAGAATGTATTGTCTCCTCAACTGATAAAGAGACCTCCTACAACTACTGTACATAAATATCCACAATCACATCAACCTATGAAGATTGATCATGTAGAGAATGGACATGAAGGTCAGAGTGAGCACTCACAACAACTATAGAAGGATCTTCTCCATAAAAGAAAAGATGTAAATCATTAATGATGTCCCCCAAATCCATTATGTATGACTCCACAAACAAACTTGAAATAAATACTATGAAGTCATCCTCTGTTGCTGGAGTTGGAACACTAGGTGTACCCTACTATTCTGGACCTATCACTATGGCAAGATATGCATGTGGACTAGACTGATGTTGTGACCTCTCACTACAATTGTCAATAGAACCCCATGTATCTGAATCTATTAAAGCACTATTGCTAGTGTCACTATCAGTTTCCACAATGTATGATGTGCAGAGAGGATTAGAGGATAAGCTAGGTGAACTTTCCTCAAAGTGTACATCTTTCTCCACAAAGATCTCATGTGTCTTAGGATCCATAAGTCTGTATGCCTTCACACCATCTTCATATCTAATGAAAGTACAAGGCCAAGTTGTTTTCTACCACACCATACCTCAAAAGGAGTTTTTCCATGTATGGCAAGAGGAGGAGACCTGTTAAGTATGTGATTGGCACTACTGATTGCTTTGACTTCAAGTGATGAATCAAGAGACTTGGCTTGTATCATGCAACTTGCCATTGATTTAAGAGTATGGATCCTCAATGTTGTAATATCTATCTTGTGTGGACTGAATGCTGGTGGATTCTAAAGATCAATACCCTAAAGTTTGCAAAAGTCTTTAATTCTTTTGTTCACATGTCTACTTTCATTGTCCATCCTTAGAATATTGATGGCTTTCCTTGATTTCTATTCAACATGATTTTTGAAGGCTAGAATCTTATCCAACACTTCATTCTTTTTATGAAGAAAGTAGACCCAGGTATACCTTGAAAATTCATCAATGAAAGTAAGTATGTAGCGACCCTGGTTGACTGATGTCACTACAAAAGGACCTACTAGTACCATGTGAACCAACTAAAGAACAACTGGTGCTCTTGAAGACTTCCTTTTATGTAACTTCTCCTCTAGATGCATATCCACTAAACCTGTTGAACATTCACCATGGGAAAATTTGATTGTAGGTAGACCTTTGACCATTTTGTTTGAGCAAAGTTGCTGAAGATAGCAAAAGGCAAGATGACCAAACTGCTCATGCCATAATTGCATTTGTGAATTGGATTGAGTCAACAAGGCTTGTGAAGGAGACTTAGGCACAAAGTGAGAGAAAGAATACAACCTTTTGTTATGATTAACTTTCCCCACTACAACCAAGGAATCATCTTTTAAACTGTGCACCTTTACTGATTTAGGAAGGAACTCAACTTTGTGACCATCTCCGAGGTGAATGATTTGGTAAATTGAGAGGAGATTAGAACTTACATTTGGAACATAGAGAACATCTTTGAACTCTCCATTTTCCATCTCCACATTTCCTTTGCCTCCAACTTCCATTTTTGTGTCATCTCCCACAAAGATGTGTAGTACCTTTGACTGCTTCAATGAAGAAAAGTCCTCCTTTGAAGAACCCATATGATATGAGGCACCTGTGTCAAGAATCCATTCCTTTGAAGAATTTTAATTTTCCATGAGTGATTTCCCTTTGGCCTTTGAATCTAAAGAAGATCCTTTCTCCTTATAAGCATTAGGTAGTGGAACATTATGTTTCTTCATGATAGAGGTCAACTCATAAATCTTCTTATGATAACACTCATGTTCTTCATGACCCAATTTCTTGCAATAAGCACACTTTTTCTTGTCCTTGTTATTGTCTCATTTCTTATTTGAATTCAAAAACTTGCCTTGTTGATTTGATTGTGGTATTGTTTTTTCTGCATCCTCTGATTTATTCTTCCACTTCTTATTCTTACCCTTTCCTTTATTTGAAGATTGACCAGTTGAATGTTGAGAACCCTCATTATTGGCCACCAATGCCTTAGACTTCGGAAAATTGAGAATTGCAATTAATTTCAACTTATTTTCTCCTTTATCCAATAGATCAGCATAATCATCAAAAGAGGCTTTCTAATAGGTAGACCCTAATGTAGTCTTTGAGGTGTTATAAGTAGAAACAAATGTGGAGTACTCAGATGGTAGCTTTTTATGAATAAGATAGATTAACCTATCGTCTTTAATAGGACTCCCACAATCATCTAGTTTCATTCTTAATTCATTCACCTTGATTATAAAATCATGTATCGAATCAAATGCCTTAGGATCTAAGGAGACAAGCTCATCTTCAATTTTGAAAACATATTCCTTAGACACTTTACAATATAGGTTTTGGAGGGTATCCCAAGCTTCCTTGGATGTACAAGACTTCTAAATCTGATAGAAGATCTTGTCTTCAATCCCCAAACAAATATCACCTAGGGATTTTCTATCTGCTTGTACCTAGGCAAAGATCTCATTGCTAGATACATGATCACCTATTGATTTAGGAAGGGTACCATCTACATATTGAGAAACTCCTTTATGCATTAAATGACACCACATTTTAATGGACCATGTAGCATACTTATGTGGAGTTAATTTTGGAAAACTACAAAAAAGAGGAACAAAACACCAAGAGCACCCTCACTTTTCACTAAATCAAGAACCCCCCACCCCCCCCCCCCCCAAAAAAAAAAAAAAAAAAAAGACGCTTTTGGCACTTTATATGTAGTGTGATTACAATGTCCACTTGCCAATTTCAGCCTTAGTGTATTTCTTATTTTTCTTTTTACAACCTCCTTATGGAGTTCAAAATTGGAATATTACAATGTATCTCGGATATACAACAATTTTGAAGATATATCAAAGTATTACAATGCAAAAAAGGACCTAATTCTAAAAGTGACACTTTTGTCCACACAACCCTATACTATGATTGTAGATTTGGAAAGTAGACAAAAAATAACACATTTAAAAATTAAAAAAATCTATTTTCATGTCTAGATGAGCTCATACAAAGCATTTGAAGTTGCGAAATGTGGGATTGGATAGGTATAGTCGCCAAAAGATGTAATTACTAACAAATCTGTGCACCAAAACCAAAAAAGAGCTGCACCAATAAAAAGTTTACAAAATTCTACACAATTTCAAAAAAAATTGCACCTAATTTGGAGTCTAGATGACTAAGCTATGGCCTTCCAAAATTGGACTATAAAATTAAAAATCAATCTAAAGAGGGGTTGGATCAACAAAAGATGGGGTTAAATTTGACGGTAATAAGGCCATTGCAGTAGTTCTATTTTCCCTAGGATGATGGTCAGATGGCTGTTAAATTTAGGGTCATAAAATTGATGACATCAACAAAAAATCCACCCCTAGATGATATTAGCATGATTTCGTGATGACATCATCATGTACAGATAGTAGGGATAGATGACTGGTCCTTGCTGATGTGGCATATGAACTTGACACATGGATGCTGATGTGTTGCAATGTGTGTTGTTGACGTTGGTTGATGCAGGGTACACATATTGCAGGTTGATTGGATTATGAAAACTGAGTTGGCCACGTGTCACTATAGTTCACCCCAAAGTTTCAAATTTGCACGCCAGAAACTTGGTCACAATAATTCTAGTTTTTCACTACGGGTGCTGGTTTTAAATAAGTGGTGGTTGGAATTCTTGTGTTAATCCCACATTCATGGGGATAAGTCTTTGCAAATTTTTTTAAAACCTCAACAGATAGGGCACCAAATAATGAAGCCCGCTGGAGATGGCAAGGTTGGGCTGGGTCACTGGGTTCTAGTGATTATGTGGCTAGATTTAGTTGGTCAGTGCTTGCCAGATTAAAATGTTGAACACTAGATTATAATGATTGAAGCCCGCCAATTAAATACATAATATTTTTCTGAATATCCGATTAAATATTGAATATTCTATTGAATATTCTCTGTAGGGGCAGGTTGTGACTGCTTGGTTTTGCAAAAGGAATTTTCCTTGCTAGGTGGACTGGGTGAAAAAATTCTCTGAAAATAAAAAATTTGAAAAAATAATTGTAGAGAATAAATTAAATCAAATCTGAAAATAAATAAGGACCTCTATCTATATTGTTCAACTAGACCCACCGTTTACATTTGCATCAAAAGTAGCTAGGTGCAGATGACAACTATATTAAAATGACCATACCCAAGTTGTAAATCAGTGCCTTTGAGTGCCGATTTGCAAATTTTTTTGCCTCATGATCAACTTTAGCCCAACATAGGCAAATTTATAGTTGATCTTCACTGAATAAATGTTCCAGACACAATGGAGAGGTCTGATTTGGCTCTAGACACTCCCAATTTCTATAGATTCTCTTGATTCACATCAAGGTGCAAAAGCAATGATGGTCTTGAACAGCTATGTGTAGAGAATCTCCTCGACCTATGATACCATGTAAGAATTTTCCTTAGGGCATAATTCACCCAAGACCAATGAACTCAAATAAAAGCACAATAGTAGACTAGAAAGAGTATGATCATAATGATGATATATTCATTCAATATTCAATATGAAAGTACACTAGGAGTGCCTATATATAAAGGCCTTTGGAATGCTTCTAGAATGCATAGAAGTCAGCAACATGATAAGTCATACGACTAGGAACATGTCCATTAGATATGGGTTATCCTCCATTAAGCATGGGAATAAGTGTGATGATGAGAGGATAAGCCTACAAAGGTGTAGCATGCAAAATAATGTTGTAGACAACAAGTGTTAAATTAGGAGTGTGAATAACTATGTTTTCTACATGAGAACTCAGTGAATGATGCAAGCTCCAATGTTGTAGACACCATGTGCTGAATTAGAGTTGCGTACTTTTGTGTTGTCAATATGACAACTCATAAGAGTACACAAACTCCTAAGTGGCTCACCTTATAAATAATAAAATAATGCATTAACCTAAGTAAACTAAAGTAAAGTGTAAATAGTAAATACTTATTTACACCAACACATTCTTAATTTTATTGTTGGAGAATTGATGATGAATCAATATGCATTTTTGCAAAAGAAATCTGCATAAAATATTCAATTCAATTGATAACTAGTCAAAAAGTGAAAGACAAATCAACTACATAGAACTAGAGCTTGGAGTGTGATTTTATCAAATAGTGAATTATTTCAAACAAAGTATTTTAACTAAAAGAATAAATTTGTGGATAAGTGCTTTAAACTTCTAATTGCTTGAGAAATTGCAGTCTGAATTGTGCCTCTACAATGAGATTTCTCTGGGAAAGTAGATTACCAACATAGATATGTGCATGATGATTTTTTGGAGCAATTTCCATTTTCCACTAATGAGATAGCCAAAGGGAAAGAATTAGTCCCAAAATACCCTAGATTATTGGTTAGTGAGGGTTTCTATGATAAATAAAATTAGGTGAGAGATGCTGAGACATCTACTAGTGGGTTAGAACTATTTAGGAAATAGTTTTCTAAGAGGAAGCATGATACTCCTTTAAGCAATGTTTAGCAATTTGATATTGGAAAATTGATTATACTTGGCATATTCTTTGATGATGTTTTGTTAACAATGATAGCTATGAGGTATAATGGACAATCATGAGAGTAATGAAGAATCATGTAGGGGAAAAGCTATTTAGGGTTACACTTGAAGAAATTAGGTGGTTATTATGTTAAACCCTAACCATGCATTGCATGAAAATATCAACCTAGATGATTTACATGCACGATATGATGCTCAGAGGGTACACCTAAGGAGAGGGCCACTACAAGATAATTTGTGAAGATAGGGCATCTACCATTAGTAATAGCTAATGCCCAAAAGTCATTGTTAAAGAAATACTTTAACCCCAGGGAAAAGGTGTTGTACCTCTCTCTTTGTAGAGTTTTTGGGATGGATAAACAAGATCACATCCAGGGATCCTTAGTTTTCATTATTGTCCAGACATTACAATGTGGTATGAGTTCCATTTTTTTATTTTGCCTCATTTCTTGTAGAAGAAATCCATAATGGATTAATTAGTACAAGGCCAAAGATGAGAAGCCCTTCTATTGGTATTCAATGTTGATGTACATGTGTATGTACCAAGGGATTTCTTCTTTCTCTAAGGAGATGAAGCTAGAGATGGAGAAGGATGGAAAAAATTTACTAGTTCAACTATGGAGTGTTGACATGACCTAGGAGGTAATTGATGCCAATTTTAATAGATTTGATAGATAATTTTCCTCAAAGCTAAGGATTTTGTTAACATGAAATAACCCTAGAATACCCCAGCCTTTACTAGAGCTAATTAGGCCCAAAGATTATGCCAAGGGACTGAAACTGAGCCATAACTTGGGGGATATCATCCCATTGTATTTCCATATCAAGTGCCCTTGAAAATTAAGATTACATAATTTTTGTGGAAAATAGAAGGACTCAAAGAGATGGAACTTGTGCATAGGTCCAGAGGTACAAATTTTCCCCACTTCACAATCATCCATAATTTTATGCTTACAAAAGGAGGTTGGAGGCATCTAGTTAAGTTTTTGGATAGATACCAAATGGATCAATCACATTCGTGTTTAATTGATCCTAAAGGTTTTATAATATGCTCAAAGATAGAAAAAAGTTAGATCATATGAGCATTTTTTTTACTTTCCCAAGGACATAATTAGAAATGCACTTTTATTGCAAGAACAAGAAGTAAGAAAATAAAAATAGAAAGCGTATAGTAGAATTTTGGAGTTTATTAGTGCTTTAGATAACAAATATGACCCCCTTAATGATATCAAATATAGGTGAGATAAAATTAATAAACTTATAAATAATTTTGTTGGGTTCATGCAAACCCTAAATGAGAAAAAGGCAATTTTGGTGTAAGCCTACCCAAACCAAGCCATAGAAATTGAGAAGAGGTTGACAAGGAATGAAATTATAAGTCCTAGGCAGTATACCTTGTAGAAGAAGGCATGATATGTTGTGTCAAAAAGTGTAAATATATGGCTTGTTCTTCTATATAAAAAACAACTTTCAAAAATCCCTCCTTCAACACCTACTACTAAGAGGTAGAAAATTGATCAAGATTCTTCAACCAGAGTTGAGGAGTACTCCCCCTCAAAAACCCCCATTCACATTGATGATGAAGAATCCTTGAGGGAGCAGCTAAAACAAATGGGAGACCAAGGTGACATTGCAATAACTACAAAAAAGGTGGAGGAAGCCCCCAATGCCACTCCTAGCCCTCACAGTAGAGGACTTTAGAGGGAAGGAGATTGATCCTATTGTAGAGGATGAAACAAAGAATTTTCTAGATGATAATTGTTTTGTGAAATCTAGGGCATTTACTCAATTTTTGTGGAGGAGCAACATTGAAAATTTTGAGGCTAAGTTCAAGAAAATAAAAGTAGAGAAATCTTCTATACATGGCTCTGATATTGGAGAGGAGGTTAAAGATAACCTTATGTAAAATCTCAATCAAATAACCCCTGTAGGGGGAAGACAGTTACTGAAAGATCTACGAGTCATGATACTACCAGAAAGGGACATTACTAATGCAATTATTTTTGATACAGTGAGGAAGGAGAAAGAAACTAAATTCAAGACTGAAGTTGAAGTAATGCAAGCCCATAAAGGGGTAAAATATAGTGATGACCATAAATCCCTAGTCATGTGCTCAATCCAGAAAAGCGATAAGGTTAGAATATAGGAGGTTTCACATTTTGAACATACAAGGAGCCTCATGGTGTATAGGGTGGAGGAATTAGATAGTGAAAAGGAAACTCTAAAGAATAAAGAGGTAGCAGATTTTGGTGTAGTGGTTGTTGCTAAAGATGAAAATAAATTCCTAGATATGAATGAAAAGTTTGAGAAGGTATTGGAAGCCTATGATGAAAGGGGTAGAAGAATCTATCAATTGGTGAACAAAATTGCAAATATGGAAAAACAATTTTGAAAGAGGAAAGTAGGTAGGTAGTCTAGCTAGCTTAGAATTGTAGATGGTCCTATTCCATTGCCACCTTTTGATCTTGGTCCTATTGTAGAAATTCCAAGCACACCATAGTAACCTAAATTCTATACAACTAATGAGCTAAATGAGGAAAAAAGCCAAAATTTGGTCATTACACATGAAATTCAATATCCAACATGAAGATAGGATCAGAGATACATTTCTATATTTGGTGGACAAAGTCAATTGGCCCCTATTTCATTTGGAACTGTCAAATTTGGTTGAAATATTGAAGGAATTGAATAATAATGAAGCTAACCTTAAGGCCAATTTTGAATAAATGGACTAGTAAAGATGATCTCATCACTACTCTATTGCTATGTCATAGATAATTTTGATGATCAAATTGAGAAAACTTTTGATCAAGCATAGGATCTACTAACTTTTGATCATAAGAGTGATGTACTATAGAGAAGACTAAAAATTTGCCTCTTAAGCTATCTTAGCAAAGATTTTGACCTATTCCCCCATGCTGTAAAGAGCCTAGATTGTATAAAGGACAAAGAAGAATGGGGAAATGAGTTGAAGGAGCTATTAAGTGTTAGAATGAATGAAGTAGTAAATAAAGAGAATTATATCTAGTTTGCTAGAACCACAAAAGAAGTTGTATAGGCTCAAATATTTTTTGATTCTTTCAAGAAAGATTTTGTTGAAATAAAGAAAATTGGGGAAAAATATTTTGAAGAGAGATAAAGAAATTTTGAGCTACAATTGGCTAGATGACACAATTTTCAACAAGTGGATGAAAAAATATTCTTCAACTATACATTTTCTATAAGTGGCTTCTCAAGAAGTAGTTTTGGACAAGGCAACTATCACAAAAGAAGTATAGTTGGTTGATGAAGCAGTTTAAATAGATGATAGAGAGAAAAATCAACAAAATACAATAGTGGATATAGCCATCCAAACTAATAATTTGGTAGATAACCAACTAGTTACAATAAATATCTAGATATCAGAGCCTAGCACAATAGACGAAGAGTAAGTGGTCCCACAACCTAAAGAATGACAAAAGGAGCAAGATTAATCATCAGGTGTAGTGGATATGTAAGAAACTACCATAGTAGAATTGGCCCCACCAAAAAGAAATAAATAAAGGGACCTTTTTTTGCAAAGAAAAAAACCAATAGCTTTTTTCTTTTCATGCAAAATTTTGATTGTGACAATTTTATCCTTTTTTAAATCTTTTTGTTTAAGGACAATCATCCTTTCCTTCTAGGCCTGAAGCTTTTTGCAACTCACACTATATAAGCATGTTCCTAAGGCTAGAGGAGGGTATGAATTTCTTTCATTGCACGAGTTTATGTATATTATGAGTCAATCCATGCATACTATAAAGCTATTCTAGAATTGAATATAAAAGTTAACAATTCTTGATCTATAGGTGTTATTGTCTAACATAGATGATCACTGAATTAAATACACTTTCAAAAACATTAATACAAATACAAAGAGTTTATTTCATCCCTGATCTTGTCTCTTTTCTTGTTCCTATATTATTTTCTAAGATTTAATAGAAAATTTTATTAAAGTTTCAATTGTAATTCATTTTGAATTATATTTCAATTTTCTTTTGTTGATAATCAAATGGATTATGCAAATGGTTAATGTTAGTTGAAAGAACACTATGGTTTTAAGAAAATATATGATAAGTATGAGATTTGAAAATGAATATAGATAAATCTTAACACAAAGTGTTAAGGTAGGATCTAGAAGTAAGCGTGTGATCTCTATGAGTTATAGCCCAATGGATAAGGCATTGGCCATCCTTGAGAATTAACCAGATTGGAATGTTTTGCACAATGTAGAAAACTTATAACCAATAAATATTTTAATGTTTGTTGCTTGAGTAATAATTGTCAGCTTGTACTTGATTCATGATGTTTATGGTTTGGTAAAATAGCTAGGTATCATCTCTTCATTTCCATTGAACTAGAAGAAAGAAGGCTCAGTAATCTATTATTTTTGAGGTTCACATTGAGAATTTTAATCTAAAGTAAATGAGATTGAATTCCTAAGGTAAAACTATCTAAATCTTGTAGAGTTCAAAGTGGGGAAGACTTGAATGTCTTGTTAGTTGGTCCTTTTATTTTGTTTTCACAAAGCCCAGTATTGTTTCTAGCTAATTCCTAGGTTTTTTGATATTATAAAAGGTAGTTTAAATTCTATCAAATCAATAGCCAACATGGTGCATAATACAACACCCTATTCTAGGGTTTCTAATGTGACACATGGGTTTTCTCCCATGTGAGACAATACCCATTGGCTTGGCAAGACTTTTCCTTCTTAGCATAGTGTCACATGAGACCCCTTGTAGGTATATGCAAGTAAACAACCCCGTGCATGAGAAATCGATCTAAGCTATCCTAAAAAAGTGCAAAAATTTGAAAACCCTAACCAAGATATGTGAAATTTTAATCCACAAGGATGTTTTTTTACTTATTGGAAATATGTAGATTATCAGACATCTATGACATCAATTGCACTCAAATTGATGTGAATGAACAAGAACCACCATGCTATTTAGAGCTCCTCTCATGAAAAGACAAATGATAAATGATTTTTAAAATGACCTTTTTGGGCCTTATATAGGATTTTGACATAATTTTCAAAAGTTCTCTAATTGACATGAAAATCATCCAACCTAATTTGACCATCTTGAATTCATTTTTGAGATCAAAATTAAAATTTGACACTCACAAATAACTTAGAAATGTATTTTAAATTTTTCAGATTGGCATGATTGAATACTTGTGTAGTCCATATTTTTTATGTGATATTCTTACTAGAATCTCATCATATCAATATTTTCTTACAATGCTCAACTCTTTCACAAAAAGTCAAGTCTAGTCAACCAAGGTCAAACTTGGTCAAAAGGGCCTTTAAATCACTCTGAATGGATTCCAAACTTTATGCAACCTCTTCATCTTTGTTCTACCTTCCTCTAGATCTTTGATTACATTTGGATCTTCAAATCTACTACTTTAAATCAATGTATGATGTGTCATCTTTTAATTATTCTCCTGAGGGGGCAAGATGATTACATCATTGAATCAATCAAATCTTGCTTCAAATCATTATGATCAAAACTCAAAGTCCTCATCACTAAGGGAATATACAAAATTTATACCTCATTTCAAAATATGTATCTTTCAATCCATCTCTACTTATCTAAAATTTCTAGGGGCATCTTTGTTCCTTTTATCTCACATCACATGCTATTAATCAACTGGTTGACTTTATATTAGTTACCTCAATCAAAATTATGACAATTTGTATCATAACCTGATGGATAGGTACTAGGTAGTCTACCTAGACTTTTGAGGGTTAAAGCTCATTTTGGGGATAAGCCCATGACTCATGGTACATCTCATCATGTCTTTTATGGACCAATATCTAAGTGTTCTATCTAGACTCTAGAGGATTAAGCTTCATTCTAGAGATAATCCTAAGATCTCTTTCAATCACCTTTCAATGGATAGCTATCTAGGCATTCTACCTAGATTCCTCAGGGTTAAGACTCATTCTTGGGACAGTCCTATGAATTGTGATTGGTCTTGTCATCTTTTCAAGGGATAGATATTGAGATATTCTATCTAGATTTCTAAATCTTGAGCCTCATTCTAGGGATAATCCTATGAATTATGAAAATCTTTGTTCTCTTGGACCAATATATAGGTGTTCTATCTAGACTCTGAAGGTTTAAGATTTGTTCTATAAATAGCCCTAAAAATCTCATCAACTAGTCTTCATATTATCAATCTTAGAGCCAAATCTTAGCTCTCATTCTTTTCTTTAAATATCAAACTATTCTTTGAACAATGCACTACTCACACATCAATTTAAAGAGGTGCAAATGTAATACCCTAAAATTGGAACCTTGACATTCTAAACCAATTTTGGTTCATCAGTCTTAATACATCAAATTCTCAATCAACAAAGTCTTATTTTACTAGGGATTTTTTATTTTGATTAACTCTACTTGATCTTGGTATCAATTGTAGAAAACCCTAAGTCTGCAAAAATCTCACACTTTATTTAATTCCTAAATTTGACTTAATTTGGCTAAAATATACCCTTATGATAAAATTAATTTAATTAAGCATCCTAACACTTTAATTAAATTAAATCACCCCTATAGCTAAAACATGTAACAAAAGAATTAATTGTATTTGATTTAATTAAATATCCTCATCTCAATTATTGAATTTAATTATTCAATTAATTGGAATATGCATTTATGAGGTCATATTTAATTGATAAATCAAATATTCTCTCTAAAATCTTCTCTTCAGTTCAAAATTGGAAACATTGAGTTAACTTTAATAAAAAAGGAAAGAAAACTAGTTAACTCCTCATTCACTTGAAAAGTAATTAGTTAACTCCTTCAAATGTGGAAACTTTCCAATTAAATTGGACTCTTAGTCAATCTTGACCATTCATCTAATTTAATCTCCACCATTTATTAGTTATGAGATTCTATAAAAAGAGAAATTGTGTCTCTCATTTGGGGGGATGCAATTTATGAGTAATGAAACTCTACCAATTTGAGTACTCAACATATTGGCATTCAAGGATATCTCAATTGTTATCATTTACTTTCATGGTTAATTGTCATTTAGAATACAATGCATACATTTTACCTTACCTTTTCTTCTTTTGTTCTTAGATTAACTTACATTTCTAATATATTAAATTCATATCTCTTGCATAGAAAATCAAAAAAATCTACTATAATCTTGCATTCATATAGGTTAAATCCTTAATTCTTAATTTGGTCGATGGTTATTGAACTCTCAATTCTAAGAGCACATATTAAAACCACATCTAGATAGAAGGAAATAGGTTTCCTTGTTTAGACATTGAATATGAAAAATCCCATGTTAATTGTTGGGTGAATTTGATGAATAAAGACCATTTTGAAGTGTCCTTGAATTAGAGGCATACATTTAGCACTCACATAGCTAAGCCTAGCTTGGAACTTTCTGACCTGATCATAAATTGTCTCTCCCATGACCATACTAGGGTCACTTATTGGTGAGCGATGTTCCTAAAAATTCATTGAAACAGGAATTCATAAAACATCCAAAAATGAGGGACCATGAAAATCATACACCACGTCTCAGTTGTATAGTCTAAGCATAGTCAAGAGGCTACAAAAGAAAGAAATGGTAAAAGTAAAATTGGTGTCATGAAGGAATCTCTTCAAAAGAAGTGGTTCAAACAAGTTTAGCACTTCCTAACTATTTCCTTGCTTAAACAAAATCAAACTTCAAAGGACAATCAAGTAGAAATATGCAATCTCTGCAAAGTTGACAAGAGATCTATGAAACTTAAATAATGAAAATGGTGTCCCATTAAGAGCCCTCTAAATAGATTCTCACATCTGGTTAGCATTGATTAGAAATTTTCTTACAAGAGAACTCTAAAGACATTTTTTTAGTCAGTGAGGGGTTGTTCTGAAACTACTCAATTATTTTAGTGACAAACTTTTGGGAAAGTCAGTAGAATTAACTTCTTTAGAAATTTAAGATGAGCAATCCCATGTTAATTCTTGGGTGAATCTAACAAACACAAATCATGTTGAGGTTTTTTATTGAATAGGATTCCTACATTTGTCACTTACACAACTAAGCTCAGCTTGGAACTTTCTGGTGTAATCATAAAGGGTCTCTCTCATGACCATACTAGGGTCACTTGTTGGCAAGTAATTCTCCGAAAATTTCACTAAAACATAAATGTAGAAGACATCCAAAAAGGAGGGACCAAGAAAATAAAACACCACCTCTTAGTTGTACTATCTAAACGCAGTCAAGATGGTACAGAAGAAAGAAATGGTAAAAGTAAAAATGGTTTACTTGAAGGAATCTTCTCAAAATAAGTGGGTCAAACAAGGTTAATACTACCTAACCATTTCCTTTCTTAAACAAAATCCAACTTCAAAGGAAAATCAAGTGGAAACACACAAGCCTTGCAATGTTGACAAGAGATCTATGAAACTTAAATAATGAAAAATGGTGCCTTGTTAAGAGCCCTCTAAATAGGTTCTCACATCTAGTTAGCAGTGATCCAAAGTTTTCATACAAAAGACTCTAAAAGATCTTTTTTCACTTAGTGAAGAGTTATTCTAAAACTATTCAATTCTCTTGGTGAAAAGCACTTGGTAAAGTCAGCAGAATTAACACACTAAGTGTGAAGGTCAAAGGTCTAAGTCTTGAGTCAAGATTCCCAAGTAACCTCTTATAACACTAGGAATCAATTCCAAACTTGATACATGTCTAAAAATTCTTGCTGATAAAGAAATGCCTTTGTTATTTGTTACTTTCATTGGGAAAATTTATTGTAGCTTCACAACACATGCCCCATTTTCAACTTTAAAATGGGGACCCCTCTTTTCTTTTGAAGATAGGGGAATCTATTGTTCAGAATAACGAATCTCTCTAGGGACCTCAAAGAATAGCCCCCCTATAGTTCTAGGTGAAAACTTTGGTCAATTGACATCATTTAAAGTCAAGAGGCTGAGAAGTTATTTTTTTCCTCACTAAAGACCAAATTTTTGCACTAGGTACACTTGTGCACCCTTACTAAGTGCGCTAAGTGTACTTGAGCTCTCATCTCCCTTTGGGGTGCATAGGTGCACTAGCACACCCTAGAAAGGTGTACTACACATGACCTTTCAACCTAGTGCCTATAAATAGGTAGAATCCCTTCCTTTATTTTCTCATTTGCATTCAAAGTCCTCCCAGGCTCCACATCTCCACACCTAAGAACCTATGCCAATCTATGAATCCGTGTACCAAGGTGATTGGTGCAAGATAAGCCATAATGAATGATGAATCACCAAGGTCCTAAGAACACCTAGATTAGGTTAGATTAATAAAATAGGAATCTAGACCAAATTGTAAGACCTAGTTCCAAGATTGGCAATGTTATAAGCACTTGGTCAACTATGGTCAAACATGGTCAAACAACCTAGAATATTATGATTTTTTCTATTTCTTTTTTAATCATTTTTTGGAGCTATTTAGGTCATTTGGTCTAAGTTTGAATGGTTCTAGTTGCATGTTTGCAAAAATTGCTAAAAGTTGTCAATTAACTTTAGCAACTTTTTACAAAATAATGCAAAAATTTATCCAATGACCATAAAAAGTTTGAAATTTTTTTATGACCCTTGGAAGGCCTATAATAATCCCTCTTAGGAAGGTGATAGGGAGAAAGAGAATGTACTTTTCAACTTTCAATCAATAAAATACTCTATTTTACTATAATTCTTCCTACTATCATATATCATATGGACTTGTATGGAACTATATGGTGTTTAAACTTACATTTTTGGATAGGTGGATGAAGTAGCTTTCCAATGCAACTAGTTTAAAGCCCCATCTATCTCCTAACTCAAGTTATTGTCATTTTTGCACAAGTAGGTTTGGATTTCTTGCTAACCTAGGGTTTTGAAGGATTTTCAAGCATAGAGAAGGATTTCACCATGGAAATCTAATAGCCATTGGTGAAATCCTAGAATGTACTATAAGATGCAAATGGTTTTAGGAATGTACTTGCAGGGACCAATTAGAAATTTGATACCCTAGGCATGCAAGACCCATGTGCATGCTAGAAAAAGGATGCAACATCTCCCACAACTTCAACTAGGCTTGGCATGAAGACTTGAAATAAAGTTTGTAACTTTTATAGGGTTTCCCTCACATGTTCACATCATTGGTTTTTAATATGGAGTCCTCGAACAAGCACTTCCTTTGTAAATGGAAGCCTGATTGCCCCAATTTCTTAAGCAAGAAAGTGAACAAAAGCCCATTTGTTTGTGTCATCAAACCTTGCTACTTTATTATGTTTTATAAGTCCCAAAAGGGTGTCCAAAAAAATAATTTGTTCCCTATTTTGTGTGGAGATATTTCCTTCTAAGTTTGATTTTCGTCAAAAAGGGCTACTAGCCTTTTTAAGTTATTTAACAAGGAAACCATATGGTAGAAGTTCCATATTTGGATTTTAACCATTGGATAATTCCATTATTGACCTAAATAGACCATTTCCATGAGTATGGGTCTCCTGTGGTCATTTCATGAAGTTTAGGATTATTTACTAAGTTGTGTCAATTTGTGTATTATGAGTAACTTTTGATAAGTTGCCTTGGTCATAGGGTTCCCTAGTGATTAGAGTTTTCCTAGTTTGGATGTAGGGTTGTGATAAAATAATACCATCATAGAAGGGCTTATGTTTGGTACTTGCACATTTTGAT
This sequence comes from Cupressus sempervirens, assembly GCA_028749045.1. Lineage (NCBI taxonomy): Eukaryota > Viridiplantae > Streptophyta > Pinopsida > Cupressales > Cupressaceae > Cupressus > Cupressus sempervirens. Next base: position 646,598,870 of record CM053784.1, on the reverse strand, counting down.
CATCTTACCAAGAGATTTGGTTGAAGGATTTTAGTGAAGAGGGTTTTTCTACCAGTTGATCATCCTTTGATCAATCCCACTAGGTACCATTACATCAAGTGGTATCAAAGCCATGGCTCTTACTAAAGAAGATGAAGAAATCCCTACAAGGGTGATAAAAAGGGGCACAATCTAATGATGAGGACTAGAATACTAAAGCTAAAGACCTTGAGGAAGATGGTGAAGTTCCTTCTAAATAGATACCTCTCTTAAATGCTCTCAAATCCATTGAGAAAATAATCATGGAGGGGAAGTTTGAATTACCACCTTTTAATGGAAAAATGAATGCTGATGTAGCATTGGATTGGATAGAAGCCCTAACTAGTTTCTTTGAGTGTGAAGACATTCTAGAGATGGAGAGGGTAAAGATGGAAAAGTCCAAGTTGAAGGGAGAAACCCTAGCTTGGTGGAACTTCATCTAGATAGAGAGGGTGAAGAAAGGAACAAGCATGATTTCTTCTTGGGATAGAATGATGGCACTAGTCAGGGAGACATGTTCTTGAAGACTATGGAGTACAACTCCATAGGAGAAAAAAAGTTTGAAGTGTAAGGATCTATATGTTAGTTCCTATATAGAGGAGTTCTTAAAGTTATATATGAAGACCAACATAGTAGAGGATGAAGAAGAAAAACTAGCAAGGTACATGAACAGCCTTTAGGTTCCCATCTAAGAACTCAACCTTCACACCCCCAGTTCAATGAACAAATGCTACCAATTATCACTTAAGGTGGAAGAAAATGGAAGAGTTAGTAGGATCAAAACAAAGGCAAGGAGAACAATTAAAAATTCAAACCCAAGAATAATTCTTGGAACAAGGGGAAAAATAGTGGAAACAAACCTACTGATCAGAATAAGGATCAAGGAGGACAAATTTCTAAGGTGAACTATAGAGGAGGAAAGTCTTTTAGAGGAAGAGGAAGAGGAAATGGCCCTATCACATGCTATAATTATGACCAAGTAGGACACCATGCAAGAAAATGACCTGAGAAGAGGAATAACAATCAAGGGAAAGAAGAACACAAACTGTCGAGGAAGAGAAATTTGACTATAGAAATCTTGAACCTAAGGAAGGAGCATGTGAGATGATGAGGCAAGCATTTTTGTAGATACCTCACACCCAAGAGCCACCCTAAAGGAAGAATCTCTTTAGGACAAGGATCAAATGCCAAGGAAAGGTATGTTGTTTTTTAATAGATTCAAGATCAACTGAAAATCTTGTTTCCTTTGAAATAATAGAGAAACTCAAATTACCTAAGAAACCCCACTCCTTTCCATATCATATTTCTTGGTTAACAAAGCATCAAAAAACTTTAGTGACAGAGCAAGCATGGGTAGAATTTTCTTTAGCAAATTTCAAGGATAAAGTGCTTTGTGATGTTGTAGAAATGGATGCATTTCACATACTTCTAGGAAGGCCCTAGAAATATGATGTTGATATCATCCACCATTGTAAAAAGAATACATGCTCTATTAGAAGGAATGGTGTAACTTTCACCATGAAGCCCATGCCTAATCCTAAAGCAAAGCCTACTATTGTAATGATAAGGGAGAAAGAAATGATCAAATCCTTGAAGGAAATTGATGTGCAAGGTTTTATATTAGTCTCTAAACCAAAGGAAAACATATCTTCCAAAGACAATGATCCTATTCCCAAAGAAATACAAGACCTGCTACACAAGTACACTCATTCTACTGCTACTGACTTTCCCAAAAGCCTCTCTCCCATTAGAGATATCAGTCATCAGATTATCTTATACCAGGCTCTTTCCTACCTAGCAAGGTACCATAGAAAATGACTCCTACTCAACATGCTGAAATTGCCAAGCAAGTGAATGATTTTTTGGAGAAAGACCTAATACAGAAGACTTTAAATCCTTGTGTTGTTCCATCTATCCTTGCTCCCAAAAAGGATGGAAAATGGAGGTTTTGTATTGATAGTAGGGTTATCAACAATATTACCATAAGGTATTGATTTCCCATGCCCATAATTATGGATCTACTGGATCAATGAGGAGGAGCTTTCTATTTCACTAAGATAGACTTGAAGTTTGGATTCCATTAGATCAAAATAAAGCGAGGTGATGAATGGAAGACAACATTCAAAGCTACTAAAGGTTTGTTTGAATAGTTAGTGATGCCCTTTGGGTTAAGCAATTCCCCTAGTACTTTTATGAGGCTTATGAACAAAATTTTTATAGGTTTTATTGGTAAGTTTGTTTTATTTACCTTGATGACATACTTATATTCAATCATAGAAAGGAGGAGCACCTTGATCAGGTGGAAAATGTATTAAGAAGGCTTCATTAGCACAAGTTTGTGATCTATACATGGTACATTCACATATTCATGAAACTTTGATGTAGAGTACAGATAAAATGACAATAAATTAGACCAAACCCAAGAAATCATTGTGAAAATGCAAACTCTACGAATGTCTCATGTTTCTCTAACTACAACCACTAAGACTGCTCTCAGATCAACATCTCAGTGATAGTTCTAGAATGAAAAGTATGCTTAAAATGAAGATCTATCAATATGAATGCAAGATCTAAGATGAAAATGCAAATTACATGTGAATAAAAACTCTTAGAATACTATCAAAATGAACATTCAATGAGCTAAACATGTGTTAAGATGATGCTAAATAACATGAAGACTAAGCTAAAATGCTATCAAAATGACATAACCTTGCTATAATAACAATGATAATATGCTCAATATGAAAACTTTGAATATGCCTATAATGCAAATGCCTAAAACTTGGGTCCCTTTTCTCTTGAATTCTCCTTCTATTTATAGGATTTTCAAAGGGGTTGGCGTGAGAATTTGAATTTTACCTTTAACTAGTGGATAGAAGTGAAATTGAAAATATCTCATGAGAGACAAGATGAGCCCAAAAGTCTTTATTGGAGGCTCAATGTGGCTTTTATTTCAACTAAAATGTCTCATAAGAGATAGGAGGAGGAGCCCAAAAGTCTTAATTTGAGGCTAAATGTGGGTTTCTTTTCAAAAATTTCTCATGAGAGACAAGAGGACGAGCCCAAAAGTATTGATTGGAGGCTCAATGTGGATTTTTCTTTTCAACTAAAATGTTTCATGAGAGACAAGAGGAGGAGCCCAAAAGTCTTGATTGGAGGCTCAATGTGGCTTTTTGTATAACTAAAATGTCTCATAAGAGACAAGAGGAGGAGCCCAAAAGACTTGGTTTGAGGCCAAATGTGGATTTCTCTCAATTCTTTATAATATAAAAGGAGGATTTCCATTTTGTGAGGATAAATGGATTTATTGATTTAATAAAAGTTCTATTTATTTTCAAAATTTTGTCTTTTTCCCTCTCCTTTTTGAATTTTATTTTATGATTTTGAATTATTTTTCTCCTCTTTTGAAGTTGATTTAGGTCTTATTAATTTGATAGATGATTTAATTAATTAATGAAAAAATGTAATCCTTAAATTGAAAGTTTTTTGTTTTCTTCCAATTTCCTCATTAATTTGCATTGATTGATCAAAATTGCATAATTCAGGTCTTTGCTAATTTTTGGGTGTCTACATGATCAACTTGGAAAAATGCATATTTATGAAGAAGGAACTTGTGTTTCTAGGTTTTTTGATCTAAAAAGGTACCCTAAAGATGGACCTTGAGAAGGTTGAGGCAATCATCAACTGGCCTCTACCAAAGAACCAAGGTGATGTAAGAAGCTTCCATGGTCTTGCCACACTCTATAGGAAGTTTATCAAAAACTTCAGTCATGTGTGTGCACCCATGCTTGACACCATCAAAGGAGGAAGGAAGGCTAATATTCTTGGACAAAGGAAGAAAATGATGCATTTTTAGGAGTTGAGAATCCGACTCCAAAAATGCACCAAGATCACCTGCAATGCAAATAGCTCGTTGAAGAGAAACCTAGGGAGCAAAGAGCTTGAAGAAAATACCACACAAGAGAATATTTCACAATAGGAAATTAGAATTTCTATGTGAATGGAATGAATTTACTATGAATGAGAGACCAAATAAAAAGGCCTCATGGAAGCTTGTAGAACAAGCTAGAATGAGGTAGGAGATAAGGTTGACAACTAAGCACACATCCACAAGAGGTGGAAAAGATAAGTATGCTAAAGGGAACAAACTCTCATGTTGTCAAAAAATAACCTCAACTACATGCATTAACCTAAGTATGCTTAAGTAAATAGAATAAATAATTAACTATTAATTAATTATTTACTCTAACACCCCCCTTAACTACAACTCAAGGGAATGCCTTAAGCTCACAAAACAAAGGAAAAAATGAAAAATGGGTCCTGACAACAAGGCCATTTTAGGTACCCAAGTACAATGCAACTAAATGCAACCTCTGTAAAATGGGGAAAGAGAGAAAACCACATGGGAAAAACTCTCCCCCAAAAAGAGGTAAAACTACATGCTGAAAAAACATGAAGTGAAGGAAGGAAGGCCTCAACCAATCCCCCCAAGGACAACTTCTATAACACTAAGCATTGACTATAGCTGAAGAAAGTGAGGTGATGCAAAAGGCTTAGTGAAGATGTTGACAACCTAACCAGTGGTAGGAATGTACTCCAATGCAATAACACCATCCTGGATCAATTGACGGATGAAATGCATGTGCAACTAATGTTCTTGGATGCTAATGTTCCACCGAGTTGTGAGAAATGTGGATGGCACTCTAATTATCACACCACAAAATTGTGACACGATTAGGAGGAAAGCCAAACTCAGTCATCAACTAACGAAGCCATAAAGCCTCCTGACTAGCAAGAATTTCTACCTTGTACTCAGCTTCTATAGATGAAAGTGCTTGAGCATGCTACTTCTTGCATGACCATGTGATAGGACCAGAGCCAAGGCAAAAGACAAAGCCAAAAGTAGACTTTCGATCATCAACATCACCGACCCAATTTGAGTCAATGTAGCCAACAACGTGTGGAGTCCCCATAGCATAGTGAATGCCATACATGAGTGTGCCCTGAATATAGTGCAAAATATGCCTGCAAGCTTTCCAATGACTCTCATGAGGGTCCTGAGAAAATTGAGAGACTAGGACAACCGCAAAAGAAAGATCAGGGTGGGTGTGTGTCAGGCACAATAGGCTACCAACCAACTGTCGATACAAAGTAGCATCCACTGTAGATGAGGAGCAAGAGGTAGACAAAGTAACACCCAACTAAAATGGTGTCGGAGTAGCCTTGTAATCAAGCATGTGAAAGTGATGAAGCATATCAAGAGCATACTTTTGCTGATACACAAAAATTCTAGTAGGAGACTAATGAATCTGAAGACCAAAAAAGTAGTGCAAAAAACCAAGATCAGTGATCTTGAACTAGTCCATTAGTGCACGCTTAACATCCTCAAGCATGGATGATGAACTATCTATAAGGATAAGATCATCAACATACAAAACAAGAATCAAAATGTCATCACCAAGATGTTGAATGTACACTGTGGGATCGGAATGGAAATGAGTGAAGCTTGTAGGTAGTAGAAATGAGTCCATCTTTTCATACCAAGCCCTAGGGGCTTGCTTGAGACCATATAATGAATGTTGAAGCCTACAAACCAAGGTGGGATCCTGCATAAAACTTGGAGGCTGCTCCATATAAATTTCCTTAGTGATATCACCATGTAGGAAGGCACTTTTCACATCCATTTGATAAATTGACCATCCCTGTGAAGCTGTGAGGGATAAGACAAGGTGAATATAATTCATCCTGGCGATAGGGGAAAATGTCTCATAGTAATCAACACCCTCAACTTGAGAAAAACCCTTCGCAACAAGACAAGCCTTATGCTTATCAATGGAACCATCAGCATCGTACTTAGTGTGGTAAATCCACTTACAATGCACTAGCTTTCTCCCCTTAGGAAGAGGACAAAGATCCCATATGTGATTCTTGATCAAAGAAGAATATTCCTCCATCATTGCACTGTCCCATTCTGAATGTCCTATCACCTCTGCAAATTTTTGAGGATCAATACTAATAGCATGACTAAGTAGATTGGAACTTGCAATGTGAGAATGGGTGCGACTAGATGTGGATGGGTCACCAGCTAGAGATTCTACAACCTCAATAGTAGCTCGAGCACATTTGGGCATTTGGGGAGGATCCTATGGTAGAGGTACATTGGGATCACCATGATCATCATCCTAATGATCCGTGAAACAAAGTGTAGATGAAGAGGGAGTAGTGGGAGCTAAAGGAGTCACTAGAGGTGAGGAATGTACTATAAGAGGGCTCTCATCAAACTAGACATCCCATCGAAATAGGACCTCTTTGGAATCAAGATCAAATAACCTATAATCCTTTACATCCTCACAGTAGCCAACAAAAATCAGTGGTCGGATCTTTGGTTCCATTTTTTGAGCATTATGTTGTACTCCCAAAAACTCTAAATGATGATACATCAGGCTTGACATGGGACCAAGCCTCCTCAAGAGTCATATGTCAAAGTGCCTTATGAGGCATCTAATTCTGAATGTAGTTGGCATAATTGACTACCTCTACCCAAAAGCATGAATCCATGGACCTAGACTAAATCATGCAATTTGCCATCTCTCGAAGGGTTCTATTCTTTCTCTCGACCACACCATTATGCTGAGGAGTGTAGGGCACTAAAAGCTGATGCTGAAGACCATGTTCAGAAAAAAAATCTCTAAAAGCCTAGTTCACATACTCCCTCCCATTATCCATGCATATCTGTCGAATAGAAAGCCCAGATTGCTTCTCTATAAATGCCTTAAAAAATTGAAATGAGTCAAAGGCATCAGACTTGTACTTAAGAAAGTACACCCATGTGCATCTAGAGAAGTCATCAATAAATGTAAGCACATATCTAGCACCTAAAAAAGGAGTAGGAAATGACATGAGGTCACTATGAATCAACTCTAAAGGTGCTAAAGAATGAGTGGCTCGTCCATGTGGGAAAGAATCCCTATGTTGCTTTCCAAGTGCACATCCCTGAAAAACACCATTTGGATAGGAAATCTAGGGAAGCCCAAGAACAAGTGCCTATGTGCTCATCTATTGAAGATATCTGTAATTGACATGCCCAAAATGTTCATGTCAAAGTTTGCTTAGTAAATCTGCATGTGCAGCTAAACATGAACTTGTATCATTAGAAGACTAAAATCCATTGAATCTGTAGAGGCGAGATGCAGAGTCAACACTCCTAGTGGCCACAATCATCTTTGGATCATGCAAGTCCTGAATAACCACATCATGTGGTGAGAAAATGACAATCTTCCCAGAGCTAGAGTGGCAAATATGATAGATAGATAGAAGGTTCATCAAAATATCAAGAACACAAAGTACATCCTATAGAGAGCCCCCAGCCAAAGCAATAGTGCTAGAACCCAAAATTGAAAGTTGTGAAGAGTTACCAACTGTAATTTGTGTGGTGGCACAAGGAGCAAGTGAAGTAAGAAACTTAGGAGTGTTTGTTAAGTGGTGAGAAGTCCCAGAATCAAGAATCCATAAAGGTTCTAAAGTCATAGCTCATGCAGAAAGAGCATGACCTTTCCCTGTAGGTGGAGATCAAGACTAAGGAGCTAAAATGTGATGCTCCTTCATGGCTTCCTCTAAAACCTCCAATCATTTCCAACACCTAGAAATTGAATTTCCATCTTTCCCACAAAAACTATAGTTCTCACTCAATTTCTTCTTGGTCTTGGAGGTAGACTCACCCGACTTTGAAGAATCTTTTCCCTTGGGAGGGTTTGCTGGAGGATTAGCTAGAGGCTTAGGATCATATTTTGATGTGTCTTTCTTCAATTTTCCTTTGTTCTTTGATTTCCCCTTAGAATTTTGAGCAACCAATGCTTGGTTAGAAGAGCTAGAGGCATCCACCTATTGGATCTTTGCCTGCTCCCTAGTCAACCTAGCACAAAATGTCTCGAATGTAGGCATCCCATGTCTGTCTCCAAGGGCATCCATGGTGGAGTAGAAAGTAGAAGAAAAAACCTGATACTACCCTTTCAACTTTGAGAGTATCAAAAATATGCACTTATCATTAGTTTTGTTCTTCCCACATCCCTGTAAAAATGCATGTAGGGATTTGAACTTCATCAGAAAGTCCTCGATGGTGGGAAAGTTTCTTGGTGACAAAAAAGTCAATTCTACATCCAACTAAAGTGGTTGAAACTCATTCACCTATCCAAACAAAGTCTAAAATTTCTACCAATAAGTCCATGGAGTAGTCAAACCATCCGGATGAAATAATAGACTATCTGAAATGTTGAGTGCAATCAGTGCCATGGCTTCATCCATTTTGTTCCTGTGCTATAGAACCTCAAAAGGTCATGTAAGAATAGGCTGATTCTCATCCAGACAAGACCATAGACCTCTTGACATGAGAAGTCTAGTCATTTGTGCCTTCTAGGTGTGATAGTTGTGCAGAGTAAGATGGTCATAGATGGATTTGCCATTTAGAGAAAGAAACAGACAGAAGTAGAAGGGTCTTAACTAAAGTAAATTATAGAAAAGAAAGACACCCCCCACAAACATACAAGAATCTCTCTCAAATACCACAAAAACAACTATGGAAAGCAAAAAACTAGAAAAGAACCTAGATTTGTTGATGTAGAATAGGAGGAAACACAAGCCTCTAATTTGACACAAAAAATGAAAGCTCAAATCAACTTAGAATCTTATGAAACTAGCACCAATGTCTCCATCTATGAGTTAGCTTTTTGATGCTTCTTTTGGATTAGAAAAAGACCTCCGTATGCTCAAGTTATGGCCAAAAAACCAATTGCTGCTCCAAAAATGCACCTTGCTAGAAAATTACACACACTATGTTAAATTTGACACTTGTATGGCTATCAGAAGCCCATCGCTGAAAAAAAAATCTAGTTTTTGATTTGCTGATGTCAACTTCTAGAATGATGACATCACTCGCTAGAATCTAACGTTAGCACATGCCAAAAAGTGATGACATCACTCATCGAAAAGATGACAAGACCGATCGAGAAATGATGTAAGCTTGCCAAAGGATGATATTACAGGGTATAGTAGCTGCAGAGTAGCAAAATAGTGAAAACCATTGGTGGCAGTGGCACCCCAGAGGAGAACCTGGCGGCACTATTGTCACTAGCAGAGCAGAGGTGCCAGCTAAGCGGAGCGAGCTCCTGGTGGAAGGTAGGTGTGATGCTGGTAGCATGCTGGTGGATTGACGACACGCGAGTGCTGCTATGGTGGCAACATTTTTTTAATTTAATTTTTAAAAAAAATTTGCTCTATGTCCGTATGGTAGTGACCTAGGAGGCTAAATTTTTTTCAAAAAAATGCCTGTAGCAAAAAATAAAAAGGTTTATATGAAACCTGATTGCAAATAGCCTTTCAAATCCAATGGCAGTGTTCATTTGACCCCAAAGTGCTCCAAAAAATACTCTACCCTTGATTTGAAGAAAAATACACAAACAAACTAGGGTTTGTGACTCCAAATTATGGCTTCAAAAATCCTTCGAACAAGAAGTAGTAGGGAGGCTCTGATACCATGTAGGAGTTGAGAATCTAACTTTGAAAATGCCAAGATCACCTGCAATGCAAATAGCTTGCTAAAGAGAAACCTAGGGAGTAAAGAGCTTGAAGCAAATACCGCACAAGAGAATATTTCACAATAGGAAATTAGAATTTCTATGTGAATGGAATGAATTTACAATGAATGAGAGACCAAATAAAAAGGCCTCATGGAAGCTTGTAGAACAAACTGGAATGAGGTAGGAGATAAGGTTGATAACTAAGAACACATCCACAAGAGGTGGAAAAGATAAGTATGCTAAAGGGAACAAACTCCTGTGTTGTCAACAACTAACCTCAACTACACGCATTAACCTAAGTAAGCTTAAGTAAATAGAATAAATAATTAACAATTAATCAATTATTTTTTCTAACAACATTTTAGTACTTTAAGAATAGAGTATTTCAATATCCAATCTTGGTTCTACCTGACTTCAACAAGGTTTTCACTATGGAAACTAATGCTAGTAATTTGGCCATGGGTGCAGTCCTAAGTCAGGAAGGTAAGGCAATAGCTTTCTTTTCTAAGAAACTAAATAATGCTAAGAATATTTTCTCAACTTATAACTTGGAACTTTATCCCATGGTACAAGCCCTCAAGAAATGGAGGCACTGTCTAATCCCAAAGGAGTTTATAGTATATACTAATATCCATGCATTAAGTTTCTTCAATTCTTAGGAAAATCTATCTGTCAAACATCTCAAATAGATGGAGTAGTTGCAAGTTTATACTTTTAACATCAAACACAAGAAAGTTGTTGCAAAAAAAATTGCTCATGCCCTTAACAAAATGATTGGTCTAGTTGATAAGGTACAACTTCACAGTGTGGGAATTGATTCCCTTAAGCATTTATATGCTGATGATACTAATTTTGCAGAGATTTTTCAAGTTTATATAGAGATGTTTGGAAGATACCATAATGATTTTTCTGAATACCTTATTTAGAATGGTCTCCTATTCAAAGGAACTCAACTATGCATTCCCAAATCCTCAATGAGGAAAAACATCATAAAGGAAAAAAACTATGGTGGTCTAAAAGGACACGTTGGAATTGACAAGATAGCAAACATGGTGAAAAGAAGCTATTATTGGCCAAGAATGAAAAATGAGGTAAAGAAGTTCACAGAGACTTGTACCATCTGTCAACAAGCCAAAGGTGTTTCTACAAATCAAGGGTTATACCAACCCTTACCAATCCCCAGACAACCTTGGCAATCAATGTCAATCAATTTTGTCATGGGACCACCTAGAAAAAGCTATGTTTTGATAGTAATTTTGTGGTAGTAGATAGATTCAGTAAAATGGTCCATTTTATACCATATAAAAGCACAAATGATGCTTCCCATATTGCACATCTTTTCTTTAAGGAAGCAGTTAGGATCCATGGTTTACCACAAACTATTGTATCTAATAGGGATGTGAAGTTTCAAGGCCACTTTTGGAGAACACTCTTCAAGAAACTTGGTACTAACCTAACATACAACTCTTCCTACCATCCACAAACTGATGGGCATATTATGGTATTGAATAGATCCTATGTAATCTCCTAAGATGCCTAACCAAATAATATGCTCAAAGTTGAGATCTACTTTTTCCTCAAGAAGAGTTTGCATTTAATGATTCCATGAATAGATCAATAGACAAAATACCTTTTCAAACAATATACAACCTTCATCCCAAGGCACCATTGGACTAGGTAGAACTTATTGCAAAAGTGAAGAATAAAGTCAAATAAGCATTGTAGAGATCTAATTTGAAATACAAGGAACATGCTAACAAAAGGAGAAGGGGAATCCACTTCAAAGTTGGAGATAAGGTTTGGGCATATTTGATAAAAGAGAGGCTACCTAAGGGTAGATATTCTAAACTTTAGATGAAGAAAGTTAGATCATGAGGCATAGTCAACAAGATGAGTGAAAATGCATATGAGATCTCTCTCCCTACCTTGCAAATTTCTCCAGTCTTCAATGTTGTAGACCTCACCCCATACAAAGGCATAACAGATTCATGAAGTGGACAAGATGAGAAAGCATACATCCATGATGAAGACTATGTCACTGATCTCCCTCAAAGAAAATCAATGGAGTTAGAGGAAATTTTGGATTCAAAGTTGTTGAAGCAGACTAGAACCAAGAAGTACATGTAGTACTTAGTCAAGTGGAAAGGGCTCCACAATATTGATGCAACTTGGATGAAAAAAGACCAAATAAAAAAACATGGTAATTTTGTGGAACAATTACCCTCAAGTAGGAACTTGAGTTTTCAAGACAAGAGGAGTATACTGCAGGAGCACCCACAATGAATGATGAATCATCAAGGTCTTAAGAACACCTAGATTAGGTTAGATTAATCAAAAAGGCATCTAGACCAAATTGTAAGACCTAGTTCCAAGATTGGCAATGTTATAAGCCCTTGGTCAACTATGGTCAAACATGGTCAAATGTCCTAGAATCTTAGGGTTTTTTTTAATTTCTTGTTTTATCATGTTTTGAACCTATTTAGGTCATTTGGTCTAAGTTTGAATAGTTCTAGTTGCAAATTTGTAAAAATTGCTAAATAGTTGTCAAGCAACTTTATCAACTTTTTGAAAAACAATGTAAAACTTATCGAATGGCCATAACAAGTTTGAATTTTTTTTATGTTCATTGGAATGCCTATAATAGGCCCTCTTAGGTGGGTGATAGGCAAAGAGAGAATGTACTTTCCAACTTTTAATCAATAAAATACCCAATTTAACTATAATTCTTCTTGCTATCCTATGTTGCATGAACTTGTACAAATTCATTTGGTGCTCAAAATTACATTGTTGGATAGGTGGATGAAGTATCTTTTTAATGAAATTGGTTTTAATCCCCCATCTATCTCCTAACTCAAGTTATTGTCATTTTTGCACAAGCGGGTCTTGATTTCTTGCTAACCTAAGCTCTTGAGGATTTTCAAGCATAGACAATGATTTCGCCATGGAAATATAATGACCGTAAATGAAATCCCAGAATTTTCAATTTACTATAAGATGCAAGTGGTTTTAGGAATGCACTTGAAGGGAGCCATTAGAAATTCAATACCTTAGACATGCAAGACCCATGTGCATGCTAGAAAAAGGATGCAAGATCTCCCACAACTTCAACCAAGCTTGGAATCAATACTTGAAATCAATTTTGTAACTTTTATAGGGTTTCCCTCACATGTTCCCATCATTGGTTTGTAGGATTGAGTCCTAGAACATGTACTTCCTTTGTAAATGGAGGCTTAATTGCCCTAGTTGCCTAAGCGAGAAAGTGAACAAAAGTCCATTTGATTGTGTCATTAAACCTTGGTGAGTTAGTATGTTTTGTAAGTCCCAAAAGAGTGTCCAAAAAAGTGATTTTTCCTTGGGTTGTGTATTATATTTCCTTCTAATTTTGATTTTCATAAAAAAGGGCTACTATCCTTTTTGAGCGATTTAATAAAGAAACCATATGCCAGAAGTTGCATAGCTATATTTTAACCATTGGATCATTCCATTATTGACCTAAATAGACCATTTAAATGAGTATGGGTCTCCCTTGGCCATTTCATGAAGTTTAGGGTTTTTTTACTAAATTGGGTCAATTTGTGCATTATGGGCAACTTATGATAAGTTGTCTTGTTCATAGAGTTCCCTAGTGATTAGGGTTTTCCTAGCTTGGATGTAGGGTTGTGATAACCTAATACCATCCTAGAAGCACTTATGATTGGTGCTTACACATTTTGGTCATCATACCAAGAGATTTGGCTGAATAACTTCAGCAAAGAGGGTTTTTGGACTAGTTGATCATCCTTTGATTAATCCCACTAGGCTCCCTTGCATCAATGAGCATTGAGCACACATTACACACATACAATAGTGCACTTATTATGCCATGTGCACCATATATAGAGCCCACATTTAACCCCTTGGTTGAGCCAACACCCCACACATATAGTGCACCTCTCCCAAGTTTGTTAGTTTGTGGTGACTAGTCAAGGAAGTACAATACATACTTCATAATTCTTTGGGGTTTAGGACATCACCTCAACATTATTATTTTTTGGTACTATTCACCAATTAGCTAATATTCACCATGCCTTGTACCATGGTAAAAATAAACTATTATTGGAAAATAATGAAAAATGAGGTAAAGAAGTTCATAAAGACTTGTACCATCTATCAACAAGCTAAAGGTGTTTTGACAAATTAGGGGTTATACCAACCCTTACCAATCCCTAGATGACCTTAGGAATCATAGTCAATGGATTTTTTCATGGGGCCACCTATAACACAGCTAGGTTTTGATAGTAATTTTGTGGTAGTAGATAGATTCAATAAAATGGTCCATTTTGTACCATATAAAAGCACAAATGATGTTTCCCATATTGCATATCTTTTCTTTAAGGAAGTAGTTAGGATCCATGGTTTACTAAAAACTATTGTATCTGATAGGGATGTGAAATTTCAAGGCCACTTTTGGAGAACACTCTTCAATAAACTTGGTACTAACCTAACCTACAACTCTTCCTACCATCCACAAACTGATGGGCATATTGAGGTGGTGAATAGATCCTTAGACAATCTCCTAAGATGCCTAACCAAACAATATGCTCAAAGCTAGGATCTATTGTCACCTCAAGAAGAGTTTGCATTTAAAGAACCCATGAATAGATCAATAGAGAAAATGCCTTTTCAAACAGTATACAACCTTCATCCCGAGGGGCCATTGGACCTAGTAGAACTGCCATCTAATTTCAAAATTAGTGCTCAAGGAGAGGAATTGGTAGAACTTATTGCAAAAGTGAAGAATTAATTAAAAGAAGCATTGCAAATATCTATATTGAAATAAAAGGAACATGTTGAAAAGAGGAGAAGGGAAATCCACTTCAAAGTTGAAAACAAGATTTGGGCATATTTGAGAAAAGAGAGGTTGCCTAAGTGTGGATATTCCAAACTTTAGATGAAGAAAGTTGGACCATGTGGCATACTCAACAAGAAGGGTGAAAATGCATATGAGATCTCTCTTCCCCCTATCTTGCAAATTTCTCCAATCTTCAATGTTGTAGACCTCACCCATACAAAGGCATAAAAAATTCATGAAGTGGACAACATGAGCAAGCATACATCCATGATGAAGACTATGTCACTAATCTTCCTCAATGAAAACTAATGGAGTTAGAGGAAATTTTGGATTCCAAGTTGCTGAAGCAAACCAGAACCAAGAAGTATATGCAATACTTAGTCAAGTGGAAAGGGATCCCTAATATTGATGTAACTTAGATGACAAAAGACCAAATCAAACAACATGGTACTTTTGTGGAGCAATTACCCTCAAGGAGAACTTGAGTTTTTAAGACAATGAGTGTATGGTCTAGGAGAACCCAGAATGAATGATGAATAACGAAGGTCCTAAGAATGCCTAGATTAGGTTATATTAATAAAAAAATGCATCTAGACCAAATTGTAAGACCTAGTTCCAAGATTGGGAATGTTATAAGCCCTTGGTCAAATATGGTCAAACATGGTCAAAGGGCCTAGAATTATAGGATTTTATTTTATTTCTTCTTTTATCATGTTTTCAACGTATTTGGGTCATTTTTTCTAAGTTTGAATAGTTCTAGTTGCAAGTTTTCAAAAATTGCTAAAAAGTTGGCAAGCAACTTTATCAACTTTTGCAAAATAATGCAAAAACTTACCCAATTTCCATAAAAAGTTTGAAATTATTTTATGACCATTGGAAGGCCTATAATAAACCCTCTTAGGTGGGTCATAGGCAGAGAGCAAATGTACTTTTCAACTTTTAATCAATAAAATACCCTATTTAATTGCAATTCTTCCTACTATCCTACATTGTATGGACTTGTAAAAATTCATCTAGTGCTCAAAATTACAATTTTGGATAGGTGGATGAAGTATCTTTTTAATGCAACTGGCTTGAAGTTCCCATCTATCTCATAACTCAAGTTATTGTCATATTTGCACAAGTGGGTCTGGATTTCTTGCTAACCTAGGGTCTTGAAGGATTTCACCATGGAAATCTAACGGCCACTAATGAAATCCTAGAATTTTCAATGTTGTATAAGATGAAAGTTTTTTTAGGAATGTACTTGTAGGGACCCATTAGAAATTTGATACCCTAGGCATGCAAGACCCATGTGCATGCTAGAAAAAGGATGCAAAATATCCTTCAACTTCAACTAGGCTTGGCATCAAGACTTGAAATCAATTTGTAACTTGTATATATGGTTTCACTCACATGTTTCCATCATTGGATTTTAGGATTGAGTCTTAAAACATGTACTTCCTTTGTAAATGGAGGCCTAATTGCCTTAGTTGCCTAAGCGAGAAAGTGAACAAAAGTCCATTTATTTGTGTCATCAAACTTTGGTGACTTAGTATGTTTAGTAAGTCCCAAAAGAGTGTCCAAAAAAGTGATTTTTTACCTATGTTGTGTGGAGATATTTCCTTCTAATTTTTATTTTCATTGAAAAGGGCTACTATCCTTTTTGATTGATTTAACAAAGCAACCTTATGCCAGAAGTTGCATAGTTGGCTTTTAACCATTAGATCATTCCATTATTGACCTAAATAGACCATTTACATGAGTATGGGTCTCCCCTGGTCATTTCATGAATTTTAGGGCTTTTTAATAAGTTGTGTCAATTTGTGCATTATGGGAAACTTGTGATAAGTTGTCTTGTTCATAACTTTCCCTAGTGATTAGGGTTTTCCTAGCTTGGATGTAGGGTTGTGATAACCTAATACCATCCTAGAAGCACTTATGATTGGTGCTTACACATTTTGGTCATCATACCAAGAGATTTCTCTGAATAACTTTGGCAAAGAGGGTTTTTGGACTAGTTGATCATCCTTTGATTAATCCCACTAGGCTCCATTGCATCAGTGAGCATTGATCACACCTTACACACATACAATAGTGCACTTAGTATGCCATGTGCACCACTTGCAGAGCTCACATTTAATCCCTTGGTTGAGTCAACACCCCACACATATAGTTCACCTCTCCCAATTGTGTTAGTTTGTGGTGATTGGTCAGGGAAGTACTTTATGTACTTCATGAATTCTTTAGGTTTCAAGACCATTTTTTGCTACTATTTTCCAATTGGCTATTATTTATTCACCAATTTATGGATGACATGTTGTAACTAATTTTAACCCTAAAGTGGCAATAATACTTGTATGAAATGGCTTAGGGTTAGGGGTTATTTCACAATGTGTGATGCAAAGTTGCATTTTGCAATGGTATTGAGTTGTAAGGGATCATAGATTGTAATTAGGTTGTAATCATTTGATCATAGTAATATTGGAATTTCTATTTACTAGATGTAGCCCAAGGTTTGGGTGAACCATGTTAAATCTTGGTGTCTTGTGTTCTCCCTTGTGTGATCCATTATTTTCTAATATTGTTTATATTTGCATGTAATTGTTAGTTTTGTTCGTGGTTAAATCCTAACAAGTAGTATCAAAGGAAGGGTTTTTTTTTGTTTTTTTTATTTTTCCAGTTATCCTCTATAGGAAAGTCTTAGGGTTGAGTGGGAGCAATGGAAGATGAGGGCAAGCTAAGGATTGACAAGTTTAATGGGTAGAACTTTTAGTTATGGAAGATGCAAATGGAAGACTATCTTTATGAAAAGGATTTATGGAAGTCATTGGAAGCAAAAACCAAGAATCAAGGATCTATGAAAAATGATGACTAGGATCTTTTAGATAGAAAGGCACTTGGAAGCATTCAAGTATGCCTAGTACCATCATGTTGGTCTCAGATTGCTTTTGATAATTTAGTGTCAACACACTTAATAAAATTATAAGGTTGATGTTGAGTATAATATAGATGTCGAGCTACAGTATGTGTTGAGCCAAAAATTCAATAGGTGTTGAGTGAACTTCAAGTGCCAAGAAAATTTCAAATGCCAACTGACAAGTAATGTCGAGTCACTATAGGTGCTGAGCAAAGTATAGATGCTGAGTGAGACAAAGTTACTATATGAGCTGAGCAAGACATAAATGCTATATGTGTTGAGCATTAGTAATCAATAAGTGCCGAGTAACACAGAATCAGCATATAAGTTTGTACCTTCACAAACTCAAATGTAAACTATTTTTGAGCTGATTTAAGATGAATCTCAAAGGATCTAAAAGATAAGATCAAATCTTTTATATTCCCTATGTAATTAGCATGCAACCAATCAGAAAAATGGAGAAACCATGCAACCAATAGAAAAGTGTAAAGATTTGAGTGGGAAAAGATGGATGAATATCAATCGTAGATTCATACATAACCTTAAGTCCTGAAAGCCTTTAAAAGGAGGTTAATACACCATAATTTAAAAAAGGAGTAGAGAGGAAGTCATATGGAAATGCATGAAAGAATGTTAGTGAAGTTTAAAGGGGTATAAGGATTTGGAGGAAAGAGTAATACTACAGAATCAAGTTGATTATAACAGAGCATCAATAGTACAAATAGAGAGTTATCAGATCAAGAAGGATCATATTAGAGTTATCAGATCAAGAAGGATCATATCAAATTGAGCAGAACAAGGATTTGGAATAAGCAATTGAAGATTGTAAGTCATTAGATCAAGTCACTCTACTATACTTTCTAACCATTGTATTAGGGGAATGTAAATCCTACGATGATAGGTTGGCTTAACATCTATATTATAGATCCTTAATAGGGTTGTAAATCCTTTAATAGGGTAACATTCCAAGCAAGTGTTTGTAAATCCTTTAGACATGTCACTTTTAATAGGGTGTAAAGCCTTTAACAGGGCAGGCCTTTCACAGGGCAGACCATTGTTGATGGTCAAACTTTGTAACCCTAACCAGATACATATTGTTGCAAAGTTTTACCTTCTCATTTTGGAGGGTTTCTAGGTAACCAAATATTGTGTTATCTATTTTCATGTATGTTATTACTTTCATTTTTATTATAGATGTTAGATGCATGTGAATAATATCAGTTAAAAGTTTTAGAGGTTAAATACTTTTACTTCTAATTCACCTCCCCTCTTAGAAGTAAATCTTCCCACTTATAAATTCCAAAAATTGGTATCAGAGCTAAGTTCTCATAGGGAGAAGCCTTATATCTTGGAGAAAAAGATCTAGAAATGGAAGTTTACAAACTTGGGAAGATCATAGAAAACCAAGTGATTGATATACAACTCATTCTACATACTTTAGAAGAAGCCAAGGAAGAATTGAGGAAATCGTTAAAGAGAAGAAGAGAGATTGCCACAGTTGAGAATGATACACAATACAAGGAGATTAACACCTCAAAAGTATTTGCAAATGGAGATTCCAAAGAATTTGATGCAGTAATATTAGACCTAATGGAGAAGAATAGATCTCAAGTAGAAGAAATCAAAAATCTCAAGCTTGAACAAGAATCACAAGCCATGACACTTTGTGAAGTGACTAAATAGACAAAAAGAGCCATTGAAGATAAGGCTATGATAGAAGAGGACAAGAGAAACCTTTCTAATAGGTTGGAATAAAAGTCAATTGAGCTTGAAAGAATTTCCAACATGTAGCTAGACACCCTACGTCAGATGATGAATGCACATCTTGAGCTGAATGTCAAGGACATTGAGATCTCCACACTAAAGATGCAAAATGAAAGACTACAAAATGACCTAAAAAGAGAGAAGGAGATTTCAAAGAACTTAAAAAAACCCAATAAATTCATCAAGTACTTTGAATAGCTACTAAAATCACCAAGGGCCAGCAATGATACTTCAGGAATAGGATACACTAGCACTGAAAAAGGAGAATCATCCAAGACTGTAGAAGAAAGAAGTGACAAAGGTAAGAACACTAAACCCACTTGTCATTTTTTTGGTAAAAAAGGACATACCTCTAATGTGTGCAGAAGTAAGAATGCCCATCGGTATGACAAACCTAAGAACATGGGTCACTATCATAAGTGCAACAAGCAAGGACATCAAGCATGTGACTGTAGGACTAGAACCATCAAAACACCAAGATTTGAAGGTCATTGCTACAATTGCAAGAAGTATGGACATAGAGCTTTTAAATATAGATCAATGTCTATGTGGACACCTAATCAACTAGCAAGGTAAAACAATCATGGACATCACTACAATTGGGACTACAAAACTAGGCATAGTTGTCACTACTGTTAGGAATATGGGCACATCCTTGAAAACTACATAAGAACACATTTCAGTGGAAACTACAACAGATGGTTAAGCCAAACTATATGCTTTAGTTGTTTGAAGACTAGTCATATTAGCAGAAATTGCCCAACAAGGTCAAAGGCACCCAATACAGAGTTCAAAAAAGGAAAAAGAAAGGTAGATGTTGAACACATTAAAGGAGAGATGAATAAAGCATGAAAGAAGAAAGATGGAAGTAGCACATCCAATGAAGGGATCACTTCACCCAAAAGGTCAAGTGGTCCCACTTCATCTAAGTAAAAGAAGGTATGTGGAACTGATATACAAATTTTTATCATACATCAGTTCCAAGACAAGTAAGTACTAAAAAGGAAAGATCAACATGAATAGAGATGCAAAGTTAAAATTTCAAATTTTCACAAGTGTTGCTGAGTTGCCTTCAGAAGCTGAGTAAAAGATCTAGTACATGTTTAGTTATCTAGCAAAGTCAGTAGAAGCTACAACCAAATTAGTAGTGGATGCTGAGTGAAGGGAAATTTTAGTTAAAGATGAGTAAGGGAAACTTCAGTGTATGTCGAGAAGACAATGGAAGCTAAGTAAAGAAGAATTGCTTAAGGAGCTGAGTGGATAGTTGTAAACACACTAAGCATTAAATGCTATGAAATTAGGTATATCTTCACATTTTGAATCATTTTTCACCATTGTGAACAAAGAGAAAAGATAAAGAAGAGTACAAAATGATTTCCAAGCAAAATTTTGAGCATTTGAGCAGATTTCTACAAAGATTTAGCACATATTCTTTGATTCCAAGGTATTTATACTAGTGTCAAGCTACGCAGTTTCAAAATTTCTTCATGTTTAAACCCTAGTTTGAAGAAATGGCCTCCCGTTCTAGGAAACCTTAGGAGAAAGATTAATTTTAAGTTTAATTAGTGTCAAATGAAGTTAAGCAACCTAATTTTTGACCTATTCTTGAAGTTTCCTACAAAAGTGACCTAGCTAGAGCCCTATCTATAATTCCTCCTAAGGTAGTAATGGTGCAAGATGTTAGGAGATGTTATAACTATAAGATAGGAGCCATCAAAGATATGGAGATTAGGGAAGCATATGATAAATTGTGTGAAAATAGAGTCTTGAAGGAAGAGTTTCAAATTGTTGAGAGGAAGGGTTTAACCCGTTCCCTAGAATTCCCTACTATTTTTAAAACTAAATGGATCAGAATATTGTTGAGTAGGATTCATGATGAAAGTTTATGGTTAGAATATGGCCTAGTCAAGATATCGAAAAGGATTGTTCATAGGGTAACAGGGTATCCAACCCTAGATTGGCCCAAAATCTTAAGGAGTGACTCCAAAGAAGCCATTGAGAAGAATACAGGAGCCAAATGGAACAAGACAGGCATGACTATAGATACCATTTAGGATCTTCTTGTTGAATTTCCTGTTAGAGTCATTTTCCACAAGTTTTACCAATCTAGTAGACTCAACAATGTACCATGCATTGTAGTAGATGTTGGCTACAAACTAGTTAAAAAGGATCATACTTATGATCTAGCTAAACTACAACTACAACAAATCAATGAAAATCTAGGAGCTATAAGAAGAACAAAGGGAGCCCAATGTAAATTTGGTGCAATTTTGATTTGTAATTTTCTATGCACAAAATAAATTTCCATCTTTTGGAAAGGTTAGCTGGAAGAAAAATAGGTCAATAGTAGCCTAGGTGAATGAATATATTGAACACATGGGGGCAAATTTTGAAACACTAATGACTAGCTATTTTGAAGATTTCAAGAATTCTATGAAATAGGGACTGAGGATACCAATTTCATTAGTAGAGCAGCATGTATATGACATCTTATTTCTTGTTGACATTGATTATACCTACATTCAAGTAGCCATACCAAGCGTTAGATGGCTTAGACCTCTTGGTTATGAGATAAACATTGATGAGGCATCTGTAGCAATTACAACATTGTTAGCAGAGGAAGTAGATAAGAGTGCCCCAATTTTTGGCACATATGATGTGGTGAGATCCAAAGTGGATATGGAACTAAAGAGTACTCTTACACTAAAGAAAAATGATAAACTAGCGAAGAAGCTCAAAGCTAAATTTGGAGAAGGGGTTGCAGAGAAAGAAGATGATGAAGAAGTAGAGGATGATGAAGATGAATAAGGGCAAGGGCCACTAGCATTAACCCAAGGAATGGGTGAGGATGCTGAAGAAGAAGAAGGTTCCAAGAAGGAAGCACCTAGAGCACAATCCAAGAAGAGGAAAGCACAGAAACAACCTACTACACAACCAAAAGGCAAGAAGAAAATTGCCAAGCCAAGCCCGACAAAGCCTGCTAGAAGGGTAGAGACTAGGGCTACAAAAAAGGTAGCCAATGAATAGAAGTAGAAAGCAACACAATAGGAAGGAACAATAGAGAAAAAAGAGGAGAAAATATGTGGCACCTCTAGAGTCAGATGAGGAGAGGAAACAATCTAATAATGAACAATTCAGAGTGGTAAGTCATACCACTAAGTCTGACTTAGAAAATGTTTGTGACAATATTAGGGATAATGCTTGATTGCAAACTATTCATTTCAATAAGTCAAGTAGAGAGGAGGAAAACATAGTGGAAGAATCAATCTACACTATGATGGCCAAGTTCAAGAATACTCCACTTGAACTAGATAATACCATGCCCAAGGAACTATATACAATTGTAGAAAATAAATGGCATTATTACCTAAAAATGGAGAAAGAAATAAGGGTGTCAACTTTGTCTTGTGTAATGCCTAACCTCACTAAAGGTCAAATAAGAAAGGCTAGCAAGAAACATGGGAGAAAATTTGCACCCAAATATAGAGCCTTTAGCATTCTGCAAAATAAGATTGAAGATGTAAATAAGTCCACTCTCATGTGGAAAGTGATTTATGGCCTTCAAATAGTAAAGGAAGGAGAAGAAGATCCCTTTGAGGGAAGAAATAATGATGAAGAGGAAGAGAAAAATGAAAAGGAGGAAGAATGAGAGAAAGAAAAGGAAGAATTAATAGTGGAGAAGGAAACACAAAAAGGTGATGAGGAAATAGTTGAGAAGCAGCAACAGGAATAGAGTGTCCAAAACACATAATTGGCACCACCTAGTCCTCCACATGCTACACCTAAATCTGTAGAAACAATAATTGTAAACGATGTTCTTGACACCTCTAGTCAGAACATCAACCCACTAACTAAAGAGGATCTCAAAAAGATCCTTCACCAAAAAACATTACAAACACAATTATGTACCAATCCAGTTCTAGTGAGTGTAGAGGAACTAAAAAAGGTAGTAGCTGATATTACCAAGGAGAAGGTGAATCCACAAGAACCACCTTCACATACTCCAATATCTACAAGTAGAAAACCACAAGAGAAACTAGCACAAGATGCATCTGCTAAGGTTGATTCAACAGTTATGAAGACTTCAACTACTGAGGAGCAAGAAAAGGAGCATATAGGATAGAAGGATACCTTTGCTCCTACAATACAGAGTCAAGGTGCACCTCCTCTGATCACTATAATTGATCAAGGCAGAACTAAAGAAGACAAGGAATAGGAGAAGACCCCTAAGGAGAAAGAACAAGAGGCATTACAAACATTGGTCAATTTTTCTACTATAGGGACTCCTACTACGTAGCTGAGCACTAATGTAGTACCACTATAAATATCAGCACCAAGCTTGAGCTCTACCAAGGTATCAAGGGTACTTCATTATGGAGACCCTGCACTTGATGAAGAGATAGTCATACTAAGCTATGACTATACAACAATGAACATAGCATAGATCAATGAAGTGCAAGAGACATTGGAGAAGAAGAAGAAGCAATAAATACTTAGGAATGAGTATAGGCAAAGGCAAGCACTAATTGAAATCAAAGACATCTTTCTTGATGCATTCACCTTGCTAGTACCTAATGAGAGAAAGCCCATCATGGAGAAACTATCCAACATAGTGGGCTGGGTACAAAATGAAGACCTAGACACTAATGTCAAATTACTTGAATGGTCTAAAAAGAAATTCTAGATGAAGGTCAATGAGAAAACATCTGGTGAAATAGCATTGTCTCAAGTTGAACTAGCTAAAAAGATTGAAAAGGTGAAAGTAGTACTTGAGAACATATTCTCATTGTACTCCAAATTGTGTGATTCTTCATATTTCACACAAGAAATAAGCCAGAGGATATTGAGCTTGGAAAGGAACCTCAAGGTATCTAGCACATAGCTACCAAAAGATCCAACTGAAAGTGAGAAGCATTTTGCTATAACACTTCACACTCAAAAGGAATTAGCTATACTCATAGCAGATGAGGCTAATACCAAGGCAAAATTAATACAAATCCAGTCTATAATCACCCCACATATGGAAGTTTTGCATAAAGAAATGGCCTATGTAGAGAATTTTTTGAAGAAAGATCCCAATATTTCTACATTGGAAGGCCTGGTACACCTTGCAATAAAGACATCCATCCAGTTTAAAGCACTAGAAATTGCATTAGACAATTGGGATGCTACTCTAAAGATTATCATGGAGGTAAATAAATCTTTTTTGGCTAAGTATTCAACTCATTCTTAGGACCCTTTGACATGAGTGTCAAAAAGGGGAAGATATAATAATTAGGGAGAAATACATTGTGAGGTAGATAATAAAGGGGGAGATACCCAAAGCAGAAGATAATAAAATTTTGAGTTTTGAGGAGAAATAAGGAGATACAACCAAAAGGATACAAAAATTGCATGGAGATGTGTGAAAGGGGGAGCAGACATAGAGCAAACATAGGGTAGAAATAGATTAGACAAGGAAAGGAATGACAAGGCAAAGATAAAGAGTATCAGATTAAATAGCATGAGACAAATTTAGCATAAGGAATTTTAAATACAAAAATGACACATCAGCTCAAGGGGAGTTACAAGTTTTTAAGGTATATAGTCTTCTACAAAATTTTGAACAAGTTTTTGAAGTTTTGTACATGTGGAGAGTAGGATGTGTATTATACTCATGGAGATTAGATTCATAATGTTTAGTTAAGTGTTTTTGAAACTCATGTCAAAGGGGGAGATTTCTGGTCTCAAATTGGTTTTGACAATTGAGTGTCAATACACCTACGAAAATTCTAAAGTTTATGCCAAGTATAATATAAATGTTGAGCTATAGTATGTGCCAAGCCAGAAATTCAAAAGGTACCAAGTGAACTTCAAGTGCCAAGCAAGCTTCAAGTGCTAAGTGACAAGTAATGCTGAGTCACAATAGGTGCCGAGGAAAGTATAGATGCCAAGTGAGATAGAGTTACTATAGGAGTCGAGCAAGACATAAATGTTATATGTGCCGAGCATCAGTAATTAGTAAGTGCCAAGTAATATAGAATCAATGCATGAGTTTGTACCTTCACAAAGTCAGATATAAACTATTTTTGAGATGACTCAAGATGAATCTTGAAGGATCTAAAAGATAAAATCAAATCTTTTACATTCCCTATGTAATTAGCATGTAGCCAATCAAAAAAATGGATAAAGCATGTAACCAATAGGAAAAGTGTAAAGATTTGAGTGGGAAAAGATGGATGAATATTTATTGTAGATCCATACCTAACCCTAAGTCCTCAAAGCCTTTAAAAGAGGTTGATACTCCATAATTTAAAAAAAAAAAAGAGTCGAGAGGAAGTCATATGGGAATGCATGAAAGAATGTTAGCGAAGTTTAAAGGGGTGTAAGGATTTAGAGGAAAGAGTAGCACTGCAAAATCAAGTTGATCAGAACAGAGCATTAGTACTACAAATAGAGAGTTATCATATCAAGAAGGATCAGATCAGACTAAGTAGAACAAGGATCTAGAATCAGCAATTGGAGATTGTAAGTCATCAGATCAGGTCATTATACTATACTTTCTAACCATTGTATTAGGAGAATGGAAATCCTATGATGATAAGTTGGCTTAGTAGCTATATTGTAGATCCTTAGCAAGGTTGTAAATCCTTTAACAGGGTAATATTCCAAGGGAGTGTTTGTAAGTCCTTTAGAAAGGTCACTTTTAATAGGGTGTAAAGCTTTTAATAGGGTAAGCCTTTCATAGGGAAAACCATTGTTGATGGTCAAACTTTGTAACCTTAACCAGTTACATATTGCTGCAGTGATAATTTGTGGGTGTGATGCCCACCCCAGTTTTACCTTCTCATTTTGGAGGGTTTCTAGGTAGCCAAATCTTATGTTATCTATTTTCATGCATGTTAGTACTTTCATGTTTATTAGAGATGTTAGATGCATGTGAATAATATCAATTAAAAGTTTTAGAGGTTAAATAATTTTACTTCTGGTTCACCCCCCCAGAAGTAAATCTTCCCACTTGTAAATTCTAACACATTGGTAGCATTTAATATTACAAAAGTGAAGATGATAAAAGAGTTGATGAAAACCCTAGCAAAATTGCATGAAAGTGCCTCCACTTCAAACAAGGTATTTCTCATGAAGCATTTATTTAATATGGTAGAAGGTGGATCTTTTGAAAATAATTTAAATGATTTTAATACTATTACTAGTTAGTTATCTTCTATGGGTATTAATTTTGATGAAGAAATTAGGGCTCTCTTGATTTTGTGTTCTTTTCCTAAAAGTTGGAATGTAATGGTTATGAGTAATTCCATTTCTAGATCTAATACTCTAAAATGTGATGATGTGATCAATGTTATTTTGAGTGAGGAAACCCATAGGAAAACCTAAGGTGGATCTATATCTAGAAGTGCTTTGAATGCACAAAGTCAAGGTAGAACAACTGAGAGAGGAAGTAATTCTAGAAATCATGGGAAATCAAGAAGGAAGTCAAAAGGGTAGAGGTCTTGATCAAGAGGACCAAATAACTACTGGTATTGTGGGAAACTAGAGCATAAGAAGAAATATCGTTGGACTCGAAAGAAAAATGAAGGGGAAAAGCAAGATGGAGACAAGGAGGAAAATGTGGTAACAAATCCAAAGAGGATCCTTTGCTTCTATATTTAGAGAGTGTTCATTATTCATGGGTTTTAGATTCTAGTGCTTCATTTCATACTACACCTCATAGAGGTTATTTCATTAATTATGTCCAAGGGGGTTTTGGGCTTGTTTATTTGGGGGATAATGATTCCTATTAGATTTTTGGAAAGGGAAAAGTTAAGATTAAGATGTAGAATGGGAATCATTAGCTATTACATGAGGTAAGACACGTTCCAAGGTTGAGTAGGGATTTAACTTCAGTAGGAAAACTTGGTGATGAGGGTTGTGTAGTTACTTTTAATGATAAAAATTAGAAGGTTTCAAAAGGTTCCATTGTAGTAGAAAAAGGTATGAAAGTAGGGACCTTATATCTTTGTACAGGTCATATTGTTCCTTCCACTTTAATTATTTCAGAGAAAAATGAATGTTTAGGAACAATTCTTGCTATTGATCAAAGAGAGCAAATACCTGTTGTAGATTCTAATACAATTTTGTGGCACAACAGACTTGGGCACATGAGTGAGAAAGGTATGAAAGTAATTCATTCAAAGAAAGTTTTACCAAGTTTGAAATGTGTTAATATGGATTTCTAATAAATTTTCTTGTATGAAAAATGAAAGAGAGTGAATTTTGTGAAGACTAGGAAGGAAAATAAAAGTGAAAAATTAGAGCTTTTGTATACTGATGTATGGGGACTAGCTCAGGTATCTTCCCTTGGTAGCTCTCATTATTATGTTGCATTTGTTGATGTTGCAATTAGAAAAGTATGGGTTTATTTCCTTAGACAAAAATCTTATGTATTTCAAAATTTTAAGAAATGGAAATGCTTGGTTGAAAATGAGACTGGTAATAAATTAAAATATCTCAAATCTGATAATAGTGGTGAATATTGTAGTTATGAATTTGAAGATTATTTCTCCACTAATGGTATTCATATCCAAAAAAACTATTCCAATGACTCCATAGGAAAATAGAGGGGCTAAATGCATGAACAAGACTGTAATGGAGTATGCAAGGAGCATGAGGTCGCATGCTAGGCTGTTCTTAAACATGTGGGTAGAGGCTATTAATATTGTTGTATATTTGATTATTAGAGGTCCCTCTACTCCTTTGGGTTGTGGTATTCTAGAGGAAGCATGGACTAGTAAGAAGGTGAGTTATTCTTTTCTCAAAACCTTCGGTTGTGAAACATTTGCTCATGTATATTATAAAAATATAACCAAGTTGAAAGCTAAGTCAAAGAAATGTGTATTTGTTGGATATGGCATTGATGAATTTGGTTATAGGCTTTGGGATTTTAAAAATCATAAAATTTTAAGAAGTAGGGATGTCATATTCAATGAGAAAGTGTTGTACAAAAATCTGTTGCAACAACATGAGAAGAAAGAAGATGATTATGTAGTGCTAGATAATACTCCAAAATGTGATGTTCCAAAAATTCCTCATGATGTGAAATAATCACAACAAAAAATACCACACACACCAATGAATGTTAGATAGTCAACAAGGCTAAGTAGACCTCCAAAAATATTTTCTCCTTCTTTGTACTCTATTTTACTAACAAATGCTAGTGAACTTGAATGTTATAATGAAGTTGTGTAGGTGGATACTAAGATTCAGTGGGAGTCTACAATGAAAGACAAAATGGACTCTTTGCTAAAAAATAAGACATGAGATTTATGTAAGTTGCCTATAGGTAAAAGGGCTTTACATAATAAGTAGCTTTAAAGGTTGAAAGAAGAGGATGGAGGTAAGAAAATATTTAAAGCTAGGTTAGTTGTAAAAGGATTTGCACAGAAACAAGATATTGATTTTGATGAGATATTCTCTCTTTTTGTTAAAATGACTTCTATCCCTACTATTTTAAGTCTTGTGTCTACTAAAGATTTTCATTTGGAGCAACTTGATGTTAAAATAACCTTATTTCATGGTGATTTGGATGAAGAGATATATGGCATAGCCACAGGGATTTGAGGTCAAAGGTAAGGAGAACTTAGTGTGCAGATTAAAGAAACATTTATATGGCTTGAAGCAAGCACCTCTGCAATGGTATCTAAATTTTTTATGCATGAGCATAGATATAGTAGGTGTCATTCAGATAATTGTGTTTACTTTAAGAGTTTGGATGATGAAAACTATATTATTTTATGTTTAGATGTTGACGATATGCTTGTAGCTGGGTCTACCATGGATCACATTAAGGGGCTATAACACTAGTTAGCACATGCATTTTCTATGAAGGATTTGGGGGCAACAAAAAGAATCCTTGGTATGAAGATTTGTAGAGATAGGAAGAACAAGAAATTGACTTTATCTCAGGCTGATTATATTGAGAAGGTGTTGTAACATTTCTCTATGGAGAATGCTAAAACTATCAGCACATCTTTACCTGGTCATTTGAAGTTGACTAAGGAGATGTTTCCAAAGAAACAAGAAGAGGAGGATAAGATGTCCAAGATACCCTATGCTTTAGCTATAGGAAGCTTGATATATGCTATGGTATATACAAGGCCAGATATTGTACATGCATTGGGAGTCGTTAGTAGGTATATGAGTCATCCAGGAATTGAGCATTTGAATGTAGCTAAATGGATTCTCAAATATTTGAGAGGAACATCTAGTAAGTGTTTACACTTTGGGGGCTCTACTAATGACTTATAGGGCTATGTTGAATTAGATTTGGTAGGGGATATTGATATTAGGTGGAGTACTATAGGTTATGTAGTTACTATTGGTGGGGCAACAGTGAGACATATTTTTAGATTATAGAAGGTTAATGCTTTATCCACTATAGAGGTAGAGTATGTTGCTTCTACAGAGGCAACTAAGGAGACGATATGGCTTCAACTCTTCTTGGAAGAATTTAGATATCCATAGAAGGATAGTTATTTGTTTATAAATAGTAAAAGTGTCATTCATCTTGCAAAGAATTTTTCTCTACATTTAAAGACAAAACACATGTAGTTGTGGTACCATTTCATTTAGTTAGTTTTGGATGATGGAAAATTAAAGATGGATAAGATATTAACAAATGACAATCCAATAGATGTGTTTACAAAGGTAGTGACAAGGGAGAAGCTGAATTCCTCTGTGTTGCATAAAAATTGTAACTAAGGAAATAACATCAAGCAACTAATGCACATTCCTACATTATCATGCAAAACCTCAAAATATGAAAGAAGACATGTAAATGAACAACAAAATAGCACTATGCAAACCTCATGAAACCATCAAGTGTAGATGATTTCCTTGCTCATGGGATGTGGTTGCTTACAAGTCTAGCAACATAACAATAAGGTAGATAGTGCTTCTTGAGAATGAGGAGAGGGCTCTCCTTTTATAGGAAAATGGATGGCTAAGATTGAATGCAAGATGGATGGCTAGGATCTCTCAGGATCAATGAGGTGTCCATGAGGTGGAGGTCAAGTAGACTCTATGTGGATTAGGGTTTTAATCATGCAAAGGGGGCAAGATGCTCACACATGTGTGAGCAACCTTTGATGGTGACATGTCAATGACAGGTGTAAGAGGTGTGTAAGATCATGTTTCCTTACACATGTGTGAGACACCTTGGAAAGTGACATGATCAATGAGGTGTGAGACGCATGGCTTCTCACACATGTGTGAGACAACTTGATTCTCATGCAAGAGGACAAGTGTGCAAGAGGCATGCAAGATATGAAGGATGAGAAAAGTGTGAACATCTCTCACACATGTGTGAGGATTCCTCACACATGTGTGAGAACACACTTAGGATTAAGAGGTGATTAGCTAGGATGATTATGCAAAGCAAGCATGATTAAGGAAGTGGGTAGGTTTAGCAAGGTGGGTTAGGTAGGCTAGTGAGATTAGGTGAGGGTTAAATGTAGGAGCCATGTGCTCAAATAGGATTAAATGCAATATTTAATTCTTAGTGGGATTAGGAGGGAATTAATTAAGTAAATGACATACTTAATTAAAGTGAAAGGGGTTAGATGCAAGTGGGAATAGGTTAGGATTTAAATAAACCTTAGTTTATTTAAATCAAGGTAAGGAAAACATAATTAAATAAATGTAAAATTTATTTAATTAAGGTAGGGGAATTAAATAAATAATGAATATTTATTTAATTGGCTAGGAACGGGTTTTGGACAAATCTTGGTGTCTACATTTTTCCCCTCTTTGATATACATTAGTAATGTTATATCAAAGAAGAATAAAATATAGTGGCTGAAAGGATAAGACTAGTAGCATGATGCCCCAGTCATGGAAGGATGAGGAAGGATGACGAAGATGGAAGGGTATGCCCCCTTGAGAGGACATGCAGGTTAGGAGAACACGGATGTTCTCTCGAAATGCAAGGAAGATGGAAGGAAGTTATGCTGCAATGGTGTGAACAACCTAAGTTTGATATTGTATTTAACACTATGCACCAAGGTATGAGGAACCAAGATGACAATGTGTCAAGTACATGAAAACAGGGGTCTAATACAACCATATGCCTTATGAAACCATGATATGGAAGACCATGATTCTTGGGACAATAGGATGCAAAGACCATGATACATGCAAAAAATACTAATGCAAACAAGTAATCAAGCAACCATGCACAAAAGACCAAAAGCAAACCACCATTTTGCCCCTAGTCAAGCTGAAAACTCATTAATGGATTGATTGATGATGATTGATTAAGGATGGCAAAGCTAATGCTAAGAGTAATGCACATCCAATGATTGGGAAGGATTCATCCCATGATAATGATGTTTGAATATGATTAATAGATTATCAGCTGATCGGGTCAAATTGATGAATCGATTAGGGATTGATGTTCAAGATTGCAAGATTAGATTGATTGAATTAGTATTGATTGCACAAGTGAGACTTTGTTTTTGATTTTTTGATTTTATGGTGGATAGAAGAATGAATGTGGATGAGAGTGGAAAAATAATGTTGATAGGATGAAGAATGATGATAGTAGGATCAATATGATTGGAAAGGATTAGAAGAATTGAAAATTGATTGAATTATGAATTTGATTGAAGTGATCGAAAGAATTGGATTGAATGAATGTGAGATAGAATGGATAGAAATGAATTGATTAGATGAATGTGTGAGAGAATGGATAAAATGAAACCAATGACAAGGGAGGGTCAAGGTATGGTAAATGGAGGAAAAGCAATGTGATGTTGGTCGAGGAAAGGAATAATGAAAGGAGATGAGGGGCCAAATGATATGGTATCAGAAAATGTGGAACCAAGGACCATGTTTCAAAGGAGTCCAAATGCCCCATACCAAGGATAGGAAAATGGAAGGAAATATGGTGGGAAAGGAGGCATGAAAATGGAAAGGTGGTACGAAGGCTAGCGTGTGGAGGAAGAGAGGCATGTGCTCTTCCAAAGCATGTATGAACATTTTGTTATTGTGCCTCTAGTAGTGATCACAAGCATGGGCATGAAAGGGGAATGGATAAGGGATATGGGAGGGAGTTTATGAAAAAAGGATAATGATATGAAGAGTATGAATGAAATGTGGGATATGAAGTGGATGAAATGGAGGGATAACCAAGATCAAGGACATATGAAAAAAGGATGGAAGTATGTAGGAGTATGGATGGAAAAGGGATGAAACAAACATGATAGGGACTATGGAATGCAAGATATGGATGGTATTTCAAGATCAAATATGTAAAAGGATGATGGAAGCATGTAGGAAAATGTGTGGATAATGCGCAAGGGATATGGAAAGCAAGTATGGATGGATGAATGGAAAGTGAAAGTCAATATCAAAGATGGAAAAGGATAATGAACGGTAGATGGAAGTATGGAAGATATGTATGGAAGTTTGGTATGGCTGGAGTTTGTCCCTAGTGTAGAGTGCAAGTGGACAAGGAAAAGTGAATGGATGGATAAGCAGAATTGGAAGTCAATGGATACATGATAGGAGAGTGAATGGAGGACTCAAGCATCTATTTTCATGGATGGTATCCCTTGATATTTTTTTCCTTTTTATTTTTAATTTTCAAGGAATTTTTATTGTTTACTCATAGATGTTGGTAGGATAGGGAAAAGAAGGATGAAGTGGATTGGGGAATGGAGGACAATGACTTATGGAAAGGTTTGGATTAAGGGGGTGGAGTGGGTGGAAGGAAGAAATGGTTGATGGATGCTAGGTTGGAAGGCTTGTGAATGAATAGATGAAGGAGGTGGAAAGATCGTCATTGGCACACACCTTGAAGGGTGGTGGAAAGGAGGAAATTGTGGAGGATAGGGAGGAGAAAGTTTGGATTTTGGGGTATAGGGACCCAAAATAGATGAAGGAGATGATGGATTTGGAAAGGTGGATTTGGGTATATAAGGACCCAAAATGGAGATGGAAGATGGAAGCTCAGAAGGATTATGAATGCGAGAAGCCTTTGGATTAGCAAAATTGGATGTCATTTGAAATCTTTCTTTGAGATTCATTGCTACATTAAGTAGCTTTGGTATCCACAAAATTTTTGCATTTTTGATTTTGAGCCTTTGTGGCTTTTTGATTTTGCTTTGGACTATATTTTTCTTTTCTTGGACATGTCTTTTAGAGGGGACATGTTGATCCTTGTGATTTTGTGGATTTTTGGCTTTATTTTCTTTTTCTTGAGCATCCAATGTGCTTCCATGTGCTATGGTAGGGGTGCATGAAGGAGAGCGTATGGATGGTGAATATTGGAAGGAAGTCAAGGATCTGTGTTGTTGTTGATCTTTAGGAGCATGAGGGGATGATGTGGCAGACATGGATATGGTGGATGGATGTATGTAAGGACCCAAAATGGATGGAAGGAATGAAGGATTCAAAGGTGGAACATAAGGACCCAGAATGGATGGAAGATAAGGACCTAGAATGGACTTGGAAGATGAATGATGGAAGTGTTTAGGTTTGGATGGAGGAATTGTGGAAGGTGTACCAACATCTTGAGACGCTATTTTTTCAATGGGATACTTAGCATTTTCAACACAAGATGCAAGTCCAGGTAGATGGGATTCATGAGTGGATTGGATAGGTGTGATAGGGTCATGTGGAGGATTAGAATCATGAAGGGGATTATGGGGGATAATAGGATTTGGAGATGGAGTGGGATCATGAAAGGAAAATGACAGGGTGCTTTGATCTTGACTTGAAAGAGGATCATGGAGTGGAACGAGTGGATCATGAGATGGAGTGATTTGATCTTGACATGGAGGAATATTAGTGGATGGAGTGGAAGGAACTTCAGTATGAAGGGGAGGATCTATGGAGGCTAACTCGTCAGATGGAATGGAATCGGTAATGTGCATGGTACATGGAATGTCTTGATCTTGGTTAGGAAGGGAATCATGAGATGAACAAGAACAGATAAATGAATCTTGAGGGATAGGGGAAGGATGGGATGGAGAAATGCTCAGATCTAGAGGAAAAGAGGCATCTATAGTGACATGCTTTGGAGGAAGAACATTGGGTGATTGGCTCTCGTCATTTTGTATTTTACACTTAGCCAATAATGATGAGAAAAAACCCTTACGAGATGGGGATGATGTGGATTTTGGAGGACTAGGATGAGGATTGTGGGAAGGTGTAACTATGGGTAGAGGATTGCATGGAGGGTTGGGGTTGGATGGGACATGAGGACTATGATCTTTGAAACATGGGGGAAGAGGACACATCGCATAGAAGGCAGCCTCTTGCTGTTGGCTTGCCAATATATAATTCTTTAATTGTTCCATTTCCATGGCAAGGGTATTTGTGTTGGAGGAAGTGTGTGGGCTAGGAATGGAATTGTATGGAGTTAAAGGATAATGAGGTGGATTTCCCTTGTCAAAGGTAAAATAATAATGAACATGAGATGGATTAGATTTGGATATGAAGTGTTGAGGATGGATTTGATATGTAGGTTGAATAGGAGGTATAACTCCATATTGTCGTTGAAGATTGTCAACCATTTGATTAAGCAAATTCAAATCCATAGATGTTAGAAGAAGAGTGATGAAAGATTTGATGAAGGATGGGATATGGAATTAGGACTAGGAGAAAATGTTGGACTTTGTGTTGATTTGATTTGAATTGAATTGGACTCAAAATTGGTTGGATTTGATTTTGATTTGATTGGATATGATTTGATTTGATATGATTTGATATAGATTAGGGTTTGATTTGATTTGATAAAAACTCTATCAGATTGTGAACAAGTGAATGTGAGATTTGAATTAAAGTCCAATGTTTATGAAAATGCTCCTATGACCAAAGTAGAAGATTGGTGAAAGATTGAATTAGAGGAAAACTTGAATGAATGAGAAAGATTGATTATGGATGAAGATGCAAATGGAGTGAATTAAGAATTGATTAGAAATGAATGAATTTGACAAGGGATTGGATTAGAATGATGATGACGTGAAGGATTGAATTATGAATGCATTATGAGATTGGCAGAAGAAATTTAAGCTAGATGATGATGAATGATGACTAGGATGAAGATGAGGAATGAGATTGAATGACGAAGAAATGATGTGGATAAATGGAGATGATTAAGACATGGAGGAATGGTTTGAATGATGAAAACAAGAGATGTATGAGGGTGATGAATGGGATGGAAAGAGGAAGTGACGTGGAAGTGATGTGGATAGCTTGACTAAGGGGACCTAAACCAAGATGTGTTTTTGTTGTTTTTGAAATTGTTTTTGAATTTTTTGGATTTTTGAACTTTTACAATTTTTTTTGGATTTTTATGTTTTTATGATTTTTATGGGTTTTTATGTTTTACGATGTTTTTGGGTTTTTAGGTTTTAAGATGCAAAATATATACAATGAAATATGTACAAGGCAAGTGTGTTTCAAACACTCAAGAACGTCAAAAACACCAACAATCCTATAAGGTTTTGACTAGGATGTACCAAGATCAACTATGGGTGTCCTTGATATACGCAAGGTACGTGAGGCCCAAATCTGTAGATGAAAGAAAATATTGCCACATAGCCAGAGGGAGACGGTAACCCAAATCTCCTCCTTCACTTCCCAAAGGTATAAAGTTCTTTGGGGCTTAGCCAAGAGTGATAATATTATGCTTCCAAGAGAGGTGTCTTTCGATTCACCTCCCGATTTTTATACTCTGCCAGAACACTAGAGTTGAGGTCGTCCCAAGGGGTGATGAAATCCCCAAGAAGGCCTCCTAAAAAAGAAAAGAAAAACAAGATCACTTATTTCTTGTGCACCCAAGATCACCCGAAGGTGTGAGGGGAGAGAATACGTAAGTGGCCTTGGGGTTCAAAAAGACACTCGTTCTTTCCCAATGAAACTTTAGGTTTTTGTAATCTACTTGAAGACACACATGTTTAAAGCATACAATGTTCTTTCCAACTTCAAATAGTGTCAACATAAATGAAAATGTGAATTTTTCAACAAGAAAGTAAATCAAGCGTGTGCATAAGCAAAATTGTTGAAAATGAAAGATGCTAAAAATAAAATTAATTTACTTTAGGTTATTCAAGAGTGTGTGACTTCATTTTAAGCACCAAACCCAAATGTGATCTAGCCTAGGCATACATATCTATTATCCCTTAATGCATTCAAGATAGTGTGAGTTCTTTTTAAGCACCAATGCCAAATGTTTGCTAGCCTAAGCATACATGTCAATTTTAAACACCAAGTCCAAATGTTTTCTATGCTAAGATTCATCTATTCAAATGAAAGTGATTAAGCCATACAAGTTCATTAACTTTTGAGTCCAAGTGATAAAAATCACTACAAAGTCCCTTAGTGATGAAAATCACTATTGTTTGTTTTAAGTCTTTCAAGCTTAATTTCCAAGAGTAATAAACATTAAGAAAAACCTGCAAGAAAATATGGTTAGGTGTTTAAAATGCTCCCATCTACAATGTTGCAAAAAAAAAATTAATTAGCTTCAACAAAATCTCAAAAATGAAGGCTAACTATGGGAAAATTTCATTTTAACTTTTTTAGTAATTTTTTCTATACATGAATATGCTTAAAATGACCTAATTCGTACAGAACCACCAAAAGTCAAAATTTGATTTATACTTTAAAAAATAAAAAATAAAAAAAATTTAAAAATTTAAAAATAAAAAAAATCGCAGATGCTAAAATGCACAGACAACAAAATGCGCAGATGACAGAATAGTGCAGACGACAAAATAGCAGGTTGCCGAAAAATGGAGACGATAGAATAGGTCGTCAGAAAAGCGCAGATGATAGAACACACAGACGACAAAGCACGCAGACACCAGAATGCGAAGATGATAATATAGACTTTGGAGACACGCTGCCAAAATGCAGACGACAGTATACAGTCATAGACGACAGAATGGTTTAAGCAAATAATCGGCGGAGATGCTAGTATGCGAAGATGACATGCGTAGATGCTAGTTCACAGAGACGACCCTTAGAGAGGCTAGTATGTGCAGACGCTGGTCTATGGAGACGCTGATCTGTATAAACGCTAGTCTGCGGAGACACTAATCTGCGCAGACGAAAAACGCAAACGACGTTGCGACCTGCGGAGATGACAATGCGATGTTTTACGACTGAGCCAAGATTTTTTGCAAAATTTTGAAATGAAACTAGGGACGTGGGTTGCACCGGGCATGCCAAAATGTGTTGCATAAAAATGTAAATAAGGAAATAACATCAAGCAACTAATGCACATTCCTACAATATCATGCAAAACCTCAAAATATAAAAGAAAACATGTAAATTAACAACAAAATAGCACTATGCAAACTTCATGAAACCATCAAGTGTAGATGATTTCCTTGCTCATGGGATGTGGTTGCTCACAAGTCCAGCAGCATAACAATAAGGTAGATAGTGCTTCTTGAGAATGAGGAGAGGGCTCTCCTTTTATAGAAAAATGGATGGCTAAGATTTATGCAAGATGGATGGCTAGGATCTCTCAGGATCAATGAGGTGTCCATGAGGTGGAGGTCAAGTAGACTCCATGTGGATTAGGGTTTTGATCATGCAAAGGGGGCAAGATGCTCACACATGTGTGAGCAACCTTTGATGGTGACATGTCAATGACAGGTGTAAGAGGTGTGTAAGATCATGTTTCCTCACACATGTGTGAGACACCTTGGAAAGTGACATGATCAATGAGGTGTGAGAAGCATGGCTTCTCACACATGTGTGAGACAACTTGATTCTCATGCAAGAGGACAAGTGTGCAAGAGGCATGCAAGATATGAGGGATGAGAAAAGTGTGAACATCTCTCACACATGTGTGGGGATTCCTCACACATGTGTGAGAACACACTTAGGATTAAGAGGTGATTAGCTAGGATGATTATGCAAAGCAAGCATGATTAAGGAAGTGGGTAGGTTTAGCAAGGTGGGTTAGGTAGGCTAGTGGGGTTAGGTGAGGGTTAAATGTAGGAACCATGTGCTCAAATATGATTAAATGCAATATTTAATTTCTAGTGGGATTAGGAGGGAATTAATTAAGTAAATGACATACTTAATTAAAGTGAAAGGGGTTAGATGCAAGTGGGAATAGGTTAGGATTTAAATAAACTTTAGTTTATTTAAATCAAGGTAACGCAAACATAATTAAATAAATGTAAAATTTATTTAATTAAGGTAGGGAAATTAAATAAATAATGAATATTTATTTAATTGGCTAGGAACGGGTTTTGGACAAGTTTTGGTGTCTACATCCTTTTCTACTTTGGTTGGTCTTCTAGGCTAAATAGAATAAAAGAACAATAGATTCCAGGGTGGTTTGATCCAGTGAGAGTCTCATGTGCTAATGGTATTGCAACAGGATTAGTCTCTAGGTGGGAGATTGTTGTCTAGTGTGGAATCTAATTAGTCCCCAAGTGGGAGATTGTTGTTTTGTGGTGACTGATTAGGGAAGTACTATACATACTTCATAAATTCTTTGGGGTTTAGGGCATTGCCTTGAAAATTTATTTTTGCTTCTATTCGCCAATTGGCTAATATTTGCTAATTGGTTACTATTTATTCGCCAATTTATAGCTCACATGTTGTAACCAATTTTAACACTAAAGTGGCAAAAATACTTGTATAAAAGGACTTAGGGTTAGGGATTGTTTCATAATGTGTGATGCAAAATTGCTTCTTATAGTGATATTAAACTGTAAGGAATTACAGATTGTAATCAGGTTGTAATCACTTGATCGTAATAATATTTGACTTGTTGTTTGGTGGACATAGCCCAAGGTTTGGGTGAACCATGTAAAATCTTGGTGTCTTGTGTTCTCTTTTATGCAATCCATTATTTTATGATATTGTTTATATTTACATGTAATTTTTATATCTATCTATGGTTAAATCCTTATAAAGTGCACCAGTGTGCCATTATGCTAACTACATAGATCCCTTAGGAAATCTACATGACAATCCAATTTTTGATTCATTTCATATTTGTTTATGTCTATATTTCATCAGTTTGGCTAAGTTAGTGAGCATCTTTTCAATCTTTCAATAATGGTAAAATGATATTTCTCCTTTTTGTAAGTTAAAATGGCATCTTCATCATCCTCCATGTTGGAAAAGATCATACCTAAGCTAGTAATGTTCAAGTTTTAAGGTGCACCAAAGAAGTCTCATTTCATTGACAAACACTTAGAGGTCTATGACTTAGAATTGGGATACATAGTCTGGAATGCATTCTTGGTTCTATGCAATAAGATGTGAGAGAGGTTGAAGATGAGCTCATCCTAGATACCAAGTGGGTTGGTGAATGTGACCTCACACCCATAAAATCCTTTGAGTTAATTATGGTGTTGGCCTACTACTATGTGCCTAAGGAGAACGTACTAAAGATTATCATTGGGGAGATCATCCTAGACATCTATGAAGATAACATTGAGAAGGTCCTTCAGTTACTAGTCATGGATCAATACTAGAAGATAACTTATGATATAGTGAACAGATGGTACTGAGAACATGAGAAGGAGGCCAAAGACTTAGTACAAGAGAAATATCTTCTCACTAGAACCCCTCCTAATATAAGAGTCAAGAAAGTGGATATCACTCATGGGTATAGGGTAGATGGAATTGGCTACTACATATTCCTTCTAAGTAGAGTCATGGGACTCCCTACAGTGAGTCAACTAGAGACATGGATGGTCCATTTTATAGAAACCATCAAGAAGAGAGGCCTATTTATTGACTGAGGAACTCATATCAAAAACACTTTGGATGGGAAACTAATTTTGGGTAAATTGGATCTAAGGTTTTATATGACCTCATATGTAGTCTACTTGTTGGCCACTTGACCAACTAATTACCCTAGATTGGTGAAGAGGGGAAGCAAGATAGATCCTATTGTGTGGCCTTATATAGTATACCCTCAGCTAGTAAGGAAGAAGCTCCAGACAAGAGTCCCAAATATATAATGGTGAATGATCATTTCATGTTCATCATAATCAAATTCTTGGAGGGAGATTATGTGAAAAGGATATCAGTAGAAGTAGCCTCAAGAATAATATAGATGGGTACTTCATTTAATTCAATTTGTACTCATACATCTAGGTAGTTGGGACCCTCTTGTGCCCTAAGAAGTTTCCTTATTATCCATTAAGATAGATTGATACTACAAGAGATTCCTTGGAAATTAGCCTCAACTTATGACATGGTAAGGAAAATGCATTAGAAAATATGGGTATGGCTAATTACAATAGGACCTTTCAAGGTGAAGCAAAAAGAAGACATTTCCACTTATGAAATTGAATGGGACCAATATGACTTACATGATAATCTTGTGTCTCACCCCTACTTTGACAACATAGAGATGGTCCAACATGTAGTGGGAAGGGATTTCATACTTGATGCAACAATTAAAGATCATTGGATGAACCATGTAGATGATTATGATGTTCGAATCAAGAACTATTATAGGATGAGTCAAAAACTTGTAGATAAGGCACTCAATCTGACTATACCACTAAAGTTGTGGAATAAGGACAATCCTAATTTATTGGACCCCCTATACAACATGATAAAAGTCTTTGAAATACCCATAATGAATGCAAAGATTGGTTAGGAGGATAATAATGATATACAACATTGGGCAAGGCATGCCATTCAACTAAAAAAGGACTAGGTTAAGAAGTCTTTCTACTTGGAACCAATTTCCAATACACCAAACTTATAGGTGCCTATATGGCCTAATAAGGGTAAAGG
Source organism: Cupressus sempervirens (assembly GCA_028749045.1). Classification (NCBI taxonomy): domain Eukaryota; kingdom Viridiplantae; phylum Streptophyta; class Pinopsida; order Cupressales; family Cupressaceae; genus Cupressus; species Cupressus sempervirens. The sequence continues at coordinate 646,558,018 of CM053784.1, read as the reverse complement.
AACTAAGTTCATAGTTATGATGTATCAGGAAAATTCCTCTGTCAGGACAAAGATTGTGTATAAGTACGAGTGATAAAGTACATACTTCTGTAGTGACAAAATGAAGGAAACAAGGAAGAGGAAGGCTACTAAAGAAGAAGAAGCCTAGAAAAAATAAATTCAACCTACAAAATCCCATATAAAAATAGAGGCATCCACATCAGTGCCAAAGAAGGCCAAGACCGAAAAAATGGTGTTAGGAGTGAAGAAGAGGAAATTGAAGAAGAAAAGCACTTGTTCACCCTAGATTCTTGAAACCATAATCAAGGTCAAGGGTGAACAGAAAGAAGAGGAAGTTGAATATCTCCCTTTGAACAAGAGGACCTAATCAAAAAGAGTTTCAAAATAGGAAAGAAAAAAGATACAATGAAAATGTCACAAGACACCCAAAGCCAACTAATATAGGATGAAGAATCTACAAACCAAGACTAGGAAGGGTGGAATAAGTCTATGGAGGGGGATGGATTAGATGTGTTGGACCTTTCAAAGTTCAATTTTATACCCATAGAAACTCATTTAGAAGGAGGGGTAATAAGGGATACTCCATGTATAAAATTATTGGGGGATGATTGGAATCAGCTACCTCTACCCCCAAAAGGACCATTGGGCATACCTCCTCTGCTAATACGGAATCCACTAACACCACCTACTCCCCCATCAAAATTGGAATTGACTCTATTTCCCCCTCCAGTCATAGAGTCTAAAAGTCAAACATTGGGAGGAGATGACTTCATACAACTGCATATAGATGAAGTATGGGAGGAAAGGAAGATTTTTAGAGAGAGAATGAACACTACTTGTGGTACCATTGGGATCTTCTCCTTTAAAGGCCATGATGGCTACCTAAACAATAGAGCCTCCTAGAGTGGAGAAGACCCTAGAGAGGGATGCTAGGGGGAAAGGACCAGCTTCAAAGATGACCTTATCATTTGGTTAGTATATGTATCATATGGGTACTACTCTAGGATGGTTGAAATGAGAAGTATTAACTTGTCAGAGGAGGTATGCAGAGTATACTAAGGGAAAAGGAATGAAGGCCCTAAAAAAGGCCATAAAAACACCACTACCAATATAGGGTGATCCTAAGAAAATGGCCTTCATTATGAAGAATTAGAATGATGCTTTGATGAAACACATTTATATTCCTCCTTGTGCAGATATATAAGACATTACCCCCAATGATTATCAAATAAAGGAAGTAGTATTTGGAAAAGTGACTAGAGATAAAACCAAAGTTTTGACTACCATGGGCCTTAAACAAGTATTCAAAAACTTGAATATGGATGAGGTAGAGATTTTAGAACCAAGGAAATAGAATTATTTATTGTAGAAATATGCAAAGGAGGTAGTAGGTCTTTTGGACATTGATCATCCTGAGATCACTCTAGCAGTTGCCCTTGAAAAGTGTGCTTCAACCACCAAATAAAGTGATTCATTTTTAGAGGCATGTAAGAGATGACATCATTATTTTGAGGATAGAGTTGTACATATAATTGAATGGAACCTAAACTTGTTGCACAATATCTAAAAGAATGCTGACAAGTTGGTTAGAGTAGTGGACTGAGATCTTGGGCTGATGGATGAAGTAGCCACTTGGACCAATGACTTCGACGCATTAAATATCTTTAAGGGTCAAATATATTGGATTATATTAGATATATATTTGGTAGTGGAGTTGGAGAAATTAGAAAATTGGATAGAAAAGATAGTGGCTAGTAATAGGGTTATGCTCAATTTGCATGAAGATATCCAGGATATAAAGAAGAGGGATCTCGATCAATTTTTGGGGGTTGATAAATATTATAGGACTACAAGTTTGGAGACTTTTGGAGATGACTCTAGAATGAAATTATTCTAATTTTAAGTAGTTGTGCAACAATTCTAAGCATTATTTGAAACATCATCCTCTAAAGATGATGTCAAAAACATCTTTAGGATCAAGGAGGCACTAAAAGAGTTGGACTCCAAGTAGGAAAATTTTGCAAGAATTGGGCAAGAGGTCTACAAATACTATCAAGAAGTGAGAATTAAGTATGAGTCCCTAGACTTGGTGGATACTCAAGAGATCACCAAAATCATCCAAAATTTTAAAGAGGCACATCTATAGATTATTTTGGGAGGGTTCAAAAAACCTAGATGTTGGAAATCGTAGACAATTTTTTCCAGTTTTGATCTTGCCACCTCTAAAGGTGCACAAGTGCACCATTTTTCAAAGTGTACAAGTGCACTAATAGTTTTAGATCAATTGTGGTGGCACCAATAGTTAACTACTAGTTCTAGTTTCTTAGCATTTCATACATCAAAAATACATTTTGGTGGCAGTTTAACTCATGGAGACTCATAGTGAAGTTTGATCTTGTATCTAATGATGTGTCAAATACTCCTAGATTCTCCAAAATCTTTTCTCTTCTTATCTTCTCATTATTTATGAGTTTTTGATTCATGTAAAGGTCCATGCACCATGTAAAGGAGTCCATTTGTAGTGGATGCTCCAATCATATGACTTGTGATAAAGATAAATTTGAGGATATTGGACCATAATACTATAATATATTCATCTATGTGGATGATGGTGCTCCCAACATTACAAATGGACAAGCAAACGAAGTTGCAATTTTCCAATAGATAGGAAACAATGAAGTGCAACAATAGGTTGTTGAGCTACAAATAGTGGGTGTCGAGAAACATACTGAAGATGCCAAGTCATAGATAAGAAATGCCAACCATCAAAGTGACAATGTTGAGCATGCATAATCTGAACCAAAACCTAAACAAGAAAGAGGAAATGAGTTTGAGATTATTTTTTAAGATGAACCTATTAAAGAATAGAGAAGGAGACTACCTATGCTAGCCAAGTTTGTAAGAAGACATCAAAAACCTAAACAAATCATTGGTGATATTAAATCAAGTGTTGTGAAAAGAAAAATACTCAAGGATGATACATTTTTACTTTGTGATTTTGAACCAAAATCAATGAAGGATACTCTAGACAATGAAGACCTGATTCATGAAATGAATGAGGAAAATTAATAGATTGAGAAGAACAATACTTGGACCTTAGTACCAAGACCAAAAGACAAAATTTTTATTGGAAAAAAATGGATTTTTAGGAAAAAAACTCAATGAAAATGGTGAAGCTACAAGGAATAAGGAAAGACTAGTATGGAAAGGATATGCTCAAGAAGGAGTTGGCTATGGAGAAACTTTTTCTCTTATGTCAAGACTTAAAGGAGTTATAACTCTGCTTGCGCATTTAGCCTACAAGAATTACAAGGTATATTAGATGGATGTCAAATCTGCATTTTTGAATGGTATACTTGAGGAAGAGGTGTACATTGAACAACCTAAAGGATTTGTAGATCCAGACAAGAATAATATGGTATGTAAAGTGAACAAAGCTCTTTATGGATTGAAACAAGCCTTAATAGCATGGTATGAAAGACTACATAATTATTTGGTGAAGATTGGTTTTGAAAGGACAAACAATAATAGTAATCTATTTTTGAAGAATGGTAAGAATAATGAAGTACTATTATCTAAATTTTTTGTTGATGAAATTATGTTTGGAGGAAGAGAATCATTATGCAAATCATTTGTTGATGAAATCAAGAAGGAATTTGAAATGTCTATGTTTGGTGAAATCAAATTCTTTGTCAGATTGTAATTATGTCAAATGAAGTTTGGTATTTTGATAGCTAAGTCCAAATACATCAGGGATATACTAAAGACTACTAGACTACAAAAATCAAGACCACTGAGCACACCTATGTCTATAGGGCATAAGTTATCTAAAAATGATACCTTTGCTGATGTGAACTAGACACTATATAGATCAATGATTGGAAAATTGCAATATATTTTTGTAGATTCTTAAAATCATCCCTAAAGACTATATTAATTTATTAATATTGCCCATGACATTTTAATTAATTATTGATTAATTAATTATATTGCTCACATTCCTCTACTTATTTAATTAAATTATTTTAATTAAATAAGTTCATTCTCCTAAATATTTAAATTATTTAAATACTTCTAGCCTTAATGTGTTAAATTAATTTAACACATGATCCTCCATCTCTCCCCTCTTTTAAATAAATTTTATTTATTTAAATTCTCCACATCATATTAATTTCTCTAAACCCATGATTAAATAAAATTTTATTTAATTTAGTCTTAAGCCTAACCTAAAGCTTAGTCTACACCAATCATTTTCATCCTCTTAAGCCTACTTCTATAATCCCACTTAATCATTCTTAATCATCTCCCTAATCCCCCTCATTAACCTAAGAGTGCATTCACACATGTGTGAGATGGCATGCCTACACACTCTTGTCTCCCACTCTTCTTCTCAAGTTTGCTCACACATGTGTGAGAAAACTTTGAATTCTTGACCATTTGCATGGCTTGCATGTCACCTTATGTGGCACCTACTTAGATGCCACCTCACAAGCACTCCCTTAAACTTATAAATAGAGGGCTTGTCTCAAGCATTTGCATCTCATTTTTATTGCATTATTATCATGTTGGTTTGAGATTTGAGTTTGCATTCATAGTTTGAGCTTTCATGGTAGTTTTGAGCTTGCATTAGTAGAGTTCTCATAGTGATTTTGTAGGTTCATGCTAATCATTTGGTAGTTGATTTAGTTTGCATCTTACATTGTTCATTTAGTTTTCTTCATGCATTTGCATTTCCATTCCATAGCTTATATTCTTAGTTAGTTTCCTTTATTGCATATCATCTTCATTCTTGAATGCTTTCAAGAATGGCTTTCTCTATAGCCATTTCTTGAAGTGTTCTTCATTCCACATAGCTTAGGATCTTAGTGCATTTTCATTCACATTTGCATTCACACTTGCACTCACACACTCGAGAGATTCATTTAATGTTGTGTTTGGGAGAGCACACCAAACATACCTCCATCTTAACACACCAACAAAGTCTCTTATAGGTACCTTTGTTGAGCTGTAGAAGTGGTTGGAAGATTGGGTTTGTTAGTTGCTTAGGGTTGCAAAACCCAAGCAAGCATTAGTTAATGTTTTTTCTTTTCATGTTGATGAATCTTTGATGCAGTTTCAAGTTTTTTAGCTAATGTTTTTTTGTTAACCCATGCTCTTAACAGGTCATATTTTCTAGCACACATTTTGGCATGCCCGGTGGGACCCACGTCCCTAGTTTCATTTCAAAAATTTGTAAACAACCTTGGTTCAGTCATAAAACATCGCATTTTCATCTCCAAAGGCCACAACGTTGTTTGCACTTGTCATCTGCGCAGATCAGCGTCTCCACAAATCAACGTCTACACTCTTTAACATCTCTGTAGTAGTTCGAAATAATACTTGCATTTAAGTGATTTTTTCATCTACATTTTTGTTCTGTCATCTTTGAAGAGTTCTTTGTCATCTTTGAATGTTACTTTGTTGTCTGTAACTTTAGTTTTGTCATCTTCAAGGTAAGTTATGTCATCTTCAAGGTTAGTTCTGTCGTTTGCAAAGTTGGTTTGTCATCCACGAAGATAATTCTATCATTTGCATTGTGGGCGGGACTTTGTTTTTCATCTTCGAGTTTTGAAATCTCCATTTTTCACATTGTCATCTGCATCTAAAATTATTTAGTCTGCTTCTAAGGGTCTTCTGTCATCTACATAGTTTGGCATCTGTGTGTTTTGTCATCTGTGCATTTTAGCGTCTATGCCTGTATTTTGGCATCTCTGCATTTTACTAGAATTGTTCAATTTTTAACAATCATTTTCATTAACTAATTTATTTACAGGTTTTAACTAATGATTTTCATGCAGATAAGTAACCTTAAAAACTTAAAAAATAAAATCAATAGTGATTTTCATCACTAAAGGAGATTTGTAGTGATTTTTATCACTTAAACCTTAAGGGCTAATGAACTTGTATGGATTAAACACTTTCATTTGAATGCATGAATGTTTAGGTTAGCTAACATTTGGACTTGACACTTAAAATGGACATGAATGTGTAGAGTAGCCAACATTTGGACTTTGGTGCTTAAAATGAACATGAATGTTTAGGTTATAAGACACATTTGGATTTGGTTCTTAAAAAGAATTCACACTATCTTGAATGCTTTAAAGGATAATGGATATGTATGCCTAGGCTAGACAATATTTGAAATTGGTGCTTAAAATGGACATGTATGCCTAGGCTAGATCACATTTGGGTTTGGTGCTTAAAATGAAGTCATATACTCTTGAATGCCCTAAGTTAAATTGACTTTATTTATTGCATCTTTATTTTCAACATTTTACTTTCACACACTCGCTTTACTTTCTTGTTGACGAACTCGCATTTTCATTTACATTGGCACTATTTCAAGTTGGAAAGAACCTTGAATTTTTTAATCATGAGTGTCTTCAAGTAGATAGAAAATTTAAAGCTTCATTGGAAAAGAACAAGTGTCTTTTAAACCCCAAGACCACTTACGTATTCTCTCCCCTTGCGGCTTTGGGCGATCTTGGGTGCACAAGAAATAAGTGATTTTTAAAAAAAAAATTAGGAGGCCTACTTGGGGATTTCATCACCCCTTGAGACAACCTCAACTCTAGTGTTCTGGTGAAGTATAAAAAATGGGAGGTGAATCAAAAGACACCTCTCTTGAAAGTGGAATATTGTCACTCTTGGCTAAGCCCCAAAGAACTTTATACATTTGGGAAGTGAAGGAGGAGATTTGGGTTACCGTCTCCCTCTGACTATGTGGCAATATTTCTTTTTATCTACAGATTTGGGCCTCATGTACCTTGTGTATATCAAGGACTCCCTTTAGATAAGCCTTGTTCATCCTAGAGATATCCTTATTAGGGTTGTTGAAGTGTTCAACGTGCTTGTTAAAACATTCAAAACCAAAGCCAAAACATCAAACAAATTCCAAAATGAATGAAATTGTAGGTAACCTTTCATTGAGTGAGATAGGTTAAGTGAGGTCTTCTTGACTACTATTACTTTTGGTAGTTTGCATTTTGAAATTGGTTGAGTCTAGTCATATTTTATTGCAAAGTTTTTGGGTACTTGAAATTTGGATCTTGTTTTATTCCTGCCATGACCGATAAAGTCAACCAAGTCAAACATAAGAAAGTGAAGTTGTCCAAACCACCTATTTATAAGGAAAGGAAGAACCTAGCATATGGTGACAAATAATTCTGATACGCTATCAAAGACATTCAAAAAGAAGAAGCTACACAAGACTGTTATGATAGAATTGAATACAATGGAAAACTTCAAAACTAGTCTATTTTTTCAAGAGTGAACCCAAGGTTTTTATTTTTAGTGAACAAGGATTGAGTTAACTACATTAGTGACCACAATAGTTTCCTCTTCTATATCTACCTCCATATTTCAAAACTCCTAGTCTTCCACTTTCAAATTTTCTTCTAGAGAGTTTAAACCTTAAAACATCTTTTGACATTGCAACACTAGACCTTTCATCCATAAGCAAATATTTATCCTAATCACGCTTACTTATTTGGGATCACAAGTCTATCTCCAAATAGTAAGCAATCAACTTGGTGTCTTATCTTTCCTACAATATCACTTGGCTATCTTTGGTAGGAGAAAGATACTACTATCCTCTAATCAATCTTTTTTTGCTAAACCAAGGTCTTTTGTTCAAACTTGGGTAGTTGACCCTTTAATCACATAAGGTTAATAGCTCTTATCCTCATTCTTTTTTTCTTCCATAATCTTCCACCCATTGGCTTGGTCACTCTTGTATGGTACACATGATCAAGAAGGTTCACGTTTAATCCCATGTCATGTTTGTGGGAATCATTGAGGCAATTAGAGATGGAGAAGCCTTTTCCTCCACTCACAACTTCATTAGGGAACACAATTCCCTCTAGTTCGAACCTTGGTATGCCTAACTCAACATCCACACAAGAACCACAACATCCCTTCCATAACACAACTTTGGGGGATAATGACGAAGAAATATACCAAGATGAAGATCCTATTGACCCTAATGATGTACCTAGTGATGTTAGGACATTCCTTGTAGACCCCTATAATGTGGAAATGATGGAGAAATCCATTAGGGCAAACAAAACTGAGATATTCCTAAACTTGGTCAAGGATGGTGTTAATGTTCCCCCAAGCTTTGATGAGCACTTTGTTTAGACAAATTACAAAAGGTGGTGCACCCATGTTGCCCACTTCAAATGCAGCCCCAACTTCTAGCAAAGGGAAAGAAACCATGGTAGTAACTAGTGCTATGCCTACATCTATCACTTCAACACAACCCACATTTCAATTGAGTGCAGAACATATTCAACAAATCATTAGTGCCATGCCTAATGTTACCACACATGCTAGTATTCCACAATCTACCTTGACAACTTCAACTGTGGGATTCTTAGACATTGGACAAGTGCTTACTCAACCAATGGCAATTCTGACACAACCAATGCACTCTTCTTATTTACAAGTGCCAACCACTATGGTAAAGACATCCATGCCAATTTCAACAATTGCATATCAATACATTGGCCAAAGTGGAGTGCCTCCACCACCTCACACTACATTTGGGACTCCCTATAATTTAGGAGGTGGATTTGTGAACTCCCAACAATCACAAGTGCAACCTAATCAAGATTTGGCTCAACAATTCCAAGAATTGTGAAATTTGGTCCTTAACATGAACAACAAAGGGGTGAAGATGTCTCTTTTGAGGAAATTTGTCCTTTTCCATTTGATAAATCCATTAATATGGTGCCATTTCCAACTGATTTTGAAATACCTAAATTTGACAAGTATACGAGAGAGGCATGCCCCATCACCCATCTCAAGGAATTTTACATTTTGTGCCAAGAATTAGCCTATAGTGATGACTATCTTAAGAGGCTCTTTGCACGAAGTCTTGGAGACCCTGCACTTGAGTGGTTAATGAATTTACCTAAGGGCTCCTTTACTTCTTTCAATGATTTGACAAGCAAGTTTATAGCATAATACTCTTAAAAAATTGAACATCATGCCTCATTGAGTGACTTGTGCAACACAAAACAATGAAATGGAGAAACTTTTGCCAACTTCCTACAAAGGTGGAGACATCTTGCTAATCGTATGCCATATAAAATTGAAGATTCCCATCTTGTGGATATATTTATCAAGAACTTGATACCCAAAATTGTTTCCACATGAAAATGGCTATCCCCGAAGACTTTTCCAGTTTAGTCAAAAAGGGAAAGAATATTGAAAATGGACTTTTCGAAAAAGGCACCATCAAACATTATAATTCATCATCATCCAACAATGAGTCAAACAACAATAGCAAACCCAAATTCTGGTCCAAGAATAACGGTGTTACACATGATGGTGTTATTAATGTCAAAAACCTTCAAGGAGGGAACAACAACAACTACCGCAATTGAAACAACAACAATTCAAATCATGACAACCAAGGCAATCAACAATCTAGAAATCAAACACAATTGTGACTATGATCAAAATAGAAAGTTCACTAACTTTCATGAACCTTTGGAGGCCATCTTTCAAAAATTAGTGGATCACAACTTGATGGTATTTCCTAACACACGTCCTTTTGATGAAAATCAACCAAAGTCAAAGTGGTATAGGGAGAATGAATATTGTAAATACCACTGTATCAAAGGACATGACACCAACAAATGTATCAAGCTCAAAGTTTTTATCCAAAATCTTGTTGATGATGGGGAAATTGAAGTAGAGGGAGGTCCAACCTCTAAAAATGCTAAATTGAAGATATTTCAAAAACCATTTCTCGATCACAACAATGATAATAACAATACCAACAATGCGAATCAAGCATCCACATCAAATGCATTACCTTATGATTATTTTACTAACCACATATCAAGGTTTGACTCCTTGTGCAGTCACATTGAAGAAGTAGATGCTCATGTGAATACCCTTGTCTTACAAGCGACTGATTGTGATGCCACCACTCGATGAGGAAGACTCACTTTGCAAGCCGCTACTCCCAATAACACTAATCCCCCAATGTCACATGTACTTGCTACACCATCCACCTCACAAAGGCCCACTTCTCGCTATGATGTGTTGTCCTAGCTAGGTAAGACTCCTACACAAATATCTATTCTTGAGCTTCTAACTACATTACCCATCCATAAAGAAATCTTAGAGAAGGCTCTTTTAGAGTCTCATGTTCCTGAAAATATTAATGCTTCTCAATTCACCGCTATGATTGGAAAACTTGCCGCTCAACAACACCTTGTCTTCATAGATAAAGATTTCCAAGGTCCTAACCCCCACCATAATTTGTCGCTCCACATTGAAGTCCTTATATAGCGACATAAAATTAAAAGAGTCCTTATAGACAATGGATCTGGTTTGAACCTTTGTACATTGAAAATGATTCATTTCTTGGGACTACCAAAGGATCTCCTAGATGTTAATAAAAGGATAACAATAAAAGCATATGATGAAAGGGAAAGAGAATCAAAAGGAGTCATCATGTTGCCTCTAAAAGTTGGACCAGCCATCATAAATACTGAATGCCATGTCTTAGACTTGGATTTGCTATATAACATCTTGCTTGGTAGACCATGGATACATACACTAAAGGTGATCCCATCTACCTATCATCAATGCTTGAAATTCCCCCACCAAGGAAGAGAGATCACAATCCCAGGGGATCCCACTCCTTTTGAATTTTGTAAAAGATTGGAAGGTGCACCAATGAAGTTTTGTCCAATAAGTGAGTTTGCCAAAATTATACCTAAATCTCTCACCATAACAGAACCATCTTCCACAGTAGTACCAGAATTATCTAATGAGGATGCAAGTTCCCACAAGGGAAAAGAGAAGGTTGAAGATACTAAAATTAACACCACAGGGAAGAAGGTTACTTTTGCTGATTTAGGAATGGGAGAGTATAAGTTTGAAAATGCCTTGTGTGTTGGACAACTACCACTCTCCCCTCATTCCTTTGGAAAACCTTCTCAATTATCACCTTCTACTAATAAGGAAACCATGCAAGTTAGCAAGAAAACATTTGAGCATTGGGGTTCACTTAGTGATGAGCACATGGAAGATAATATCCTAGATTGGCTATATTATGATGGAAAAGATGAACCCGTGGAGTTTCCTAAGGATAAATATGTTAAGGTACCTCCCATTATTGAAAACATGGGGTATCATGGTACCGACCTTGGACCAAAAGAAGATGGAATTAGACTACCCTTAGAAGCTAATAACTATCCTAAAGGACATGGATTGGGCTCCATTAAACCTAAGGTATCCTTTGCTGACAACTATTGTACAGTTGAACCTGATTCAAAGGCTGAAGAGGAGGAATTCTTTGAAGTACCTTTCCAATACATTGAAGATGACCTAGATAACTATGTCCATGCCATTACCATAGATGACCTTTCATCCATTAACCTACCTCTCACCAATCCTGACATGATAGACTGGGACCTTCAAGATACACCACCAGCTCTTGACATCTGTAAGACTGATGAAGCAGTGATGGCACTTTTTGGCCTTAAGAATCTCCGAGATTAGAAACATGAGATCCAATATAATGAGGAAGCCTAATTTGGTAGCCAACTCAACTCTCTTAGTCACAAAAGTGAAAAAAAAAAAAAAAAATGGAAAAACAAAAGAAACATCCTCTAGTGAAAACTCTTCTAGGGCACTTTTGGATGAAGAAAAAGATAAAATAAAGGATGCATCTTCTAGTGAAAACCTCTTAGAGGCACTAGAAGAGGAAGAGCTTGACTTGTCATTTATATCCTTGCCACCACAAAAATCACCTATTTTGAATGAGGACACAATTATAGTCAATTTGGGAATAGAGGATAATCTATGAATCACCTACATTGCTGCTACCTTAAGTCTTGAGGAACAAAAAGCCATGACTGAATTCTTAAAAAAGGGAAAAATCAATTTTGCATTAACATACAAAGACATGCCTGGCTTAGATACAAATTTGGTTGTGCATCATTTGACAGTTGATCCCAAGATTAAACCAGTAAAGAAAAAGTTGCATAAAATGCACCCTAAGGTAGCACTCCTAGTCAAAGAAGAGTTACAAAAAATGTTAGAGGCAAAGTTCATCCATCCTATTGACTATCCTAAGTGGGTCTCCAACATTGTTCCTATAGGGAAAGCATCTGGGGGCATTCGTGTTTGTTCAGATTTTCAAGATTTAAATCTTGCATGTGCTAAGGATGATTTTCCACTTCCTAACATAGACATCATAGTAGATTTGACTATTGGACATGAGATGTTGTCTTTGATGGATGAATTTTTCGGTTATAACCAAATCCAAATTGCAAAAGAGGATCAACATAAAAATGCATTTACCACCCCTTGGGGAACCTTTTGTTATCAAGTCATGCCTTTTGGCTTGAAAAATGCCAGTGCCACTTATCAACGCGCAATGACTACCATATTCCATGATCTTCTTCATGTCATAATGGAGGACTATGTCGATGATATTCTAGAAAAATCCAAGGCAAGAAAATCCCACATTGATGTCCTTGCCACTATTTTTGATAGGTTGGAGAAATATAAAGTGCACCTTAATCCTAAGAAGTGTGTATTTGGAGTCAAATCAGGAAAACTGTTAGGCTACATTGTGTTAAGAAGAGGTATTGAGGTAGATCCAACAAAAGTGAAGGCCATCATGGATATGCCTCCACCTACCACATTGAAACAACTCTATAGTTTTCAAGGAAAGTTACAATCTATTAGGAGATTTGTGTCACAACTAGCAGATAAAGTCCATCCACTTTAGCATTTGCTTCACAAGGGAAACAAGTTTCAATGGGATTGCCTATGCCAAAAAACATTTGAACAAATTAAGACATATTTGGCTAATCCTCTAGTTTTAGTACCTCCAGTTGCAGGACAACCATTGATTCTAGACATTTTAGCTACTTCAGTTGCCTTAGGAGCACTTTTGGCATAGTTAGATGATAAGGGGAATGAGCAAGCCATACATTACCTCAATCGAACACTAGTTGGCTATGAGTTAAACTACACTACTATTGAGAGAGCATGTTTGGCTATAGTCTTTTGTACGCAAAAACTACATCATTATATGCTTAATCATACTACATATCTCATTGCCAAGATAGATCCACTCAAGTATTTGTTATCAAAAGTTGCCCTCATTGGTTGAGCAACAAAATGGGTCTTAATTTAAAGTGAGTTTGACATTGTTTATAAGGATCGTAAGGCCATTAAAGGATAAGTAATTGCAGATCAGCTTGCTGAAGCTCCTCTTCAAGGAGACCATCCCATTGTAGCTAATTTTCTAGATGACACAATTATGACCTTAGCCCCTACTACACCATGGAAATTATTTTTTGATGGATCCTTTACATAAAAGGGATCAGGGGTAGGAATTTTGTTTGCGACACCACAAGGGGACCTCATTCCAAAGTCTTATAAAATCTCATTCCCTTGCATAAACAATATAGCTGAGTATGAAGGTTTAGTCATAGGACTATGTTAAGCTATCAGATGGAATATCAAAAACCTTCTTGTCTTTGGAGACTCACAATTGGTCATTAAACAAATCATAGATGAATACCACAACAAGGATGAGAAATTGTTGCCCTACCGCAGAATAGTTGAGGACCTTAAGAAACATTTTACAAAGATTGTTTTTCAGCAGATTCCAAGGGCTAATAAAGCAGCAGATGCCATGGCTACTATTGCCTCTATGATTACCATGCCAGAATATAGTCCTAAATGTGAGTTTCTCATTGAGAATATTTTTACTCCTACTTATGAGCAAACTGATTTAGAGTTGATGTGTGAGATTGTTGGTCCTGAGTCTCCATGGTACACTAACATCTTTGCCTATTTACGTCACAAAACCATTCCCATAGCCCTCACCCCAAACCAAAGCAAAACCTTCATCTGTTGAACTGCTTGCTATACCATCCTAGGTGATACACTTTTTCGAAAACACTTTGATGAAACCCTCCTCCAATGTCTTAGTTCAGATGAAGCTTGAACGATGTTAGAAGAGGTTCACCAAGGGATTTTTGGTGCCCACTCTAGCGGCCTTACGTTAGCAAAAAATATTCTTAGGATAGGTTACTATTGGCCCACTATGGAAGCAGATGCATATCAGTTTGTGAAAAGATGTGTTCCATGTCAGTAGCATGGTGATTTGATACACGCTCCCACCCAAGACCTTCAACCCACCATCACTTCATGGCCCTTGTCCTGTTGGGGATTCGATCTTGTTGGTCAAGTATACCCAAATTCCTCAAATGGCCACTAGTACATTATTATTGCCACTGAGTACTTCACAATGTGGGTCAAGGCTATTCCATTAACCTACATCACTGAAAAATAGATTTCAAAGTTCATCCTAAACTATATTATTTGTCATTTTGGTATACCTCAAGATATCATGACTGATAATGGAACTCCTTTCAAAAATCAAGAGGTTGCCACACTATGTAGGAAATTCAGAATCACCTAGCATTTTTCCTCTAGATACTACCCTCAAGGCAATGGCCAAGCTGAAGCTGCCAATAAAACCATCTTGAAAATACTATAGAAAATAGTTGATGTAGTTGGCCATGATTGGCACATCCAAATTGCTCCTGCCCTTTGGGCCTATCGTACCTCCATCCACACCCCCACAAGAGCCATCCCATTTTCCCTTGTTTATGGTTCCAAAGCCATCTTGCCCATCAAAATTGAGCTCCCTTCCCTCAGAATCTCTCTCAAGAATTTGATATCAAAAGAAGACTACCGAGTTGCTCACCTGCAAGAGCTAGCACTCCTTGATGAGAGATGACTGAATGCCCTAAACCACCTTTGCGTGTATCAAAATTGCCTTCAGCTTTAGTATCATAAGAAAGTCAAGCCATGGGAATTTGAAGTGGGTGACTTAGTTTTGTAGCATAATATGAAGAACCTCTAGAACAGTAAAAAGAAAGGAAAATTTGAGGAAAATTGGCTAGGTCTGTTTATCATTACAGCCAAATATGGTTCTGGGGCATATCAGATTGCTACTCCAAAGGGAGATCTGCTCTCTAAGCCTATAAATATCCAACATCTCAAGCAGTTCTATGCTTGAGCCTTTGTAATTCTTGTACAATGTTTATAGTCCTGCAAAAATCGAAAAAAATTAGAAAATCAAAAAATCCAAAAACATTCATAAAATGTTCCTGAAAAAAGCCCTAAAAAGCAGAAAAATGTTCCTGAAAAAGTATGGTTTGATCCATTGTCTATAAGGCTTGTTTCGCTTCACTCCATTCCACCATTTCACTTCCCTTGTGCAAAGTCTTATCTAGCCTTTTGCATTTCATGCATCCAATAAAAGACCTCTTGTCCACGAGGCTTCGTTTCACTTCCATCTTTTGAAAGACCTCT
Organism: Cupressus sempervirens; assembly: GCA_028749045.1. Taxonomy (NCBI): domain Eukaryota; kingdom Viridiplantae; phylum Streptophyta; class Pinopsida; order Cupressales; family Cupressaceae; genus Cupressus; species Cupressus sempervirens. Next base: position 646,542,613 of record CM053784.1, on the reverse strand, counting down.
AGTCCGCGAGGCATTTTTTGTCAAGTGATTGTCATTCCCATTAGGCTGAGCTTTTTCACAACAGTGACCACACTTGGACTTACACAAAATCACCATTTGAGACTTAAGTCATCAAGAAACTTGTTTGCTTCACAACCCTTACCAAAAATGCATAATTTTATGATCATTGGACATTTCAACTTGACACACTTTCATAGGATGAATCCTTCCTATAGACGACATTGTGACATTCACTTCTAGACTTAAGGTTCTTGGCATGAACTGTGGACTGAATGACTACTTGGTCATGAGGCCTCTTTTTGGTTGATTTTTTTTGTGTGTTAGTGAAAGCCTTTTATGGTGCACCTTGATCTTCCATATTTTGGTCGTACCGGAACGACTATCATTAACTACACATGTTTTTGTGGTATGATCTATTTTTGAGGCTTTATTTCATGTGTGTCAGTTTTAGGTTATGTTAATGCATTGCGTAACAGGGGCAATGGGTTAGCACACGTCCCACCAAAGATCCCTAAAAGGCTTTGGGTGTGCCCAGACCTCTCTATTGCATATATGACATTTGATCCATCATGACTATGCAAACTAAACCTATTGTCCTAAAGTCTCTATGGTTTTGTATGTCTAGTCCATGCAAAAGAGTCATGTCATTTATGCTTCTATAGCATATAATGCATAAACTCATTTTGCAAAATCAACTTAAGGTGTGCTCTCCATATGAACACAACAGAATCTCTTGATATCATGTAGTTAGGATGCATGTAGTATAGTGTTTCATTCGAGTCGTGCTTGAGACAAGGTTCTATTTATTTCCCCCCTCCTATGCTATGCTACTGGGTTTCTATGAGTGACAATTTTGACATATATTTATTTATTTAGTTCATTTCCATTATGTTGCATTAACTTCTCATTATTGCATTCATTCATTTTCCATTGCATTAGTGTTCATTTGATTCATCTCATTTAGTGTTCATTAGACATTTTTAGTTCATTTTATTAGATTGCATTAGTTCATTTATTGCATACATTTAAGTCATCACATCTAGGGGCATATACATCATCTCACATATATATAGTGCATCCATGAATACATCTCATAAATTTGCATCACACACATGTTAGACATCATGTATATATGCATACATCATAGGAAACATCACATAGCATCACATCCTACATCACAAACATTAGTATCCACATCATAAATCCATACATATGTATCATATACATCCATACACAAATAGAGTCATCAAATCATGTCATGTATATATCTCAAAAAATAGTGTCTGTACAGTCCATATACACATCATATCAAATTATGTAGTACAAATGCATAATCAAAAACTTGCTACATCTGCAGATATCTGTCAAAAATTGCTCACTATATACAATCAAGCTGCTGGCTGTGAGGGCCCTGCCCCCCCCTATATCCCCCCCTCAAGGAGGTCTCTATTGTCCTACGGATTTCTCTGATCTGGCTCTACCACCTAAGATCCATGAGCTAGCTCCCCTCTCAAAATTTGGCTATCGTCGCTCAGCAAGCATAGCCTCCCTATAAAGCGACCTATAATAGGCTACCTCTCATATGGCCTATGTCTCTACTTGGCTAGCTGTGAGGGCCTCCTACATTACTGAGATGACTACCCCAGGCTGTACCATCTGTATGGCTATGTCCTGCTGCCTACGATAACTATCCAACTGTGCCTGATGGGTGGCCTGCTCGGTCTGTAAGGCGGCTACCTTTGCTCGGAGCCTCTATGCCTTTACTCGATCCCCCACCCCTATAGGGGTGCCCATCCTTGCAAACTCCCTTGTATCCACTCGTGCCTGTAGGGCCACTAAGGCCTTTTATGCATTATCCCCTTTTGCCCTCTGCACCTGCAGCTCTACCTATATGGCCCTCATGGCTTGCTCGTGCCTGTTGCACCTATGCTACCCCCTGTAGTTGAGCTACCTCTATTTGTAAGCTATCCTTCTCAGCCCTGACCATGTCTGGGTCCTCTCCCTATACCTATCCCTATGGTGGTTCTTGTGGTGGTGCCTACGGAGGTGCTTGTACGTGTGCCTGTGCCTATGCCTATGCCTAGGGTGCTCTCTGTGGTGGCCCCTATGCTAGTGCTGGCCTTGGCCCTCTCCTCACTTAGACTCTACGCCCGTGAGATCCCTCCTATGTCCCCTGTGTTGGTGGTGGCATCATAGCTACCTGCCCACCATCCCCTGCTCCATCTCCCCCCTCCTGTGCTTGCTCTACTGATGGAGGTGTCCCTAGCACTGTAAGCCTAACCCGCTGGTGGGCTGCCCACCACTGTGTGTACGCTAGTGTCATACCTATGTTTCCCCTATCCTAGCCATACACCCATGGCACTACTGCCATACCCATCCAAGATACTAGAGCCAATTGTACAGTGGTCCCATGTCCCCATAGCCGACCATACTCTCGCAACACCACAAGATATAAGAATCTGTCTAGTACTGTATCCTGTACCTTTCCAAATTGCCATCGCACCTGAGAGGGAATATAGAGCATAATCACATGCATAGATCAGCCAATGATCCAACAGTTAGTCTGTGTGTATGGGAGGTAGATCTGATCCTCCATGTCATCCTCACCACCTACTGCTAGTGTCTACCCCCACTGCTCTACCTTGTCATAGGGAGTCCACTCAAACATAATGATCTCATCTATGCATCGATGCCAGAACCCCACAGAATTCGTCGATGTATACTAGATAGGAGGCTAGTATCTGTAGGCATATGGCACCCCAAGCTACCTGGTCTCTCATTGAGTGATCATCCATGTGACTCTAATATGCTCCCATGACTAGATCATCAGTAACGTCAGTCCTGGTCCTACCGTGTGTTGGGTTTGATATGCACACATGTGTAAATCATGATATAGCTCAGCCAGGACAGTCTGTCCCCAGTAGTAGATTGCTCCCTCCTCTTGTAGCAGAGTGCTCAACACTCACGCCCACCCGATCGACCACCCGTGTCCTACGTGATCTTGCAGCATCTGCCATATCAATGAGGCTAGGTATACTACCAGCCTCGGTAGCCTTTGCTCTAGTACACCCCTCCATGACAACCATGATCACTGGATGGGTAATCATTGTCACCGTCTACCAAAGCACTCCCTCAAGAATGGATCTGAGCCCTCCAATACATACTTTGAGTAGGCACCTCTGATCGATACTCGCAAGATCTACCACACATATAGGAGTGTGACTGTAGTCTCCCTCGTCAATAGATGGAAACTCTTAGTAGGCATGTGCCATCACTCTATGAGAGCCGATAGTTGTGCTGAATGGCCCTTTAGATTTGACCACTCATGAACATGCTCTAGCTCACATAGCTACACGTGCCCCCAATCTGCATTTGTCAACCTCTGCTGTCTCATCATGGTTGGAGGATAGTGCTCCCTCAACCTAAACACCATCGTGTCCTCCTGCAGCATAGACATGTAGAGTGTTAGTTTTGCTAGCCTATGATGTCCCTATAGTGGGGCATCTCCCCTTACCTCCCCCTAGTCTACCCTAATTGACATGGTCATTCGTCAGTGCAGACACAAATATGCATAAACGTTGATCAACAAAAATATTGATCTGCATAGACGCTGATCTGCAGAGCCACTGATCTGCACAGATGCCAGTTTTCCCTAGATGACAACATTTTTTCATCTACGAAGATGATGACATATTTTTCATCGTCTCTACTGCCCTTTGTCATCCGTGCAGATGACAGGTTGAATCTTGTCATCTCCGCTTACCCTTTCCCTCCTTTTGGCATCTGCGCAGAGGACATGATGTATCTTGTCGTCTCCGCGATTGTTGAGGTCGTTGTTTTCTCATCTGTGCAGACGACAGAGTACAGATTATTGTCTTTGCCTAAGCATTTTTTAAAGTGCATTTATGACATAATAAATGCGCCTAGTCTAGCCTAGCCTACCAAAACACGAAAAGGATTGATGACTTACTGGTGGGCCCATCTCGGCTGCTCATTGGTACTCTTGCATGTGCTCACCAAGATGCAATCAATCAATGGGGTCCATGTTTTCTTTGGATGCTCTACTCATAGTGTGACAATGACCTTCTTTGGGCCCCTCAAAGGCTTATATAGGCCCCTCGCGGACCCCGTTTGAGCCCCGCTCTTCCCTGAGCCATATCTATCCCCTATTTACTTGCAAGTCATGCAAATGTTGTTATTTATTCCCGTTTTCTCTTCTTTTTCTTCTTTCTTAAGACCTCTTAGTGAAAATTCCTCTGTCATTGTCATAGGACTCCCACCTTCTCTAAGGCAACCTATATTTTCTTTTCTTTGACATGATGTCATTCCAACATCACATCAAAGAGGGGCAAAATGTAGATGCTTAAAATTGTCCCTAAAGACTATATTAATTTATTAATATTGCCTGTGACATTGTAATTAATTATTGATTAATTAATTATATTGCTCACATAAATAAATTTATTTATTTAAATTTTCCACATCCTATTAATTTTTTTAAACCCATGATTAAATTAAATTTCATTTAATTTAGTCTTAAGCCTAACCTAGAACCTAGTCTACACCTATCATTTTCATCCTCTTAAGCCTACTTCTTCTCTAATCCCACTTAATCATTCCTAATCATCTCCCTAATCACTCTCATTATCCTAAGAGTGTGCTCACACATGTGTGAGATGGCATGCCTACACACTCTTGTCTCCCACTCTTCTTCTCAAGTTTGCTCACACATGTGTGAGCAAACTTTGAATTCTTGACCATTTGCATGGCTTGCATGTCACCTTATGTGGAACCCACTTGGATACCACCTCACCAAGCACTCCCTCAAGCTTATAAATAAAGGGCTTGTTTCAAGAATTTACATCTTATTTTTATTGCATTGTTATCATGTTGGTTTGAGATTTGAGTTTGCCTTCATAGTTTGAGCTTTCATGGTAGTTTTGAGCTTGCATTAGTAGAGTTCTCATAGTGATTTTTTAGGTTCATGCTAATCATTTGGTAGCTGATTTAGTTTGCATCTTACATTGTTTATTTAGTTTTCTTCATGCATTTGCATTTCCATTTCATAGCTTATATTCTTAGTTAGTTTCCTTTATTGCATATCATCTTCATTCTTGAATTCTTTCAAGAATGGCTTTCTCCATAGCCATTTCTTGAAGTGTTCTTCATTCCACATAACTTAGGATCTTAGTGCATTTTTATTCACATTTTAATTCACACCTGCACTCACACACTCAAGAGATTCATTTATTGTTGTGTCTAGGAGAGCACACCAAACATACCCCCATCTTAACACACCAAAAATGCCTCTTATGAGTGCCTTTGTTGAGCTGTAGAGGTGGCTGGAAGATTGGGTTTGTTAGCTGCCCAAGGTTGCAAAACCCAAGCAAGCATTATTTAATGTTTGTTCTTTTCATGTTGATGAATCTTTGATGCACTTTCAAGTTTTTTAGCTAATGTTTGTTTGTTAACCCATGCCCTTAATAGGTCATATTTTCTAGCACACATTTTTTCATGGTAGACCTTATATTGCATTAGTTGTTATATTTTTAGAAAATTCTAAAGAGAATCACATGATGGCTTTGAAAAGGATACTGAGATATCCTAAAAGGTACAAAAGATTATGAATTCTTTTAAAAGAGAAGTGATAGATTACAACTAAAGGTATTCATTGACTCTGATTGGGTAGTAAATATTGATGACAAAAAAAGCACTAGTAAAGGTGCATTATTTCTAGTAAAGAGATTGGTGTCATGTTCAAGAAAGAAACAAAATTGTATTTACAAATCAACAACTAAAGCTAAGTATGTGGTACCCATAATGAATTGTTCAAACATTATGTGGATGAAGTAATTGCTAAAAAGAATGAAAGAAGATATCATAGATCCAATGATTATCTATTGTGATCACACTAGTGCTATTAACATTTCAAAGAATCCAATAATGCACACAAAAACCAAGCACATTGCTATCAAGTATTCTTTTAATCAAAGGTCAACCTAATAGTCATTTGAAGAACATAATAGTCTATGTAAATACTTTAGCAAGGTGACATTCTAAATTGAATGATCTATTGGAGTTTTAATCTATAGATTCTAAATAATACTATTATACAAAAAAAAGGGATACCTAGGGCTTAGCTACTTCCCATTTGAAGAAAAATTTACTTGGATCTAGACCAACTTAACGATGAAATAGTTCTTCCTACACTTTAGGCTCTGCTAACCAAGGCAGGTTTACCTAGGGATTTCAAAAGCTCTACATATTTTCACACTACACATCCCTTAAAGAAGATTTGGTCTCTTAATCTTCTTGGAATTAAAATCAACTGTTGACTTATAGCAGCTAACTATAACTCAAAAGCTATTACAATAAGTTCATTACCAACATATAATTCATTGTCACAAACTTTAGATACTAATTTAATTTAAAATGTGATTTGTGCTACTAAATGACTGCTTCAATTTGTACCCTAATTGATGACTAGTTCCTTATTCATTGTTACAGAAAGTCATTCCAGTAAATTTTGATCTATTTAATTGACTTGCAACCAAATATATTATTTGTTAACCCTAAATCCCATTCTTATGATATCCTTTCCATATACTTATAAATCATATCAACTCACAAAAGAATTTATTTAATTTCTTAAATTAAAAGAAATAATGAACTGAGATACAACTTATCCAAGCTACATTAAATGAAATGAACTTTATTAATTTAATTTCATAATGAAAAATATATGAAAATAGAGACAAAAATTAAGGACATAGATATTCAGTAACTTACCTCTATATTAGTCTTCTTGAGAATAATACATGTATCTAATACAAGACTCAAAATATAACTCAAGATTTGACAAGTATTTCATTCATTCATTCACCATGTTCTTGAAATACAAACTTAAAACAACATAAAATCAAAATAAGAAATTGGACTGAGTATAAAATAACATTATCACTAAAAATGAAATAGAATTTGGACCCTTACTCCACCTCTTGGAAATACTTTTATAGGAAAAAGATTGCAAAGAAGATATAGATGGGAGGACACTTGTCAATATTTGATTCAAAAATAAATACAAAGACCTTGGATATTTTCTTTTACAAAACATTATTTGTACTTGGATGGAAGATGGGAAGTAGTTCAAAAAGTGACAGGTGGCTATTGATCTTTAGGTATAATATGGGTTTGTTTCTATAGGTGTTTCCAAGATGAGCATGTATACAACTTAACAGCCTGTTATAATCACTTCCCTTTCTTTATTTTGTCTTTTCTTTCATTTACCTATGATTTCTAATAACTTCTAATGAGCATAACCTCAACATCTTTTGTGATTTCTTAATCACTATCCTCAAATGGTAAGGATTTAACCCTAGCTATGACCTCCCAAATGACATAGTCAATATCAATATTTGTCTAGGTGGCATCTCTAATTGTAGTCAACTCATCAAGCCCCTTGTTCCATTTTTCATCTATTATTACCTTTACTTTTGTAGTAACCTTTCCCATTTCTAATTCAATTTTATACAATAGATCACTCATATTATATAGTGCCATGACATTTGTCTCATTATTATAATTGTTGGTAATATAGCTAGTTAGATGTTTGATGTATTGTCATTTATGGCAATATGTATTTAGTATTTCATTTATGAAATCATAGATAGAAAATTGTCTAAGTGTTAGAAAAAATTTAGCAATACAGAGACATGTATGGATGACTAATTTTGAGTTAGGACATGTGCAATTAAGGATCAACAGATGACAATGTGGTGATAATGTATGTTAGTGTGCAGACCTATATAGGTGGTATAATTCCAATTATAGTCAAGATACTAGTTCAAGTATTTAATAGAATACAATAGAGAATATCATAGAATTAGATTGTATGACTTAAGGAATTATTTTGGTGACAAAATAATTACTAAGTCATGATGGGCCAACATCCTAGATGTTTACCCTAAGTCAATTTTATATTCAGTCAAGCATGTGAAAGCATTTAAGGATGACTATGTAGAGTTTTATTAATTTTTGAGATATAAGTAAAGATCTTATCTTGCATAGATAATGAGAAGTGTAGTTTTGATGCAAACTATTGTGAAGAAATCTTATATGATATGCGAGCCTTACGTGATGCAAAATCTAATATATGATTAGAGCAAGTGTGAGATACAACAAGACAATATTGTATGTATACCTACTCTTGTGAAGAAACTTTATTGTATAATTGCATGTTAGGAAGTGGGCTCTTCTTGCATACATTGTATTAGCTCTACCAACTCCTAATAGGGTTGAGGCTTTTAACAAGGCATAGTCCTCTAACAAAGAATCAAGACACTATATATATTTCATAGACTCCTAACAAGGTCAATATCCTTAACATGATTCTTTTTTTTAGTGGATGATCTTGTGGTACCATCCCCACTAGGGTTTTCCCTTGGCTAGAGTTTCCTCAGTTAAAAAATAATGGTGTTATGAGTTCTCTTTGTGGATGGCTTGTAATGTCCCCACTATTAGGGTTAGTTTGGGACAAGTAATACATGCAAAATAAAGATTAAAAGCACAACAACAAAAAAACTACTTATATTATTCTACCCTTTAATTTAATCCCAATCTTAAGGATGTCTCCAGATTGAGCTTGCTAGCTGATAGCTACCTCATCGTCTTCCTAGGAGAAAACCCCTTAAGATTCTTCTTGGATGAGCATCCTCAATCCAAGGCTAATCACATATGTATATGTTAACAACATTAGAATATTTTGTTACATTGAATCTCAACTATGGAAAACAATGGAGATCTTAATATATCACATGCTCCATGCTTCGACTCCACATTGATTCTCATACATGGCATGCAATGTAGATCTTAATATCTCAAATGCTCTATGCTTCGAGTCTCATTAATATCCATGGTGCTAAACCCATAGGTTAACACAATATTATCCACAAGTATGATTCATTAATATAAATAAATTCAAAAATATAATTAAACAAACATACCTTACTTACCTTCTTCTTTTCTTGGTCCATGTGGATCCATCCTTAGTTGACCTTTTAATGAATTATTCCTTCTAAAATTATCTCAACTCTATATTTTCTTTCTAAAATTCTTCCTTTTCTAATTATAAGGAAAGGACAAAATATGCCTTTTTATGTTTCCTTTCCCAAGAGTTGCAACCTTTCATAATACAAATCCTTTGAAAAGTCACAACACTTCATAGTTATAGTCCTTCTGAAAAGTCACAATACTTCATAATAAAATCCTTTGGAAAAGTCCCACTACTTTATAATCGCAATATTTTTGAAGAGTCACAACTATTCATAATTATGACCCTTTCAAAGGTTCGCATCCTTTCAATATCATAGACACCTTTTCAAAAAGTCACTTCCTTATTTTTTTCATATTACTTTCCTCTTCCATTTTTCATTATTGAACTCCTCTCTTCTCCTCCTATTTTCCTTTCTCTCTAAAATAAAATCTCCTCCCTTTTATATCTTAATTTTAAGGAGTCATGTCTATTTGTTAAACATCTCTTGACTTTTCATTAGATTTAGTAAATTTATATTATTCTATGTTATATTATTTATTTACTTATTTATCTTTATTATTACTTATTATTAAATTCTAATTAGAAAGTTAACATACTTTTTACAATATTGTCTCTTGTATTTAATTTTATTTCTTTATTTACTCATTGAAATTTTATTATTTTTATTATTATATAAAATATCATACTAAATATTATTACATTAATATATTAAACAATTATTATTTCCTACTTTTATATTTTAGTATTAGTTTTAATATAATTTTATCATCACTATTTATTTAATAATATTATATAATCTAATTACTATTAAAATTATACCTTAAAATGGGGATATGACATGGTTATATTTATTTTTCAACATTGTTGGCTTACTTTCATATGCAAGTTATAAAGAAGTTAACAATATTTAGTTGTGGGCAAAAGTTTGTAGATTACTAATTCACAACCACACCCCCACCCCCGCTCCTTAGCATTATCTATTTCTAATAATTGGTATGAGAGTCCAATTACTTAGAAGAGACTTAACAACTTGAGTAATATCCCTTAAAAATATGGAATAATTGAAGAGAAACCTTGAAGAAGCTCTTAAGCAAATTGATCTCCTCATTGAAGAAAAAGACAACCTAAAAGATAGGTATGAAGATGCAAAATTCTATATTGGTAAACTAAAAGATAAGATAGATGATCTTAAGTATAGGAAAGAACCTATTAAGAAAATTAGTAGTAATGATGAAGTAGAAACTTTGAGAAAAGAAACTGATATCTTGAATCATGAGTTGGAAATTATTGAATTTAAGTTTGTTAGAAACAATAGTCCACCAAGATAACTGAGAGAGGCAGGGGTGGGGGGTGAATCAATTATCTGAAAATTAAAACATTTATCTTCTTTAAAAAAACTTAAGCATTAAACTAAAGTAAACAATAACCATAATAAGATGCACATAGACAATTACACCAAATATGTTAACTAGGAAAACCTTTGATTAGAGGGAAAATCCTGGTGGGAGTAATGCCCATGAGATGATGTACTAATATAAATATTCTTTATTAGAGGATGGACCCTATTAGGAGTCTATTACAACATTTAGTACATAGAGTCCCTAATAGAAGACTTTGAATCCCTATTAGGAGTTGTAGTAAAATGTATGTAAGAAGAATCCATTGCCCAAACATACAATTTGAACTACAAGAAGAGCTCACTGCTCAAATATGTTTTTTTCTATTATTTTCTTCTTTCATTTGTTATTTCAACCAAACCAATCACTTTTAGACCTTGTAGAATAGGTCATGAACCTTGGATCCAAATATCAAACCTCAGATCACTTAGCAAAATCTCAACAATGAATTTTCCTTCACTTCCACATTGCTCTGCTCAACTTCACATTCTACTCTCTCTACTTAGAATCTCTTCACATAAATAAAATTCATGTCATACTTGATAAAAGAAAATGTCCTTCCTTTATACAAAGTCCTCAAAATAATTCCCTAAGTTAGTTGTTAGACCTTCCCAATTAATTATTACAGGAACACATTAAGAACACATTACACTTAGTGATAACATTAATCTTCCACCTTGCAACTTGAATAAATTTTCATACATGCAATATTATGATGAGAAAATTTAGTAACACCATCATCAACATGTCTTCATCATTTCCTCATCCTCGATTCTTAGAATATCTAAGAGATATACCAAGTTTACCAAAGCATGCCTTTGTAAACCCTATCTCAGAACAACCATCACCAAAACTTACATAGCTTCTTATAGACTTATCATTTCTTCTTTTGATGTTAAATACATACACGAAATATATAGAAGTATCTTTCATAATAGTTATAATACTCAACTAACCATCTATACCAACTTAATCTTTCTGCTATTCTTCTATCATATATCACATAAAACTGTTATGTGGACATTAATGAAAAACTTAGTCATGAATGTAACATATCATCATAGTAACATATCTACAATACTCCCCCATAGGAATATCATCAGTATTCATGCTTGCAACAATCTCCCCCTTTGGCATTGATGACAACATAGATGAAAAACATCAAGTTCCAAGAATACCAACAAAAGATTGGTCATCTTACTTTTCAAATCCTCTTCATCAATCATCCTCCCCCATTGATACACCTCAATTTACTTTTTGTCAAACTATTATTCCATGATGTACTTATGCCAAACTTCTCCAACTGTTATGCTTACTATTCTTCCATGCTATTTTTAATGCTAAACTTCTCCCCTATTGACTTCAATGTCAAAGGTTTTAGCAACTATCTTTTCTACATCAAACTCTGCAACAACTAATTCTTACTTAGCTTGAGTGTCAAAAGACACTGTTCAAAAAAACATTCAACAAGAGTCCTAGATGACTTTTTCCATCATAGGTACTCCCCTATATAGGGAGCATCAACACTTAGTCCAGACAATAATTGTGCTTTGTTACACTAGAGTGATGCACTCTTGCATCTTCTACACTAATGTAGGAAGGTGCATAACCCCAAGCATACCTTGTAAATACTCACAAGTCTCTTTGGGAAGAGGCTTAGTAAATATATCTGCAATCTTCTCTTTAGTGCTCACATACTCCAATATAATTTCCCTTTTTGCAATTTTCTCCCTCAATATGTGAAACTTAATAGAAACATGCTTAGTCTTCGAATGCAATATTGGATTCTTAGACATATTTACCATGCTTGTGTTGTCACAATGTATGACAACAGGTTCATTGATTTCTATCCTTATATCCTTTAGCATTTGCTTCATCTAAATGACTTGATTGCAATTGTTTATTATTGCAACATACTCTACTTCCACTATACCTTTTGATGTGCAATCTCACTTCTTGCTTAGCCAAGAAACCAACCTTCCTCCAAGAAAGAAGGCTCCACCACTGGTGCTCTTTCTGTCATCCATACGGCCTGCCCAATCTACATTAGTATAGGCACTTAGAGTAAAGTCATTAGATCTATCATACTGCAATCCAAACTTAGATGTTCCCTTTAGATATCTAAATATACTTTTGAGTGTTATACAATGTGTTTCTTTGGGATCAGCTTAGAATCTTACAAAAATTCCAACTACATTTTCTATATCCAACCTTGTGTGAGTCAGATATTGTAATCCTTTGATCACAGATTTGTACATTTTCTACTCAATAGTAGGTGTCTCATCCTTTGTGGATAACTTGTGTCTAGTTACCATAGGTGTTCCAATGGGTTTGCATGTTTCCAAATCAAAATTTTTTAATAAATCCTTCAAGTAATTAGTCTAAGAAATAAAGATTCCTTATTTATTCTATACAATCTATAATCCTATAAAATATTTCATCTCTCTTATCATACTCATTTCAAGTTCTTTCTTCATATCCTCAACAAACTTCTCACTTTCTTCATCAATTCCTCCAAATATGATATCATCAACAAATATTACCAAAATCATCAAACCATCATCAATTTCTTTTCAATATGCATTACTATCTACCATACCTTTGTTATATCTAAGTTTTGTCAAAGGTTTATCCAACCTTGCATACCAGGTTTTGGGTGCTAGCTTCAATCCATACAATAATTTCCTCAATCTACATACTATGTCCTTGTCATCTGTCAAAGAAAATCCTTCAAGTTGCTCAATGTACACTTCTTTGAGTTCTCCATTAAGAAATACTGACTTGACATCCATTTGATACACTTTGAATTTCTTTTATGTTGCATAGGCTAAGAATAATCTTACTACTTTTATTCTAGCCACTGGAGCATAAGTCTCCTCATAATCTATCAGTTCTTGTAGTGAGTAACCTTTACATACCAATCTTTCTTTTTTTCTTACAACTTTTCCTTGTTCATTCATTTTGTTTCTGAATACCCATTTAGTTCCTATCACATTCTTGTTTGCTAGTCTGGGGACCAATTCCAATGTCTCATTCTTTACTATTTTGATCTAATTCCTCATTCATGGCTCATTCCTAATAATCATCTTTACATGCTTCATCTGCATTCTTAGGCTCAACTTGAGATATCAAGCATAGTTCTTCATTTATTCTACTTCTTATCACCACACCTTTTTCTTTACTTATGATGATCTACTTAGATGGGTGATTCTTTATCATATTCTTTCCTAAAGTAAGAGTTTCTACCCCAACTCTAGGCTCTATTAAAGGTTTTGAGCTTTGTTCCTACCTTAGATCTCACTCATTCTACAAATCATTGTTAGCCTCAAGAAATACCTCATCATTCCTTGGCTTAGTAACAACATCATCATCTAAATTGTAATCAACTATTCTGTCTTGTGTCTTGAATTTCTCATCAATTCTCACATTTGAAATTTCCATAATAGTCCTAGTTCTCTTATTATAACATCTATAAACCTTGCTTTTCAATGAATAACCAAGAAACATACCTTCATTACTTCTAGCATCAAACTAATTGATATCATCATCTCTTTTGATATAACACTTACTGCTAAAAATTATGAAATACTTTACTGTAGGTGAGTAACCAAACCATAGTTCATAAGGGGTCTTGTTTGTGTCTTTCTTGAATTGCACTTTGTTCATAGTGTATACTACTATATTCAAAGCTTCTCTCCAAAACATCTTGGATACATTATTCTCTGCTAACATAGCTCTTTTAGCTTCTATAACTGACTTGTTTATTCTCTTTGCAAGGTCATTCTTCTTAGGGGTTCTCAAAGATGATAACTATCTTTTATTTCCATTTTCTTACCAAAACATATTAAACTCATTTGAAGTAAATTCTCCTCCTCTGTCTGATCTTAAACATTTAATCTTCATACCAAATTCATTCTCAACTCTATTCTTGACTATCTTAAACTTATCAAATGCTTCATATTTCTCTTTAAGAAATGCAACCCACATCATTCTAGAAAAGTCATCAAATAGAATCATAAAATACCTTTTTCTGTAGAATCCTTTAGTCTTTGTAGGACTGCTAAGATCTATGTGTACAATCTCCAACCTTTTTCTAGTGGTAAACTTCTTATTGGAAAAAGAAGTTTTGTTATGCTTCACCAAAAGAAACTCCTTAAAAATTGTGTTAGTAAGCTTTATAATCTTTAGTAGATCTCTAATTGCAAGCATTCTACTAGTCTTCACAAAATTGTCAATGTTTATATGACAAAAATCTCTAATTCCATAACCAACTGTCATCTACCTTTGAAACCAGAGATGTCATTTTAGTAGGAATCAACTGAAATACATTACCTCTAGATCTGGCTCATATTCCAATTAAATTTCCATCTTTGTCTTTGATCATGCATGTCTTCTCTATGAACTATAATCGTCCAACACTCAAAATATTGTTCTTTAAACCATCAAAAAAGTGTACATGCTCGGTGTTATTTTTACAATCAAGAGTTATAGATCCAATACCTTTAACTTGGCATGTTGCCTTGTTTCAAACTCTAATAATGCCTCCGTCCTAACTTTTGAAGTTAACTAACTTTTTCATATCTCTAGTCATATGATGTGAACAACCAGTTTCAATTATCCAATCAAATTTCTTCTCAACCTATGACATCAAAGCTACTTTCTCTGGACTTCTTTTATTGCCACAAATCCAATTTCATCATCACTAGCACTTATGTTTGTTCATCAGAATCATTATCTTCATTTGCATACAAACACTCTCTATCTTTTCTAGATTTGTAATTTCCCTTATACTTTTTGTATCTTTTAGGACACTTAGATGCATAATGACCATATTCATCACAAGTCCAATATTTAAAGATTTTCTTACCTCCTTTTTCTCTTTTTACCAAAAGGGAAACTACTTCTTTAATCTTCCTATCCTCCTCAGATCTACTACTGCTAGCAAAATCTCCTCTAGCACTTGTGCTCTTCAATAGACTAGGTCAAATATTCAAGTCACTAAAAGTTGTTTCTATTTTGGTCAATTCTCCAGACTATCTGAGCTCATTCTCAACTACTTCAAGTCTTCCAAGCAATGATTCCTTTGTGAAATATTTGGTACAAGATATCAACAACTGTATAATCTAAACTACTAACTTAAATGGAGGTGTTAGAGTCTTCAATATCTTCCATATAACCTCATCATCTTCTTTTGTTCGTCCTTGAGATTTGATACCTACAATAATTTTAGATATCCTGCCTAAATATGTTCTTACAAAATTCTCTTCCATCATTTTAGCATCTTGAAATGCACAAATCCAACTTTGTAGCCTCAACTTCTTAGAATGTGCATCACCTTCAAAACTATTTTCCAAATCTTTCCAAATCAAATGTGAAGTAGAAAGTGGTTTTACCTGATTATACTCAATTTTAGGAAGTGCAGTCAATAATGCTTCTCGAGCTCTCATGTTGCACATAAAAAGATCTCTTTCTGCCTCAGTACAAGTTTCAAAATCCTTTAAAAAAATGATTGTCCTTGCTTATTTTTTCAAGATCCAATATCGCAGACCCATATATAGCAAATGTGTCTTCATCTTTTCCTTCTAGCTATCATAATTTGTTCATCAAACTTTAGACTATCTTTCCTAAACATGTTTACATGGATTTTCTAAAGTTATTAAATTTTTTTTTCAAGGACCTGATGCTCTGATACCAATTGTTAGAAACATTAGTCCACCAAGATAACTGGGAGGGGGGGGTGAATCAATTATTTGAAAATTAAAACATTCATCTTCTTTAAACAAACTTAACCATTCAACCCAAGTAAACAACAACATAACAAGATGCACATAGAAAATTACACTAGATATGTTAACTAAGGAATGCTAGAAGATTGGTTTGATGATGATATGTTACATTCATGACTAAGTTTGTCATTGATGTCAACATAACATGTTTGATGTCTTCTGTGGATCTAACAGAAGAACAATAGAAAGATTAAGTTGGTACAGATGGCTATTTGAACATGATAACCACCTGAGGTTATGGGAGATAATTTTGAGTATCTAGTATATTTATTTAATGTTAGAAGTAGAAAGGACAAGTCTAGAAGAAGTTATGTAAGTTTTGGTGATGTTTATTCTAAGATAGAGTTTATAGAGGCATGTTCTGGTAAACTTGTTATATCACCTAGCAGAGTTAATATCTTGAGGATTGAGGTTGAGGACATGAAGAAGACATGTTGAGAATAATGTGGCTAAACTTTCTCATCATAATATTGCATGTACAAAAGGTTATTCAAGTTGCAAGGTGGAAGATTAAGGTTATCGCTAAGTATAACATGTTCTTAGTGAGGTCTTATAATAATTAATTGAGAAGGACTAACACCTAACTTAGGGAATTGTTTTATAGACTTGGTATAAAGGAAGGAAATTTTTCTTTATAATTTGATGTGTTGATATGATTGAATGATGAATGATAAGCAACAAAGAATGAGAAGTTGAGTAGAGTAGTGCAGAAGTGAAGGAAACATCACTAATGAGGTTTTTCTGAGTGATCTAAGCTTTGACATTTGGAAAAGAGGTTCATGACTTAGTCTACAAGGTCTAATAGTGATTGGTATGGTTGATAGGATAGAGAAAAGAATAAGATACCAATAAATTACCTATTTAAGCAATGAGCTCTTCTTGTAGTTGAAATTACATGTTTGGGAAGTGGGATCTTCTTGCATACATTGTACCACAACTCTTAATAGGGTTGAAATCTCCTAGCATGGATTCAAAGTCTCCTAATAGGGACTTATTGTACTAAATTTTATAACAGTCTCCTAACAGGGTCTATCCTCTAACAAGGAATATTTATATTAGTACATCATCTTGTGGGCATCATTCCCACTAGGGTTTTCTCTCTAATCAAGTGTTTTCCTAGTCAACATATCAGGTGTAATTGTCTATGTGCATATTTTTATGATTTTTGTTTACTTTGGTTGAAGGGTTAAGTTTTTTTAATGAAGATAAGTGTTTTAATTTTTGGATAATTGATTCACCTCCCCCCCTTAGTTATCTTGGTGGACTATTGTTTCTAATAACTGGTATTAGAGCATCAAGTCCTTGAAAAAAAAGTTTAATAGCTTTGGGAGTTCCATGGTGAAAATTTTTAGGGAAAATAGTTTGAAGTTTGATGGAACAAACTATGATAGCTAGAAGGAAAAGATGAAGACACATTTGTTTTGTATGAGTCTAGGATATTCGATCTTGAAAAAATTAGCAAAAACAATCATTGAAGAAAATGAGTTAGAAAGTTTCTCTAAAGAAGAAAGAGATCTTTCATGTATGACATGAGAGCTAGGGAGATTGAGTAAAATTAGGTAAAATCACTTTCTACTTCACATTTGATTTGGAAAACTTTGGAAAATAGTTTTGAAGGTGATGCACACTCTAAGAAGTTGAGGCTAGAAAGTTGGATTTGTGCATTTCAAGATGCTAAGATGATAGAGGATGAATCTATAAGAACATATATAGGTAGGATATTAGAAATTACTATAGGTATTAAGCTCAAGGAGGAAACAAAGAAGATGATTAGGTTATATGGAAGATATTGAAGACTCTAACACCACCATTCAAGCTAATAGTTTAGATGACACAATTGTTGATATCTTCTACCAAGGATTTCACAAAGGAGACATTGCTTGGAAGACTTGAAGTAGTTGAGAATGAACATAGATAGTCCAAAGAATTAATCAGAATAGAGATAAATTTCAGTTCCTTGAATATTCAACCTAACTTTTCTATGAGCACAAGTGCTAGAGGAGATTTTTCTAGCAGTAGCGGATCTGAAAAAGACAAAAAGATTGATGAAGCAGTAGCCCTTCTGGTAAGAAGAGACAAAGGAAGTAAGAAAATCATTAAATGTTGGACTTATGATGAGTATGGTCAATATGCATCTAAGTTTCCTAAAAGGGAGAAAAAGTATAAGGGAAATCATAAGTCTAGAAAAGATAGAGATTGTTTGTATGAAAATGAAGATAATGATTCTAATGATCAAGCATTAAGTGCTAGTGATGATGAAATTGGATTTGTGGCAATGAAAGAGGAAATTCTAGAGAAGGTAGCTTTGGTATCACAGGTTGAGAAGAAATCTAATTGGATAATTAATAGTAGTTGTTCACATCATATGACAAGTGATATGAACAAGTTTGTTGACTTCAAAAGTTAGGATAGAAGAAATGTCAAAGTTGGAAACAATGCAACATATCAAGTAAAAGGTATGGGATCTATAACTCTTGATGGTAAAACTAATATTGAGGACATATACTTTGTTGATGGTTTAAAGCACAATCTTTTGAGTGTTGTACATCTAGTAGACAAAGGTTATTAGTTGTAGTTCATAGAAAATGCATAATCAGAGATTGAGATGTAAAGGTAATTGAAATAGGAAACAAATCTAGAGGTAATGCATTTCAATTGAATCCCACTAAAATGACATGTTTGGTTGCAAAGGTAGATGCAATTGGTTATGGCATAAGAGATTCTATTATATAAACTTTGACAGTATTGTGAGGACTAGTAAAATGTTTGTTGTTAGAGATTTTCCAAAGATTGTAAAACCTACTAACATAGTGTGCAAGGAGTGTGTTTTGGCAAAGCATAACAAAACTTCTTTTCCCAGTAAGAAATTTACTACTACAGTAATGTTGGAGATTGTACACATAGATCTTAGTGGTCCTACAAAGACTAGAGGATTCTATGGTGAAAGGTATTTTATGATTCTTGTTGATTATTTTTCTAGAATCATGTGGGTTGCATTTCTTTAAGAGAAATTTGAGGCATTTGACAAGTTTAAGATATTCAAGAATAGAGTTGAGAATGAATCTAGTGTAAAGATTAAATGTTTAACATGAGATAGAGGAGGAGAATTTACTTCAAATGAGTTTAACATGTTTTGTGAGGAAAATGGGATTAAGAGACAGTTATCAACTCTGAGAACCGCTGAACAAAATGGCATTGCAAAAAGAAGAAACAAGTCTGTAACATAAGAAACTAGAGCTATGTTAGCAGAAAATGATGTATCCAAGAAATTTTGGAGAGAATTAGTGAATACAACAGTCTACACTATGAATGGAGTTCAAGTCAAGAAGGACACAAATAAGGCACCTTATGAACTATGGTTTGGTCACTCACCTATAGTTAGGTATTTTAGAATATTTGGAAGTAAATGTTACATAAAGAGAGATAATTACATTGGTAAGTTTGATGCTAGAAGTGATGAAGGTATGTCTCTTGGTTAAGCAAGAAGCAAGATTGTACATCTCAAAGTACAACAAAAGTAGAGTATGTTGTAGCAGCAAATAAATGCAATCAAGTTATCTAGATGAAGTAGATACTGAAGGATATAAGGATAGAAATCAATGAACTTATTGTTATACATTGTGACAACACAAGCACAGTAAATATGTCTAAGAATCCAGTATTGCATTCAATGATGAAGCACATTTATATTAAGTATCATATGTTGAAGAAAAAGTTGCACAAAAGGAAATTAGATTGGAGTATGTAAGCACTAAAGAGAAGATTGTAGATATATTCAATAAGCCTCTTCCCAAAGAGACTTTTGAGTATTTTCAATGTATGTTTTGGGTTATGCCCCTTCCTACATCAGAGTAGAAGATGCAAGAGTGCATTAGTCTAAGGTAATAGGGCACCATTGTTTGTTTGGACCAGATGTTGATGCTTCCAGTATGGGGGAGTATCTTTGATGGACATAGTCATTCAGGACTCTTATTGATGTTGTTGAATAGTGTCTTTTAACACTTGAGTTGAGTAAGTATCAGTTGTTGTAGAGTTTCATGCAAAGATGTTGGTTGTAGAAACCTTTGACATTGATGTTAGTGGGGAGAAGTGTGACATGAAAAACATTATATGATGGGGGAGAATTATTTTAATGGGGAGAAGTATAGCAAGAAAGTATTATAATAAAGGAGAAGTTTGACATGAATTCTTAATAATAGTTTGATACTGAGCACATTGAGGTATATCAATCAGAGCATATGATTGATGAAGAGGATTTGAAGATTATCTATCTTTTGTTGGTATTCTTGGAACTAGATGATTTTCATCTATGTTGTCATCAATGTCAAAGGGGAAGATTGTTGGAAGATTGAAAAGATTGGAAGATTGGTCTAATGATGATATGTTACATTCATGATCGAGTTTTTCATTGATGTCAACATAGCATGTTTGATGTATTTTGTGGTATCTACTAGAAGAACAATAGAAAGATTAAGTTGGTACGGATGATTACTTGAGCATGATAACCACCCAATGTTATGGGAGATACTTCTAAGTATTTGGTATATGCAGTTAACATCAGAAGAAGAAAGGACAAGTCTAGAAGAAGTTATGTAAGTTTTGGTAATATTTGTTCTAAGATAGAGTTTATAGAGACATGTTCTAGTAAACTTGTTATATCTCCTAGTAGACTTGATATCTTGAGGATCAAGGTTGAGAACATGAAGAAGACATATTGAGGATGATGTGGCTAGGCTTACTCATCATAATATTGCATGTACAAAAATTTATTCAAGTTGCAAGGCAGAAGATAAAGGTTATCCCCAAGTGTAATGTGTTCTTAGTGAGGTGCTATAATAATTAATTGAGAAGGACTAACAACTGACTTAGGGAATTTTTTTATGGATTTGGTATAAAGGAGAGACATTTCTCTTTATCATGTGATGTGTTGATATGATTGAATGATCAATGAAAAGCAATAGAGAAAGAAAGGTTGAGTAGAGGAGTGTAGAAGTGAAGGAAACTTCATTGCCAAGGTTTTTCTAAGTGATTTGAGGTTTGATATTTAGATTCAAGGTTCATGACCTAGTCTACAAGGTCTGAAAATGATTGGTCTAGTTGATAGGATAGAGGAAAAAATAGAGAAAAGAAGAAGATACCAATAAATTACTTGTTTGAACAATGAGCTCTTCTTGTAGTTGAAATTGCATGTTTGGGTAGTGGGCTCTTCTTGCATACATTATACCACAACTCCTAATAGGGTTGGAATCTCCTAATAGGGATTCAAAGTCTCCTAATAGGGACTTAGTGTACTAAATGTTGCAACAAATTCATAATAGGGTCTATTCTCTAAGAAGGAATATTTATATTAGTACATCATCTTGTGGGCATCATTCCCACCGAGGTTTTCCCTCTAATCATGGGTTTTCCTAGTTAACATATCTAGTATAATTGTCTATGTGAATCTTTGTATGGTTGTTGTTTACTTTGGTTGAATGGTTAAGTTTTTTTAATGAAGATAAGTGCCCTCCCATTTATCTTGGTGGACTATTGTTTCCAATAGGGAAACCCTTGATCAGAGGGAATACCCTGGTGTAATGATGCCCACAAGATGATGTACTAATATAAATATTCCTTATTAGAGGATGGACTCTATTAGGATTCTATTACAAAATTTAGTACATAGAGTCCCTATTATGAGTTGTAGTACAATGTATGCAAGAAAAGCCCACTGCCCAAACATGCAATTTCAACTACAAGAAGAGCTCACAACTCAAACATGTAGTTTACTATTATTTTCTTCTTTCCTTTGTTTTGTCAACTAAACCAATCAATATCAGACCTTGTAGACTAGGTTATAAACCTTAGATCCAAATATCAAAACTTGGTTCGCTCAACAAAACCTTGGCAATGAAGTTTCCTTCACTTTTGCATTGCTTTGCTCAACTTCACCTTCCACTTTCTCTGCTTACAATATCTTCACATCAATACAATTCATGTCATACTTGATAAAAGAAAATGTCCTTCCTTTATACTGAGTCCTCAAAATAATCCCCTGAGTTTGTTGTTATACCTTCTCAATTAATTATTATAGGACCACATTAAGAACACGCCATACTTAGAAATAACATTAATCTTCCACCTTGCAACTTGAATAAATTTCCATACACACAATATTATGACAGTTGAACTTAGCCACATCATCATAAACATGTCTTCTTCATGTCCTCAACCTTGATTCTTAGTATATCAAATCTACTAAGAGATATAACAAGTTTACCAGAACATGCCTCTATAAACCCTATCTCAAAACAAACATCACCAAAATTTACATAACTTCTTCTAGACTCATCATTTCTTCTTTTGACATTAACTACATACACCAAATACATAAAAGTATCTCTCTAACCTTAGATAGTTATAATACTCAACTAGTCTTTTGTACCAACTTGATCTTTCCATTCTTCTTCTATCAAATATCACAAAAAAATGCTATGTTGACATCAATGAAAAAATTAGTCATGAATGTAACATATCATCATAATAACATATCTACAATACTCCCCCATAGGAATATCATCAGCATTCATGCTTGCAGCAAAGTTAAGTCTTAAGAAGGATGATAGCAAGAATGAACCTAATGTGAAATCTAAGAATGCCAACCTTAGATCCTAGCTAAGTCAAGTAACATCTAAATTAGAAAAGTAAAATTCCATTGTGAAATGAGAATTGACATAAGCTAAGAAGTAGTTATAAAATATTTATTCTAGTAGTGAGAAAATTGATGAACAAATATTTCACCAGAGACCTTCATATGACAAGATAGGTCTTTAATATATTATTAGAGGAAAGTTAGCAAAGAAAGTTAAAATTAGAAAAGAACCAAAGCTAGTTGTTGAGTCCCCTAAATAATCTAATCTGAGTAAGATTGAATCAAGCACTACTATTGAAGTATCTAAAGAGATTGAAATAGTTGATTTGTCTACAAAACATGATGAACCTAAGGAAATAGAGTAAGTTGATAAACCTAAGAAAGATTAACCACCCAAGGAAGTTAGACATGAATTCAAAGGTAGATGTTTCATATGCATGTTAATATTAGATTGGTTTTGACAAGGTAGTGATAAAAAAACATAGTCATAATCTAGCAAAATTATAGTGCAAACCAAATACATAGTGTATGCCAAGTGATTAGAGTGAGATGAGAAATAAATGCAAGCTATGTGATCAAAGCATGTTGAGCATAACTTTATAGCTAATAAATTTGAGTCACTCAAGTGTTGAGAAGTCTATACATGTCGAGTGATTTAGATATCGAGTAAACAAAGAGTGTCAAGCTTTTCAAAAGTTGAGTTACAACATTAGGATCATAGTGAAGGTCAAGCATGAGAGTCTTTGGATGCTGAATGAATAGTTTTTGGCATAGTTTTTTTTTAATGGTACAAAATTCTATGTAAACCATTTTTGGGCTAACATAATCATTATTTTACAATTCTAAAAGATAATAATGGAGGTATATCATGAATCCCTATGTAGTACATGCAAACAATTAGAAAAAGAGAAGCTTAAGGTGGCAATATGGATCAACCTGTTAGAAATAATTGTCCACCAAGATAACTAGGGGGGGGGGGGTGAATTAGTTATCCAATAATTAAAATATTTATTATCCTTAAAAAATCCTATCCATTCAAACAAATTAAACAACAACCATAACAAGATGCACATAGATATGTTAAATAGGGAAACCCTTGATCAAAGGGAAAACCCTGGTGGGAATGATGCCAATAAGATATACTAATATAAATATTCCTTATTAGAGGATGGACCCTATTAGGAGTATATTACAACATTTAGTACATGGAGTCCCTATTAGGAGAATTTGAATCCTTGTTAGGAGATTCCAATCCTGTTAGGAGTTGTAGTACAATGTATGCAAGAAGATCCCACTGCCCAAATATGCAATTTCAATTACACAAAGAGCTCACTACCTGAACAAGTAATCTATTGTTAATTTCCTCTTTCCTCTATTCTATCAATTAAACCAATCACTATCAAACCTTGTAGACTAGGTCACAAACCTTAGATCCAAATATCAAACCTTGGCAATGAAGTTTCCTTCACTTTCGCTCTACTTTTCTCAACTTCATATTCCACTCTCTCTACTACTTGCAATCACTTCTACATCATACTCATGATAAAAAAAAAATTCTTTCCTTTATATCAAATCCATAAATCAATTCCCTAAGTCAGATGTTAGACCTTATCAATTAATTATTATAGAACCACATTAAGAATATGTTACAGTTAGTGATAACATTAATCTTTTTCCTTGCAACTTGAATATCTTTTTGTACACGTAATATTATGAAAAAAAAGCTTAGATAGATCATCACCAATATGTCTTCTTCACATAGTCAACCTCAATTCTCAAAATAACAATTTTGCTAAGAGATATAACAAGTTTACTAGAATAGGCCTCTTTAAACTCTATCTCAAAATAGACGTCACCAAAACTTACATAACTTCTTCTAGACTTCAAATTTTGTCACCTAATATTAACTAAATATAGTAGATACTCAAAACTATCTCCCATAACCTCAGATAGTGAGAATACTCAACTAGCTATCCATACCAACTTGATCTTTTCGTTATTTTTCTATCATATACCATAGAAAACTGCTATGTTGACATCAATGACAAACTCAATCATGAATGTAACATATCATCATCAATAATACTTCCCCATAGGAATATCATCAACATTCATCCTTCCAAAAATCTTCCCCTTTGGTATTGATTAAAAAATAGATGAAAAATAGCTAGTTCCAAGAATACCAATTGCAAAAGATTGTTAACCTATCTTTTCGAATCCTCTTCATCAATCATTCTCCCCAACTACTTTATTCTCCCAAACATTTTGTACTTGTTCTTGCTTCTCCCTCATGATATTTTTCCTCATGATTTTTTTTCTTCTTCCCCATGATATTTTTCATGATATACTTCTCCCCCATTGAGATCAATGTCAAAGGTTTCAACAACCATCAAACTTTGCAACAACTAATTCTTACTAGCTCAAGTGTCCAAAGACACTATTCAAAATAATATCCAGAAAGAGTCCTATATGACTCTATCAATTACAGATACTCCCCCATATAGGAAGCATTAGAATTTAGTCTAGACAAATAATGGTTCCCTGTTATACTAGATTGATGTACTCTTGCATCTTCTACTTTGATGTAGGAAGGGGCATAACCCTTAGCATACATCACAGATACTCAAAAGTCTCTTTGAGGAGAGGCTTAGTGAATATATCTACAATTTTCTCTTTGGCACTCACATACTCACATCTAATTTCCTTTTCTACAACTTTCTCTCTCAACATGTGAGACTTGATAGAAATGTGCTTGATCTTCAAATGCAACACTATATTCTTAGACATATTTATTGTCCTTGTCTTGTCACAATGTATGACAATAGGTTCACTAATTTCTATCCTTATATCCTTTTGTATCTACTTCATCCAAATAACTTGATTGCAATTGTTTGTTGTTGAAACATATTTTTCTTATGTTGTACTTTGTGAGCTACAATCCTACTTCTTTCTTAGCCAAGAAACCAATCCTCCTCCAAGAAAGAAGGCTTCACCACCAGTACTCTTTCTATCATCCATATTAGCTACCCAATCAACATCAGTATAAACACTTAGAGTAAAATCATTAGATCTATCATACAACAATCTAAACTCTGGTGTTCCTTTCAGATATCTAAATATCTTTTTGATGACTGCATAATGTACTTCTCTAGGATCAACTTGGAATCTTGCAACAATTCCAACTCCATTTGCTATATCTGGCCTTGTGTGAGTCAAATATTGTAATCCTCCAATCATAGATCTATACTTCTACTAAATAGTAGGAGTCTCATCCTTTGTAGATAACTTGTGTCCAGTTACCATAGGTGTTCCAATAGGTTTACATGTTTCCAAACTAAACCTTTTTAGTAAATCCTTCAAATACTTAGTCTGAGAAATAAAGATTCCTTCTTTATTATATAAAATTTGTGTTGTGGTGTCCACAACACATGCCCCATTCCTCACTAGGAATGGGGAATGCCTACATTTTTTACTCTCAAACTCACAGTTTGAGAGTCGAAAGAAAAAAATTTGCTTAAACATTTGAGTCATAGAGTTGAAAAGTTCAAAAACACAAAAAAAAAAATCAAAAAATTGAGAAAATGGCAAAAAATAAAATAGAAAAGTCAAAAACACAAAAACATTAAAAAAATGGGGATGCAAGTGTTTTTTTTATAAAAAATTTCAATCCCCTCACTTGCACACGCACGCACTGAGGCACAACGCATTTTTTTTTCACATGTAAGGGAAGAGGGGTTATAAAACCCCTTCTTCCTCCCTCTCCTTTTCATTTTTCTTCATTCACCCCAAGGGAGAGATGAGTTCCTTCCTCCACCCCCTTCTCTGATGCTCCCATGGTTGGCACTATGCACAGATTGTGTGAGTGCTATGGCTCATGGCATGAGCTGGACTCTGCTCATGCTTCACGCATGAGCACACAACTTGCACTATAGTAGTGTCATGGCTTGAGTTACAATGGTGTTGTACGAGTGAGTGCAGTGGCCTACACCATGTGCTACTTGCACCACATGTGCGAGTATGTGGCCCAAGATACAATAGCATCAAGCACCACTCGCGCCCTACGCATGAGCATTGCTTGCATTGAGCCATGTGCCACAGTCGAGCACGGGTTTTCATACCTCGCGTGTGTATTGCATTTTCACATTTTATTATTATTATTTGTTTTTTCTATTTCATTTTTTGAAAAGGGTTTTGAAAAAAAATATATTAAAAAAATTTTAAAAATTAAATTAAAATTTTAAAAAATAATAATAATAATAAAAAGGAAAAAGGAATAATTTTTTTCTAAGTTAGAAATGAATAAGTCTCCAAGGGGAACCTTTTTTTATTTTGTTTTATCATGTGACTAATGACATCTTCTTTTCTCGTGATATGCAAGCAATGTAATCAGATGGCATCTACATTCGGACCAGCAATAAAACTAGTTTTTTTCAATTTCCAAGGTGTACCCCCAAAGTTTAGGTTACATGATGATTATGCTAAGATCAAATATACTGACCTCAAACACACAGACTTGGGAGAATTCCTAAGAGTTTGCAATAGTCTGATAGAAAGATCAACCCTAAGGTTTGCACTAATCCATTTTGAATTAGTGAATGCAACATCACATCCAGGGATTGTACAATCAGCTGAATTGATCATGATGTTGTCTCGACAATTTGTTCCTGATGAAAGGGTGGTTAAGAGTGTCATTGGAGAAGTGCTCTTAGATCTGCAACTTGATAACATCGAGAGGGTCTTCCATCTTCCCAAAGCTGATCAGTTCATTTGACTCTCCTATAAAGCAACCGAAAGATGGTACAAGGAGCATCACTAAGAGGCCATTGATATCATACTTTCCATATACTTCATTGAGAAGCCACCTCGGGGAAAGACAATCAGTAAAGTGGATATGACTTGGGGATATATGAAGGATAACATTAGATACTCTATCATTCTCCTGAGTAGAGTCACGAGCTTACTCGCAATGGGTCATCTCACTCCACTCATGGTCAAGACCATCAAGCATGCAAAGATACCACTAGATTGGGCCACCACACTAAGTGAAAACCTATGTGAGTAGTTGAGAATGGTAAAGGATAAGAATAAGTTCTATATGAATTCTTATGTGGTGTACCTACTTCCAACAAGGGCAATGAACTATCTTGGGTTGTATAGGAAGGGTAGTATGTAGGATCCCAATGCCTAGCCATACATAGTTTACCCTCAGTTGGTGAAGAAGAAGCTCTCAGCATAGAGCAAGGAGTATAGGGTTGTGAATAATGCATTCATCTTTGTGATCATTCAATTCATTGAGGGAGATTATAGGAAGAGGTTTTCCAATGAATCCAAGGCACAAATCATAGCTCTCGAAGCTTACGTCATCTAGTTTAGGAAATTTACATATATTCAAGTAGGTGGTACATCTATCAATCTGAAGAAACTCCTGAGGTACCCAAGTGACAAGTTGATCCTAATGGAAATATCTTGGTAGATTGAGTCAGCTTATGAAAGGATCAAAAGATAATGGAGACCTTGTTGGGATTGACCATTGGTCATAGGAGCATATCAGGTGAAGAGAAAATAGGATATTCCAACATTTGAGTGGGAAGGGGAAATGTGGGCAAAGTGGAAAACTTGGCAAGGAAGGATTTCTGTCATGAGGATTCCATTGAAGATCATTGGATGAATGCCACAAATGACTACAATTTCTACATTAAAAACTATTGTAGGATGACTTTGTATCTAGTAGAAAATGCTCTCCATTTGACCATCCCTGATGAGACAAGGCTATAGGACTCCATGAAATTACTGGATCCCCTATTCAATGCAGATAAAGTTGGTGAGAGACCCATTCTGAATGTAGAATTTGATAGAGAGGAAGGAGATAATACTAATCATCAAGCAAGACATGTCATTCAAATGATAAGGATTTGGATTAAGAAGCCTTTTCCGCTCAATCCAATTCTAGATACAATGATCTTCCATAAACATGCTCATCCAAAAAGGGGTAAAGGGAGGGAAGTCACTATTCCTACTTTTGCACTCCAATCTCCTATTAGGCCTTAAATAGTCTACTAGCTTAATTGCCTTGTAGTATATTATCACCCCTCGAAGAGAAAGGGAAAGAGGAAGAGAGCCTCTCCTCAAAGGATTTAGACAGAGCATGTTGTAGAACAGGTCTCTTTCCAGCAATAGGAACCAAGTCCACAAGAGCCCTAGGATGGTGGAGCTACCTAAATCTAGGTTGAACTTTAGTTGCCTCCTATTTTGCTAAGCCAACCTGAAGAGGGATAAATTCCAGTGACCTTTATTTCTCCTATGCAAGAAGATTTTGCTTCTCCCATGGTTCTAAAGAGACAAAAGAGGATCAAGGTTAGGATGAACAAGAGGCAAAGGGTCAATAGGAGATTAGTGCCTAATCCATCAATTCCTAAAACCATTTTGGAGGAACAAACAAATGAGGAAGAAATAGATGAGGAAGAAACATAATCAGATGAGGAGGAAGAACAAGTGCCCCTACAAAGAAGAACTTGGTTAGCAAAAGCCACAGAGTTGGAAAGAAGAAAGAGTGCCATGAGTACCCTACCACCCACCCAAGTGGAACCATTAGAGCTCTCTTCTTCAGAAGACAAAGTGCAGTAGTGGGTGAGGGAGAAAAGGGAGCAAGGTAAGGATGTTCTCTCCATCCCAAATTTTGATTTCATGCTTGTAGGTATAGAGTTAGTTAGAGGTAAGATCATGGACAACCATACAGGTGAACTCCAATAGGAAGACTAGATGTAGATGCCACCAAAGACATAGGGTCCTGATCTCACTCCTCCATCTCTACCACAGATTATGGTGGTAGATAAGGGTTCAATCACTCCTCCGCCTCTGAGTTTAGAAGAGAAACATGTTCAAAAGGAACCATCATCACAAGAGCAACCAAAACCAAGGGTTACTAATGAGGCATCAAAAGAGGCATAGATAGTAGAATATGTTCACAACCATTTCAGGGAGTTGAGGATCAAACTATAGGATCTACAAAGACTGAGACTATAGAAGAAGAGTCCTCATAGCAGGAGACTCTGAACAAGAGTGATAAAGGGAAGGATGTAGTTGAACAAGCCCCTTCATCATCTAGATCCAAGGTTTTAGAGACACACATCCCAAGATGGTTTCCAAAAATAAATAATGAGAAGTGCCAAGCATCAATTTCGTGCTTTAGAGGATGACATTTGTGATATTGCAAAGATCTTGAACAAGCCTAAGTCTCCATTACATGATGCAATGCCATTTGTGTTCATCATTACCATACAGAACTAGGACTTATTTGCACAAGTGACTCACCCTCCTAAAGGTATAGATGCAAAAGCTGTTAGTCTTGAGGACTATGAAGTGAAAGATATTATGTTGGAAAAGCCTACATAGGATACAACCTGACAGATGATGACTATGGGAGTCAAAGACATTCTCAAGGACATGGAATAGGATGAGATTGAAATCAAAACTCTTCAAAGCCAATTTGAGATCCTAAAGGGATATCTAGCTGAAATTGTTGGTCCTATTGATCCTGAGCACCCTGAGGAGACTCTAAATACCATTCTTAGAGAAGGGGAAGGTGTATGGCTCAATCCATTTTTGAAAGCTTGTTAGGAATGGTGAGATAGTCTTGAGGATAGAGTTGTCACCACAATTACAGGGAATTTGAAGTTGTTGAGTGCTACACAAGAGAATGTTGATAAGATCATGTCAATTTTGAGGCAAGACCTCAATAACATGGATGAGGTATAGGCATGGAGCAAAAATTTGCAAACTCTACAAGCCATAAAGGGCTAGAGGTACCACACTCTGATCAATTTATATACTAGAGAAGAGTTAGACATGATAGATGATTGGATAGAGAAGATTGTAGATTGTCATAAAGAGATGGAAACATTACATGAGGAAATCGATAGACTTAAGGACCAAGCCTGAGAGAGAATTTTGGAAGCATAAAAGTTGTATAATGATGCATGTTTGGACTTTTTGAAGATGAAGAATGAGAGAAGCTATTGCCAGTTGAGGTAGTAGTAGAGAATTTCAAGAAGACATTAGAGGAAGCATCCAGTGATGAAGATATCAGACAAGCCTTCAGAAAAGAAGAAGCATTGGTGGAGTTGGACACCAAACTCAAAGATTTTGTAGATACTCAAATTCAGGTGGACAACTATAGACAGAAGGTGAAGGATAAATATGAGGCTTTGGACCTTCTAGATGTGGCTAAGATTATTGAGATGATTGAGAAATTTAAGGGAAAACATCCAAACATAGATTTGGGATGAAGATGAACAAAACCCAGATGTTAGAATTTCAATTTTGACACTTAGTAAAATTTTGAGTTTTTGACCCAGTCGAGGTCCACAGGTCCACAGGTTTGCATTTTCATGCAGCTCTAAAAGTTCATAGCTCCAAAATTCAAAGTTGCACTAATAGTTAACTATTAGTTCCAAAAATAGCACTTTCCATGCATCGAGAGTGCATTTTGATGGCAAGTTAACTCTGACACATGCCTAGCGAAGGGCTAGCTTCTATTTTTGGTGTCTCCATGCACTTCCACTTTGACTGATGGATTCCTCCTACTTTTTCTCTCATTTATTCTTTATTTTTGACATGTAAAGAGCTCATGCATCAAATAATGAATAAAATATGGATGGAGTCCCTCTAAGCACCAGATTAATTGTTAGTCTGTATATATTTATTTTGTTTTAATATTTTAAAAGAATTTTATTGCATGAAGATATCCCTCACTCTCAACATAAATTGAGGAGACGATCTCTTATAAATACCCCATTGTAAAATGTAATAGGGGCCACCATTATTATGCAATAAAATTATGCTTTTGGTGCTCGCATTTGGAGTGTAGTGATTCTTGCCTGAATGTGTCATTGTTGTGTGGATTTTATTCATGATATTTTGATTGAGCCAAAGGTTTATTGTGTTTTTTTTGGTTGTGCAATCTTTTAGTTCTGGTGTTTTCTATAGATTTATGAATTCCACTGACGTAACGAGCTTGAGAAGAGATCATCAAATTGTGTTTGCATAGCCTTTTGTCTCGCATGAGCACACTTTCCATGGCCTTACAATTTGATGAAAGGTGAAAAATAATACGATTATTAAAGTTTCTCACCAATGATTGTATCGGTGGATTCTAGGAAGTCTTGCTCCTATTTTGATTGGTTTCCTACCAATTTCTTCAAAGGTTTAACTCGCAGTGTATTGTATTTTGTAGCTTATGTCCTTTTAGGATTTTAATTTTAAGTTATTTCAATTTCATATTATTTTCTTTCTATTTTTTTATTTGTTTTACTAACCCCCTATTAGAATAGGACCTCATAGTAGCTGCATTGTTAGAGTTGCATTCATTGAAAAAAAAGAAAATACAAAAATATTGTTCTTTTGGTGTGATATTTTGAGATAGCGAATAGAGTTACTTCAATTTCAAGATAAAAGAGTCTTTTAGAATCAGCAAAGGCCTCCTTGTCAACATTCACATTTATCTTCTACTAAGTAGATTTTGGTATGTTGCAAGACAGACACTGAACCTTGGAGTGGATCCTTAAAAAGATTTGCTTTTCAAGAGAGGAATTACACAATGGATTCTTGCCATTGACCTCATTCAAATAAATGCCCAATAGAAGTGGCACTACAAGGAGGGTCACAAATTGAATATACTCCCAAAAATGAAGGAAATTTGACAATGTTTCAAAATTTTGGACCCTTGTAATAATTTACACTCCATACAAGTTCAGAAAATACTTCTAAATTTTTTAGAAATTCACGTACGTAGGTTCGCAGATATGCAAAACTCTATGGTGTGCAAAATTTAGAGAGGTGAGAAAGTGTACTTCTGTAGAGATGCACTTTTCTCCAAAATTTGATACAAGCTGGAGGATATTGATCCAAAATCCCCATTTCAGTGAGCATTAAGGTCTACGCCAAGTGCACACCAGTTTCTCAAGCTTACCCACTTTCATAAACCATGTAGTGACAATGGAACATCCCAAGTTCAACCACTCCCATTCAAACTTTTGTCATCTTCTTCAACTCCACCTCCACTCCAACCACTTGGTGAACCACCACATACTTTGATAGGTACTCCCCAACAACCACCGTTAGGTCCACCAAACCCTCCAATGGCCTTTTTTGCAAATGTCATGGACTCACCAATGAACTTGAGAGGTGTACTCCATGACCTCCCAAAGAATCCCGAGAAGTTTTGCCCAAGATTCATCTATGGTGAAACACAAACTGCCAAAGATCATGTCAAGGTTTTCAAAGAAACTTGCAACCAAAAGCAAGTGGCTAATGAGGATGTGGTTCTTCATTTATTTCCCTACTCTTTGGGAGGAATTTCCTTTAATTGGTATGTCAATTTTCCACTTGGATGCATTAGAGATTGGAATACATTCAAAACATTCATCAATCCAACTGTGATACATAAACAATTCATATCAATAAAAAGGGACCTAGCTAAGATAGTTTCATGCTTCAATCATTGCTTTCATAATTGCAAGTTGGAAATGCCATATACCATATCGATTGAAGCTGCTATTCAGATTTATTTGAATGGTATGGACCCTCTTACTACGATCTTTCTGAGAAGACTTCCTACAACAAATATTGACACATTAGAAAAAATCTTTGTAGAAGCAATCATGTTCATGAAGCAAGCCAATCCTAATGGAGGAGGAATGATGTTTCTAGCACAAGCAGTCCCTAAAATGCCAACATACCTCATGGGAGCACCCACTGTGCCTAGCCAATTCATACATATGAACCCAGTTTCATTATAGTAGGCACCCATTCCAAAAATTCAAGTGATAACATATCGAAGGTATGGGCCTCCAAAAACAACTTTCTTTGAATAGAAAGCAACGATTCCTATGGAAGTAGATAACAATCTTCTTTTTGAAGTTGGTCAAATGAAGAAGACTATGTCAAAGATGAATAATGAGCTGATGCAT
Organism: Cupressus sempervirens; assembly: GCA_028749045.1. Taxonomy (NCBI): domain Eukaryota; kingdom Viridiplantae; phylum Streptophyta; class Pinopsida; order Cupressales; family Cupressaceae; genus Cupressus; species Cupressus sempervirens. The sequence continues at coordinate 646,508,780 of CM053784.1, read as the reverse complement.
CTTATGTTGTCACAAGGACAAAATAACAACTTCCAAAGAAATAATGTTGGCCCCTACAACAACAATTTTGGTTAGAATTATAACAAGAACTTCAACAATAATAGTAACAACAACAATATAGGAAACAACAATGGTGGAGGGAGCAACTTCAATCCTTCTGATTGCAACAATGGCTTCCAAAGGAAAAATTGACAATGGAACACTTGATCGAATAATGGAAGCATTCCTGTTGATAACAACAACAAAAATGTTCAATATGATAATATCACTCAGTCTGATGATAGCCAAAATGTGCCTAGCAATGATGGTTCGTACTACAATGGTAATTAGGAGGTGAATAAAAACTCACAAGTAAATGAAAATTCTCTACCTATTCAATTCAATGCTATGTTATTGGAATCTTATGATTCTACATAGAATACACAAGTGGAACAACAAGAAAATGAGGAATTCTCATTCCCCTTTAGTCAAGAACCTGACCTTTAACATGATGAGATGTTTGCCTTTTGAAATGACAATCAGAATACATACAATCTTAGAAATAGAAAGGATCCCTTGATAGATGGGATTCCCCCAGGTTTGTAACCAACTCCACCTGATCCAAGAGCAAGTAACAATTCACCACCAGTGAGACCAGTGCAGGGACAAAAATAGTATCAGAACCCTGTCAATGTATTGACAATACTAAAGAACCCTACTTGGTCCACTGAAAAGTACAATGCAGTAGAAGATCTAAAGAAAACTAAAGCCAATATGTCTATGTTTGACATGTTATAGAATTGTCCACAACAAAGAGAAGTTCTCATGAAGAAATTGGATAATACAAAGGTTTCCCACAATACGGATGCTATCCCTCAAAAGACATTGCCACAACAAGTAAATACTACAGAAGAAATTCCCACTATGTTCAAAGATAAAGTTGACATACCCCCATTTTTGTTGAGCATAAGGATATATCGAAAAAATCTTTACAATTGCCTCATTGATTTAAGAGCTTCATGTAACATAATGCCATTATCAATAGCTCAAAGGCAAGGAGTTAGTCCTCAACCCTCTAATTGAGTGGTGATAGATTTGGATAAAATAGAGGTAAAAGTCATTGGTGTATTGAAAGATGCATGGATACAGTTAATATTTGACCCTCACGTTCAAGATGTTATTGATATAAATGTGGTTGACATCCCAGAGAGATATGGATTACTTCTGAGCAGAGAATGGATGAAATGTCTAAGAGGATGGTTCTCTACAAACTTCACTCAATTATGGTTGCCATGGAAAGGATTGAACAATCAAATAAAGATAGATGTTGAGCCCAAATTGAAAACAATGATCATAGATTATAATGCCTTGAATGAGATAGCATTCTTACAATCAGATTTGGGTTCATATAAAGTGATGGTATTGGATATGGTTCCAAACCATACACCGCAAGATCACAATGAAGAACCTAAGGTGTTGGTACCCAAAAGTGAAACTATGACACAGTTCATATATAGTATGGTGACTAATTTACAATGTTTAAGAGAAGTTGACCCTAGCATCCTCCTCCTTCTAGGATTTTTTCAATTACACAAAGCTAGTCACTTTGAATTGAATGTTCATCATGTCAAGAAGTAGTTGCAAAGGTATTGACCCACATGATGGAAAACAAGGATACAATGACCTCAATAGATGAACTCACAAAAATTGAAAATTTTGTGAACTCGTCCCACCTTGTTGAAAATATTGAAGAAAAAAATGAAGATCTAAACATGTCATACAATGATACCTCTTCAGATGGTGGAGTTTTTTCTTCTCCTCCTCTAGGGATGATCAAAGTCCAAAGAAGAAGATGATATGTGAAAGGTAAAGGATGGACTTCTGTAGTCATTCATCCCAAACCTAAAGTTGAGGAAATCAAAGAGCTAATAGGGGAAATTTGATAAAAACAATAAAAACACACACTTCTTCTATCTACCAGTTATGAAGGGGACTCATCAAGTCCTACACAAGGAAAGTTACAATGGGTTCCTAAGAAACAATCATTCAAGGCTCAAGTGAAAGATAAGTTAAGGAAAAATAAGCATAAAGTTAGAAAACCCAAGGAAAATGAAATTTAGACACTCCACTTTGATGGTTCTAGATGCAAGATGGGAGCCAGTGCAGGTATCAAGTTAATCAACCCAAAAGGTAGATCTTTCTATGTCGCATATCGATTGCAATTTAGAAGTACTAACGATGGTGTAGAATATGTGTTAATCCAAGGACTCCTATTTGCACTGGAGAAAGGAGTCATAGCTCTTAAAATCAAAGGGGATTCCCCATTGGTCATACGATAAGTAAAATTCATATATTCTTGTGGTGACAACAGATTACTTGCTTACAAGAAAAGGGTATGGGAAATCTTGGATAAATTTGAGGCCTTAAACATCAAGTCCACTCCAAGAAGAAAGAACATGGTAGTGGATGCTCTTGCCATCTTAGCTAGTGCATTGCAACCAATTGAAAGAACCAAGTTGAAAATATTTTTAGTAGAATTGGTCACTGTTCCATCCATCCCTGATAATATCATAAACTTTCAGGTCTTTCAAAATGATCAACATATACTTGAGTTTATTATGAGTAGCCGTCATTTTGAGGGACAAGAAATTGATGATATGCCAGATGATAGACCCGAAGATGATGGAATTGAGGATGAAGATGGGATTCTGAATTTAAAAACTAACACTATTTTCAAAGGGATGGTTGAACTTGAAAACATCTTTGATCATGATGAATCAGCACTCAATAGAAGGGAAACTCAAGAAAAGGGAATCGAAGAATGTGATTTGTACAATTTGGGTACTGATGAAGAACCAAGAATGGTATAGATAGGAAAAGTGTGCAACTCATAAGAAAGGTATGACATCCTCAAATTACTCACCAAGTATAAGGATGTCATTTCTTGGAGCTATGATGAGTTGAAGACTTATGATCCTAAGATTATCACACATGACATCCAGTTGAAACCTTATGCCAAGCCATTCTGACAAAGACAAAGACTAGTAAATCCTCTCATTGAACCATTGATCATGAAGGAAGTAAAAAATTTACTAGATGCTAAGATCATATTTCCTATCCACCATTCCACATGGGTGGCCAATTTGGTTCCTATGTAGAAGAAGATAGGAGAGATTCATCTTTGTGTTAACATTTGTAACTCGAATCTAGCATCTCAGAAGGATAGCTATCCTCTACCCTCACTAGATGAGGTATTGCAAATTGTTAATGGTTCAAAAATGATGTTATTCTTGGATGGTTACTTGGGATATAATTAGGCGATGGTTGACAAAAAAATAGGCTAAAGACGGCTTTCACCATAAAGTGGGGAACTTTTTTCTATAAAAGGATGCCCTTTGGACTAATTAATGTAGGAGCTACATTTCAATGTGCAATGGACGAAGCTTTCAAAGGATTGATTAACAAATGTATAGTTATCTACATGGATAACTTGACTATCTTTTCAAAATATCAAAGTACCCATGTTGCTGATCTAAGGAAGGTATTCAATAGATGTCGTAATTATGGCATATCTCTCAATACCAAGAAATGTTCATTTGGTGTTACTAAAGGAAAGCTCTTGGGACATGTTATTTTTGATGTTGGAATCTCCATTGATCTAGATTGAGTTGAGTCTATTTTGAAGTTAGTACCTCCACACAGTCGAAAGGAATTGAAGTCTTTCTTCAAAAAGATAAACTTTGTGCAAAAATTCATAAGTGGATTTGCAGAGATAGTTCATCCCCTTAATGACTTACTCAAGAAAGGGACTAAGATGGAATGGGTGTTGGAGATAAAGAAGTCATTTGAAGATATCAAGGTTGCCATTTCAATAGCCCTAGTTTTGGTGAGTCTAGATTACAAGTTACCTTTCAAGATCTATTCCTTTGCTTTCAAACACTCTTGCACAGGGATCCTAACACAAAAAAGAGAGAAGAAAGATGAGAGACCAATTGCTTTTATGAGTTGTCCTTTGAAGAATGTAGAGTTGAAATATTCAAACCTTGATAAAAAATCCTTTGCATTGATCAAGTTAGTAAAGAAGTTTCATCACTACATAGTCAGAAGTAATGTGTGTGCAATTATACCTGATCCAGTAGTAAAGATGCTTTTGATGTAGAATGAACTTGGTGAAAGGAGAGGAAAGTGGATGTCCATACTTCAAGAATTAAATCTTGAAATTAAATCTATGAGATTAGTTAGAGGTCAAGGGTTGTCAAAAATGATAGCTGATAACCAAGATGGAAATGAAAAGGAATTCAAGTTTGATGATGAGACAGATGAAGATGATCCAAAGAAGATGGTTATGTCACAATTTGATATTAAGCAAGGAGTGGTGATAGATGTGTGGTACCAAGACATTTTTTATTATCTCTTACAAGATCAATGCCCCAAATGGATGAATAGTTCACAATGTAGGGGACTAAAGATGAAATGTGAGTCTTACATGTTACTTGATAACAATTTTTTTAAAAGGAACTATGAAGGGATCTATCTGAAATGCTTAGGATGTGAAGAAGCTAATGATGTCTTGGAAGATTTCCATGACAAGTTTGGTATAGGACATGGTTCAACAGAAGCAACAACTCACATGATTTTAAGATTGGGCTATTTTTGGCCCTCAATATTATAGGATACTTTTGAGCATGTGTGTTCTTGCCATATATGTCAAACTAGTTCTAACAAAGAGAGGCTCACAACAATGCCACTACAACCGGTGTATGAGGTGTGCCCTTCAAAAAGTGGGGATTGGATTTCATAGGTCCAGTCAACCCACCATCATCAATTGGACATACATTCATCCTTGCAGCTATGGATTATTGTACACAATGGACAAAGGTAGAGACATTCAAAAATTGCATTGCTAAGGTAGTGACTGACTTTCTAGAAGAACACATTGTCATCAGGTTTGGAATGCCATTCACGCTTGTGTGTGATAACGGATCTACTTTCACATCTACATTCCTAACCCAATGGGCATTTGAAAAAAAGGTAGTCATTATCAAGTTCTCTTCAAATTACTACTCACAAGGAAATGGCATAGTGGAATCTACAAACAAGAACTTGATCACAGTAATAAAATGATTGTTGAAGGAGAATCCTAGGGATGGGCATACACAACTAAAATATACCCTATGGATAGATTGAGTGATAGTCAAAAAATGCCTTGGGGACTTCTCCATGTTTGCTTGTTTACGAAGAAGAATCAATGTTCCCACTCAGTCTTAGAATTTTGATTTTGACATTCATGAGTGAGTATGCTAAAGATGCTAACAAAATTCAAATTAGATTGACGAATCTCCTAGAAATGGATGAGAAATGAACAACTACATTGGAGCACATGGCTAAACATCAAGCTATTGTAAAAAGGTGGTTCGACAAGAGGGCCATGATCAAATCATTTAAGATTTTTGACCTTGTTCTACTTTGGGATAAGGCAAAAGAAAAGTTGAGTAGTCATACCAAGTTTCAACACTTGTGGATAGGCCCTTATCAAATCGTAGAAATTTTGGGAGAAAAAACTTTTAGGCTTATTTTCTTATAGGGGGAATTTCTTCCCTTGCTCGTAAATAGGTAGTTTTTGAAGAATTATTTTGAAGCCTAAAAGACAAAAAAAAAAAAAACAAAACAAAACAAAAAACAAAAATTAATTAGATTTTATTTATGCATTTAGCTTAGATTTTCATTCCTGCAAGTGTGTTTTCTTTTATGTTGCATGTTTGCTTTCAGTCGCGTGTTTCCTTTGAAAGTTGCATCAGTCCTAGGGGATAAGGTGTACTTGATATTTTCTCTTAAGATTTCACTAACCACTTCTTGGTTTTTTTTTAGGAAGGGGTATTTCTTTTTCAAAACATTTAGATGATTATGTGTCTTATACCAATCAAGCAACGGATATTTCTTGTGGAAATAGGGGACTCTCAATTTGAAAATCAGAGACCTAAACCACCAAGTTCTCAACACTTTGCAAATTTAAAGATTTGATTGTTTTAGGTGTTGTTGATTTGAAGTCAAAGATGGTGAGAGATGATCCAAATTTCAACTAGTTCAAATAGGAAGGGTCTCCTCGAGAGGTTACTAAGATCATTGATTTGGCGTGAGAGTTTTCCTAAAAGTTTTAAAAGAGCAATGCAAGGGATGTTCACAAGAGATCAAATCTGAGAAACAACACTAATGCTTTGACTACACAATCTAAGCATAGTTGGGATACAAAAAAAAAGAAAAAAGAAAAAAAAGGAAAAAAGAAAAGAAAAGAAAGTAGAATGTGGTGTTAAGTCTGAAGGATTCCAAAGATCTAAAATGGAAAATGATATGCTCTCAAAATAGAGTATCTTTTATTTAGAGTATTGTTCCACCAAAATTAACATTTTGAACAACATGGAGCGATTATTCAAAAGTCAAAAATTCAAAAGAAAGTGGCATCTTTCCAAGAGCCCTCGAACTAGTTCTCTCATTTGGTCAAGTAATTGATTGATAAAAAGCCTTCGTAGAAGATCCTGAATGAATGAGCTAGGAGGAGTGGAAGATTGTTTCAAGTTGTTAGAAGACTTTGATTGACTGCGTCTTGGCACATCAAAAGGGAATGAATACACAACACACAAACTAAGTTGGGAGGTTTTGAGTTCTAAAATTTTGATTGAAGAGTCATTCGAAAGATGCTTGAGATGTTCAAAGTCTAGTTGGTGTTTGAAACATGTTAGAGGAATGTTTTCTAATGAAGATTTAAATGCCTTGGTCATTTCTTCCTTTTTTTGGGGCTATTTGTTGTGGTTTCCACAACACACACCCCGTTCCTCACTAGGAATGGGGACCCCCTACTTTTTTTGACTCTTGGACTCACAATTTGAGAGTTGGAAGAAGAAAATTCACTTAAACATTTGAGTCGTAGGGTCGAAAAGTTCAAAAACACAAAAACATAAAAAAAAAAGGAGATGCAAGTTTTTTTTAAAAAAAATTTAAGAATTTTTTTTTTTTTAAATATAAAATCTAAAATATAAAATAAATAAATAAATAAATATATATATCCCTCCCACAACCCTACACGCGCATCGAGGCATGGTGCATTTTGTTTTTTGTGCATGAGGGGAGAAGGGGTTATAAAACCACTTCTTCTTCCCTCTCCTCTTCATTTTTCTTCATTCACCCCAAGGGAGAGGTGAGTTCCTTCCTCCACCCCACCCCTTCTCTCTTGCTCCCGCAACTGGCACTGTGCACCTGCGCGCAAGTGCTAGAACTGCGTGCGTGCCACAGCCCACATTGTAGTGGCACTAGGTGTCACTCGTGCCATGCCCATGAGCACTAATTCCCGCACCATGAGTTAGACTCCACTCGTGCTTCACACGCAAGCGCGCAACCCATGCTGCAGTGGCGTCAGGCGCCACTTGTGCCACATGCGCGAGCATTGCAACTAGCGCTACAATGACATTGTGCCTCACAAGCACAATGCATTGCTTACACCACACATGTGAGGGCATGACCAATGCTATAGTGGTGCCAGGCACCACTTGCGCCCCACACACGAGCAACACTCATGTTGTGTTGCATGCTACGAATGTGTGTGGGTTTGCATACCACGTACGTGCATTGTATTTTCACGTTTTTTATTATTATTATTTTTTCTTATTTCATTTTTTGAAAAGGGTTTTGAAAAAAAATTAAAAATTAAAAATTAAAAAAAAAATTAAATTTTTAAAAATAAAAAAATAATAATAATAAAAAAGAAAAAGGAATAAATTTTTTCTAAGTTAGAAATGAATAAGTCCCTAAGGGGGACTTTTTTTTTGTTTTATCATGTGACTGATGATGTCTTCTTTTCTCATGATGTGTAGGCAACATAATCAGATGGTGTCTAAATCTAGAGCAGCAACAAAACTAATTTTTTTCAAGTTCCAAAGTGTACCCCCAAAGTCGAGGTTACATGATGATTACACTGAGATCAAAGATACTGACCTCAGACACATAGACTTGGAAGAATTCCTAAGAGTTTGCAATAGTCTGATAGAAAGGTCAACCCTGAGGTCCACACTAATCCATTCTAGATTAGTGAATGTAGCATCACATCTAGGTATCGTACAATCAGTTGAATTGATCATGGCATTGTCTTGGCACTTTGTTCATGATGAAAGGGTGGTTAAGAGCATCACCAGAGAAGTGGTCTTAGATCTACAACTTGATAACATTGAGAGGGTCTTCTATCTTGCCAAAGCTGATCATTTCATCTAACTCTCCTATGAAGTAGCTGAAAGATGGTATAAGGAGCATCACTAAGAGGCCATCGATATCAAACATTCCTTATACTTCATTAAGAAGCCACCTTGGGGAAAGAAAATCAGCAAAGTGGATATGACTTCGGGATGTATGAAGGATGACATTGGATACTCTATCATTCTCTTGAGTAGAGTCATGGGCTTACCTGCAGTAGGTCATCTCACTCCATTCATGGTCAACTTCATTAACACCATCCGACATGCAAAGATACCACTAGATTAGGCCACCACACTAAGTGAAAATCTGTGTGAGCAGCTGAGAATGGTAAAGGATAAGAAAAAGTTCTATATGACTTCATATGTGGTGTACCTACTTGCAGCAAGAGCAATGAACTATCCCAAGTTGTACAAGAAGGGTAGTATGTAGGATCCCAATGCTTGGCCATACATAATTTACCCTTATTTGGTGAAGAAGAAGCTCTCAGCATAGAGCCAGGAGTATAGGATCATGAATGATACATTCATCTTTGCAATCATTTGATTCATTAAGGGAGATTATGGGAAGAGGTTGTTTGATGAAGCCAAGGCACAAATCATAGCTCTCGGAGCTTACTTCATCTAGTTGAGGACATTTACATATATTCAGGTGGGTGGTGTATCTATCAATTTGAAGAAACTCCTGAGGTACCCAAGTGACAAGTTGGTCCTAATGGAAATATCCTAGCAGATTGAGTCAGCTTATGAGAGGATCAAAAGAAAATGAAGAACTTGTTGGGATTGGCCATTAGTCGTAGGAATATATCAGGTGAAGAGAAAACAAGATATTTTGACATTTGAGTGGGAATGGGAGAACTATCCTCTTTGAAGAGTACAACTCTCCTTGGCCATATTTTGATAATGTGGGAAAAGTGGAAAGTTTCTATCATAAGGATGCCATTGAAGATGATGGGATGAACAACACAAATGGCTATGATTTTTGCATCAAAGACTATTGTAGGATGATTTTCTATCTAGTAGAAAAGGCTCTCCATTTGACCATCCCTAATGAGATAAGGCTACAAGACTCCAAGGAATTATTGGATCCTCTATTCAATGCAAATAAAGTTGGTGAGAGACCCATTCTAAATGCAAAAGTTAATAGAGAGGAAGGAGATGATATCAATCATCAAGAAAGACATGTTATTTGAATGAAAAAGAGTTGGATTAAGAAGCCTTTTCCACTCAATCCAGTTTTGAATATAGTGATCTTCCACACACATGCTTACCCAGAAAGGGGTAAAGGGAGGAAAGTCACTACTCCTAATTTTGCACTCCAATCTCCTATCAGGCTTGAAATAGTCTACCAGCTTGATTTCCCTATAAGATATAATCACTCTTTAGAGAGAAAGGGAAAGAGGAAGAGAGCCTCTCCATAGAGGATTCAGACAAAGCATGTTGTAGAATAGGTCTCTTCCCAGCAATGGGAACCAAGTTCACAAGAGCCCCAGGATGGTGTAGCTACCTAAATCCAGGTTGAACTTTAGTTGCCTCCTATTTTTCCAAGCCAACCTAAAGAGGGAGAAATTCCAAAGACCTTTATTCCCCCTATGTAAGAAGAGTATGCTTCTCTCATGGTTCTAAAGAGACAAAAGAGGATCAAGGTTAGGATGAACAAGAGGCAAAGAGTCAATAAGAGATTAGTGCCTAATCCATCAGTTCTTGAAACCATTCCAGAGGAAGAAATAGAATTAGATGAGAAGGAAGAATAAGTGCCCCTATAAAGAAGAACTTAGTTAGCAAAAGCCATAGAGTTGGAAAGAAGAAAGAGTTCCAGGAGTCTCCTACCACCCACCCAAGTGGAACCATTAGAGCTCTCTTCTTCAGATGAAAAAGTGTAGCAGTAGGTGAGGGAGCAAAGGGAGCAAGGTGAAGATGTTCTCTCCATCCCAGATTTTGATTTCATGCCTGTAGGTATAGAGTTAGTTGGAGGTAAGATCATGGGCACCCATACAGGTGAACTCCAATAGGAAGACTGGACGCAGATGCGACCAAAGACATAGGGTCCTAATCTCACTCCTCCATCTCCACCATAGATTATGGTGATAGATAAGGGTTCAGTCACTCCTCCACCTCTAATTTTAGAAGATGAACATGTTCAAAAGGAACCATCATCACAAGAGCAACTAGAACCAAGGGTTACTAATGAGGCATCAAAAGAGGCATAGATAGTAGAATATGCACAACAACCTTTTTAGGATGTTGAGGATCAAACTATTGGATCTACAGAGACCAAGACTATATAAGAAGAGTCCTCATAGCAGGAGACTCTGAACAAGAGTGCTAAAGGGAAGGAGGTAGTTGAACACACCCCTTCATCATCTAGAGCCAAGGTTGTAGAGAGACACATCCCAAGATGGTTCTAGAAAGAAATAATGAGAAGTGCCAAGCATCAGTTCCATGCTTTAGAGGATGACATTTGTGATATTGCAGAGATCTTGAACAAGCCCGAGTCTCCATTACATGATACAATGCCATTTGTTTTCATCACTACCATACGAAACTAGGAATTATTTTCACAAGTGGCTCACCCGCCTAAAGGTACACATACAAAATTTGTTAGTCTTGAGGACTATGAAGTGAAAGATATTAAGTTGGGAAAGCTTAAATGGGATATAGCTCGATAGATGATGACTATGGGAGTCAAAGACATTCTCAAGCACATGGAATAGGATGATATTAAAATTAAAACTCTTCAAAGGAAAGCTAAGATCCTAAAGGGATATCTAGCTGTAGTTATTGGTCCTCTTGACCTTGAGTGCCCTGAGGAGAGTCTAAATACCATTCTTAGAGAAGGAGAAGGTGTACGACTCAAACCATTTTTGAAAGCTTATTAGGAATGGCAAGAAAATCTTGAGCATAGAGGTGTCACCACAATCATAAGGAATTTGAAGTTAGTGCATGCTACATAAGAGGATGTTGATAAGATCATGTCAATTTTGAGGCAAGAATTTAGTATCATGGATGAGGTACGGGCATGGAGAAAAGATTTGCAAACTCTACAAGCCATAAAGGGCCAAAGGTATCACACGCTAATTGATGTATATACTAGAGAAGAGTTAGACATGATAGATGATTAGATAGAGAAGATTGTAGATGGTAATAAAGTGATGGAAACATTACATGAGGAAATCCATAGGCTCAAGGACCAAGCTTGAGAGCGAATTTTGGAAGCAAAAAATTGTACAGTGATGCATGCTTGGACATTTTTGAAGATGAAGAATGAGAGAAGCTATTTCCAATTGAGGTCATAGTAGAGAATTTCAAGAAGACATTAGAGGAAGCATCTAGTGATGAAGATATCAAACAAGCCTTTAGAATAGAAGATGCACTATTGGAGTTGGACACCAAACTCAGAGATTTTGGAGATACTTGAATTGAGGTGGAAAAATATAGATAAAAGGTGAAGGATAAATATGAGGCCTTGGATCTTCTAGATGTAGCTAATATTATTGATATGATAGAGAAATTTAAGGGCAAACATCCAAACATAATTTTGAGATGAAGACAAACAAAACCTAGATGCTTGAATTGCAATTTTGACACTTAGTAAAATTTTGAGTTTTTAACCCAGTTGAGGTCTACAAGTTCGTAGCTCCACATTTTCATGCAGCTCCATAGGTCCTGAGCTCCAGAATTTAGAGTTGCACTGATACTTAACTACCAATTCTAAAAATACTACTTTCCATGCATTGAGAACATATTTTGATGGCATGTTAACTCTGACACACACCTAGTGAAGGGCCAACTTCTATTTTTTGTGTCTCCATGCACTTCCACTTTGATTGATGGCTTCCTCCTACTTTCTCTCTTGTTTCTTTCATTGTTTTTGACATGTAAAGGGCTCATGAATGAAATAATAAATAAAATATGGATGAAGTCCCTCTAAGCACCTGATTAATTGTTACTCTGTATATACTTAGTTTGTTTTAATGTTTTAAAAGAATTTTATTGCATGAAGATATCTCTCACTCACAACACAAATTGAGGAGACAATTTCTTATAAATACCCCATTGTAAAATGTAACAAGGGCTACTGTTATGATGTAATAAAATTATGCTTTTGGTGCTCACATTTGGAGTGTAGTGATTCTTGCTTGAATGTGTCATTGTTTTGTGAATTTTATTCATGAGATTGTGATTGAGCCAAAGGTTTATTGTGTTGTTTCTAGTTGTGCGATCTTTTAGTTTTGGTGTTTGCTACAGATTTATGAATTTTGCTGACGTAATGAGCTTGAGAAGAGATCATGAAATTGTGTCTACATAGCCTTTTGTCTCGCATGAGTGCACTTTCCATGGCCTTGTGATTTGATGAAAGGTGAAATATCATATGATTATTAAAGTTTCTCGCCGACAATTGCATCAGTGGATTCTAGGAAGCACTACTCCTATTTTCATTGGTTTCCTATGAATTTCTTCAAAGGTGTAACTCACAGCGTATTGTGTTCTGTAGCTTATGTCTATTTAGGATTTTAATTTCAAGTTATTTCAATTTCATGTTATTTTCTTTTAGTTTTGTTATTTATTTTACTAACCCCCTTGTTAGAATAGGACCTCATAGTAGCTACATTATTAGAGTTGCATTCATTGAAAAAATAGAAAATACAAAAATATTGTTCTTTTGGTGTGATATTTTGAGACAGGTAACAGATTTACTTTGATTCTGAGATAAAAGAGTCTTTTAGAACCAGCAAAGGCCTCCTTGTGAACATTCACATTTATCTTCTACTGAGCAGATTTTGGTATGTCGCAAGACAAACATTGAAACTTGGAGTGGATCCTTAAAAAGATTTCCTTTTCAAGAGAGGAATTACACAATGGATTCTTACCATTGACCTCGTGCAAAATGAATGCCCAACAATCCACAATCCTAGAAAATATTTCATTTCTCCTATCGTACTTATTTCAAATTCTTTCTTTATTTCTTCTGCAATCTTGTCACTTTCCTCATCATTTCCTCCAAATATGATATCATCAACAAATATTACCAAGATCATTAGTCCATCATCAATTTCTTTCCACTATAGATTACTATTTACCATATCTTTGTTATATCCAAGCTCTGTCAAATACTTGTCCAATCTTGCATACCAAGTTCTGGGTGCTTTCTTCAAGCCATATAAAGCTTTCTTTAGTTTGCATATTGTCTCCTTTCCATCTATCAAAGGACAACCTTCATGCTGCTCTATGTACACTTCTTCAAGCTCTACATTCATAAATGCTAACTTGACATCCATCTAATACACATTAAATTTCTTATATGTTGCATATGCTAAGAATAATCTTACTAGTTTAATTCTAGCCACATGAGCATAGGTCTCATCATAGTCTATTCCTTCTTTCTATGAGTAACCTTTCCATACCAATCTTACTTGTCTCCTTACAACTTCACTTTGTTCATTCATCTTGTTTCTGAATACCCATTTAGTTCCTATCACATTTTTGTCTACTAGTCTAGGGACCAATTCCCATGTCTCATTTTTCACTATCTAATCCAATTCCTCTTTCATAGCTTGCATATAATAGTCATCTTTACATGCTTCATTTGCATTGTAAAGTTCATCTTGAGATATCAAACATAATTCTTCATTGACTTTGGTTCTTTTCATCATACCTTTATCTTTGCTTCTAATAATTTGCTCAGGTGGATAATTCTTTGTCATATTCTTACACGAAGTAGGAGTTGTTATCTCAACTCTTGGCTCTGCTAAAGGTTCTGAGCTTTGTTCCTACCTTGGCTCTCCATCATTCTACAAATCTTTGTAAGTCTCAAGAAATACTTTATCATTCCTTAGTTTAGTAACAACATCACCATTTAAATTGTAATCAACTATTCTTTCTTGTATCTTGAATCTCTCGTCGACTCTCTTATTTGCACTTTCCATAATAATTAGCAAAGTTGTCTCTTCTATTGCATTGTCTTCATTAACCAATCTAGGCTCATTATCATAGACATTCAAGAATCTTTCCATAATTGCTTTAAATTCTTCAACTTGATTAGAAAGTAAACTCTTTCTAGTTTTTCTTAATCTCTTAGGACATCTATATGAAAAATGACCAAAATCTTTACATGTCTAACAAAATTTTTTTTTTATACCCTTTGGTTCTCTCTTTGTAAGTAGATCAACACCTTCCTCTATCTTTATGTCTTCTTTAGATCTAGATCTATCTTTTCTTGGGCTTCTATTCTTCTGTGTACAAAAAAAGGATTTTGGATCTAAAAACTCAATACTCTATTCTTTACACAAATCTAATAACTCACCAAGAATTTCCACCATTTAGGTGTCAAAATTTTCCCTACCAAATTTAGGACTATATTTCATGAGCATGCTCACCATGGATCTCCCAAAGTTGTTAGATGTTGTCTTCAAGGACTTGATGCTCTGATACCAATTGTTAGAAACAAAAGTCCACCAAGATAACTGAGAGGGGCATGGGGGGTGAATCAATTATCCAATAATTAAAAAATTTATTATCCTTAAATATTCTTATCCATTCAACCAAAGTAAACAACAACCATAACAAGATGCACATAGATATGTTAACTAGGGAAAAAATTGATCAGAGGGAAAACCTTGGTGGGAATGATGCCCACAAGATGATGTACTAATATAAATATTCCTTGTTAGAGGATGGACCTTGTTAGGAGTTTATTACAACATTTAGTACATAAAGTCCCTATTAGGAGACTTTGAATCCCTGTTAGGAGATTCCAACCCTATTATGAGTTGTAGTACAATGTATGCAAGAAGAGCCCATTGCACAAACATGCAATTTCAATTACAAGAAGAGCTCATTGCCCAAACATGCAATCTACTATTAAGTTCCTATTTCCTCTATTATATCAATCAAACCAATCACTATCAGACCTTTTAGAATAGGTCACAAACTTCAAATTTAAATATCAAACCTTGGATCGCACAATAAAACCTCGGCAATGAAGTTTCCTTCACTTCCACTCTACTCTACTCAACTTCACATTCTACTCTCTCTCTCTCTCTATTGGTTACAATCACTTCTACATGATACACATGATAAAGGAAAATGTCCTTCCTTTATATTGAATCCATAAAACAATTCTCTGAGTTAACTATTAGACCTTTTCAATTAATTATTATAGGACCACATTAAGAACACATTACACTTAGCAATAACATTAATCTTCCACCTTGCAACTTGAATTACTTTTTGTACATGTAATATTATGACAAGAAAGCTTAGCTACATCATCACCAACATGTCTTCTTCAAATACTCAACCTAAATTCTTAGAATAACAATTTTGCTAAGAGATATAACAAGTTTACTAGAACATGCCTCTATAAACTCTATCTCAAAACAAACATCACCAAAACTTACATAACTTTTTCTAGAGTTAACATTTCTTCACCTAATGTTAATTGCATATACTAGATACTCAGAAGTATCTCCTATAACCTCAAATAGGGAGAATCATCAACTAGTCATCCATACCAACTTGATCTGTGCATTGTTCTTCTATCAATAACCACAAAAAAATGCTATGTTCACATCAAAGACAAACTCAATCATGAATGTAACATATCATCATATAAAATACTCCCCCATAGGAATATCATCAAAATTCATGCTTCTAAAACAACCACAATTGTTGATTCTTACCTAATCCATCCCCACCAATGCTTATTTAACAAGGAAAACCCTAGAGAATTTGTATTTTTGTGAGGATAGGAATGATAAGAGTTGAGAGAGAATTCTTGGTAGCTAAGATGGCTATGAGAGAGATATGCATTATAGAATTAGTTTGAGAAGAACAAAGAATAGAAGATAAAGGATAGAGGATACATATCTAATTAGGAAGATAAAGGTTTAATTAGTAAGGAGAAGATCTGACATCAAGAAAAAAGGTGCTAACCAAAAGATCATGTCACTGAATCTTTCTAACAGGTGATATAGAGAAAATATCTTAACCGAGTAGTCCTAACAAGCTTTTGGAAATCTCTTAACTAAGTGCTTTCTATATTTTATGTTTAAATCCTCTAACAAGGTGAGACCTAAAAGTATTTGTAAGATTTAATAGGGCAATCCTTTCACAGGGTAGATCATAGATTATGATCAAACACATTGTAGCCATAATAGGCCACACTTTACAACTACAATAGTGAAGATTTTGGGTGTCATCCACACCTTAGTTTTACCTTCTCATTAGAGGGTTACTTTGGTAACCAATTTACTATGTCATGTGTTATTTACTTTATGCTATGGATGTGATACATGTTATGTTATTTAGTTTACATGTTTAGTTATGAGATGGATGTTGGTTATATGTTTTAAGAGTAAAAAGATTTAAGTGTTGATTTACCACCTTGCCCTCTTAGAACTTACTTTCCCATTGTTATTTCCAAAAATTGGTATTAGAGTTTTATTCTCTAGAAAGGAAATTTTAACAACTTTGGAGGTAAGATCTTGAAGATGGAAGTCTACAATTTGAGAAAGACTATTGAGAACCAGAAGATTGAAATATAGCTTGTCCTACATCAACTCAAGGAAGTAAGAGATGAATTGCAATGTTCATTAAAGAGAAGAAAGGATCTGGCTATTCAAAAAACTGACACTCAATACCAAGAATAAGAAATTACTAGATTGTTTAAGGATGGAAACTCAAGTGAAATTGATGCATCAATTATAGATCTGATGGAAAAGAACAATGTCCTAACTGAGAGGTTAGAAATCTCAAAATAGAACAAAAAATCCAATCAGTATTACTATATGAGATGACTAAATAAAAAAATAAAGTTGAAGAAGATAAAGTTGTGATTGAAGAGGACAAAAGAATATTGACTAACAAACTTGAAGAGAAGATGTAAGATGTGCAAAATCTTGCTAACGTGTAATTGGATACAATGAATCAATTGATGCTTACAAACAATGAATTGAATAGAAATGACATTGAGATCACAACTCTAAAGTTACAAAATGATCTACTAAAAAATGAACTAAGAGAAGAGAAGGAATTCATTGAAAGATTCAACAAACTAGGTGAAGCCATCAAAAAGTTTGAGAAATTAATGAAATCTCTAGGACCTAATAATGATACTACTAGATTTGGATACACTAATACTAAGCAAGGAGAATCATCTAAAAGTGGTGAGATAAGGAATAGAAAAGGTAAGATCTACAAACATACTTGTCATAATTGTGGAAAATTAGGTCATACAACAAATGTTTGTAGGAGTAAAATTCTCAACTAGAACCCCAAGCAGAAATATGGAGGATACTATTACAACTACAACAAACAAGGAGATCAAGAAATGAATGTAAGAAGACCATGAGCACTCAAATATTGGAAGGATACTGTTATAATTATTAGAAGTAAGGACATACAACATACGAATGTAGATCTAAGGCCAAGTGGACATTAAACAAGTAGAAAAAGGTACACCAAAATGGAAACTCCTATAATTGGGATTACAACACAAGGTACAATTGTCACTATTGTCAAGAATGTGGACATGTTCTTGAGAATTGCATTAGAAAATTTTTTAGAGGCAAATAAAATAGATGGTTGCATGAGACTACATGCTTTAGTCATCTCAATACTAGTCATGTCAGTAGAAATTGTCCAACTAGGTCATTGACGCCAAGTAATGAAACTAGTAAAGGCAATGAAAAGGCCAATATTGAGAAGGTAAAGGTGAAAATGAATAAGCCATAGAAAAAAGAAGGAAAAATGTAGTACATCAAGCTCAAATGAGGTCACTTCATCCAATCATTTAGATGATCACATCACCCCCAACTAGGCAATAAAGGGTATGTGTGGGACTGATATTTGAAAAGTTACATTATGCATTAGTTTCAAGAATCTAAGGTCTAAAAAGATCATATATGAATGAATTAAGATTCAATGTAGTTATTAGAACCTAGAGGAAATCTATAGTTTTTTTGTTTTCTAAGTTGGTGTCAATCATAGAAGATTTCACTATGTTGTCAAGCAAGGAGAGGAATTGTAGTTGTATTCAAGTTAAGGAGACATGGTAGTAAGTGTCAAGCTTTCTATGTTAGCCAAGCATGTTGAAATTCCTATGATAGTTGAGCTTACAACTGTGTAAGCATTGAGTGTTTAATGCCAAATATGAAGGGTTATATAGTTAATTTTGATACCACCAAATTTTCTCATGATCTAAGATGTTAGATTCTACTATACTGGAAAGATTAGAGGGATAAGAGACATAGAAATAAGGGATGCCTATAATAAACTATGTGACATTGAAATCTTGAGGGAAGAGAATAAAATTGCTGAATAGAAAGGGTTAACAAATGCCGTAGATTTTCCTCAAATGTTCGAAGACTAAATGGATTCAAATTGTTTTAAGTTGCATACATGACAATTATAATTGGTTGGAAGATGGACCAATTAAGATCAAAAAGAGGATTATAAATAGAGTACCATGGTACCCTACCCTAGATCAACCTAATATAATGAGAAGTGATGCAAAGAAAAATATTGAAAATAATACAAGTTTAACCACAATTCTAGGTTAAACTCACCGCCAAAAGGATTTATGCATGCAACATATGTTAAATAGATAGAAGGAAAGTAAAAGTTATGTGAGATAGTCAAAACATAGCTATTAGACAATATTCCAAAGCTGAAGAAGATCAAGAATGTAGTCTTTAGATTTGATTATTTTTTAACTCATGCATTATTCTATGCAACCAAGCAATTCCCTTGTGTGACTAGTTGGGAAAGTGATGAATTTTCTATGAAGTTGGTAACACAATGTTATAGGGCCAGATTGGAGAATGTTAGAGATAGTGACATTGATAGAATGATGAAGAAATTTTAGATTGAAATGAAATAGAGATATAGAATCCCTCCTTTCATGGTGGAAAAGTATAAAGACAAGATATATTTTATGGTGGAAACTGATACTACTTGTATGGAAGCAGTAGAATCTTGGGTGAAATTCATTGAACCTATGGGATATGAAATGAGTGAAGAACTCATAAAAGGGTATGGGTAGATCATATTCTAGTCAAAGAAGGATATAGAATGCCCTAGATGGGGTACATATGAAGAAAAGGTAAGGGAAGTACATTATGATCAAATATTATTTGATGGTAACATTTGTTGGAAATCAATTTTCAAATTTTAATTTTGACAACAATGCATGAAGGTTTTCATTGTTGGATATATTATTGTATTTGTCTTTTTCTTTTCTTTTTCATTTTTTTCATTTTTTGAATAACTACATAGAATGACCAAAGAAATACAAATCCTTATATGGATAATGATACTAGTAAATCTGAACTCAATTCTTGATGACTTTTGGTCAAATTTTTGACCCAAGTTGGTCAAAATTTTGACCAAGTAGTTTGTGGCAATTTTTCTCGTCAAAAATTTGACCAACTTGCAAATTGCTCAAAATTTTGATGAATACATTTGTCAAAAAAAATTTGTCTCTGCTAACTCTGATTTGCCATTTTTGGTCAAAATTTTGACCAAATATTGATCAAAAAATGTCAAGAAATGGTCAAAATTTCCACTAATGTTTGGTCAAAAAATTTCAAGAATTGGTCAAAATTTCGACCAACTCTTGGTGGAAATTTCCACCAATGTTTGGTCAAAAAATTTCAAGAATTGGTGGAAATTTTGACCAATTCTTGGTAGAAAACTATCAAGAATTGGTCAAAATTTCCACCAAGAATTGGTCAAAAACTTTCAAGAATTGGTCAAAATTTTGACCAATTTTGGTTCATCCCTCAACCATGATGCCATGGTCATGACCAATGGGTTGCTCAAAATTTTGACCAATTCTTGGTGGGAATCCATGAGGAGATGGTCAAAATTTTGACCAAACTAAGTTGTTTAAAAAAAATAGAGTGGGTGAATCCCCCAATGAATGCCTACCCATGGACTCTCTCTTAGATCATCTTCTTTGATCACTCAACCAATGCAATTTCAGAAGAGGCTTGGCAGTAGTTTCCATTCTATAGCATGTCTGTTCAACAATTTTGAAGTTGATCTAATGGTGGGCCCTTGTCTAGCATTAGGTGGCTACTTGGCACTCTAGCAATTTGTTATGAACCTATTATGGCTAATGGGAGATTTGATAATGAAAGCTCCCAATGCCCCTCTAATAGAATCAATGTTGGTGTTCAAGAAAGACACATTTTCTAGATTTCAAATATTGACATTAACATCCTTTTTATTTGAGGGCCATAAAGCATCCTGATTGCTATGCACTGGCTCCCCAAAGTCATCTCTATGCAATGTCATTGGCACAATTTGTGAAATGGTTCGATAGTGGTTGTTGTTGTGGGGGAGGTTACATCATATCTAATAATGGAGCATGAGAGAACTTGCATCTTTAAATTGGAACATATGGAATATAATGGTTTTTGATATATGTTAAAGATAGAGCACTTTGGATGGTAGTTGTTGTTTACTAAGAATTATAATAAGACATTTAGATAATTGCCATTAAATTTGCTCTCAATGGCTAATTACTTGAAAACTTAAATATCTAAAGAGATACCTCCTAATAAGAAGAGAAATCGGTGAAAAAGGAACCATAAGTAGTAGACTATATTTGGGTTTAGGTTCTGACTAATCTAATTCAGGCTTGTGATAATCAACATTTAATCATCTAAATAACAGCTCTTGTGAACAAAGAGGGTTTATGAAAATCTTAAATAACAATTAACAATAATATTGAATAACAACTCTTCTGAACAAAGAGGGTAGTGATTAGCATACATTATCAATCTTAAATAACAATTAATGAAGGAAAGGTGTGATTAAATGTGAAATATAAGATATATACATATTAGGTGTTTTTCTTTAATGACCCCAATCTTGAAGTGGCCACTATCTTCATGGGCTATGGCATCACCATCTACTACTAAGATAATGAGATGTCACCAACATACTAGAAACACAATTTTTATTATATATATATATTAAAAACAACAAATAAGTTACACATCTTTTATTGAACTCGTGTGAAGCAAAACTGTAACCAGCTCGACCTTGTTTTGTTGCCTTTAGCTCCAACTTCTAGAATGGACTAAAATTTTACCAGTCAACATGCTAGCTTAGTATTTCTCAAAAGATAGATTGTTAAATGTGACTAAATGGTAGCCAAGCAATGATTTAATTATAAAATGAACCTGTGAAAGAGTTACATACCTGCTATTTGGATTAGTGTTGGGCATTTTCCCATTTTAACTTGGCCCTCCTTTAGCTGCTTCTAATTGGAGAGTATTCTAAAAGTGAAAAACAATTGTAGCTCATCTTCATAATCAAGCCAATTAGTTGACTGGGCTAGAAGTATACAACAATTGTTTTTGATCGATAAATATTGATTTTATTTAATATTTTAAAAATAAGATTATCCAAATAGAAGATTAAAAGTTTGTGGTTTAAGATCTTTGAGAAATCCTGTAAACATCTCAGATCTCCATAAACTAGTAGCATGCCCATCACAGTTTCCATCTACCTTGTATTTTCTATTATAAGCATATAAACACAAGATAGCCTGCCCATGTAGAGTATCCATCTCTACCCATACTTGTTACTAAAAATTCAGACCTTCCTTGACTACAAACATGTACCATTTGTATGTAAAAATTTTCAAAAGGAGACTAATTTGGCGCACCAAAATTTAAAAAACTTTCAAATTTTTAGGTTGCATCAAGTTTTTAGTTTAAGTGTGCTCTCTCATGGCACCCAATAGGAAGGGTTGTTGAGTGGGGAACCTCTAAGACATGCAATTATTCTCCATTTCCTGCTACAATTCCTTCCCTTGGTCTTGCTATGTTGTTGCTATAAATACTCCCATCCCACATGTCAACTCATCCCATACATGCCCCTTCATCAACAAGTGGGCATCCTAGAGAAATGTAAATTTATTACTATCACATTTCGAAAATAAGCTAGAAATTAAACTTGTGAATATTTTGATGTGTGGGGCTCAATCACCAAATATTATTGTAACTAATACTAGAACTTTTACACTATTTAAACATATCTCTATATGATTAATGTCTAGTGGGGCCTGATACTAAAAGAGCTCATTATAAGTAGAAATTTTCCCATGAGTTATGTAATAATAACTGGCTATCCATCCAAGATCAGTAACTTAGAAATATCCACTTTTCGATCATATTTCACTAAATTATTTTTGTCCAAGATAGTTGCAGCCGAATGTATCTGTTAACATAAATAGTTCAATTATCAGAAGCACTAAAAAATATCATTGAAGTAAAATGAATAGTCCTATGTGTCTAACAATATTATAGTAAAAGTTATAAGAAGACTATGCCGGAGCTCAAGTGGAAGACAAAGGAATAATTTTCTTGTTCTATCTTTTGTTGATCGTTGTTTGCTATTTTTTGTTAGCTTTGTCTTGTCCTGGCTTTCTGACTGGATGTTTTTCTAGCCTTTTCATTGGCCTTTTTTTTTGGCTAGGCTATTTTCTTATTATCAACCGAGTGACTTGTCTTTTTTGGCTGGGCTTTAATTTCTTATTATCAGCCATGTTTATGTAGTTACTTTTGGGTTTTAGGGTCCCTGTAAAACTTGTTTGTCTTATCAAAAACAATATTATAGCAAAAATTACTCTCAAAAATTGAAAACCACCAATATGCTTACCAAGTCTACCCTTCTTTCTTCTAAGGTATTGTCTTTATCTAAAGCATTAGCAAACAAACCATATAGAACTAGATTTTGAAGCATGCGAATGTAAAGATAAGTGTATCCCAACCATGTGCACGCCTCCCTTGCATTTTAAATTGTACCTAGAAAAATTTATAAATTTAAATAATCTGCTAATTTTTAGATAAATTGGCTCTCAATTGGTAATTGTTGATTCATAAGGGATAGATAATATTATAGCTCATTGTGACCTATTAATATTATTCCTTCACCATGGGAATCATACTATGGCCTTCCAGCTCAACCAAGCATCTACATAACATCTAAGGGACAGAGCTTAGTACACATGCCTTTCTCAAGATTGTAAATTTGAGTTCTTTTTATAATAATAGTATGTGCAAGGAGATTTAATCCTCATGCAAGTGTGGCTGTTGATACCAAAACCTGTATATGCCTATTGGTAAAAAGCTCTTCTACTAGAGTTCGATCTGACGTGACCATCCCTGCATGATTTATTGCAAAGCCATAAGGCAACAATGATTCTAATGCAAAAAAGGGGGCATCACATGACTATGTAGTATGTACATATTGCTGACTTATTTGAGCCCATGCATGCTATGATCAAAACTCAAAGCTTCCCAAACTAGTAGATTACAACATAATGCATGAGTAGAGGATAACACATAAACTACCACTAAAGCTTTTTCAACCACAAATCAAGTAATTTGTTTCAATGTTCAATTTGACAAAAAATTCAAGTGGCAAAATTAGTACTATGGTCAGCATCAGCCACAAACATATTATCCAAGAACACAACTATCTAATGATCCAGATACTGGTCCAAGCACTAACTCCAAAAAATAGTTCCATGGAAAAATACTCCAGAGGTGGCATTTTTTTATGACATTAGAGACTGATAGAAGCATCTTGAGGACCAAATGGCCAAATACAAACTAGATTGCAATATGATAGAAATATTTTTACTTTGACTTTCTTGATGAAAATTGCATAGATATGTCATAGATGTCCTAGTGAACTCAAACTTCTATCCTAGAATCAGTATCATGCATGTCCACATCTATATCCTATGTGTTTTTTGTAGAGAATTTGTCTCATCAAAATAATATAAACAAGTATTACAGTTCAAAATAACTTCTAAACAAAAAGCATTATTAGTTTATTTATTCTCTAACAACTAAATAGGAAACAAAATTCAAACTTACTTTAGCAAAATTATTTGTCTAGGCAATAATAGAAGAACTCTTGGAAGCATCATTATTTATATATATACAAACAAAATCAGAAACATGGCCTGACCAATTAATTTAGAATGTTACACTCTTAAGAAAAGAATGGATACAAACTATAAACATGGGCAAAATGCCAAAAAATTATAATTCCATATTGTATACATAGGCAAGAAAGCACTTATAGGAGGAGTTCCTATCATACACTATGCTAGGACATAACCAATAGCACATATAGCTCAATGACTATCTTCAAATATGCAAAAGAGAATAAACCACTTTTAAACACTAAAGGATACCTTTTAGAAGATCAATAGTATTCAATTCTAAATAAGAAGGAGAAACAACAGATATCATAAAAAAGAAGCATACACAAACTTTGTGATATTCACATTAGGATTCAATTGCATAGGTTCTAAGTCAACTCATTGTAGTAGACCATTCATTCTCATCCCATGAGATATGGTCCAATTAAATGACTTGTACTTTAGTGAGAATGAATGAACTACCACTAATAAAACATGAGTTTAAGGAGTTTTTCTCAAAAACCTATGCCATTGAATCCTGATTTTAATATTAGAATTTGAGACATAGCAAAGAATACTCCTTATAAGTTCACAAACCTTCCTTTGTTAGAAACTTTAAACTTAGAACAAAATTCCTGAATCAGAACAAGTGATGAAGAAGTAGATAAGGTTGAGCATTTGATCCTCACTAAATGAGCTATAGACTCACGAGTGTCCATGTCTATGTGATCATGGAAGTTGTTCAACATATCTTGATGCAAGTATCTTCACCTCAAGAAAAAAATAATAGCTCAAATGTGTTAGCAATTTCATTTAATTTTACATTTTATAATTTAGAGATCAAAATAGTAAAACAACAGTGTTCACTATATTTGGAGAATGGTTTTGGAGGGTTAAGTTGGAAGTTGTGATGAAATGTGTGCAACTTATCACTTAAACATGTTGAGTGTTTTGGAAAAGAGAGCTCAAGATTATACAATGTGAAATTTTGAAAATCCATTTCACCACTTAGAATGGAAAATATATATATAAGCTAGGTGTTTTGGAGCCAAAGAAAATGGTGCTTCTCCCTATGGAGCATCTAGGGACAAATTGAGAAGTTGTGGAGGAGTATAAGAAGTGGAAGTGGAAAAGTGATAATTAGGTTGCCTTCTCATGAGAATATTTCATTAGGGATTAGGCAAAGCTCAGTAACAAAATTCCTAGGGTAATGGAAGTTGATTAGATGCTTAATTTCCAATCTAGTAAAGGAAGTTAATATATTTTTACATCATCTCTTTATAGGTTTTTAACTACCACTATCACTTGTGTTCTAGTCACATGAATGAGATACCTTATTTCTTTTTTATCATTTTCTAGACCTAAGGTATGCCTTGTTAGGAAACTTGTGAACTTCATTTTCTCATACACTGGGACAATTTTAGTTCCTGTAGGTAGACAGGTCATCACACACAAACAATATTAAAAGATTTGAATTGTTATAGATTGGAACCCATTCCAATTCCCAACAAATATGAGGATGTAGCCACATGTAGGTACATGAAACTTTTAGCAGCAACATAATTTCTATTTGGATTAAATAAGGAAGAGATAACAACTAAATACACATTAGCAGATAACCAATATGAAATAGTAGTATGAGAACTTTGATGACATAGAAAGACTTCAAGTGATTCAAAGAATTTTGATAAGGTAGATCTATCTCACACCTAACTCTAAACTCAACAACTCTTGAGTGTCAACAAAGAGAGTTTTGAGCATCAACGCAAGATGTGGCAACATCAAGGAAGATTTTCAACAAGTAAATCTTGCTTAAATTATATTGAAATTCACATTTTAATTTATGGAAACCCTCTAGAGACGTAATTATACCATGGATGAAAACATGTCATAATTGCAGGCAAGTCTTTGCTTCATATGCTCTTCCATCAAGGTTTACACCAGCAATTAGTATCTAGCAAATGATTTTTCTTGTGTCGGTCAGCTTAAAAGTTAAGTGATTGTTTTGAATGCCTTGAATTTTTTATTCATTGCTTGTTATAGTATTTTCATGCTCTACCACATGATCCTCTATGAAAACATCTCATCTAGTCCCTAATCCATCTACCAAAAATGCAAGATCATCTGGATGGCCAAAATGAAATTGATGTATTTAGTTACAAAAGAAGTTATATAAAAATCCAAAGAAAAAAATAGATGATATTCCACATATGCATATTCTATTGACTTGGAGTTTATTTTATATACCTATAGCATATTCTTTATTCAGGAGTATCTATAGATTTTTCTTGGCCTTATTTATTCTGCCATTTTTAACCAATCATCTCAAAGAATTTGGAAGGTATATAATACACATAGAAATCTAGAAAAATACAAGAGCACCTAAAGCTGATATCATAAGCCTCCAACTAATTATATCCCTCATGAAAAGTAAAAGGGCTACATAGTAGGAAGTGAGAGTTCCTAATGAACCAGTTAATTGTAGGAAAGTGGTTAGCTGACCTCAAATTTATGGAGTTGTCTCATATATGATGAAGGGAATATTTTTGTTATTAAGAGAGATTTAGATACAAAATAGGGAAATAAAACATTAATTATGCTACCAGATGATTAAAGAAACCTTACACATTTCATTGCACTAATAATATATCATATGCTGATGTGGGTTAGAAGCATCAAAAATGATATATGTACTTCAACATCAGATATGTCATTGAATGGAAGTTTTTATAATCAAATACAAGTTAATTTTAGTAGGCTTACTAGAAGCATAGTGAAGGATGCTTGCAAGATTTTTCAAAAGGTTTTCTATTCTTATGCAATGGAAAGAGTGGTTAAAGAAACGATAATAATTATCATCATTTCAACATTGGTGATCAGTATTCATGATTAAAAGAGTCATAAATTCAAGGCAATATCTATTTTCAACATCTCTAGCAACAAAATGTTGAAAAGAAATGCTCAAAAAATCAAAGTAGATCACATATGAAGGTAAAAATCAGTTTTAACAACGACATCCATGTCTAATATGAGAAAATGGTGAACATGAAGAAATATTTTTGTACATAAATGACATTTTCAGTAGATATCCCAATCAAGATTTCTTTCAACACACAAGAATTTTGGAGTGAACATATGTATTACAAATAGAATAAAGCATCTACAAAATGTACAATATTTAAAGGGTTTTCTTAGATGTTGCATGAATATCACTATAAGCTTATAAGTGGATGTGCTTCATTTGTGAGTCATCATATTAGAAGCAATAATGAATGTGTATATATGATGGAAACAACAACATGATTTTTTCAAGATAAATGAGGTTCATATTTAAAATGAAAATATTCTAATTATATGTAATAACATGGTACATCTTGAGTGCTTAAATGCAAAAGATCAAGACAAGTGATTGTGGAAGTTGAAATACGAGGATATCACAATTTCAAGAGGAATTACACCAAAAGTATCCATAAGATGGAACAATCAAATGATAGAATTCAAGATCCATGAAAATATATGTATCATTTTATGGAATTGGATTAAGCATGAAAAGGGAGTAGAACAATAATCTGAAAATGATCTTCTAACAAAATGTTTGAAAGCCAAAATGTTAAAAGAATCTCCAAGTAAAGTAAGAAACCACTATGAAAAGAATTGTTATTGGATCCTTAGAGATCAAAATATATGTTACAACAAAGGTATCTTATGCACAACCAAGACATATTACCTTAGCATGAAATTTGGGTAGCAGAGAATGTAGAGGACAATGTTAGATTTTTATTTATTAACATTACTTTGTCAGATTTAAATTATAATAATAAATTGGATGTTTTAGATTTCCCTCCCATTAAGTAGACACCTTATATTGATTCCATAAGCCATGAATCAACATATTGATTGTTGTCATATGCAATAAAAAAACTATGAATCAACATTCTGCAAAAAAACTTGTGATAGTGTCTTGGTTGGAGTTTCCCATATGAAGACTACTGTACATTCTTAGAGTATAGTGGAACCTTGAGAAAGGTAGAGTAGGAAATAAATGGAATTGTGGGGGTAGTTACCTTATTCAATAAGGAAATAATCACAATTACATGGGTTTGTGAATTCTATCATCTACCAATGAGTGGAAGCCCGAAAGTCAGAAGCTTGACATTGACTTTGACAAGGTAATGTTATTTGGAAGTTTTTGTGTTGTTTTTGGAGAGTAAGTGAGGCTAGAAAGAATAGATGTTTTGTTAGGATTCTCTATTTAGAATCAACCTATAGATCATTTATTTGATTGAATAGTGAGAATACATAGTCTTCAAATTATGTCAATATCAGTAAGAGATATATCAATCTGCCTTTAGTTTGAGACATGTTTTGGAGAATTTGAGTTCTTAATCTACCTTCTAAGGGAGGCTATAAAATAGGGCAATTTGTATTGGTGGTGTGAAGCCTCTAAGGTGTTTATAACCTTATGTATAGTGAAGGTATTGTATTGGCAATGAGTTAATTTCTTTGGAAGCTTATAGAGATATGGTGTTGATAAAGATCCTAGAGGTGTGAGGTGATAGAGGTGTTGTGTGGTGAGGTGTGAGAGGTTGTTGTGAATTTTTTTTTGAAGGTATATGTAGAGACAACTAGAATAGGTGAAAGTGGCACAAGGAATATGCCATTCAGCTTGTCCCTAACCTTAGAGAATTGAAGGGAATAGCACATGTTATGCTTAGGTAGGTTTGGAAGAAGCCTAGCCTAGTTTGAGAGTTTTTGTATTAACAAAAAAGTATCATCTCCACCATTACTTGTATCAGTATTGCATATAGTCAAGTAAATAATATGTATTCTCTTCAATGAATACATGGAAATCAAGTTGTAAGATATTATGCGAATATGCCTTTGGCTTGGTTGAGTTTGGTAATGTGAACAATAAAGCTAATTTAAAATAAATCAAACCCATTAAATTGAGTTCCAAAATCAAGATTAGCACAATGTGTCTAAAAAGAAATAAGAGGGGTAGGAAGATGCCAATTGTTAAATGCAGAAAAATAGTTGGGTAGTGTGTAAAAAGCATTATTGAAAAGAAATGGAGTTGGAAAAAGATGAAGAAATGAAGTGAGAAACATGATGAGAAGAAAGAATGCTAAGGGACAAAGAGAATCTCTACAAGCATTAATCAAAGAAGGTGAAGCATACTTGAGAAGAAATTTCCTTATAATTAAAGATTCGATGGTTTCCTCAAGATTGAATCAGATGAATAAGAGGAATAGTGCACACTCAAGTAGAGAAAGAGCAATGAAAAGAATGGTTTTGGAATGCTATGAGGAAGTAATCAAGATAAACAAATATAGAATGGAATTTCTATGAATATATCAACAACATGATTTTACTATTGGAGTAGTAACAAACTATCCCCTAGGATAATCTTTCGAGGTAGACACAGAATTCTAGACCAATTAATTAAGATACTACTGTAGGTCAACAACTATCCCCTAGGATAATCTTCATAGGCAGACATAGAATGGACCTTATTTACTGATAAATTTAAGGGCCTTATGATCCATATGGTTCCAAAAAATAATTGAAGGTATCTAATTACATCCATCCCCTTAATGTTATAATTAAGTAAACTGGAGGCAAATGATGTTACATCAAAATACTTTAGCTAGCCCAGTCAAATAAGAAATTGAGTCAAAACTGACTTGTTTAAAAAAGAATTGAATATTTTTTACATACTGATCTTTACTCCTCTTATCTTTGTCATGATTTTAGAATGCTCTCTTTCCCAATGTTGTTCAATTGATGATATTTTTATTACTGGTCTTTAGTCCTAATCTTTCAACTGAAAAATGTCCTTCACAAAAGTTAAGAGGGTGAATTTAATAAGGACAAGGGTATTTTCAAAGACTCAAAAAACCAACTCCTGTTATACTATCAACAACTATTAGTAAGCCATTTTCTCTCATATTTAAATTTTGACCTTCAACAATGTTGTTTAAATAGTCTTACCTTTCCTTTTTGGATTCAGACTTAGTGATCATTTTGGCTACGTATTTTGGGAGGGTTTGGGTTAGTGAGTACAAAAAAATGTAAAAAACATAATATATAAATACATATAGACTTCTTAAATTAACATTATTAGAAATATCACAATATGTGTGTGTGTGTGTATTGAACTTTCTTAGAAATCCAATAATACAAGTCGCTTCAAACTATTAAATGCATTTCAATTTTAAAGACCAATACGGAAATAAAAACATTTTTCATAGAGAATTTTAGACTGGCATATGGACTAATAACATAGGTTGAAGAAAGGCTCACTACATCAAATTGTTTAACCCAACCTAGGAACATGATGATAAGGCTTACCTAGGGGTAGCTATTAAAGGGAAAGCCAAATTTTTCAATTGAGGATAGTTTCCCATCATCTTAGATGCAATACAAGTGGATGGAGAAAGGCCCAAAGAGGAATGGGAAGAATGGATTTGTAGGTTTTGTGAGACATGAAAAATTGAGATTGAATGGCACTTTGTTAGGAGTTCTCAATCTATGATGACATTAGGGATCAATATAAAATTAGTTTGAGAGTAGACAACATGCATAGCTTGTTCAGAGAGGATTAGATCAATGAAACCACTAGTTTGATCATCAAGTTGCATAGAAGGAGGTCAAACTTGGAAAATAATTTGGAATTAATGTAAGGTTGTGAACCCCTGGTCCCTTAGACTATTTGGTCTTGTGGAAATCATTGAAATTCTTCATTCAATCAGACTTGAGCCTTGCCACTACTTGGACCCAAAGTCTACCATCTCTATGAATCATAGAAGGGAATAATTAATTATAAGATACATGTTACACCCCTACATTCTTTTACTCATTCTTTTATGCTTCAAAAATGTGTGAACCAAAATGCATACAGAGTTGGTACCCGGATCCTATGCAAACTAGACCCAAATTGATAAATAGTTTATCCATGGCCTTAACTCATTTTTTCATTGATTATGTTCTCAAGTGCACTTGAGAGATTGATTTCACCTACAAATCTAGGGATATCTTCAATAAAATAAACTAGTTACTAAACAAACTTCTACCCCCCATCCATAGTATGCTTCACAAATATGCAAACCCAAATGCATAAAGAGTTGATTCCTAGATCCTATGCAAACTAGACCCAAATTAATAAATAATGTATCCATGGCCCTAACTAATCTTTTCATTGATTACATTATCATGTACACTTGAGAGATTGATTTCACTTGCAAATATGGGGATATATTCATAAATTAAACTAGTTACTAATCAAATTCCTACTCATCATCATCAACTTCTTGTAAGTCCTCTACTCCCAACCTCAAAGGTCACCCTCCAAAGGAATGGGCATAGTGGCAACATAGGGATGTTGCCATAGCAAAAGAACCTCCAAGACTAGTTTTGCATACTTAAAAACTATATTTAGCATGCATGGTTGTTGATTCCATGGTTGATGCTTTTTTTTTGTTATCAAAAAATTGAAGTTTCTAGTTCCCACTATCATTATTTGGGAACTTTCTACTGCTTGGCACAAGTGGTATAAATTAAGTTGGAGCCTCAATTCTTGAATGGGTAATTAAATGGCAATTTGGTTTTCTTAAGACTAAAATATAATCCCAAATCCTAGAAAGTCATAAAAAAATTGAGAGTTGCATCACCAACCCAAAATATGTGCTATATACTGGCACTACAAATAGGATAAGACACTGATAAACCAAACCCTGATAAGTTGAAATGTAAGTATGTAGTCTATTAATTCCTCACAAGGAAAAAATTATAAAATAACCCAACAAAAGGATTATTGCAATAAGAAAAAAACAATTTTAGAATACAAGAGGCTCACTGGTAGAAAGGGTATGAATAATAATGAAACAATAAAAAAGGTTTTTCTTATAGCACAAGAACAATCCCTTTCCCACCCTCTACATGCATGCACCACCCCAATAGAGGTAGTAGCATATGATCCACCACCATGAGTAGATTAGTTTGATTAGTAGCACCTAACAAGGCACCTGCACTACTGACTCTATAATGCTTTGGCTTTGCACCCACTGGCTTTGTACTTGGCTTCACATTTGCCAGCTCTAGTATTTCTTACTTATTACAATATTTCATTAACAAAGGGCACGAACACAATCAAAAGAATTAATATGTACATAAAATACATACACTTCTTATAATTTAGACATAATAAAAAAATGATCTTTGTATACAACAAGAATTTGAAGGCATCAACATTGCAATACAAGGAAAGAATACAAAATCAACCCCTAGCTCTTACATTGCAATCACATTCCTCTTACTCCATGACACCAAAACACAAATAAATTGAAAAACTCCAAAGCTTAAGATCTAAAAGCACAAATGTATACATTGAGCCTTGTAGGAAGAGAAGAAGAACCTAAAACAATAGAATTCCCCTTGCTCCACGCCAGGTTTGGGGAGTTCCACTTAATGTATGCTAGTTGATCTGCACAAAATGAAAATGGAAAAGGCCCTAATGTGCAAATGAAGCCCCAATTTTTTTGCCACCACTCAAAACATAACATACGACTATAATGCGTATACTTTTTCCTTTTTTTGTTATGACCCGATTTGGTCAATTTTTTTACCAACTTGGGAAAACTTAGGAAATTTTCAACCAACGTGGGGATTAAAACAAGAAAAAAAAGATGAAATAATAGCTTTGGTCAAAAATTTTGATAGAAAAAAAAGTGCAAATGTACTAGTGTGAAGAGTGATACCATCAACAACCTAATTTCTTTCCATGTCCTAGAAAAAGGCACCATTGAAACTAGATTGTGTAATGCATTGGAAATGATGACCAAGAATAAAATAAGCACCCTAACCACTTTCCCACAAAACCAATCTGATCCATGTATCGCATGCCAATGAATCTGGAAGCTTTGTCTAGAACTTTGGAAAATATAGTGGCATAGTTGGATACAATAACTACTTATAATGATGATAATCTAAAAAAGACATATTTCTCTATGATGGTAACACATGAAGCTATGCTCTCTTATCTTGGTGAGAATAAGAGGTATCCATTGCTTGAAATAACACAGCTTCATTACCAAAGGCCAGATGGTAGAGTGAAAAACCAATTGTATTCACTAATGTGTCGCTAAAACTAGAGATAGATAGAGACACATCTCCGGGAATGTATATCTTCAAGTTGTCATGGAATGTATATCTATAGAAAATAACACTACAAGATTCATGAATCTGGTAAACCAAGTTACAGATTGGTGAAATCATAGTACTAAAGAAGAGAAAACTCATCTATGAATGGTGAACATCTCAAATATGTGAATTGATTTCAGT
Organism: Cupressus sempervirens; assembly: GCA_028749045.1. Lineage (NCBI taxonomy): Eukaryota > Viridiplantae > Streptophyta > Pinopsida > Cupressales > Cupressaceae > Cupressus > Cupressus sempervirens. The sequence continues at coordinate 646,475,273 of CM053784.1, read as the reverse complement.
GTAAAGTTATCATTCCACCATAATAAGAGATATGTAACCATATTATCAAGACCAAGCATATTATTTATAGTAAATCAATACTGTCCATTCAATAACTCTACTATTGAGTATGTAATTATTTTTGAAATGATAGGTAGAGTTATTAATATGAATAGAGAATTGATAATAAAAATAGATTTAAATATTTTTTTTTTGTATGGATATAATATCAAGGAAAATCATCACAAGAACACATACCTTGAATTGGTTGAGATCTCACATGTGGGATTTTCTAGAAGAACAAGTGAAATAATTAATGAATCTTGTTTGGGAATTAACCAAGAACCAAAAACAATTGGAGGGATTTCCCCCACCTTAACTTCATGCTATAGGGTCATGAGAACATTAAGATAATCCAAAGAATGAAATAAAGAAGGAAACACATTTAAGGATTTCTTGCATTTTAGTAAGTGATAAATCATCCAAATATTTTTAGAATTCAATGGATTTCTACTTAATGTCACTTTAGAAAAGCACCAACACTCTAATCATCCAAAGAATCAAGAAATTGATCGAGCACCTATAATCAATGAATGATCATCTTAAGATGCAAGGACCAAGAATGAGAAATATATACATGCCTTGATCCATGTTAAATAAAGGAATCATCCATAGTGTATTTGGTCATCTTAGGAAAATGAAATGAGGAATAGAGATCATTGATTTGGAACACATATCATTTGGTTATCAATGCATTCAAATCCTTCCCTTTTTAATCAATTGAACCCAAATCAATGTGTGTGTGAGGAATACACATTTTTGTTATAGGCCTTCTACGATCTTGATGTTTGAACATTAAATCATTTTAAAGGAATAGTTCTTGTAAGATATCATTTGCAATCACACACAATACTTGAATCATTAAGGTATATAATAGATCACATTTTAGTGTGTGATTAATTCCAACACGCAAATATGTTTTCGATGCTGAAATCATGATGATTTATTTCCTTATATATGTGAAATATCTCAAAATTTTGTGATTTAAGAAGTACATAATAACTAAATTGAGGGGTGATACTTTGATCAATATGCTCCTCTATTTCTTTTTTAAAAAAATCACATTCTTTATCCATATCAACAATTTCATACACATTAAGATAATTTAAAAGGATCGATGAAATCACATCATTATATATAGTTTGATCCACCTTATTATGTAATGTTTCATGAGGAATTATGAATTCTATTAGTAGATATGTTGGAGTGGATGGATAAAATGAATGGAATAAGGATAATGGAAATGGTTGTATTAGATATAGAGTAGGTGAATAGGATGGGAATGGTGGAGATGGTAGAATATAAGATGGATATATAGGTTGTTGTGAGCATGCATGATTACTTTTTTTTGCATACTAGGTAGAAAATAATTTTTCAATTTTCCACTATTTATAAACAATAATTTTCACTTGCATCATTAGCATGGCAAGGTTCACAAAGATCTTGTTCTTCATTCACCATGTAGTCTTAGTTGATTAGGCATATGCATTTATCAGTTTTCCTATTACAAATAGAACAACAAATGGTTAATTTTTTATTAATGAAATTACATTGTTCTAAAAATTCATAAATTATATCCTCTTGTTTAGACATAGAAATAACAATTGTCATACCTGTGAAAATAGAAGATCAAGATAATTTAAGTTGCATTCATTAGGTAGAGAGTGAATGAAAACATGACCTCTGATTGATGTAATTCTTCCACCAATTTTTGTTTTCAAAATTGATGTGTTTGGACCATCTTGAAAATGCATCATTTAAAATATTTTCTTCAAATTTCCCTTTATTCACTAATTACTCACAATAACTAATGATAACATAAATAATGGATCTAACTTTTATGACCTACTTGAAAAATAAAAAACAATGCACCCAAATTATTTACTACTGATGAAGGATGCTCCCTTAATACCATAAACCCTTAACAAAAAAAAAGAAACAATAGTAAATGCAAGAAAAAAATATGGACTTCTTATTATCGTCACAAATGTGGAATTAAAAAATTCACAAGTAAAATATGCTAACCCACATGGGCACTTTCATTACAGTAATCTACAAGACTAAGCTACAAACTACCACCTAGAGTTGTCCTAGACAATGTGTAGGCCTTTCTTAAATAGGCAATCTTATGCCACCTGGGAAGTTTCTTAACATTCAAACTTAATACCAAGGGCTGACAGACCCTAACAATACATATAGAGTTGTCCAAATACATAATTGACAATTATTTTAGAAATTTCAAGTAGCCCAAATTTGGAAGACCATAACTCTTGAACCGTTTCTGCAATTGCCTATTATAACCACTTTTCAAAAATGCGAGCTACTGATCTACAGGCTCGAGATAGCACAAGGGCCTTTTTGTCAAGTTTTCAGAGCTCATGCGAGGCCTCTAAGGCCTTCATAACTAAGCTCAAATATTTTTCTCCAAAAATTTCTACCAAAAATCCACAATAATTTCTTTGATACTTAAGTTGGAGCAATGAGATTTTTATGGTAGGCTTATAATTCTAAAATGAACCGTCATGTTGAAAATGAGAACATTTTGAGCTCGTATGAAAAACTTACTAAAAATAGCAAGTTCCTAGAAATAGTAACCCCCCATCTACTAGTCCTTATTAAAATAGAAAAGATTGAAAATAAAAATATTTTTAGGTGATGCAAGATTGCTATTACACCAAAGATGCTCTTACATCAACTATAATGCAAATCTAAGGTACTAGATTGAGTAAGGTTGACTCATGATCAAACACTCCCAAAGGCACATTATTCCTAAGTTGACTTACTATGATTTCATGTCTTTAATACCTTTCCTTAGCAACAAAACAAAAAATGTAGGGATAAACAGTGGTACAAATATTAAAGATAATTCATAAGATTAAGAGCTAGTTTGTCTTACATTTAAAAATCAATATGGGGTCATAAACTCATGAAAGGTATAGTGGTTTTCTACACAAGTGATGAAGGTAGCATGCCAATTGGAGATGGATGCAGCTAGATAACATAGAAGGAAACCTACAAAAAACCAAAATAGAACTGGCGATAGGAACTATCACTTCCTGGCGACAATAGCTAAAATGAAACTATTAAAGAAAAGATATTCTAAGAATCTAAAAGAATAAAATTATAATCCAGAACACATTACTATAGAAATTGAATAGAAAACCACACAAATCCAAATACATAGTTAATCTAACATAAATATGAATCAATTAAAATCTTAAAACTAATATAATAATTCTATGTATGAAATTACAATAACAAAAAGAAGAGGATAAAAATAAGCATATAAAACAAATTATGAATAAAATTACATAAATTAAAGTATATAAACTATATACTAATTCTATGTATGAAACCAAATAGAAGTAGTAACCCAAAGAAAATAAAAGCACACAAACATTCTAAACTAAATCACCAGTCATTCCAAAGAAGTGGATCATGACACCTTAGTATGCTTAGTGATGAAATATGAACAAATTTATACTCTTTTGTGATCAAAATAATGATGTTTTATTCATCCATTAATAAAATAGAATTCTACTACAAGAAGATCTGCTATAGAATTATGCTACAAGAAGGTCTACTACAGAATTTTGAGATAAAATCTGATATAAAATTTGCTCCCAAAAGCTACAATAGAGCTAAAATATATAGCTCAAAATTACAACAATAGATAGCTAAAATAAGATGGTTTCAGTTTAGTCATCTTAACAATATCATAACATGCATTTTATTCCTCATATTGAAATTATTTAGTTACAACAAAAATCTCAAATAAGAATAACGTGGATTTCTATGTCCACAAAATAGTAAATCATCCATGCCTTTATAATAGTTTGCAAAAATGATAATCAACCAATTATGTGTAGAAATTATTATAAAATAGGCATTAGGAAGATCTGAGTCCTATTTAACAAGTGATAGGAAGTCTAAGTTCTATCTAATAGGCAATAGGAAGTCTAATTGCCATTAGATAGGTGACATGAAGTTTGATTCCTATCAGATATGCGACAAAAAGTTTGTATGACGACAGGAGGTCTAAGCATTCGCAAGAATTTCAAGGTTTCTCCTTCCAAATAAAATATTGAATTTCTTTCCACAATAGATGTTAGTAAATACAAACATTAATCATTCATATATTTTATCTAAAAACTAAAATAAATATTGCATGTACTTATTGAAATATATGCAACATAATAAAGGAAAATGGTATATAAGTGGAATATAGAAATGGAAATTAAGGCATATGAGAGGTGTTGAGTTGCCATTTTGCATGATGATTAATAGTAGAAATCCTTTCAAAATCCTCTCTTGAAAATTTAATTTGGGATTAACTCCAAGGTTTTGGGTGATCTTGCGACCTACTAGAATCCGCTCAGCTAAAGAAAAATGTGAGTGGTGCTAGAAGGAGGGCCTAACATTTAGAATAGAGGAAAACAATTTGCAATTTCAAAAGTCTACATTTTTTACAAGTTCAAAAAAATTTCTAAGCTTTTGAGCTTCTGAGGTGTGTTAGGTGTTTAGGTGCGCAGGTGTGCCAAGTGCACTAGCTTCCATGGGGTGCCTTATTTTTGAGAAAGTGTACTTCTACAAAGCTGCACTTTTTCCAGAACTGATGTAAACTAGAGGATCCTAATTCATCATCCCTATTTTAGCAAGCTTTAAGATCTTCACCCAATGCACATGAGTTCCTCAAACTTAGCCATTTTTTCAAGCCTCATAGTGACAAAGGATTGTCTTGGATTCTACCATTTCCATTCAACATTTCATCATCTTCTTCAGTTCAATCTTCATAACAACCACCTGTCATTCCACCAAACCTTCTGATGGCCTCTTTCAAAAATGTTGTAGACTCACCAATCAACTTAACAAGTGTATTCAATCATCTTCCTAAAAATCTTGAGAAGTTTTTCCCAAGGTTCATTTATGAAGAGACACAAACTAGTGAAGATCACATCCATGTATTTAAGGAAATTTCAAATCGAAAGAAAATTTCTAAAAATAATGTGGTTCTTCACTTATTCCCCTACTCGCTAGGGGAAGTTTCCTTTAGTTGGTACATTAATTTGTCACCTAGATGTATTGAAGACTAGGATACTTTCAAAAAATTGTTCTTAGAACAATTCAAAACCTTCATCAACCTAGCTATAATACATCAACCATTCATATCAATCAAAAGGGACCCAACTAAGATAGTTTCATGATTCAACCATCACTTTCACATGGCACACTGCAAGTTAGAAATGCCATATACTATACCAGTTGAAGGTGCAATTCAAAGATTCATCTAAATGCTATGGACCATCTCACTACTATTTTTCTAAGAAGACTTCTTGCAACAAATATTAAGACTATTTTTTTGAGAAGTCTTTGCAAAAGAAATTACCTTTACTAAGAAAGCCAATCCTAATGGAGGAGGATTGATGCTTCTAGCTCAAGTTATTACAATGATGCCAACACATCCTATTAGAGCACCTATGATGCCTAGCCAATTCATACCTATGAAAATAGTTCCATTATAGTAGGCATCTGAACTTGGCTATAACATATCCAGGATATGAACCTCTAAAAGCTACTTTCTTCGAGTAAAAGGAAGCAACTTCAGTTGAGGCAGACAATAGTTTTGTCTCTAAGTTTGGTCAAATGAAGAAGACCATGTCAGAAATGAATAATGAGATGACTTACTTAAGGTTTTTGCAAGGATAGAATAACAATTTCAAACGAAATAATGTTGGTCTTTACAACAATAACAACTATGGTCAGAACTATTAATAGGAATTTCAATGGAAACAACAATGTAGGAAACAATTTTAATCCTCCTGATCATAACAACGGCTTCCAAAGATAAAATTGATAATGGAACACTCATCCAAATAATGGAATCATTCCTGTAGATAACAATAATAATAATGTTCAGTATGTGGACATCAATCAGTATGATGATGATCCAAATGCACCCAACAATGATGGTTCATATTATAATGGAAATAGAGACATGAAATAGAATTCACAAGTAAATGAAAATGTGCCTTCTATGAAATTTAATGCTATGCTATAAGAATCTTATGATTCTACATAGAGCACATAGGTGGAAAAACTAGCCTTGAAAGATTATCTTTTCCATTCAGTTGAGAACCAGACATTTAGCCTAAAGATATGTTTTCTTTTCGTAATGAGAATTGAAATACTTACAATATATGAAATAGAAAAGAACCTATGACAGATAGAATTCCTCCAACATTACAACCAAATCCTCTTGATTTGAGAGAAAGTAATAATCTTGTGCCAATCAGGCCACTTTATAGAGAAAAAAAAATAGAATCAGGGAAATGTACCAACAATCTTGAAAAATCCTGCCTAGTCTACTGGAAAATATACTGTGGCGGAAGATTTGAAATGAACAAAGGCCAACATGTCCATGTTTGACCTGTTACAAAATTTTTTCCATCAATGAGCGGCACAAATGAAAACCCTTGATCATATGAAGGCACCCGATAATACGAGCACTATTCCTCAAATGACACTAGCAATGCCAACTATGTTTAAAGACAAGGTTGAGGTGCCCCCATTTCTACTTAGTAACATGATATATTGGAAGAATCTTCATAATTTCCTAATTGATTTTGGAGCCTCTTGTAATGTTATGGCACTATCAATAGAACAAAGGTTGGGAGTCACCCCTCAGCCCTCTAACTAAATAGTGATACAATTGGATAAAATAGAGGTGAAAGTCATTGGTGTGTTGAAAGATGTTTGAATACAGTTGATCCTTGAATTCAAGATATCATTGATATACATGTAGTTGATATTCTTGAAACATATTGACTACTACTAAGTAGATAATGGAAAAAATTCCTAAGAGGATGGTTTTCTATAGATTTTACTTAGTTATGGTTGCCATGGAAAGGGTTGAATAATCAAATCAAGATAAATGTTGGACCAAAGTTTAAAACAATGATTATAGAATATAATGCACCTAATGAGGTTGCATTCTTACAATCAAATTTGGATTACAGTGTGATGGAATTTGATACAAATTCAACAAAAATATTAGATGATCACAATGAAAGATCCAATATTTCATTCCCAAAGTAGGAGATCGTGACATAGTTCATAGATAACATGGTGGCTAATTTACAATGTTTAGGAGAAGAAGTTGACCTTAGTATCCTAATTCTCCCAAGATTTTTCTAGTTGCATAAAGTTATTCATTTAGAGTTTGAATGTTCATTGTGTCAAGAAGCAATTTCTAAGGTATTAACATAGATGATGGGACCAAAGAGTGGTAATATTTCAAAAGATGAACCCATAGAAAATCAAAGTCCTATAAACATATCTGAGTTTGTGGAAAAGGTTGAAGAGGAAATTGAAGATCTAAATGCATCATATAGTGATACCCCTTCAGATAGTGGAGGTTTGTCTTCTCCTCCACTAGGAATGATCAAAGTTCAAAGAAGAAGACAATATGTGAAAGGTCGAGGATGGACTTTAGTAGTCATCTATCCTAAACCTAAAGTGAATGAAATTATAGAATTGATAGGGGAAATTTAGGACAAACAAGAAACACATACAATTCTAGTATTAAGGAGTAACAATGGAAAATCATCAACTCCACCTCGTGAAAGATTATAGTGGATCCCCAAGAAACAATCTTTTTAGGCCCAAATGAAAGAAAAGCTAAGGACAAATAAGCATAAGGTTAGAAAACCCAAAGAAGATCTAATCTAGAAACTTCACTTCAATGGTTTCAAATCCAAATTAGGACCTAGAATAGGTATTGAGTTGATCAACCCAAGAGGTAAGTCTTTCTATGTAATATATCAATTGCAGTTTAGATGTACTAACAATGTTGTAGAGTATGAAGCATTGATACAAGGACTTCTTTTCACATTGGACAAAGGAATCATAGCTCTCATAATCAAGGGAGATTCTTAGTTGGTTATAAGACATGTGAAATCAGTATACTCCTACAATGATAAGAGGTTGCTTGCTTACAGAAGAAAGAGAATGGGATTTGATGGATGATTTTGAATCTTTGAATATAAAGTCAATTCTGAGGAGGAAAAACATGGTAGCAGATGCCCTTGCTATTTTAGCTAGTGCATTATAACCTGTCGAGAGAACAAAATTGAAAAGATTTTTAGTTGAATTGGTTGTTGCACCATCTATCTTGGACAAGATTACAAAATTCCAAGTCTTTCAAGATGATCAACATATACTCAAATTTATTATGTGAAATAGCCACTTTAAAGGGAAAGAGATCAATGACACTCTAGATGAAAAACTTTAGAATGATGAACTTGAAGATGAAGATGGGATCCTAAACTTAAAAACCAACTCTATTCCTAAGGAATCATTGAGTTGGAATGCATTTTTTATCATGATGAATTAGAAACTAATAGAAGAATAGTCAAAGAAAAGGGGATCAAAGAATGCAATTCATACAATTTGGGTACTGATGAAGATCCTAGAGTGGTAAGGATCAGAAAGGTGTGCAACACATAAGAAAGAGAAGATATGCTCAATTTACTTATAGAGTATAAGGATGTCATTTCTTGGAGCTATGAAGAGCTCAAAACATATGATCATGAGAATATTATGCATGAAATTATATTGAAACCAAATGCAAAGCCCTTCCATCAAAGGAAAATGCCTATTAATCCTATCATTGAATCATTGATAATGAAGGAAATCAAGAAGCTGCTTGATGCCAAGATCATCTTTCTCATTTACCATTCTACATGGGTGGATAACTTGGTTCCTATGCAAATAAAGACTAGAGAGATTCATCTTAGCATGGATTTTTGTAAATTGAACCTTGCATCTCAAAAGGACAACTATCCTTTGCCTTTATTAGATGAGGTTGTGAAATTGTAAATGGTTCAAAGATGATGTCTTGATTGGATGAATATTGAAGATATAATCAAGTAATGGTTGATGAAGAGGATAGGCTAAAGATGGCCTTCATGAATGAATGGGGAACTTTTTCTTATATAAGAATGCCTTTTTGGGTTGATTAATGTAGGGGCCACATTTCAATGAGCCATGGATGAAGAATTTAAGGATTAATAAGCAAGTGTATAGTCATCTACATGGATGACTTGACTATCTTTTCAAAGGATTAAAGAACTCATATTGTTGATTTAAGATAGGTATTCAATAGATGTTGTAAATATGACTTATCACTCAATCCTAAGAAATTTTCATTTGGGGTTACTAAAGGAAAGCTCCTAGGTCATATCATCTTTGAAGCCAGAATATCCATTGATCTAGATAGAATTAAAGTGTTTCTAAATTTATCACCCCCTCATAGTTGAAAAGAACTTAATACTTTCTTTGGAAAGATAAATTTTGTATGAAAATTCATAAGCAGATTTGTAGAGATAGTACATCCCCTTAATGATTTACTGAAAAAGGGAGCAAAAATAGAATGGGTTCCAAAGATTAAGATATCATTTGAGGATGTCAAAGTGGCTATATCCATGGCCCTAGTACTAGTGAGTCCAGATTATGGACTACCTTTAAAAATATACTCATTTGCTTCATAACACTCATGTGGTGGAATTCTAACATAGAAGAAAGAAAGAGAAGATGAAAAACCCATTGCCTTTATGAGTTGCCCTTTGAAAAATGTTCAGTTAAATTATTCCAACCTTGATATATAATCTTTTGTGTTAATCAAAGAGGTAAAGAAGTTCTACCATTATATATTGAGGAGCAAGGTATATGTGATTTTGCCTGATCTGATAGTTAAGATATTGTTGATACAAAATGAACTTAGTGAAAGACAAGGAAAATGGATGGAAATTCTTCAAGAATTTAATTTAGAAATTCAACCCATGAAGTTAGTAAGAGGCCAAGAATTATCAAAAATGATAGTGGATAACTAGATTGAGGATGAAAATAAATTTAGATTTGATGATGAAATAGATATCAAAGATCATAAGAAGATTATAGTATCTCAAGTTGATATTGAGCAAGGTATAATAATAGATGTCTAGCACTAGGATATTGTTTACTATGTTTTACAAAATTAGTACCCCAATTGGATGAATAGTTCACACCATAAGGGACTCAAAATAAAGTGCAAGTCCTACATGTTGCATGATAGAAAATTATATAAAAGGAACTATGAAGGAATTTACCTGAAGTGCTTGGGACATGAGGAAGTAAAAGAAGTTATGGAACAATTTGATGACAAGTATGGTATAGGGCATGGTTTAGCAGAAGCAACTACTCATGTGATTTTAAGATTGGGTTATTTTTGGCTTACAATATTCAAAGATACTTTTGAACATGTGTGCACTTGTAATATTTGTCATACCACTGCTAATAGAGAAAAACATCCTACAATGCCATTACAACTAGTGTGTGAGGTACGCCCCTTTACAAAGTGGGGACTAGATTTTATTGGTCCAATCAATCCGTTGTCATCGATAGGACATGCTTTTAATCTCATAGCTATTGATTATTGTATATGTTGGTCAGAAGTAGAGATATTTGCAAATTGCATGGCTAAGGTGCTTATAGATTTCTTAGAAGAACACATTGTTACTAGATTTGGGATGTTGTTCTCGTTAGTGTGTGATAACGGATCAGCTTTTGCATTAGTATTTCTTACTCAATAGGCATTGGAAAATTAGATTATTATCAAGTTCTTTTAAAATTATTATCTTCAAGGAAATGGTATAGCTGAGTCTACAAATAAGAACTTGATCATAGTAATAAGACATTTGTTAAAGGAGAATCCCATGGATTGGCACACTCAACTCAAATATGTGTTATGGATAGACCGAGTCAGGGTCAAGACTGCTTTAGGGACATCTCCATATCTACTTGTCTACAAAGAGGAGCTAGTATTCCCACTTAACCTCAAGATTCCTATTTTGAAATTCATTAGTGGGTATGCTGAAGATGCTGACAGAGTACAAATCAAATTAATGAATCTTTTAGAGATGGATGAAAAATGGACAGCTACTTTGGAGCATATGGAAAAGCATCAAGCTATCATCAAAAGATGGTTTGACAAGAGGCCCAAGATAAAGTCTTTTAGAATATCTGACCTTGTTCTTCTCTAGGACAAGGCAAAAGAAAAGTCAGGAAGCCACACTAAGTTTCAATGCTTGTGGATTGGTCCTTATTAGATTGCAAAAATTTTGGGAGAAAATACTTTTAAGCTAAGTTCCTTACATGGGGAATGGATTCGACTGCCATTTAATGAGAAATTTCTAAAACATTACTTTGAAGCCATATATATATATATATATATATATATATATATATATATATATATATATATATATATATGTATATACATATATATATATATATATATACATATATATATATATATATATATACATATATATATATATACATATATATATATATATACATATATATACGTATATACATATATATACATATATATACATATATATACATATACATATACATACATATATATATATATATATACATATATACACACACACACACACATATATATAAATATGTATATTAAGCTAAGTTCCTTACATGGGGAATGGATTCGACTGCCATTTAATGAGAAATTTCTAAAACATTACTTTGAAGCCATATATATATATATATATATATATATATATATATATATATATATATATATATATATATATATATATATATATATATATATATATACATATACATATATACATATATATACATATATATATACATATACATATATACATATATATACATATATACATATATATACATATATACATATATATATATATATATATACATATATACACACACACACACACACATATATATAAATATGTATATTATCTATTTATTTATTTATTTATTTTTTCTTTTCTTTTTTGCAAGTGTGTTTCTTTTTAGCTGTGTATTTGCTTTCAATTTTGTGTTTATTTTCAAAGTTGCATTAGTCTAGGGGTTAGGTGCATTCAAGATTTTATTTTGACATATCTTATTAACCACTCTTTTGGTTCTAACTTTTGGGAAGGGGTATTTCTTTTTCAAAATATTTTTATGATTTTGCTTCTTATACCAACTAAGGAATGGATGTTACATGTAGTAATAAGGGACTTTCAGTCTTGAATTTAGAATTACAAATCAACAAGTTCTCAACACTTTGCAAATTTAAAGATCAATTCTCTTAGGTGTTTTTGAACCAAGGTTGAGGGCAACAAGGGGTAGGCCAAACCCCACTAGTTCAAATAGAAGGGTCTTCTCAAAGGAATTGCTAAGATTATTGTTTGGTGTGAGAGTTTCTAAAAAGTTCTTAAAAGAGAAATGCAAGGGATGTTCCCAAAATATCGAATCTAAAAAATGACACCAATATCTTGGTCACATAGTCTAAGCATAGTAAAGCTATAGAAAGAAAATTAAAAAGAAGAGGGTGTTAAGAATGAAGGATTCTACAAAGTCTGAGAGAGGTAATCTAACTATAGAGATATGCACTCCAAATAAGCTATCCAACATCAAAATAATTTCTTCATTGAAGAATCAAATGATGACATTGTAACCTACATGAAGCAAGTATTCAAAAGATTACCAAGGACTATAAATGAAAAGTGACAACCCACTAAGAGCCCTCAGAACTAATTCTTTTATCTGGTCAGACAAGTGATTGATAAAAATCTTTTGTGAAGATTCGCAATAAATGGGCCAGAAGGGGTGGAAGATTGCTTCCAAGTTGTCAAAATTTTTTGATAGAATGCATTCTGAGATGTCAAAGGAAATGGATACACTAAACACATACTAAACTTGGAGATTTGAGATTCTAAGGTTTTGATTGTAAAGTGACTAAAAATACAGTTGGAGTATTTAGGATTCAATTGTTGTTGGACACATGTCGAAGGAATGTTTGCTGATGAAGAAATCCCTTTGTCATTTCTTCCTTTTATCAAGGCTATTTGTTGTGGTTTCAAAATGTATGCTCCATTTCTCCTAGAAACGGGGACCCCCTAGTTTATTTTTTAACTCTTTGGATCTCAAGTCTAGTGTCTGAGTCTTTTCTAGGGTTTTTCCTAATGTCTTTGGTCAAATCTAGGTCTCAGCTTGAAAACCTAGATTTTAGAAACCATCATCTAAGGGAGTGAGTCATTTTTGCAAGAAAAATGGTGCACATAGTGCACCTCACTAGGTGTGCTAGTGCACCAAAAAAATTGAGGAAAGTACTTCCTCTTTGAAGTGTGTAGCAGTGCCATAGTGCAGTTGTGTAGCTGCACACCTCAAAGAGGTGCGTTAAGTCTCGAGTCTATAAAACTAGGGACCCCCCACCCCTAATTCTCTTCTTCATTTTTCTCTCCTTGTCACTCTAGTCTTTTGTACCAGTGTGGCTTAACAAGTGTTTTGTTATGCCCAACCACCTTACACCTACACCCAACAATCACAACATTAAACATCAAAAAAGGTGTGCATAGGTGAGTAGCTACACACCTTTTTTGCAGTAAACATTAAAAAACTTCTTAAAAATGAATGAACACCTTGTAAAGGTGTGTAGTAGCACACCTATCTAGGTGCACTTCTACACAACATATACTAAGGATAGACATCCTTAGATGAATAAAGGGTGTGTACTTGGTGCACCCCAAAAGGTGCACCAAATGCACACCCTTTGTAACTTACCTTTATATCAAGGTGCACATCTAACATGCCTTAGAGGTGCACCAAATACACACCCTAATTATTTTAAAATTAGGTACAACTAGTGCACCTCTGATGTGTGCCAAGTGCACCTTTTGTTTTCCTTCTAGAGTTAGAATATATTTTTTTAGTTTTTTCACAATTAGGGTTTTCTAGGTTTTTTCATGTCATCATTAGGGTTTGTATTAATTAAGTTTTTTCAATCTCTAGAATAATAGACATTGATTTTTTACAAATTCAATGGCTTCTTCATCATCCTCCCTTGCTATAAATATGGTCCCAAAACCAATAATCTTCAAATTCCAAGGTGTTTTGGCAAAGTCATGCTTCCAAGATGATTACTTAGAGATCTAGGACACTAAAAATGGTCATATAGATTGGAACACATTCCTAGTATTGTGCAACAAGCCTATGGAGAGGTCCCCATTGATATCCACTCTTACCCAATTAGGACTAGTCAATGTAGCATCACATCTGGTATTAGTATAGTCCTTAGAGTTGATCATGACACTAGCAGAAAACTACGTCTCTGAAGAAAGGGTCATAAAGAGTATAACTAGAGAGACTATCCTCGATCTCCAACCTAAGAACATAGAAAAGGTGTTCAATCTTCTAAGGGCAAGTTAGTTTATGGAATTAACCTATCACCAAGTAGAAAGATGGTACAAATAACATGTAGAGGAAGCATTCAAAATCATCCAGTCCTCATATCTCATTGAGAAGACTCCTCTAGGGTGTAAAATAGGTCAAGTGGACATGACAAGAGGTTACATGAAAGAGGATGTCAGGTATTCAATAATACCTGTGAGTAGAGTTATAGGGTTACTAGCATTGGGACACCTAAATATATGGATGGTGCACTTTATTGAGACTATCAAGACAACAAAGATGCCAATTGATTGGGATTCCATTCTTAGTGAGAATTTGGATGAATAGCTAGTGATCATTAAGAAAAACTACAAGTTCTACATGATATCCTATTTGGTGTACCTGTTAGCTACAAAGGTGATGAATTATCTAGGACTCTTCAAAAAGGGTAGCATGCAAGATGCAAATGCATGGTCCATATCCCCAACTAGAAAAGAAAAAGCTTCCAAAGCATAGCAAGGAATACAGGGTAGTGAATGATGCCTTTATATTCATAATTATCTAGTTCATTGAAGGGGATTATGTGAAGAGGATGTCAGATGAGGTACCAGAAAATATTTCAAAAGTTAGCACCAATTACATCCAATTTTGAACATTCACTTAGTTGAGGGTAGTGGGTACCACTATCAATACCAAGAAGCTCCCTAGGTATCTAAGTGATAGACTTATATTATTGGAGATTATTCAACAACTCTTGTCTACATATGACAGAGTAAGGAAGCAACACAAAATAACCTAGGTGTGGCTATTACTATAGGACCATTTAGTGTGGTCTGGAGATAGGATATTCCATATTTTGAGCCTAAGTGGGATTAGTATCCCTTGGATGAATATAAGTCTCCTAGTCCTTATTTTGATAACATTGGAAGAGTACAGTACTTAGTAGGCAAGACATTTCAACATGAAGA
Source organism: Cupressus sempervirens (assembly GCA_028749045.1). Classification (NCBI taxonomy): domain Eukaryota; kingdom Viridiplantae; phylum Streptophyta; class Pinopsida; order Cupressales; family Cupressaceae; genus Cupressus; species Cupressus sempervirens. The sequence goes on along the minus strand of CM053784.1, from coordinate 646,460,013 downwards.
TGTAATTGAGGACTACTAGATGAATGCGATAGATGACTATGATATTTGTATAAGGGATTATTGTAGGATAAATCTTTATCTAGAAAGTAGTGCTTTGAAGATAAAGGTTCCTTTAAAGGTTATGAAAAAAGATACTGAGGATGTCCTTGATCCATTATATAATAGAGACAATATTTTTGATTGACCCCATCATGAATGTTGAGATTAATAAAGAAGAAAACTTAGATATTAATCACAAGGCCAGACATGTCATCAAATTGAAGCCAATTCCTCAAATAGTAGTCTTCCACACTATATCCTACCTAGCAAGACATCGAGGAGTTAAAGTAATAGTGCCCACTTTTATAGTGTAGTCCCTAGTGAGGCCAGAAATAGTGCACCAACTTGATAGAGAAGTTGGATATTATAGGGCTTAGAAAGGTAAGGGAAAGAGGAAGAGAAATTTTCCCCAACAAACCAAGCTACAAGAGGAAACAACTCAAGCACCGCCATAGCCTGGGGTAGAAAATGTGCAAGGGTCAGAGAATGTAGAAGCTACATAGACCCGTGATAATCCTCAAGTGCCACTGACTGAACAAGGGCAAGGAGGAGTTGAAATAAAAGTTAAAGAAGTGTATTTTCCTCTTCAACTCGTGTAACCCTCCCCACTGGCTCCTAAGAGAAGAAAGATCAAGACTCTAGTCAAGAGGACACAAAAGGTGATTAGGAGAGTTATTCCTTTCGCATCAGTCCAGGAAGTTATCCTAGAAGGAGAGGAAGAAAAGGATGATGAGGACAAAGAAGATAACCTTCCTTTGAGTTAGAAGAGTCATCTTTCTAGAGCCATAGAGATGGAATGGAGATGAAGCTCCAAAATTATGCCACCATCCATTCCTAAGAAGCCTATTTATTCTACTACATCAGAAGATGAGTTGCAAAAATGGATTGATGAGCAGGAGGACAAAGTCATTGATGTCTTTCAAATGTAAAATTTTGATTTTATGTTGGTTGGAACTGAGTTGGTAGGAGATAAAATAAGGGATAATCCAAATAATCAACCTCAATAGGAGGATTGGAGTCAGTTGTCATTGCAACCACACAGACATGAAGTAGCTCCACCATGAGTTAGTTGCCATCGCAAACACATAGAAATGAAGTAGCTCTACCATTACCAAATCCAATTACATTTTATGTGGATAAAGGTTCTGCTACTCCTCTTCCTTTGAGAAATGAAGAAGAATAGGTTCAAGTGAAATAGGAGGAAAAGCCACAAAAAAAATCCACCAATTAAGTGTTAAGAGGAAGGCAAATATGTGAGCAACCTTAGCAAACTTCTGAAGGCATAGAGGTGAGAACTATGGACTCAATAGATATAGGGACTCCTAGTGTGGATCTCTAACAAAAGAAAAAGACTCCAGAAAGAAGTGATAAGGGGAAGAGCATAGTAGAGAAAAATCCTTTGTCATCAAAAGGCAAATCTATGATGGACCATTTTCCAAGATGGCTAAGAAAAGAGGTAATTAGAGATGAAAGGAAATGATATGATACTAAGGAGGGAGAAATAAGAGGATTGATTGAAGTTCTCAGAAAACCTGAGTCACCATCAAAAGATACATGGGCATTGGCCTTCATCATGAGTGATCAGAATTAGGATTTATTTTCTCATGTTGTTATCCCTCCTCTACATGTAGATATTGAACAATTAACTCTAAAGAATTATTAGATAAGGGAAATTATGCTTGGGAAACCCACATTGGACATTTCCAAGTTGATGGTGACAACTAGGATTAAAGAAGTGTTTAGGCACTTAGAATAGGGTGGCACAGAATTGATAACAATTCTAAAATAGAATGAGATCCTAAAAGGATATCTAAACAAATTTTTTGGTCCCTTAGATCCTAAAAATCCTGAGGAGACTTTGAATGCAACATTGGGGAAAAGGGATAAGGAGACGATGTAGCTAGATCAATTTTTGAAAGCTTGTCAACAATGGCGAGAGAGTTTTGAAGAAAAAGGTGTGCAAAATATATAGGGAAATCTTAAGTTGCTACACCATATGCAAGATAATGTGGATAAGCTAGTGGCCATCTTGAACTAGGATTTTGGTTTAATGGATGAAGTACATACCTAGAGCAAGGACCTACAAGAACTACAGTTGAACAAAGGTCAAAAGTATTAGATGTTAATAGAGGTATATATAGTAGAAGAGTTGGATAAAATTGATGATTGGATAGAGAAGATTACAAATGGTAATAAAGTAATGGAGACATTACATGTAGAAATTCATAAGCTCAAGGATCAAACCCAAGAGAAAATTTTGGAGGCAGAGAAACAATATAGTAATGCGTGTTTAGATATTTTTGGGGATGATTCAAGGGAAAAATTGATGTCTATGGATGCATTTATTGAATAGTTCTAGAATTTTTTTAAAGAAGCTTCTAATGATGATGATATTAGATTGAAACTGAAGAAGCATTACTAGATTTAGATGTGTAACTGGGAGATTTTATAGAGACTTGCATCGAGGTGGGTAACTATAGGTAGAAAATGAAGGACAAATATGAAGCCTTATATTTTCTTGATGTAGCTCAAGTCACTAAGATTATTGAGAAATTCAAGAGAAAACACCTAGACACAGCTCTAGTATGAAGGGGAACAAAACCTAGAAGCTAGAATTTTAGTTTTGACACTTGGCAAAATTTTGTAATTTTTTGAACCTACTTCTGAGGTGCATAGGTGCATCAAGTGTGTAGGTGCACTACTTCCAAGGTGTGCCAAAAGTTTTTGAAGAAGTCAAAGGTGCACTAACAGTTAACTAACTTCTAAATTTAGAGCTTTCCATGCAGCGAAAACACATTCTAACAACAATTTAACTCCTATAGACACCTAGTGAAGATTGAGCTTCCATTTTTGGAACTTCTAGACACTCCTACATCGTCTAAAAGCTTTATTCTTCTTATTTTCTCATGATTTCTTTATTTTAAGACATATAGGGACTCATTCATCCATTTAATGATATAAATATAGATGAAGTTCTACTAAGCACCAATTATATAGTTAGTTTGTACATAATTAGATTTGTTTTATTAGTTTAAAAGCATATGTTTTCATAAAGATATCTCTCACTCTCAACACAAATTGAGGAGAAGATTTCTTATAAATTAGGAATGTAATATGTATTCCAGGCTGCCATTATTTTGATGCAATAATATATGCTATTGGTGCTCGCATTTGGAGTGTAGTGATTCTTGCCTAAGTGTGTTATATTTTTTGGATGTATGTTCATGGAATATAATTGAGCCAATAGTTTTATTGTGTTATTCTAGTTGTGCAATATTTTAATTCTGGTGTTTGCTATGAGTCTACAAATTCTGCTGACATACTTAGTTTGAAAACAGATCACCATATTTTTTCTTGCATACCTTTTCATCTCGCATAAGCACACTTTTTATGGCCTTACAAATTTGATGAAAAGTGAAACATCTTATAGTTACTAAATTTCTATTGATGACTGCATTAGTGGAATTAAGGAAGCATTGCTCCTATTTTCATTGGTTACCCATTGATCTTTTCAAAGGCTTAACTCACAGATGTGTTGTTTCCATGGCTTATTTTACTTTTCATGTTATTTGCTTAATTTTTTTGTTACCCTATCTTTGTTATTTTCTTTACTAACCCCTTGGTTAGAGTAGGAATTCATATAGTTACATTGTTATATTGCATTCATCATAAAACAAAAAAATAGAAAACTATATTTCTTTTTGTGTGGTTGTTATTTTGAGGTAGTAAGCAGATTCAAAATCTTATCTGAATTTTTTAAGAACTAGTAAAGGCCTCCTTGTGAACACTCGCATTTATTTTCAACTGAGAAAATTCTAGTTCACAAGAATGCCCAAAACCTTGGAGTTGATCCTAGATTAACTTTGCAAGAGAGGAGTTTGAAAGGATTCCTATTGTTAAGCATTGTGCAAAATGAAAACTCAACAAGAGGGATAAATAATGTTATAATTAAGGACATAAATGTCTCTCATCAAAGCTCAAGTAGTAGAAATGAGGAAGAAAATTTAATTCCTAAAGTCTACCTCTGGTTTGAATATAGACCAAGGTCAACCTTCAATAGGAATGGCTTCTAGTACCACTTGTGGTTCTACAATGAGTAATGTCATGCTCCTCAATCTAGCCCAACTTTTTCCTCTACCATAGTAGCACAACAAACTGGGGGTCATCTAGGAAAAATGAAAGTTCAAAGTCAAGTTGCTAGACCTAGTTCTACCAACATTGTAGGTTTCACTAAGAGACCTATGTATATGGAGAGATATAAACAAATGTCTTTCCTAGGGATTCCTAGTCATATAAATCCCGTACCAAATAATCTAAGAGATAAGGCTACTAAAATTTTAAGAAATAATGCTATAAGTGGTGAAGAGCACCTCAAAAAATTTGAAGATGTTTTGAATGATCATGAAGTTGAGCATGAAGATTGGTCATGAAGTTGTTTGTACATTCTCTCATAGAAGATGCCAAGGACTAGTATAGGAGATTATCTAATGACAATATTAGTTCTTGGGATGATTTTGAAAAATGTTTCAATGAGAAATACGAGGATAATACTAATGCTAGTTTAATATTGAATGAATTCAATAATATAAAGAAAAATCAAAATGAATCTACATTTGATTTTATTGTTAGATTTTAAAAGGGAATGTACAAGTTGCTCCAAGTGATGAGATTGGAGGAAAATGTGTGTTTTATAAAATACTTCAATGCTTTTGATAGTAAAATGTCTTACATTTTGAGGGATAAATATCTTAAAATATTAAGTGATTGTTTTAGGATAGCTATAAATATTGAGAATAATAGGAGAGCTTCTAGAAAGCTAGGAAGAAGGGATGATCCAAAAATTTTCAACCCTCATAGAAACAAAAATGAAAGTGGTAATCCTACTACAAATAAGAAGCATGAAGAAGATAAGATGGATCAAATGTTGAACTTGTTGAAGTATATGATTCCTCCAACTAGAAAAATTGATAAAGCAAATACTGGTGATAAATCATAGATGAACAATTTCAAAAAAAATAAAAATAGGATGCAATTCTATCCCTCCAATACCCAATTGGAGGATGGGAAGCCTATTATTCCTCCTGCAAAGAATACTAGTGAGAAGAATATCCTTGATCCCCCCCAAAAGGCCTCTATTAACATGAAATATGACTCTCAATGTTGTTTAGTATGTCAATTACGTCATTAATCATAATATTGTGTTGTTGCAATGTCTTTCTCCACATGTCCAAATGAAGATGAAAAGAAATATAATCATAAAGATGTTAGCTTAAAGAATAAATTTGACAACTGAGTGTCAATACACTTAACCAAGATCAAAAGTAAGTGCCGAGTATAATAGGTGTCGAGTGATAACAAGTGCTGAGTGCAACAGGTGCCGAGTGCAACAAGTGATGAGTACAACATGTGCCGAGTGATACAATTTTGTTCAAGTGCCAAGCTATCTAGGAAACAACATATACCAAGTATCAAAAATACTTCAGGAGCCGAGTAACTCAGTAGATCAGCATAAAAGTTTGAAATTACACAAACTATGATGCAAACAATTTTTGCAGCCGACAGAAGGTAAATCTCGAAGGATTTAATGATGAGATCAAAAATTTTATTTTTTCTATGTAATTTGCATGCAACCAATAAGAAAAAATGCTAAAGGCATGCAACCAATCAGAAAAAGATAAGTATTGAGCGAGAAATTGAGAATCAATATGGATCGTAGATCCAAAACAAACCCTAAGTCTTTGAAGTCTTTATAAGGAAGATGAAATTTCATTGTAAACATACATATGGAAGGACATACAAGGGTGCATAAGCAAATCTATTTTCAAAAGCAAGAGTTATTAGATCACAAAGGATCAAGATCGGGAGAAGGAAAAAAAGGAGCCTGCATTCAACAATCAAGGATTGTAATCTATCAGGTTTATTGTATCTAATACTCTCTAGCAATTGTATTAGAATAAAAATCCTATGGTGATAGGTTAGCTTTACAGCTATTTTGTAAGATCCTTATGAATAGGTGATTAAAATCCTTTAATCGGGTGACACTTCATGTTAAGTGTTTTTAAATCCTCTAACCAGGTCACTATTAATACAATGTAAAGCCTTTAACAGGGCAAGCCTTTAATAGGGCAAACCATTAGAAGTGGTTGAACAATATTGTTGCAGTAAATTTTTGTGGGTATCATCCTCACCCCAGTTTTACCTTCTTATTCCTGGAGGGTTTCTGGGTTACCAAAATTCTGGTGTTGTGAGTTATTGATGCATGAGTTTTGTTACATGTTTATTTGATGTATTTACATGCATGCAACTTACTTTCAGTTAAAATTTTATTGGCTAAAGTTTGATACTTATGATTCACCCCCCCCCCCCCTTCTCTCATAAGTACTCTTTCCATATTTGAATATTCCAACAATTGGTATTAGAGCTAGCTAGGTTCTCACAAGGAAAAGCCTAACAGCTTAGAGGGAAAAGATCTAAAGATGGAAGCTTTCAAACTTGGAAAGATCATTGAAAATCAGGTGATAGATGTGCAACTTTCTCTGCATAGCTTGGAGGAATTCAGAAACAAATTGAGAAACTCATTAAAAAAGAGGAAGGATCTAGTCATAGCTGAAAATGATATACACTACAAGGAGATTGACACCACCAACATATTTTCCAGTGGAGACACTAAAGAGTTTGATGTAGCAATAGAAAAACCGATGGAGAAAAATAAAATTCAAGCAGATGAGATAAGAACTCTCAAAATGGAACATGAATCATAGGCTATAATGATATGTGAAATTACTGAACAAAATAAAAGAGCAGTTGATGACAAGGTCATGATGGAAAATGACAAAAGGAATCTTGCAAACAGACTTGAAGAAAAATGTACTGAATTGACAAGGATCTCAAACATGCAGATGGATACACTTGCGCAAATGATGAACCTTCATCATGAACTCAATGTAAAGGATATTGAGATCTCTACCTTGAAGATGCAAAATGAACAAATGCAGAATGAATTGAACAGGGAAAAAGAGGTAGCAGAGAATCTCAACAAATCAAGTGAAGCAATCAAATATTTTGAACAGTTGGTGAAATCACCAAAATCTACCCATGATACATCAAGACTAGGATACAATAGCACTAAAGTTGGAGAATCATCAAAGAGTGTTGAACAAAGAAGTGATAAAGGTAAGAATTCAAAACCCACTTGTCATTTCTGTAATAAGAAGGGACATACAGCTAATGTGTCTAGGAGTAGAAGATTCAATCAATCAAACATACCCAAAAGTTTCTGTCACAAGTGCAACATGCAAGGACATAAGACACAAAATTATGAATCAAATGTCACAAGGACTCAAATATTTGATGGACATTGTTATAATTGCAAAAAGTATGGACATAGGGCATTTGAATGCAGATCAAAACCTATGTGGACAGTAAATCAACCAGCAAAGTCATCAAACCATGAATTTTGGGATTACAACACTAGGTACAGCTGTCACTATTGTCAAGAATATGGACATATCCCACAGAACTGCATAAGAATGCATTTTAGAGGGAACTACAAAAGATGGTTGAGTCAAACCACATGTTTCAGTTGCTTAAAAATTGGTCATGTTAGCAAAAATTGCCCAACAAGGTCAAAGGCATCAAGTTCTGAGCTCAGCAAAGGAAAGGAAAAGATGGATGTTGGACATATCAGAAGTGAAATGAATAAGACATGGAGGAAGAAAGATGAGTCTAGCACATCAAGTACAAAGATCACTTCACCCAATAGGTTAAGTGATCACACTTCATCAAATTAAGCAAAGAACAAGTGTGAGGGATTGATAAACCAAGTTACATCATAAATCAGTCCCAAGACATATAAGAACTGAAAAAATGAAATTAGCATAAATAAAGATGCTAAGTCAAAATTGACAACTTTTGTGAAGATATGTCAAAATTGCCTTCAGAAGCCGAGTTGCTAACAACGATCGAGTTGATAGTTGATGTCGAACTATGAAATATCAATAAGAGTTGAGTAAAGTAAAACATAATGGGAGCCGAGTTATGATGAAACCTTTCAAAGTGCCAAGTAGACAGTTGGCAACGTACTAAGAATTTATTACTCTATTTTGAAGGGTACATAAATCCAATTTTTGATCATTTTCCCCACCATTCGAACAAGAAGCAAAGCCAAAAAAGAGCGAAGAAGATCAAGATCAGCTCAGAAGCCATTCGTGAAGATTTCAATAGCGATTCAAGAAAAATTTCATCAATTTAAGGTATTCTACTTAAGTGCTAAGCTACGTAGGACTTATAAACTTGTTTGAATTATAAACCCTAGTTTGGAAAATAATGGCATCTGGGTCAGGAACCACTAAGGGTATAGAGAGTCATGAAGTTTAGTTGGTTAGCAACGAAGTTAAACAACCTGAATTTAAGCCCATTCCAGAAGTAGCATACAAGAATGATCCTGCAGGAGCATTATCAGTTATTTTGGATAAAGTTGTTATGGTCCAAGATGTTCGCAGATGTTATAATTGCAAAATTGGTGCCATAGGAGACTTAGAAATTCATAATGCATATGATAAACTATGTGAAAACAAAGTACTGAAAAATGAGTTTTCAATAGTAGAAAGAAAAGGATTGACCAAAACCCTAGCATTTTTGACTGTTTTCAAAACTGAATGGGTACAGATAGTTTTGAGCCGAATACATGACAGAGCTTTTTGGTTAGAGTCAGGGCCAGTAAAATTTACCAAGAAAACTGTTCATAGAGTTACTAGTATTCCAACCCTAGATTGGCCAAAGACCCTACGAAGTGACAAAAGGGAAATAATAGAGAAAAATACAAGTGCCAAATGGAACAATAGAGGAATGACTATCGACACAATCACAGATCCCCTAGTAGATTTTGCTGTGAGAATCATTTCACACAAATTCTATCAATCAAGCAGGTTGAATAGTGTACCTTGTATAGCAGTTGATGTTGCATACAAGATAATCAAAAGAGATCACACTTATGATATGGTAGAGCTCATGTTTCAATAGATTTATGAAAATTTGGGAGCTATAAGGAAGAGCAAGGGAGCTCAATGCAAATTTGGATCAGTTTTGATGTGTATGTTTTTCTATTTGATGAAAGAATTTCCTTCTATGGGTAAAGTAAATTGGAACTCGGATAAAACAATTGTTGAACAAATTAATGGATACATTGAACAGATGGGTGAAAATTTTGATGCCCAAATGACTAGTTATTTTGAGGACTTCAAAAAGTCCATGAAACAAAGAATGAGAATTCCAGTCTCATTGATTGAGAAATATGAAAAAGACATTTGTTTTCTTGTAGATATAGATTATACTTACATACAAGCAGTTATACCTAGAATAAGATGGCTTAGGCCACTAGGTTATGAACTTGATGTTGATCAAGCCTCTGCAGCAATAACATCTCTACTTGCAGAAGAAGCTGATAAAAATGCAAAAATTTTTGGAACCTATGATGTTGTCAAATCAAAGGTAATAACATATTTGAAGACTACTTCAGTAGTAAAGAAGAAAGAGAAAATGGTGAGACAAATCAAAAGAAAGTTTGGTGTGGAAGAAGAAGAAGGAACAGTAGAAGAAGAAGGAGAAGACATTGAAGAAGAAGGAGATAAACTTCAAAGTCAGACTCAAGGGTCAGGAGAAGACAAAGAGGAAAGTGTTGAGGTAGAAGAAGCCAAGGAAGCACCAGTTAAGAGAAAGACCACAACTCCCTCTGCTCCTAAATCCAAGGGAAGGAAAGTGGCTGCCCTTGCATCAAAGAGACCTACCACAAGGGCTATAGCAAAAAAAGCCCAAGAAGAGGCAAAAGGAAGGAAGAAAGACTCAAAGAAGACTATTGCTGAGTCAAAGAAAAGGAAGTTTATTCCCCAACCTGAAACAAATGAGGAGAAAACAGAGTCAAAGGACAATAGTCAATTTCAAGTGGTAAGACACAAACCTCAGACTGTTGTTGATAAATTATGTTTAAAAATTAGAAATAATGATTTAAAAGATCTAAAGAACCTGAATTTTTCTAAGCTCACCAAAGAAGAGAAAAATAAATTAGAGGAATCTGTATATGCTATGATGGCTGAGTATAAGCACACACTTCTAGAATTAGATGAATCTATGCCAAGAGAATTGTATAAAATTGTAGAGGATAAATGGCATTTTTGTTTACAAATGAAAAAAGAAATAAGGGAGTCTACATTAGAAAGATTGTTGCCTGATCTGACTAAAGATCAAATAATAAATGCCGTAAAAAGGCATAATAATAGATTCACTCCCAAGTATAGAGCATTTAGCATATTGCAGAATAAAATTGAAGAGGTAGTTACTAAATCCACAAGATTGTGGAAAATAGTTTACAAGAAAATTGAAGATGTATATAATGAAGAATATAAGGTAGAGGAAATTTCCAAGACAAAGGAAAAGAAGGTGACAAAAACCAAAGAAAAAGAGAAGAAACTAGTGGAGGAAAGAAAAGAAGAAAAGGAAGAAGAGACACACAATGAGGAGAAAGAGGAAGAGAAAGATACAGCTGAGCCACAAGATCAAAGTATACAAGATATACAGGCATCTCCTCCTAGTCCTCCTCATGCCACCATCACACATGCAGATATCATAAAAATAAAGGATGTTACAGATACTTCAAATCTAAACATCAATCCATTAACTGCAGAGGATTTGGAAATCCTTGACCAATCATCACTTGTAGCAAAATTAAGTTCAAATCCTGTATTGGTCAGTGTTGATGAATTACAGAATCCAGAAGTCAAGGTAAAAGCATAAGTGCCACCTTTGACCATACAAACTACTAGTATTCTATTCCTTCCACCACCACCTCCACCAAGTATAGTCACTGATACTCTCCAAGTGCTGAGTATAGCAGTAGGAGAAATAAAAGAAACATCCGAACAACCAACAAGTTCAACCCCACCTAGCATTCATAAAAGGGATATTCAAGCTGAAGAAAAAGATGAGACAAAGAAGAAGGAGGAGACTGCAATACAAACATTGGTTGCATTACTAAAATCTGGTACTCCTACACAAACTCTTTAGCAGGCGGGCACAGATGGATTACAGTTGCAAATCAAGACACCAGGCTCGAGCTCATCAAAGGCAGTTAGGAAACTTCACTATGGAGTTCCTGAGCTTGATGAAGAAATAAAGATCCCATATTATGAATCTAGCACTCTTACTGAAGAAAAGATTAATGAAATTCAAAGTGCATTAGACAAAAGAAGGAGACAAGAAGCACTAAGAAAGGAATACAAGCATAAGCTTACATTGAATGAAATTAAAGATATATTCACAGAAGCTTTTTGCTTACAATCTCCAGATGAGTTAAGACCAATCATGGAACAACTATCTGATATAGTTGACTAGGTGACTATTGAAGACCAAGAAACAAATGCCAGATTGCTTGAATGGTCAGAAAAGAAGTTCCAAGGTAAAGTAAATAGTAAAATATCTAGTGATATAGCACTGTCTAAAGAAGAACTGGAAAAGAAAGTTATAATAGTTAAAATTGTACTAGGAAACATCTTTTCCCTGCACAACAAGTTGTGTGATTTTTCCACATTCACACAGGACACTAGCCAGAAAATACTAAGATTGGAAAACAATTTGAAAATTTCTAGCATTCAACTCCCCACAGATCCAGCTCAGAGTGAGAAGCATTTTGTCCAATCGCTTCACACACAAAGAGAGTTAGCTGTCTTAGTAGCAGAGGAGGCAACCACAAAAGACAAATTGATACAAATTCAATCGTCAATTACTCCTCATTTGGAATTATTTCACAAGGAGCATATAAATGCAGAAACAGTCCTCAGGAAAGACCCCAATCTTTCTTCATCTGATGGACTTGTACACCTAGTAGTAGAGATTGCCATCCAACATAAGACATTGGATGTCGTGTTAGCAAATTGGGATGCAGCTTTGAAGGTACTCCTTGAAGTAAACAACACATTTTTGGCCAAGTATGGCATTTCATTGTAAAGACCCTTGACATGAGTGTCAAAAAAGGGGGAGAATAAGTAATAAGAATAAGAGTTAAATACATGAATGAAATGATAAGTATGATAAAAGGGGGAGATAAAAAATTTTGAATAGCAAATTATGGGAGAAAATTTTGAATGAAGGATAAATTACTGAGTCACATGGATCTTAATTAAGTGTTTTTTCCACTCATGTCAAAGGGGGAGATTGTTAGCTTAAAGAATAAATTTGACAACTGAGTGTCAATACACTTAACCAAGATCAAAAGTAAGTTTCGAGTACAACAGGTGCCGAGTGATAACAAGTGCCGAGTGCAACAGGTGTCGAGTGCAACAAGTGTCGAGTACAACATGTGTCGAGTACAACATGTGCCAAGTGACACTATTTTGTTCAGGTGTTGAGCTATCCAAGAAACAACATGTGCCGAGTATCAGAAATACTTCAGGAGCCGAGTAACTCAGTAGATCAGCATAAAAGTTTGAAATTACACAAACTATGATGCAAATAGTTTTTGCAACCGACAGAAGGTAAATCTTGAAGGATTTAATGATGAGATCGAAACTTTTATTTTTTCTATGTAATTTGCATGCAACCAATAAGAAAAAATGCTAAAGGCATCCAACCAATTAGAAAAAGATAAGTATTGAGCGGGAAATTGAGAATCAATATGGATTGTAGATCCAAAACAAACGCTAAGTCTTCGAAGTCTTTATAAGGAAGACAAAATTTCATTGTAAACATACATATGGAAGGACATACAAGGGTGCATAAGCAAATCTATTTTCAAAAGCAAGAGTTATCAGATCACAAAGGATCAAGATTAGGAGAAGGCGGAAAAGGAGCCTGCATTCAACAATCAAGGATTGTAATCTATCAGGTTTATTGTATCTAATACTCTCTAGAAATTGTATTAGAATAAAAATCCTATGGTGATAGGTTAGCTTTACAGCTATTTTTTAAGATCCTTATGAATAGGTGATTAAAATCCTTTAACTGGGTGATACTTCATGTTAAGTGTTTGTAAATCCTCTAACCAGGTCACTATTAATGCAGTGTAAAGCCTTTAATAGGGCAGGCCTTTAATAGGGCAAACCATCAGAAGTGGTTGAACAATATTGCTGTAGTAAATTTTTGTGGGTATCATCCCCACCCCAGTTTTACCTTCTTATTCCTGAAGGGTTTCTAGGTTACCAAAATTTTGGTGTTATGAGTTATTGATCCATGAGTTTTGTTACATGTTTATTTGATGTATTTACATGCATGCAACTTACTTTCAGTTAAAATTTTATTGGCTAAAGTTTGATACTTATGATTCACCCCCCCTCTCATAAGTACTCTTTCCATATTTGAATATTCCAACAAAAGAAAATCTTGATGATGTGGGCTATAACAATATTGAGTATTAGTATGATGGTGTGTCTGATTGTGACAATGTTGACAATGATGTGTATGAAAAAATATAGATGCATAATGTTATGCATCAGTAGGTTTTCTCAGATGAAGATGAAATAAATGATCCTACTTGTAACATGATTTCCTCAAAGGATGAGGTAGTCTTGAGAAGGCCCACTAAAAAAGAGATTGACCAGATTACTACTAACATGGTGGTACAAGTAAAATTGCATGGTATGATATCTAAAGGTGATGTTGGTAGGGTGGTTGGTACCTTTGTTAAGAAGATTAATCCTAGAGGAGAAAATCTAAATATAAGCCTAAGGAGGGCTATGACATCAAGACAAAAAATGTGAGCAAAAAGTGGGAACCTAAGAAAGAAGAAAACTCAAAGGTCCCCAAAGCTCAAAATAATGATAAGTAAAAGGGAGAGGAAAAAGAATTCCTTGTAACTACTAAAGGTAATGAACAAAAAGCTCATAATGTTGTTGTTACCATTAAAAGGAAAAAGGAGGTGAAAGATATGCATGTTGAAAATTTTCCTAACTCTCTTATTGATATGTTGTCCATATTGTCACAAACTACTATGAAAGTTCCACTTTGGAATTATTGAGAATCGTAGAGCCTAAGGATAAAGTTATGGCATGGGTTGGGAGTGTTAATGAAGGTGTTGATCTTATTTGTAACTTAAATGAAAACCCTATTGAAAGTAGTGGGCCAATAGAGATGGAAGAGGTAGTATCTCAAATCCCACCCATGTACTTAAATGATTCAATCAATCAATATCTAGGAAATATTGACCCCTTTTTCTTATGTATCATGGTATATGGGAAAACCTTAAAAAATTGTATGATAGAATTTGGTGCATCAAACACAGTGATGCCCTTTGAACTCATGAAAGAATTGGGGTTGAAAGTATATACTATTTAGGGAAATTGTCATGTGATGGATAAAAGAGAGGTTGATGTTATAGGGACCATTATGTTGGAATTATTTAGAATAATTGAGAGGGAGATGAATTATTTATCCAAGTTCTAGATGTATAATTAAAACTTTTCACATCTTAGTGAGCCCTATCCATAACACATTTTCATCATGCATGCATCCATTAGATCATACAATCACTTAAACTTGTAGGTTACTATCAAATCAACTTTGCAAAAATGTAAACATGAAATATAATAGATTCAATAACACATTTGACACAATGATTTAACATGGAAACCTAATTTGGGAAAAAGCACCTGTAACATGCTACTCATTTTCAATCTTTTGAAGTGATGCCTTGTGAAAGGCCAACATTGTTAAAGGTTACAATGCACACTGCTAAATGTTACCTAGTTAAAGGATTTCAATCACCCTATTAGGAGTGAATCTTGTTAGAAGACTTTAGATCATTCACTTGGAATGTCACCCGGTTAAAGGATTTACAAATGACTATTAGGTCAACCTTAATCCAAAGGAGTTACCCTAGATTGATACAATGATTAGAATGTAACAGTAAGGCTTGATCTGATAACAACTTATAACACACTTGTAGATTAAAAATCATTGTTTCAATCATCTATTTTGCTTCTCTTTCACACACTTCATCTCTTATAGCTTTTTCACCCTTCAAGCATCCATACCCTTAAGCCTTCTTGCTTTTCTTGTCAATACAGTGTCTTCTCTTAGGTCACTGAATGAAGCAATACCCTAGATTCCTTGTCTTCCTTAGGTTCTTGCACATGATAACCTTTCTTTTTGACCAGCCATCTCTATAAATAGAGAATTAATATCTTTTGGCATTCATCCTCCATCATCCATTTTAGGGTTGGGTTAGATTAGGTAGGATTCAATGAATCTACCCATCATTTAATTTCATCCTTTTCTAGAAACTTCTACTTTAATCCTCTTTGAATTTACCTCAAAATGGTTCACCATGGATTCTATGTCACCAACTCATCAAGCTTATCTTCCACATGGTTCACACAATCCAATAAATCAAAGTTGTTAGCTTAGACTCATCAAATTCTTGATCTTTCTCATAATGTTGATACTTGACATTAACTTACTTCTGATGCTCAACACATACTGCATTACTTGGTATCCTCTATCAAATCACTTAGCATGAACTAAAGTTTACTATTTCTCATCATCATCTAAACTTTACTCAGCTTACACTGAAATTGACTTTGCTAAACTCCAATTGATTTTCTTCTCGACTTACACTAACTTTACTCAACACCTACTATGAAGATTGCTAAGCATGGCAGAAATACTTTTTTTAACATGTTCTTCTAAACTTAATCAGTCTAACCATCCTTTGCAACATTAAGTAGATTATCAATGCACTATAATATCATTGTCTTAACTAATCCTTGTACTCATTTTCCATATCATAACTCAACCTTTCCTCTAGGTGTTATTTTTACCTCTTTTGATCAAATCCTCTTCATCAATCAAACAAATGATAGTACATAAATCATATAAGAAATTGACTTACCAACAAGTAGTAGGCTTGACATTAGTGACAAAACAATGATTGAAACACATTTATCATACTTGTATCAATATGTTTTCAATAATCTCCCTCTTTGGCTTTGATGGAAAACAAAACTAACCAAACTTAATTAGTACAACCCACAAAAATACCAAAAATAAAATAGTTCCTTGTATTGAAATCTCTCCCTCTATCAGCAACTTTCATCTTCTAAATAGGTTACAAAAATCCATTCTCTTCTAATTAATAGGAAATTAATCAACTCATCATTATGACTCCCTCTATATCTCTTCTTATATATCCTTTGACATTAACTCCCTCTTACTAGGTACTCATGTTTCTTCTATGTTTTCTTTCATCTCCCTCTATAGTTAGAATTTCTCCTTCAATAGGATCAGGCAGGTAGATCATGATTGCTCCCTCATTTCTCCATATTTATTTGTCTTTCTACCTTAATGATTTCTCCCTCTTTGACAAAAATTCAAAAGACTTGTCATCTTTATATGTAGATATGAACATTTTCAGTTTCTCCCTCGATCGCCTAGCCTGTGACTAGTTTGCAACTCCAACTCTTTGATTACTTTAGGTAGCTCCTAAAGTAAGATCCACTACATCAATGTGTAATATATGTCAATCAACTTGCTTGATGCAGAGAACTCCTCATGCTTGTTAGATGGCCTTTGATAGGGGTATCACCCCTAGTTTACCTTTTAGATACTCATGAGCATCCTGAGGTAATTCTTTTGTGAAGATATCATCTATTTTCTCTTTTGTGTTAACATATTCCATCTTCACCTCTTTATCTTGAACTAACTCTCTCAAGTAATGATACTTGAATGTAATGTGCTTGGTCTTTTTATGCATCACATGATTCTTTGATATCACAATAAAGTATCAAAGGTTCAGTGATTTCTTCCTTCATACCTTTGAGTAGTTATTTGATCCATTCAATGTTTTTACAATTTCCTATAGCAGCAACATATTTAGCTTCAACTTAGACTGAGAGATGCAATTTTTTTTCTTGCTAGTCCATGTAACTAGAACAATCAACATCAATATTGGCTCTCAATTCAAATTTCTCATTTTTCTTATAGTATAGACCATAGTCTTCTATTCCTTTCAGATATCTCATTATTCTCTTAACTGTCATTAAATGATTCTCTCTAGAATTAGTAGAGAATCTTACAACTATAACATTAGCTAATGCAATATCAGGTCTATTGTGTACTAAATATTGTAATTTTCCAATCATAGACTTGTATAATGTTTGATTCACCTCAATTGAATCATCATTATTTGACAATTTATTCTTGTCACCATAGGTGTTCTTGCTAACTTAGAATCCTCCAAACCAAAAGTTTTTAGTATCTCCTTTACATATTTTGACAAAGTGATGTATATACCATATTTCATTTGATGTACTTTCAAACCCACAAAGAACTTGATCACTCCAAACATAGACATCTAAAATTATTTCTTCATTTCATTTGCAAAAAGCCTTACATAAAGTATCTTGACCTCCAAATATGATATCATCAACAAAAAATCTAGATATTAAAATAAATTTTCCTTTCTCTGTCTTCAAGTATAGATTTCTATTATCATCAGTCCTCTCAAATCCAATCTTCATAAGATAATTATGAAGCCTTTCATACCATGCTCTTGGTGCTTGCTTCAAATCATATAATACTTTGTGTGGTATACATACCATGTTTTTTTTGTTAGCATCAACAAATCCTTCTTGATGTTCTATATAAACCTCTTCCTCTAATATACCATTCAAAAATGCAGACTTAACATCCATTTGTTAAACTTTGAAACTTTTGTATGCAGAGTAATCAAGTAGAGTTCTTATGCCTTCCAGTCTTGTAACATGGACAAATGTTTCTTCATAGTATATCCCTTCTTCTTATGCATATACTTTAAAAACTAGTCTTGCCTTATTCCTTGTGACATCATCATTTTCATCTAACTTGCTTCTATATACCCACTTGGTACCAATCACATTTTTATCTTCTAGTCTAGGAACTAGAGTCAATGTCTTATTTTTCTCAATTTGTTCAATCTCTTCTTCCATGGATTTACTCCAATCCACATCCTCTAAGGCATCTTTCACTATTTTAGGTTCTTGCATGCTCAAAAAACATGTATCATTTCTCAACTTGATTTTTGTCATTGGTCTAGCATCTTTATCTCCAATTATTGGTACAATAGGGTGATGTCTCTTGACATATTTAGACAATCTAGGTTCTACTCTATTTTCTTCATTTGGTCTTTCAACTTTTGAGTCACTATGTACATCTCTATTAGGTAGTTCAACTTCTCTTTCATGTACAATAATCTCAGAATCAAAATGTGCCTCAACTTCATTCTATAACTCGGCACCTAAGTGTTACTTAGTTTTGTGAATGGACTTGGCATTCATAGTATGTGACTCCATAGTCACTAAAACCTGTTGTTGGTTTGCAACTTGATTACAACATCTTCATCAGTAGGCATACCTTCACAAAAGTATACAAATGATTTGTATTCTTCTAGTTCCTTCATAGGTTCAGCCTCATATACTTCTATATATTCATTAAATTTTACATTTACATTTTCCACAACTTTGTTAGTGTTAGTATTTAAACACTTATAAGCTTTAATTCTTATGGCATAACCAAGGAATATACCTTCTCCACTTTTTGCATCTAATTTACCATTCTAAAAATCTTTGAAAATATAACACTTTCTTCCAAATACCTTAAAATATTTTACATTGGGTGAGTATCCATACCATAGCTCAAAAGGTGTCAAATGAGTAACTTTCTTGACTCGCACATGGTTCAAGGTATAGACAGTTGTACTTAAAGCTTCTCTCCAATATTTCAAAGAAATATTTTTCTCCATCATGAGTGTCCTAGCATAGTCCATTATAGATCTGTTCCTCCTTTTAGCAATTCCATTTTGTGGACAGGTCCTAGGAGTAGATGTCTGTCTTTTGATTCCTTTATCATTACAAAACATCTCAAACACATTTGATGTAAATTCTCCTCCTCTATTAGATCTCAAAAATTTCATACTTTTTCCTATTCCCTTCTCAACTCTTTCTAAGTAGCACTTAAACATCTGGAAAGAATCAAATTTCTATTTTAGAAACATAACTATCATCATTCTAGAATAATCATTAAGAAGTAGCATAATGTACTTATATCTTTTGTAGCTTTGAACTTCAATTGGTCCACACAAGTCAGTATGAACAATCTCTAATATTCCTTTAGAGGTATGAGTCTTACTCTTAAAACTTGACTTTGTCAGTTTTCCTAATTGACATTGTTTGCAAATTATATTATCAAGTTTCTTCAACTTAGGAAAACCTCTAACTCTTCTCATGTTACTGATACTAACCAAGTTATCAAAATTAACATGACATAACCTCTTGTGCCATAGCCATGCATCATCAAATTCTTTAATTAAACAAGGAGCATCATGTATATCAAGGTAGAATAGATTACCTCTAGTTTGATCACCTTTTCCAATTAGTTTTCCGTCATTATTATATATCTTAGCAATCTTGTTTTCAAACTCAACCTTACAACCTGAATTATTCAATTGTGACACACTCAACAAATTATAGTTAAGTCCTTCAACATAATAAGCATTTCCACATAAAATCCTTTCTATGAGTTTGATATAACCTTTTCCTTTTATCAAACAGGGTGCATGATTACCAAATATTACACTATTTCCATCATAACAATTCAAGGTAAAGAACTTACTTTTATCTCTAATCATGTGATGTGAAAACCCATTGCCAATGATCCATTTGTCATTCTTCTTCACACAAGACACTAGTATAGTTGCCTCATCCTCATCAGATTCATCCTTCATTGTAACATACACCACTTCATCATTATGATCATCAAATCCATCTTTTGTTTCCTCTTTAGCAATGCAGCAAGATTGCTTGCCTTTATCTTTGTAATCTTTGTTGTATTCATCTCTTTTATTTTTGTACTTGTCTCCACCTCTATAGTTCTTCTCTAGACATCTAGTAGCATATGACCAACCTCATTACAATAAAAACACATGAAAGGTAACTTACCTTTGAACTTTCTGTTACCTTTGTGAAATCCTTGCTAGTAGCGCTTCATGTTGATCTACATCTTACTTATCCATATCACTATCACTGGACACATATTTTTCCATTTTCTTCTTCTTCCCATTAGGTTCCTTCAATGATACCTTAGCTTTGAAAGTAGATTCAACATTGTTACATTTGTAATTATCAAAATTTGATAGCTCAAAAGTAGTGAACCTACCTACTAGACCTTCAAGATTTAGATCATTCCCTAGCATACATATTAGTTTTTGTATTGTAGAAACTCTAATAGAATAGATTGGAAGAAATTTTCTCAAAAAATTGCTCAATATAGCATTTGTTGGTGCTCAAAATTGAATTCTCATTTTGAGCATCTATTTCAAATTTTGAATCAAATCAAGCCCCATAAGCACTCATAAATGCATGCGTACCTAACTTAACCTTTGAGGCCTCTAAGGTTTTTAATGATTCTAACACCATGCATTCAGCCTATCTAATAATTCCATGAAGTTAAATTGAGATTATAAGCCATTTCATGAGGTCCCAATTTGAGCAAATGTCAATTCTGCATTTTTACCCAAGTGTCAAACAGTGACAGGAGGCTAGGTTTGCAAGTGAATATCTCGCACCCATAAATGTGTCATGACCTGATACTTTGGAAGTGTTTAGTGTCCATACCTGAGAACCTATGTTTCAGATTTCAAGTTTTTTTGAGTTCATTTGATTAGGTTTTGAATCCCTCAAAGTTAGTCATTTATTGTTTTATGCATTTGTGCAATTAATTTTAAATTTTGGAAAGCCCTGTTTGATGTATTATAATTTTGACCTAGTTGACCAAATTCTTGAAATTCCTTTTGCATTGCATTGTAGATGTCAGAGACTTGTTATGTTTCAAGTTTCAGCTCATGAAAAATACATTTGATCAAATTTCAAATGTGATTCCAAATAGAATTTCTAAAGTTTTACTCGTGTCATAAAGTGCAAATTGATCGGTACTCTTGTTCGTGATGTCCTATCTCCTTATCCTTGATAGGTCAAGTCAAATGAAATGTACCCCTACGTTGTCCTCTAAAAATTCTTTGAGTGTGCCAGTCTTCAAATTATTTTGAATCCATTTGCACACTTTTCCAGATCATTTCTATTTGAAAAAAAATGCTTTTTTGCCATTGTTCTCATTTTGACAATTCTAAGTAGACCACTTTGACCGCTCTCCATTCACATCCTATTATTCATCATGAGCCCAAATCACAAATTTATAATGTCCTCATGACAGAGAACCAATGCCCCAGTTTTCATTCTCCCAAGTGTCAGTTTACCCAGTTTTTGAAGCCAAATCCGAATGCATTTTAGTATTTTCTGACATGTTTATTTGCAGGAGATTTCAAGATGGCAACTTTGACAGTGAATATTTTTTGACCCTAAATTCGTCATGAGATGAGATTCAACATGGTACAAGTATGCAGAGCAAAGATTCAGTATGCCAGTTTTCAAAGCCTAGTCAGAGGTTTGGGTCAATTTTTAAGGCTAGTCAAAGAACCTCCTTATTCAAAATTGACGATTTGTTGAATGATGTCAAATGAGTTTTCAAAATTGTTTTCAGTGGTCGAACATGATTCTAATTAGTATGACAGGTCTAATGTGTCAATTTGGAATGTTAGGTGTCTGAAAACAATATTTTTTTTAGCCAGACCCACTTTAGGATCCGACTAAATTACATCAGATTGACAAGAACACTATGAGGTTTCTATGATGTTCTAATGGGGAGTTTATAATGATGATGATTTGAAAAGACAGAATGATTGTGCACCAATCATCATTTAAAAATTAGGAATATTATATGAGAAAAAATGAAGGAGCAGTGTTCTCAGATAAGTGGGGGTCAAGTCAAAAGAAAAGGGTGAGACAACAGTTTTATTCCTTTAGCATCACAAGTTTGAATATTCATGCACACATGTTCTTCTTGTTCAATCCCTCCAAGAGTTTGGGTGTTTGTACCATCTTGATGTTAATATTATATAAAAGGCTAGCTCTATAAACTATTTTTCTTGGAGCCACTGTCTTATCCCTAGTTCTAGCAACCACAGACATTACAAAGGGATTTATTTGACAAAGATGATAGTATCTTAATGGTGTGCAAAGCATTGAGTTCTTCAAATTAAGATGATATGTTTTTCATGTTGTTCGTGGGAAAGATCTTATCTATGAGCAAGTATTTTTCAGTATAGGCAGTGTGATGTTGAGTATTCATTATTGTTGAAATTTTTGGGAGGAAATAGTTGTTGAATTCATTACATATATAAAGGATGAAAAAACTCATGGTGCAAAGAGGACTCCCACCATCAGGGAAATTAACCAGAAGGCCCACACTAGCAGAGAATTAGCTTATGAGACAAAGAGGTAGGGTTGGCAATTAAGAGGCATCCCATGCTAAGATGGAGATATAAAGTAACCCACGGCTTGGACTTCCATGGAGTGGTACAAAAATAGAGCAAGTTGCCTAATAAGTTGGGATATCCACACCAAAAGGGGGTAGTATAAAACCCACATCAACAAAAGAAGCCACTTGAGCATCAAACATCACAACAAAGGAAATAAGGCAGTAGTTATAAAGAAATTAAAGTTCCAACATGGATAATAGAAGATATCCAAGTCGGCAACCCAAAAATGAGCCTTACGCTAACACCAAGCCAAAAAGTTACTGTGGAAGAGTGCAGGGGAGAATCTAATACATTAAAATACCCTACGTACCTAGAAGAGTAACACTCCATGCATATGAAAAGAATAGTCATGACCAACAATGAACATAACACATGAAAGAATGCCAAAAACAAGTAGCAAGACAAAGAGAGTCCACGGCTAAGGAAAGCCAAAGCAAGGAATAGCAGTGGCATGTAACAAGAAGACTAAGTAGTAGATTATAAACATGGTAGTTTAACAAATGCAAAGTCAAAGATAATGCCCACACCAATGGAAAGAACTCATGCATGAATACAAAGAAATCCTTCTAGCAATGCAAAAAGAGAAGCCTCATGCCCATGTCTAGTAGGACTTCTTAAACATAAGAAGAGGCAGACTTTGTAGAAACAAAACATAGCAGATAAAAGGCAGAGACGCCATGTACAACAGGGAAATTCATGCTAATTTAGAAGCCACGCATGGTGAAAGTGGCATCCCACAGCATGAAAGAAAAAGGAGAATTTGAAAAGTTTGAAGCCAAGCATCTTTTGTTTTTGTAAAGATGCAGACTCACAGTAAAACAAACCAGCATATTAAAAGGAATCCCCATGCAATTCCAAAAAGAGAAGCCGCGGGGAAAAAAATAACAAGAATATATCACACATTGAAGAGGGAAATGATTTCAAAGTAATTTAAATGCAAATTTACACAAAGGGAAAGTGTCATAAAAGACACGACTTTTAAAGCTGAGCCATGCTTTGAGAGGCTCATGGGGTCAAATTCAACTATATTTTGACTAGTGTATGAACAAGAATTGGTTTGAAAAGCCTTACATTTCTTCGGTTTCCCCGTATGATCGGGATGTGGATAATGGAAGTGTTATGCCCATAAGCTCATGAGGCCCAACGTATGGGTGTGAATCAAACTTTTAAGGCGTTCAGTGCTACACTCAAGGTCATATAAGCGTAAAGGAAAATCTCACTGTGTGAGTGTAAAGGCCCAGCTTGTGAGAACATAAAAGAAACTTTCAAGGCTCCCAGTCTTACATTTCAAAGGCAGCGTAGGAGTGTAGATAGAGATGAGAAAGGGTCGCAGGGCTACATGATATGGGAATTTGAATATAATGGGTTAAAATGGTTTAAAGGATTAAATTAATTAATTAATATTTCAAAAGCTATAACCAATGGAAAGTAGACAAGTGGCTAGGTGGGCACAAAGGATAAAGTAAATATAAAATCAAATTCAGATTTCAAATGTATGATTTGTTCAAATGAAGAATATGAATAAATTTAAAAAGTTATATAGTTTTAACTATGTAAATTTTTGAATTTTAAAGCTTTGCCACAGTTTAGGACCTAATTTTTCAAACTGCTACCAAGGAGCCATTTTTTTTTTCCAAAATAGGCCTTATCATATACCGTTGGAACTGAGAGAAGCTGAATTTTCTAAATTTGAGGTCAAATTTTGCACAGCAATTCATTGGTTTAGTCTAAATCAATTTTGTAATTTCTTGGGAATTCATTATGGAAAGTCAGAATCAGTTGGGGAACATATATTGGAGTCTTTTGAGGCTAAATTTTTTTTTGGAAAAGATTGCATGCTTCTAGAATTCATATTTTAACTAATTTTTGTTGTTGTTGTGAGTTAAAATTAGGGATAAAATCAGTTATTCTTTTCATCAAATATCTGTGATATTTTGTGTTGTTGAGGACCAAATGATGAAGATTTGATATGCAGTTCTAGAGAGAAGGTAGAGAGAAGCTTTTTTATCTTCTTGGGAAGGAATTCTGAGGGTACACATGTTAGTTGCAGATTCAATCTGAGAATTGCTTTTTTTCTATATCTTTCTTCCTTCTTCTCTTTTGCAAGGTTGTTGGCAGTTTGCTCTGGGTAATACTAGTAGGGTTCTAGCATTTTACTATTGAAACTAGGGATTGTAGATGGTTTTGCTTCCTGTCTATTGAGTTGTGCTCTAGTAGTGAAGGCCACACATCCACTTCTTATGCAGATTTTCAGTTCATTCTCATGTGTTGTTTTCTAAGATAAATGGAGATTGATACTGGATTATGTGAATTATTTAGAGTTTCATTTAGTATTAACAGTTCATGTGTTCAATCTTTCCATGGATGAATATAAAAAGGGATTTACAAGAATTATTTGAGTTTCCTTGTTCTGTCTCCTAATTCTTCATATGTCATTAACTTTGTGATTAAATGGATAAGGTTCATTTGATTTAAGCTAGATTGGATGAGTTGTGTATCATATCTGTTGTTGCTTCTAACTCAAGGAGTTAGGTAAATGCTTTAGTGTTCTGATAGGTTTTTTGGGTGTATGAAGGGGATATTGCATAAGAATGGGATTTGGGGATTTTAGTAGATAAACTTGATTGTAATGTAAACAAGCTAGGTCATCTTACTAATAATGACTCTATGTTTCAATGGATAAGGCACTGATCACTAAATCAGATGCAAGTTGATATGAATGTCATTTGCACAAAATCTTTTATTCAAATAAATTGATTTTTTCATGTCTTGCAGTGGGCTGAAAGGAATTGACCCTCACTCAACTTATGGATTTCAATTTGCTACTATAGCTCTATGTTATTGCATGAGTTATTGGGAGAAATAAGGATTGTATCTTCATAATTAGGTTTAGATTTATGTTTTAAATGCAGTGGCACCATATCTTAGAACCTTAAGGTTAACCTGCCTAGGTCTTGTAGAGCTTGAAGTGAAGGAGTTATACATTATAGTTGGCCCAAGACTGTAGTTAGATGTATCTTTCATAGGAATTTCCTAGCCTTAGATGCATTGGTCTAGTTTCTTGGTTATTTTCAAAACTATTAAATCAGGAGCCAACAAAATGGTGACTCTGCTAGGGAATGTGTTGAATCTGTATGATGGACCAACCTTGAGAATTTGAAGAAGATTCAATACATCAAAAAGTTTGCTATAGCAGCAAGGTCATGCAGTATTTTCCATCTCTTTGCTGAATATTCATGCACCCTAGTAAGTTTTATCCATTTGCAATAGTACCTTCAAGGTTGAATACAGATTGTGTTACTAAGTTTTATTTTCACTCAATTCAGCTGGTTGTGATTTTCAAAGTACTGTTGTCAATTTAGAGTCAGGATTGTTTTAAAGTGGTTTCTCTCTTCTAAGTGTTTAAAGATTTGCAAAGTTCAACAAGTTGACAACCCAGTTTAGATCTATCATGTTATGAATCATGTTATAAATCTTTCTCACAAGTGTGAGTGGCAATTCTCTAAAGGATCTATGTACTAGTGTAGATCGATTATGTATAAATGCTTTCAAAGAGTTTTCAATTGAATCAAGCAAATGTGAAATTTATGTGAACTTTCAAGCAAGAAGAGAAATATATATAAGTTCTTGACTAATGAGTTTTAAAGTGTTGTTTGATTTGTTTTCATAAGATTTATGAATGTAAAAAATGAATGACATCAATGATTTCATTTAGTTCTCCTCAAGGAGATGGCGACTCTACAAGGATATGATCAGTGGTATGAGGAATTGAGATTAGCACTAGGCCAATCAACAAATCAAGATTTCAGCAACAAAACTAAAGGTATTTTATATTTTCATGTGATTCCTTTTCCATGAAAGTTAATTCTACATATGTGTTATCCATCGAGTGAGTTTCAGCACTAAGAGGAGGAGAATGATTTGATAAGTTTTATACATTTCGTGAGAATAAGTTTCAGCTTTTTGTATTAAGTTTTTGAAGTGTATTTGAAGAGGTGAAATTGGTAGAAGGTTGTATATATCTGCTGCAAATTACAAATCAGAATTATTGGTGAATGAGTTTTTTTTCTTTCAAGAATGTCAAGTTTTCTTTCATCAAGTATGCAGCCTATTAGAAAAGCTTCTAGATCTATTTCTACCAAGTGGTATATTCCATTATGCTTTGATGGTATTCATGGTTTCCCAAATGTCATTCCTAATGATGTTAGGAAATGTTTTCCTAAGTTTAGTGGGAACCATCTTGTTTCAGCTAGTCATCATGTTGAATTGTTCATTGATTTAATGGGTGACTATGAGATTGCTCATGAGGATGTGCACATGAAATTATTTGTTCAAACTTTGGAAGGTGATGCTAGAGACTAGTTTTCTTTCCTACCAGCATGTTTCATTTCATCTTGGTGTGAGTTGCATTCTACCTTCATGGAGAAATTTGGAGAATGGGTAAGCATATCTGATTCTTATGACAAGTTCTTGAAGATTCATATTTAGAGTGATGAACTTGTCCCTCAATTTAACATCAGATTTGCAAGAGTTTTGAATGAAATCCTTGAGAGTTATAGACCTAATGATCAAATGTGTTTAGCTGTATATTTTGATGCATTTGACAAAAAAATGAATTATCTACTAAGGGATAAACAACCATAGATATTATATCAGGCTTTTATGACTGCTAGAGATATTGAGAATAATATGAAGTATGGATTGATTAGAGGTCATTTTTCTATGAATGATTGCCAGTATAATGGTCATGAAAGAAAATTTGAACACTGTGTTGATGCTTCAGTTTCAAATAAGCATATCAATACCCCTATTGTAGGTTTTAATCAAGTGGAAAAATTAGATTAGAATATGTGTATAAGGTTAGTTTGGTTGCAAATGAAGTTACACATGTTCCTGGTGTTATAGTAGTAAGAAATATTTTAGACATTGATAAGGTTCAGCATTGTATGGATTTCATAAATCAAGGTTTAGTTACACCAGTAAGTTCTTCTCATGATAATTATATGTATAATGATATAACTAATGCTTCAAATTTTGAGGTTGCTGAACCTATATCTCAGTTTTGTGCAAGTGAGGAGGTTGAGAGTTATCTCTATGATCATGAGTTTAATGTTGCTGATCCAACATGTCATGGAGAGATAAGATAGGATGACCAAGGTGAGTCATATTTATCTCAATCATAGTCAAAAGAACAAAGTGCATATATTTCTAATGTTTCAGCAGTAGAGGGTAAGATAGATTTTCTTGACTAGTCAGATATGCAAGAAATGAATTCTCTTATTAAGAGATTGCATTATGTTGAGAATGTTATAAAGGTTGAAGTTGAAAGATATGCATCTCAATATGAGTATGAAGAAACTAAAAGTTATCTTCCAAGAGATGATAATGAACTTGTTGATCCGATGGATTATCAAGAGGCATCATATGAAGGAGATGATGAGAGTGGTTACTCGAATCATAGTGAAGAAAATGACACTATATGTTCACCTTCACATGAGTCTGATGATGATTGGGAAGAAGAAAGAAATGATAGAAGTGATTGCTCCTATGCAAGTAAAGGTATGAGTTCTAATTCTAAATCTGAAAGTGAAGTTTCATTTCAGAGTTATAAAAGTCAGCTAGATGTTGAAAGTTGTGAATAAGATTTGTCTACACAATATGAAGACAAAGAGATTATCCATAAAGATAGATTACCTAATTGTGTAGAAGAGTGTCTTGAGGATGAGTACAGTGATGATCAATATATGAGTGATCCTAAGATTAATGCATTAGCACCCATTGGTAAGATAAATAATGATAGGATTGCAAAAAATTTGAATCACCTACATGAAGACAATGAAAGTAACTCTGATTTATTTTCTACATGTTTCATTGATGGAGTAGATAGTGAGTCTACATGTAGTTCTAATTTTTCTTCACACGCTGAAAGTCTCCATGAAGATGAAATGGGTAATGGTTTTAAAGTGTATACTAATGCTTTATATGATGAGAATCTTGATGATGATCAGCCCATTTTTTTATCAAAATGTTCAAAGAGGGTCATTGCATGGAGTTATCAATCCTTTGTTTGAAGAGCACATGGATGGTTCAAATTTAGTGGAGAATGAGTTTAATGATGATACTGTATCCTACTATTGTGAGAAATTATATTGTTCTTCTTTCAAATATGATAGTGAGTATGATCATGATGTTGCATCTGGTTATGATAACAAGGTGATTGATGAAGATATTATTGAAAATCAGCTTGCACCTTGTAATGTTTTTTATGATGAACTTTCTGATGTGAAGACTAATCTTTTTGCTGATTGTGAAGAACCATTTGAAGATTATGTATTAGTTTCAGACTATGATATTGATGACATGTGTGAGTACAAGTCAGAGTGTTCATATGAGTATCATCTAGTTATGCATAAGGATATACAATTTGAAGGTATGTGTGATCCTTTTCCCCAAGTTGAATACGAAGCCTTCATATTCAAGAATGACACCATGCATGAGTCATTAAATGAAGAAGAGTTTCAATTCAAGTCCGATATGTTTGGGCATGCTGATCATATCTTTCATAATGAGAAAATGGTTGAAAATGAAGTAAGTTTTTATATGCATTGTGAAAGTCAAGGTGTAGATTCAATTTTCCTAAGTGTTGTGTTTCAAGGTGTTAATCTAATTGGTGATACTGATAGAAAGAGTATTTCTAGTTTACTTCATGAGAATGCAAATGAGAATCAAGTTTATGATAGAGGTAAAAGTTTGTGAGAAAGTTTGGTGGCCTGGGGTCATCGCTTGTACATAGTAGTGGTAGTTTTTTGCTTTCAATAAAGCAGTTTGAGAGGATTTTTTGTAGTTTAGGTGTGTGGTCTACTTCTCCTAGAGATCTAAATCCTTTCCATGCCTACAAGGGACATGCATCCCCAGAAAAAGCCACTATTTGCGCTCAAAATTGTGTTCTCATTTTGAGCATCTCTTTCAAATTTTGAATCAAATCAAGCCCTATAAACACTCATAAATGCATGTGTAACCAGCTATAACTTTGAAGGCCCCTAAGGTTTTTGATGCTTCTAACACCATGCATTTAGCATGTCTAAGCATTCCATGAAGTTAAATTGAGATTTTGAGCCATTTCGTGAGGTCCCATTTTGAGCAAATGTCAATTCTGCATTTTTACCCAAGTGTCAAACAATGATAGGAGGCCATGTTTACAAGTGAATATCTCGCACCTAGAAATGTTTCATGATCTACTGCCTTGGGAGTGTTTAGTTTCCATACTTTAGAACCTATGTTTCAGATTTTGAGTTCATTTGATTAGGTTTTAAATCCCTCAGAGTTGGTCATTTACTATTTTGTGCATTTGTGCAATTAATTGTGAATTCTAGAAAGCCTTGTTTGACATATTATGATTTTGACCCAGTTGACCAAAATCTTGAAATTCCTTTTGTGTTGCATTGTAGATGTTAGAGAATTGTTATGTTTCAAGTTTCAGCTCATGACGAATCCGTTTAATTAATTTTCAAGTGTGATTCCAAATAGAATTTCTAAAGTTTTACCGGTGTCATAAAGTGTATATTGATCAGTACTCCAGTTCGTGATGTCATATCTCCTGATCCATGATAGGCCAAGTCAAATGGAATGTACCCCTATGTTATCATCTAAAAATACTTTGAGTGTGCTAGTTTTCAAGTCATTTTGAATCCATTTGCACACTTTTCCAGGTCATTTCCATTTGCAAAAAATGTTTTTCTACCATTGTTCTCATTTTGAGTAGCCCACTTTGACCGCTTGCCATTCACGTCCTATTATTTTTCATGAGCCCAAATCAGAGATTTATAATCTCCTCATGATAGAGAACCAATTCCCCAATTTTCATTCTCCCAAGTGTTAGTTTACCTAGTTTTTGAAGCCAAATCCGAACACATTTTAGTGTTTTCTAACATGTTTATCTACAAGAGATTTCAAGATGGCAACTTTGACAGTGAATATCTTTTGACCCAAAAATTTTCATGAGATGAGATTCAATGTGGTACAAGTATGTAGAGCAGAGATTCAGTATGTCAATTTTCAAAGCCTAGTCAGAGGTTTGGGTCAGTTTTTAAGGCCAGTCAAAGAACCTCCTTATGTAAAATTGAAAATTTGCTGAATGATGTCAAATGAGTTTTCAAAAAAAATTTCAGTGGTTGAACCTAATTCTAATTAGTATGACAAGTCTAATGTGTCAATTTTGAATGTCAGGTGTTTGAAAATGAAATTTTTTTTAGCTGGACCAACTTTAGGGTCCGACTAAATTACATCAGATTGACAAGAACACTATGAGGTTTTTATGATCTTCTAAGGGGAAGTTTATAATGATGATGATTTGAAAAGACATAATGCTTGTGCACCAATCATCATTTAAAAATTAGAATATTATATTAGAAAAAATGAAGGAGTGGTGTTCTCAGATAAGTGGGGACCAAGTTAAAAGCAATCGGTGAGACAACAGTTTTATTCATTTAGCATCATAGGTTTGAATATTCATGCACACATGTTCTTCTTTTTCAATCCATTCGAGAGTTTGGGTGTTTGTACCATCTTGATGTTAAGATTTTATAAAAGGCTAGCTCTATAAACTATTTTTCTTGGAGACACTACCTTATCCCGAGTTCTAGCAAGCACATACATTACAAAGGGAGTTATTTGACAAAGATGATAGTATCTTAATGGTGTGCAAAGCATTGAGTTCTTCAAATTAAGATGATATGTTTTTCATGTTGTTCATGGGCAAGATCTTAACTGTGAGCAAGTATTTTTCAGTATAGGCAGTGTGATGTAGAGTATTCATTATTGTTGAAATCTTTGGAGGGAAATAGTTGTTGACTTCATTACATATATAAAGGATGAAGTAACTCATGATGCAAAGAGGACTCCCACCATCAGGGAAATTACCCAGTAGGCCCACGCTAGCAGAGAATCAACTTATGAGACAAAGAGGCAGGGTCAACAATTAAGAGGCATCCCATGCTAAGATGGAGATATAAAGAAACCCATGGCTTGGAATTCCATGGAGTGGTAGAGAAACAAAGCAAGTCGCCTAATAAGCTGGGATATCCATGCCAAAAGGGGGCAGTATAAAACCCACATCAACAAAAGAAGCCACCTGAGCATCAAACATCACAACAAAGGAAATAAGGCAGTAGTTATAAAGAAATTAAAGTCCCAATGCAGATAATAGAAGATATCCAAGCCGGCAACCAAAAAATGAGCCTTACACTAACACCAAGCCAAAAAGTTATTGTGGAAGAGTGCAAGGGAGCATCTAATATGTTGAAATACCCTACGTACCCAGAAGAGCAGCAATCCATGCATATGAAAAGAACAGTCATGACCAACAATGAACATAACACATGAAAGAATGCCAAAAACAAGTAGCAAGACAAAGAGAGTCCATGGCTAAGGAAAGCCAAAGCAAGGAATAGCAGCGGCATGTAACAAGAAGACTAAGGCGTAGATTATAAACATGGGAGTTTAACAAAAGAAAAGTCAAAGATAATGCCCACACCTATGGAAAGAACTCATGCATGAATACAAAGAAAGCCTTCCATCAATGCAAAAAGAGAAGCCTCACGCCCATGTCCAGAAGGACTTCTTAAACATAAGGCAGAGGCAGACTTTGTAGAAACAAAACATAGCAGACACATGAGCAACCACAGATAGTGGTTTAAAAGGCAGAGACGCCAAGCACAACAGGGTAATTCACACCAATTTGGAAGCCACACATGGTGAAAGACGCCTCCCACAACATGAAAGAAAAAGGAGAATTTGAAAAGTTTGAAGATGAGCATCTTTTGTTTTGTAAAGATACAAACCCACAGTAAAACAAACCAGTATATTAAAAGGAATCCCCACGCAATTCCAAAAAGAGAAGTCGCAGGGCAAAAAACAATAAGAATATATACCACATTTAGGAGGGAAATGATTCCAAAGTGATTTAAATACAAATTTACACAAAGGGAAAGTGTCATAAAAGACACGACTTTTAAAGCAAAGCCATGCTTTGAGGGGCCCGTGGGGTTGAAGTCAACTATATTTTGACCAATGTATGAACAAGAATTGGTTAGCCTTACATTTCTCCGGTTGCCCCGTATGATTGGGATGTGGATAATGGAAGTATTATGCCCATATGCTCATGAGGCCCAACCTATGGGCGCGAATCAAACTTTTAAGGGGTTTGGTGCTACGCTCAAGGTGTCATGCCCAAAATTTATAAGCAAAAAGCACACTAATAATTTTTATTTTTATTTTGTTAAAAATTAAATTACTCTAAGCTTGATATGTTTGTGTTCATAGTGAAGGTCTAGGTTCTCTACACAACCTCCTAAGTTTAAAAATCTTGAGGTGATATAAATTGTTAAATTTATATTCTCGTTATAAAGTCAATATTGACATTTGTTTCAATACTACATTATTTTTACAATGTAAATATATTTAAAATTATTGGATAACAATTTGATGAGTACAAGTCTAATTAAATAGATGATTTCATAATCGAGTACCAACCCTAAGAGATATCACAAACATACACATAATTATACTTAATTCAAAAGGATTTAATTAAAATCTAAGTTAACTACATACTTAATACTAATTAGTCCTAACTAACTAAATCTAACTTTACTTACCAACTAAATACAATCAAAGTTTTAAAAATCAAATCCAAATTAACAATTACATCCATAATATCTACAATTGAATGAATCGAAATCAAAACTAACTTTCATTATTTAAACTTTACTAACCTAAACTAAATCTACCAATTACATTTCAAAATTGGAAACCTTCCAAAACAAATATCAATTTAACTAGCATTGATCCTAAATTACATACTATCAACAATTTTAGTAATACTAACTTACATCTATACTTTTAAATTAAGACTAATTGATTTCTTATTATAACCATTAACTTAACTAACACTATATTTACTACTAATCTTAAATTATTAAAAGAAACTAACTAAATTTAATACTTTATATATGCAACCATACTAACCTATTAACTAACACTAATAATATACAAGCAACTAAACTAAACTAATTTTAAACTAAAAGTTTTTTGAAATAACATACAACAAAACCAAAAAAAACATATATAACAATTAAACTAGCTAACAAGCATGCTAACCTATACTTAACTTATCCTAAATCTAACCTAGGATTCCTAACCATCCTAGCTACTTGTCTCCTGCACCTCTCCCTAGGCCCCCACACAATTCAAAGCCACTCCACTCATCACATCAAAACAAAGGTATGCTAGTTGCATGGAGGGGGAATTTAAAAGAAGATTTCCTTTACAATTTTTGCTAACATCAACCAATACTCAACCTAAGCCCTCATATTATGTCATGTTACTGACATGGCAGACCTTACACTTTCCCACACAGCCCAAGGTGGAGGTAACATAGCCCAAGAAGAGGAGTACATGAGCAAAGACAAGGGGGAATAAGGAATTAAAAGTGGTGACAAAACTAAGTTTCAATTTATTGACAACTTGCAAACTTACTCCACTTAAATGCTTCTCCAATCCCAACTCTACAAAAGTCTGACATGGGGGGGGGGGGGGGGGGAGAGTCACATACATGAAGCAAAGATTTCATTGGAGATTTCATGGGTTAAAACAAAGTCAACACCCCTTCTCATTGCCAAACATTGGATGAACCTAGGCCTAGGCAGTTAATGTAAAAATTTTGTTGTTGGTTTACTTTTTGAAAAGACTATGTTTATTGTTTGAAATAAATGTTTTTGTCATAGAGATTACTTTGTCTCCTTTTTTTTTATTATTAACAAGCTATAAAGGGAATTATATCATGAAAAAAAGATATATATATATATATATATATAAAAATTTGGAGAATCTTTTTGAGGATATTCTTTGTTGTCTATTGAGAATTAAATTGGTCTCCCATACAAATTCCAATGAGCAATTTGTTCCTGGGAGCGCATTTTTTGATAATATTTTTCTAAGTGTTTAATATGCAATTGCAAATTCTCCTTTGATAAGGAACGCATATATCTTTATTTTTTCTAAGTAGATTTTAAGTCAAACAAATGAAGAACATGAACAATTATACTATTCATATTCTCTCTAGAGCTGAGTCATGATAATTACAATGAAGTTCCAATACAATACAATTCCTCTCAACCTAGTTTGATCTTAAAATTTATAAGATTTTATTTCATCATGTTATCAAATTTGAGGTACATCAAATGAATGCATATACAAAACTTAGAATGTTGTAACAAAAAAAAAGAAGTGTCTCCACATCTACTATCAAGTAACTAAAGAAAAACTGATACAATGAACATCTCATATGCAAGAACATTATTATTATTTTTCTTTATTTCTTTTTCTGTTAATCAACCTGGTTCAAGGCTCCATCGGGAAAGAACTAGTAAGAAAACTTGATGTTTTTGCCAATACATCAAAATTCAAATACATTTTACATAATATTACAATTCAAAGGAAATCTTTTCAAAATCCTTCACAAGTAATCTCTTCCAATACCTACAAAACTTCAAGGAAACACAAGGAGAAGACAAGAACTGACCCGATGAATCATCACAACATTGAGAACAATTCAAGCATGCACCCTAACCCGATTTTGCACAATAGGTCCAAACATATAACCTAACTAGGGGGGAGGTGGATTTTTTCAATGGGAGATGTCAATCACCATGCCATAACATAGTCCTTTTGAGGCTAAAACTTCAAGAACTTCTATTCTTCTACAAGGCCCTTTTGAGGCTAATACCACAAGGATTTTCATTCCTTTCCATATTCAAGAATTCACAATATCAAACAAGGCATGTGATGACAAGTAGGGGCCCATACACCCTACCCTCTTTCCCTCCTCTCACCATGAGAGGAGACTCTACACCATTGAAGTCCAACTAAGGCCCTATCCTCGTACATGGCCACTTCTTCCCTATCCAAGGGTGAGTAATGCCAAAACAATCCCCATGAAATCTCCTCAAAAACAAATCATCAAGACAAGCATAAAAATGCATCAAGAACAAACAAAATCCCTCCAAATCCATCCCAACACACAAGCAAGCAAAAACAAGAACAACACAATACCTTATGCAAGATTCAAGCATGAAAAACATGAAGAACAAAACCAAATGAGTGAAAAAATCCTACCTTCACCAAGAGTTATGGTAAAAATGGTAAATTGAGAAGAACTTTTCCCTTTTCTTCCTTCAATCTTCCACTTTCTCTAAAATTAGAGATTGGGTAACAATCAATTTTCACAATCTATCAAAAATAGGGCTTTTGAGTGACCCTCAAAGTCAAACTAAGAGGCTAAGGGGGTGGAAAGTACTCACCACCCATACCCTTACCCCTAGGGCACTTAAATTTGATGTTTTTAAGCCTTAAAGACATAATAGGAACAATTAAAAGCTAGGAGAATAGTAAGACCAAAAATAACCTTCAAAGAATTACAATACAAAGATAGCACAATTTAACAAGGGGTTTTAGTTCCGTCTTTCCATTAGGTTTTCCAGTTGAATGTCCTGCACACTAATTGCACACATCAGTGGGTTGAAGAAATCACATGCATTATGTAATTTATGTATCAGAAAAATCATATAACTTAAAACATCCATTTTTCTAATAATCAATTATCTATCTAATTCTACTCATATTTCTAACCATTAGAATTGCATAATCGAAGTGTTAGTTTTGCATTCATTTAGTTTATCATCATACATGTTCGTAAAGCATTAAATGACAAAATAAAATATCTAAAAGTAAAGCATCACTCATCATAAATATCATAATAATGTTTAGTGCATCAAATAATGTTCTAATGTATCGAGTCATGAGTATCAAAATAATAATGTATCATTGATGTTAGGATGGGTTGGGGTGAGGCTTCACATCCTCCCCCTCTAGGCATGAACTTCCTCCTGGAGTTCATCAAAAGATAAGGGTAATAAGATCGCATCTATGTTGCATCCTCCCATGAAGCCATGACCTCATCGTAACAATCCCACTGGACCCTAACCTGGTCCAGCTCTTGACCTCAAAGTGTTAGGGTCTATCGGGCAATAATATAGATAGGCTCCAGCACTAATCAATCGTTTGACTCCACCTGTAGCCTCAATAACTGTAGCCTGATGCTTAGCCTAGTGGTTGTCAACCACTACAAAAACTCTATGGGACCTGCCCATGTCTCCAACCATCAGCTCTCAAGAAGCCCCCCTCTAACCACTAGATGATTGTCCCTGAGGACACTCTCTAGCAATATGACCCATGCCACCACAAGTGTAACATGGTCCTCATGTATAAGATCATGTACCCTATGATTCAGACTACTGTGGGCCTCATGACCTACTAGACCCATTGTATCCACCCCTGGAAGACTGCTGAGTCAGCTATGACTGTGGCTGTGGGGCATGTACTTTTTGATCCTGTTCTGACTGCCACTACCTAGGCATGGAGCCCTGATAACCCTGTGAGGGTTCCTGCTATTGTTGCTAAGACTGTTGGCCCTTAGAGGACCTTGGTGTATAGTTCGGATTCCCTTTCCATGGGGGCTTCTACTGGGTAGATTTTTGGTTCTGAGATTGATCCTGTGACTCCTACCTACCTCGAGTATCCTTAGCAACTAGTGCTATCTCCACTACCTGTCTGAAGGTGGTAGGGAAGGCCATACGAACTAGACTTTGAAGTGAGAAATTTAGACCCATGATAAAGCGATGCACTCACAATCTCTCATCCTTCATGTATTCAACATAAGGAAGGAGGTTGAGAAACCTACTCTCGTACTAAGCTATTGTAAGGCCCCTCTGATATAGAGAATGAAATTTCTCTATTTTCTTCTATCTGAAGTGCTCTGATAGGTACCTCTCTTGAAACCTCTCCAAGAATGACTCCCATGTGAGGGTATCCATCCCCACTCCTCCTATAGTCTCCTCCTAATGCCACTAGTTGGAGGCATCTCCTCTCAACTGATGGATTGCTAGATGTGCCTTTAGATTACTCCCATAAGACCATAATCCAAAGCACCACTGTAAGCTCTGCAACCATGCCTCTGCTACTATCCTCTCAGTGGAACTGATAAAATGTGGTGGTTCGAGTCAGATCAACTCTCTGATATCATCTCCTATATGTCTAGGAGGTCTGTAGAGTGGTGGTCCTCTCTTATGTATTGACTCACCCTCATGCTCACCCTGACCCTCTAACACCCTCGGTGGGGGACTCCTCGTCCTCTCTCTACCTTTGGGTCTGCCTCCTCTGGGTCCCTCAGCCACCACTACTAGAATCTGCTGACCAGGCTGAACTGCAGGTACTACCCTCTGCTCAACTACACCAATCAAAGTCTAAAGGGCATCTATAATGTCCTGGTTCGGGTTCGATGGTGGTGGAGGTGGTGGTGGTGGTGGTGGTGGTCCATCCTCTGGTCCTACTCTACCACCTCTCGCCCTACGACCTTTACCTTATCGGTTGCTTCGAGTAATAGGAGGCATCCTATACAATTTAAAGTTTAGTTTTAAGTTTCAGAAGCATAATGGTTTTAGGTTCCCAGTGTTGAAACACTGGCTCTGAACCAAAATGTCATGTCCAAAATTTATAGAGCAAAAAGCACACTAATAATTGTTTTTTCTTTTTGTTAAAAATTAAATTACTCTAAGCTTGATATGTTTGTGTTCACAGTGAAGGTGTAGGTTCTCTACACAACCTCCTAAGTTTAAAAATCTTGAGGTGGTATAAATCATTAAATTTATATTCCCGTTATAAAGTTGATATTGACATTTGCTTCAATATTACATAATTTTTACAATGTAAATATATTTAAAATTATTGGATAACAATTTGATGAGTACGAGTCTAATTAAATAGATGATTTCATAATCAAGTACCAACCCTAAGAGATATCACATGAAGTTAACAATTACATTCCTGTTATAAAGTTGATATTGACATTTGTTTCAATATTACATAATTTTTACAATGTAAATATATTTAAAATTATTGGATAACAATTTGATGAGTACGAGCCTAATTAAATAGACGATTTCATAATCAAGTACCAACCCTAAGAGATATCACATAATTATTCTTAATTCAAAAGGATTTAATTAAAATCTAAGTTAACTACATACTTAATACTAATAAGTCATAACTAACTAAATCTAACTTTACTTAGCAACTAAATACATTCAAAGTTTTAAAAATCAAATCTAAATTAACAATTACATCCATAATATCTAAAATTGAATGAATTGAAATCAAAACCAACTTTAATTATTTAAACTTTACTAACCTAAACTAAATCTACTAATTACATTTCAAAATTGGAAACCTTCCAAAACAAATATCAATTTAACTAACATTGATCCTAAATTACATACTATCAACAATTTTAGTAATACTAACTTACATCTATACTTTTAAATTAAGACTAATTGATTTCTTATTATAACCATTAACTTAACTAACACTATATTTACTACTAATCTTAAATTATTAAAAGAAACTAACTAAATTTAATACTTTATATATGCAGCCATACTAACCTATTAACTAACACTAATAATATACAAGCAACTAAATTAAACTAATTTTAAACTAAAACTTTTTTGAAATAACATACAACGAAACCCAAAAAAATATATATAACAATTAAACTAGCTAACAAGCATGCTAACCTATACTTAACTTATCCTAAATCTAACCTAGGATTCCTAACCATCCTAGCTACTTGTCCCCTACACCTCTCCCTAGGCCCCCATGCAATTCAAAGCCACTCCACTCATCACATCAAAAAAAAGGTATGCTGGTTGCATGGAGGGGGAATTTAAAAGAAGATTTCCTTTACAATTTTTGCTAACATCAACCAATACTCAACCTAAAGCCCTCATATTATGTCATGTTACTGACATGGTAGACCTTACACTTTCCCATGCAGCCCAAGGTGGAGGTAACATAGCCCAAGAAGAGGAGTGTGTGAGTAGAGACAAGGGGGAATAAGGAATCAAAAGTGGTGACAAAACTAAGTTTCAATTTATTGACAACTTGCAAACTTACTCCACTTAAATGCTTCTCCAATCCCAACTCTGCAAAAGTCTGACATGGGGAGGGGGGGGAGTCACATACATGAAGCAGAGATTTCATTGGAGATTTCGTGGGTTAAAACAAAGTCAACACCCCTTCTCATTGCCAAACGTTGGATGAACCTACGCCTAGGCAATTAATGTAAAAATTTTGTTGTTGGTTTACTTTTTGAAAAGACTATGTTTATTGTTTGAAATAAATGTTTTTGTCATAGAAATTACTTTGTCTCCTTTTTTCTTAATTTATTAAGAAGCTATAAAGGGAATTATATCATGAAAATAAGATATATATATATATATATATATATATATATATATATATATATATATATATATATATATATATATATATATATATTTGGAGAATCCTTTTGAGGATATTCTTTATTGTCTATTGAGAATTAAATTGGTCTCCCATACAAATTCCAATGAGAAATTTGTTCCTGGGAGTGCATTTTTTGATCATATTTTTCTAAGTGTTTAATCTACAATTGCAAATTCTCCTTTGACAAGGAACACATATATCTTTATTTTTTTCTAAGTAGATTTTAAGTCAAATGAATCAAGAACATAAAAAATTATACTATTCATATTCTCTCTAGAGCTAAGTAATGATAATTACAATGAAGTTCCAATACAATACAATTTCTCTCAACCTAGTTTGATCTTAAAATTTATAAGATTTTATTTCATCATGTTATCAAATTTGAGGTATATCAAATGAATGCATATACAAAACTTAGAATGCTATAACAAAACTTAGAATGCTATGACAAAAAAAAGGAGAAGTGTCTCCACATCTACTATCAAGTAACTAAAGCAAAACTGATACAATGAACATCTCATATGCAAGAACATTTTTTTTTTCTTTATTTCTTTTTCTATTAATCAACCTGGTTCAAGGCTCCATTAGGAAAGAACCAGTAAGAAAACTTGATGTCTTTGCCAATACATCAAAATTCAAGTACATTTTACATAATATTACAATTCAAAGGAAATCTATTCAAAATCCTTCACAATTACTCTCTTCCAATACCTACAAAACTTCAAGGAAACACAAGGACAAGACAAGAACTGACCTGGTGAATCATCACAACATCAAGAACAATTCAAGCATGCACCCTAACCCGGTTTTGCACAATAGGTCCAAACATAGAACCTGACTAGGAGGGAGGTGGATTTTCCCAATGGGAGACATCAATCACCATGCCATAACATAGCCCTTTCAAGGCTAAAACTTCAAGAACTTCTGTTCTTCTACAATGCCCTTTCAAGGCTAATACCACAAGGATTTTCATTCCTTTCCATATTCAAGAATTCACAATATCAAACAAGGCATGTGATGACAAATAGGGGCCCATACACCCTACCCTCTTTCCCTCTTCTCACCATGAGAGGAGACTCTACACCATTGAGGTCCAACTAAGTCCCTACCCCCGTACATGGCCACTTCTTCCCTATCCAAGGGTGAGTAATACCAAAACAATCCCCATGAAATCCCCTCAAAAACAAATCATCAAGATAAGAATAAAAATGCATCAAGAAGAAACAAAATCCCTCCAAATCCATCCCAACACACAATCAAACAAAAACAAGAACAACATAATACCTTACGCAAGATTAGAGCATGAAAAACATGAATAACAAAACCAAATGAGTGAAGAAATCCTACCTTCACCAAGAGTTATGGTAAAAATGGTAAGTTGAGAAGAGCTTTTCCCTTTTCTTCCTTCAATCTTCCACTTTCTCTAAAATTAGAGATTGGGTAACCCCCCAAAAACTACTCCAAAATGCCTTTAAGTGTCATCTCTTAACTCCACTAGACTTCAAGTAACCTCAAGATGGAGTTTGAGTCCAACTCAAGTAGATTACAATCAATTTTCGCAATCCATCAAAAATAGGGCTTTTGAGTGACCCTCAACGTCAAATTAAGAGGCTAAGGGGGTGGAAAGTACTCCCCACCCATACCCTTACCCCTAGGGCACTTAAATTTGATGTTTTTAAGCCTTAAAGACATAATAGGAACAATTAAAAGCTAGGAGAATAGTAAGACCAAAAACAACCTTCAAAGAATTACAATACAAAGATAGAACAATTTAACAAGGGGTTTTAGTTCCATCTTTCCATTACGTTTTATGGCTGAATGTCCTGCACACATCAGTGGGTTCAAGAAATCACATGCACTATGTAATTTATGTATCAGAAAAATCATATAAATTAAAACATCCATTATTCTAATGATCAATTATTTATCTAATTCTACTCATATTTCTTACCATTAGAATTGTATAATCAAAGTGTTAGTTTTTGCATTTATTTACTTTATCATCATACATGTTTGTAAAGCATTAAATGAAGAAATCAAATATCTAAAAGTAAAGCATAACTCATCATAAATATCAT
This sequence comes from Cupressus sempervirens, assembly GCA_028749045.1. Lineage (NCBI taxonomy): Eukaryota > Viridiplantae > Streptophyta > Pinopsida > Cupressales > Cupressaceae > Cupressus > Cupressus sempervirens. The sequence continues at coordinate 646,418,091 of CM053784.1, read as the reverse complement.
AATAATGTTCAGTGTATCAAATAATGTTCTAACATATCGAGTCATGAGTATCAAAATAATAATGTATCATCGATGCTAGGATGGGTAGGGGTGACGCCTCACACAAGGTCATAAAAGTGTAAAGGGAAATCTTCGTGTGCGTGTAAAGGCCCAGCTCATGAGAACTGAAAAGAAATTTTCAAGGCTCCTCGTGTTACGTTTCAAAGGCAGCGTACGAGCGTAGATAGAGATGAGAAAGGATCGTAGGGCTACAAGATATGGGAATTTGAATATAATGGGTTAAAATGGTTTAAAGTATTAAATTAATTAATTAATATTTCAAAAGCTATAACCAATGGAAAGAAGACAAGTGGCTAGGTGGGCACAGAGGATAAACTAAATATAAAATTAAATTCAGATTTCAAATGTATGATTTGTTCAAATGAAGAATATGAATAAATTTAAAAAGTTATATAGTTTTAACTATGTAAATTTTTGAATTTTTGAGTTTTAAAGCTCTACCATTTAGGACCTAATTTTTCAAACTGCTACCAAGGAGCCATTTTTTGTCCAAAATAGGCCTTATCATATACTGTTGAAACTGGAAGAAGTTGAATTTTCTGAATTTGAGGTCAAATTTTGCACAACAATTCATCGGTTCAGTCTAAATCAATTTTGTAATTTCCAGGGCATTCTCAATAAAAGGGGCAAAATTCATTATGGAAAGTCACAATCAGTTTGGGAACATATATTGGAGTCTTTTGAGGCTAAAACGAATTCTAGAAAAGTTTGCATGCTTCTAGAATTCATATTTTAACTGATTTTTGTTGTTGTTGTGAGTTAAAATCAGGTATAAAATCAGTTATTTTTTTTATCAAATATCTGAGATATTTTGTGCTGTTGAGGGCCAAATGATGAAGATTTGATATGCAGTTATAGAGAGAAGGTAGAGAGAAGCTTTTTTATCTTCTTGGGAAGGAATTCTGAGGGTACACATGTCAGTTGTAAATTCAATCCAAGAATTGCTTCTTTTCTATATCTTTCTTCCTTCTTCTCTTTTGTAAGGTTGTTGGTAATTTTCTTTGGGTAATACAAGTAGGGTTCCACTATTTTACTGTTGAAACCAAGGATTGTAGATGGTTTTTCTTCCTATCTATTGAGCTGTGCTTTAGCAGTGAAGGCCACACATCCACTTCTTGTGCAGATTTTTAGTTCATTCTCATGTGTTGTTTTCTAAGATAAATGGAGATTGATGCTGGATTATGTGAATTATTTAGAGTTTCATTTAGTATTACTAGTTCATGTATTCAGTCTTTCCATCGATGAATGTAAAAAGGGATTTAAAAAAATTATCTAAGTTTCCTTGTTCTATCTCCTAATTCTTCATATGTCATTAACTTTGTGATTAAATGGATAAGGTTCATTTGATTTAAGGCACCTTGGATAAGTTGTGTATCAAATCTGTTGTTGCTTCTAACTCAAGGAGTTAGGTAAATGGTTCAGTGTTCTAATAGGGTTTCTAGGTTTATGAAAGGGATATTGCATAAGAATGGGATTTGGGAATTTCGGTAGATAAACTTGATTGTAATGCAAACAATTTAGGTCATCCTACTAGTAATGACTCTATGTTTCAATGGATAAGGCACTGATCACTAAATCAAATGCAGGCTGATATGAATATCATTTGCACAAAATCTTTTATTCAAATAATTTGATTTTTTCATGTCTTGTAGTGGGCTGAAAGGAATTAACCCTCACTCAACTTATGGATTTCATAGATTGCAATTTACTATTATAGATCTATGTTATTGCATGATTTATTAGGAGAAATAAGGGTTTTATCTACATAATTAGGTTAAGATTTATGTTTTAAATGCACTGGTACCATATCTCAAAACCTCAAGGTTAACCTGCCTAGGTCTTGCAGAGCCTAAAGTGAAAAGGAGTTATGCCTTATAATTGGCCCAAGACTGCATACAGATGTATCTGTCATAGGAATTTTCTAGCCTTAGATGCATTGGTCTAGTTTCTTGGTTATTTTCAAAACTATTAAATTAGGAGCCAACAGTATCATCATCTATTTTACCAGTATCTCCTCTTATTGCATTAACAACATCCTTTATTGTGATATTACTAACAGGATTTAACTTTGTGATTTTTGAATCAAACTCATTGACCCATGTTTCATGTCTCATGAAACATGAGTCAATGAGTTTGACTCAAAAATCAAATAGTTAAATCCTTATAGTAATATCACAATTTGACTTGCTGTGGAAATTATCTCCTACTTATCAACATCCTTTATCCTAGAGCAATATTAAGCAATATTCTTACCTTCTTGCATTCTCATATCATCAAACTTACCTCTAAGACTTTCCACTTTGGCTCTTAGAATATTTTTTTCAGCTCTATAGATAGTTAGTAGAGCATCCCTGATTTTCTTTGCACTATCACAACCCTTGATATCATCAAACTTGGCATAACTTAGGGTAGAAGAAATTTCCAACATTGCCTAGTTGTGTTCTTTCTTCTTTTCCAAATCCTCAGTAGTTAGGGCTCTAGTAGGATCAACATGTTCAACAATAATGGTAGATTGTTCATTATCTCCAAGACCTCATAGGTGTAGCTTCATCAAACTTTGCCATGGAGGAAAGTTTTCTCTATTAAGCTTGGGTACCTCTCTTTTTGACATCTTGATTTTTTACTTCTAGAACCTTCAAACTAGTCCTCATAAGTAGATGGCTCTGATACCAATTGTTGGAATTCTTTTGAATAAATGATAGAGATGGTGAATTAGTTATCCAAGGTCCAAATGTACAATTAAAACTTTTCATAGCTTAGTGAACCTATATCCATAAAACATTTTCATCATGCATGCATCCATTATATCATACAATAACTTAAACTTGTAAGTTACTACAAATCAACTTTGCAAAAATGTAAACATGAAACAAAATATATTTAATAATACATTTGACACAATTATTTAACATGGAAACCCAATTTAGGAAAAACCACCTATAACATGTTACTCATTTTCACTCTTCTGAATTGATGCTTTGTGAAAGGCCAACTCTATTAAATGTACACTATTAAATGTGACCTGGTTAAATGATTTCAATCAACCTATTAGGGATGAGCCTTGTTACAAAACTTTAGATCATTCAATTGGAATGGAACCTAGTTAAAGGAATTACAAATGATATTTATGTCAACCTTAATCCAAAGGATTTACCCTAGACTGATATAGTGATTAGAAAGTAATAGTAAGGCTTGATCTAATAAAAACTTGCAACACACTTACAGATTACAAATATTTGTTTCAATCTTCCATTCTACCTAGCTTTCACACACTTCAGCTCTGATAGCTTGTTCACCCTTCAAGAATCCATATCCTTAAGCCTTCTTTCTTTTCTTGCTAATGCAGTCTCTTCTCTTAGGCTACTAAATGAAGCAATACCCTAGACTCCTTGTCTTCCTTAGGTCCTCACACATGACAACCTTTTCTTCTAACCAACCATCTCTATAAATAGAGAATTAAGGTATTTTTTCATTCATCCTCCATCATCCATTTTAGGTTTAGGTTAGATTAGGTAGGATTCAATGAATCTACCCATCATTCAATTTCATCCCTTTTCTAGAAATTTCTCCTTTGATCCTCTTTGAATTTTCCTCAAAATGGTTCACCATGGATTATGTGCCATTATCGCATCAAGCTTATGTTCCACATCATTCACACAATCCAAGAAATCAAAAATTTTGGCTCAGATTCATCAAATTCTTGATCTTTCTCATAATTCTTATACTCAGCATTAACTTTCTTCTAATGCTCGACACATACTTCATTTCTTAGCATCCTTTATGAAATCACTCAACATGAACTAAAGTTTACTGGTGCTCAGCATCAACTAAAATTTACTCGACTTATACTGTATCACTAAACTTATACTAAAATTGACTTTTCTTGGCTCCAATTAATTTTTTTCTTGACTTAAACTAACTTTTCTCAACACCTACTATGCAAATTGTTAAGCTTGGTAGACATACTTTTTAAAACATGTTCTTCTAAACTTAATCAGTATAACCATCCTTTTTAACCTTAAGTAGATTATCAATGCACTATAATATCAGTGTTTCAATTGATCCTTGTACCCCTTTTCCATATCATAACTCAACCTTTCCTCTAGGTGCTATTGCTACCTCATGTGATCAAATCCTCTTCATCAATCAAACAAATGATAATACTTAAATCATATAATCAATTGTCTTACCAATAAGTAGCAAGTTTGACATCAGTGACAAAATAATGATTGAAACACATTTATCATACTTGTATCAATCTATTTATAACACATAAATGCATTACCTTATAGGTTATATACCTATCCTATTAAAGAGTTGACAATGAGTGTTCTAGTAGTTGACATTCCACCCTAGTATGGTATGTTTTTATCTAGGAATTGGAGTGCAACAATGGGTGGAAACATGCAATGTGATCTATCTTATGCCACTTTTCAAATTGAAGACAAGCTAGTCAAAATCAATAGAGAACCCAAGTGTATTTACATGATTGAGAAAGATGTTAAAAATGAAATGACATGTTTTGTAGATACTAATGTAAATGCATTCAAGGAAAAAAATTTAATGTTGAGAAAGGAATCAATAAAATCCCCTATTGTAGTGGAAGCCGACTCATAGTTAGAAAAGGGAGATTTATGGAATATGTATTTTGATGGAGTCTATTGTAAAAATGGTTTGCGAGTAGGGATTCTTTTAATTTCTCTCGATGGATTCACTTACAATTTTTCTTTCACTTTAGGCTTTCCTTTACAAAAAAACATTCTAATATGAGGTTTTATTGTTAGCATTGAGGCTAGCTCATAAACATGGTACTAAGTGTTTGTATGTTGTTGGTGATTCTGAGTTAATCATTTTCCAAATAAGATGAGTATATTTTTCCATGAATAAGAGATTGAAATAGTATATAAATGTTGTTTGGGACATGATAGAGAGCTTTGACACATTTGGGATAATATTAAAAGATAGGAGTAACAACAATATGGTTGACTTATTGGAAAATATTGCTATAAAGTTGATGATGTGACTTTTGTCAATTTATCAAAAGTGGAAGTGTAGACTAGACCATCTATCCTTGATAATATCCAAAATTGGTAGGTCTTTGAAGATGAAAAAGATATTCTAAGGTTTCTAAATTGTGAAGAACAATTTTGGGGACAACAGATTGATTGTGCAACACTTGTGGAAACAATAAATGCCAAGGATACCATTTTTAATAAAGAAGTTTTTAAATTGAAAAAAAAAAGATTCCTAAGGGATTAGTTGTTTTAGAAATTTTTTTTGACAACCATGATAGATATAGAATAAATGATAAGGAGCATGATGTAAAGGATTTAGAAGAGATAAACCTTGGAACCAAAGAAGCACCTAAGAAGGTGTATATTAGAAGGAAGCTATCTCCTAAGATTAGGAAGACTTTGGTTGATTTATTAAGGAAATACAAACATGTATTGTCCTTGTCATGTGATGATTTAAACGCTTACATAGATGATCTCTTCCAACATGAAATCCCATTGAAAGAAGGTTCTAAACCTTTTAGATAGAAACAGAGGCCCATCAATCCAACTCTAGCACAAAAAATGCATAAAGAGTTGATAAAGTTGAGCAACATAAGGATCATTAAAACTATTAGACACTCTTCTTGGGTGTCAAATCTAGTTCCTATCAAAAAGAAGAATGGTGACATAAGATTATGTGTTGATTTTAGAAATATGAACATCTCTTCACTGAAGGATAATTATGGTTTGCCTAATTTGGAAGCTATGTTGTAGAGAGTCACTAGGTCAGAATTGATGTCCATGATGGATAATTTCTTTGGATACAATTAGGTGGTTGTCAAAGAATCAAAACAGTAGAAGACTACATTCACAACATCTTGGGGAACATATGTCTATAGTAGGATGTCATTTGGTTTCATCATTGCTGGTGCTACTTTCTAGAGAGCCATGGATGTGGCTTTTGCAGATATCCTTGACAAGTTTTCAGTGGTATATCAAGATTATTTAACAACATAATCAAAGAATGAGAATGACCACTATGTACATCTTGAAAAGGCATCTACCAGAGCTCTTGAATATAGTATTTCTTTGAACCCAAGAAAATGTACCTCTAGAGTCATTGAAGGTAAATTGTTAGGTCACTTGGTTGGGAAAGGAGTTAGGATAGGCCCAGAGAGGGTAGAGGCTATTGACAAAATTTAGAAGGCTAAGAATGTGAAAGGCATCCAATCTTTTTTTGAGAAGATTAATTTTCTTAGGAGATTTGTTACAAATTTTTCAAAGGTAAGTAAACCCATTTCCAAGATGTTAAAGAAAGGTTCTAAAATCAAGTTGGATAATGAACCAAGTGTGGCTTTTCAAAAGATAAAGAAGGAAATAAAGGATGCTCCCCTCTTAAGGGCTCCTAATTATTCCAAACCAATCCACATTTTTCCTTTGTCTCATTCCATACTATTGGTGCAATTTTATTATAGAAGAGTGAAGATGGATTTGAACAACCTATAGCCTTTTCAATAAATCTTTGCATGTGCAAAGTTGAAGTATGATATTAATGAAAAATGGGATTATACATTGGTTAAGGTTGTAAAAGTATTTAGATGATATTTAATGGGAGCCAGTATGATTTCTTTTGTGCCTAGTGCTGCAATGAAAGATATCTTATCACAACAAGAAGGCTCGAGGAGAAGATGAAAATGGATCAATAGTTTCCAAGAATTTAGCATAGATATCCAAATTACCAAGTTGGTAAGAGGACATGGACTTGCTAAGCTGATGGTAGGGGCTAATATCAAAGAAAACCAAATAAACTAGCTTGATGATGATTGTAGAAGTGAACTATGTGACATGGATGCCTATGATTGGCACAAACGAATAATATTTTACTTACAATATATGAAAGCTCCACTAGGGTTGAGTGATAATCAAAAGAGAGCTTTAAAATTGCAAGATATTAGATATGTTATTAGAAGAAGGAAGTTATGGTGGAGAGATATGGAGAGTGTGCTACTTAAATGTATTGATGAAGAACATTCAATAATAATCCTAAATGAGATGCATAGTGCAGTGTGTGGAGGCCACTACATGGCTAAGACAACAACTCATAAGGTGATTAGAGTAGGGTTTTGGTGGCCTACTCTTTTTAAGGATACACATGAGCTTGTAAGAAAATGTGATGCCTGTCAAAGGTTCACTGGTAAACTAAAATATTCTTTGGTAATCTATCATTAAGACCAGTAGAGATGGAAGCACCATTTCAACAATGGGTAACCAATTTTATAGGTGAAATTTTAAATAAATCAAGTGGAGGATATTCTTGGATTATGGTAGCAATTAATTATTTCAAAAAATGAGTAGAAGAAATCCCTACCAAAAAGTTTACTAGCAAAGTAGTGATGGATTTTATCTTGAACGACATCATTATTAGATTTGAGTTGTTAGAGTACATAGTCCACCAATATAACTGAGAGGTAGGGGGATGAATCAATTATCCAACTAATATTACAATTATCAAATTTATTAAACTTAAACCATATGATCAATGTAATCAGAAACTATAACAAGATACTCATGCACAATAACACTAGATGTGTTAACTAGGGAAACCCTTTATCAGAGGGAAAAAACTAGTGGGGAAAGTACCTACACTACAAAATTTGGGATCAAATTGCAATGACAATTTGAAATGGTGGTGTAATGTGTGGTCATTTACATGTTTTTTTTTTTGCAATTGTACTAGACATTGTCACGATACTAACATTGGCATCGTAATTGTGATGGCCTCCAATTATAAAATAAATTTAAAAAAAACATGACAATCATTTTCCATTTTTTTTAATTTTGTAGAGCTACAGATGAAAGAGATGGAGAGCTACAAATTATGAGGGTCGAGAGTTCTGAACATTGTCATGGCCCTTGTGATCGGTGCATTTGGTTGCTATGTCCTCATGATATCTACATTTCATTTCTGTGCCCTTTCTCTATGAGTTGATTTTCATACCATGCCCTTGTAATCTATGTGCCCTTGTTCTGTGATTTCTCCAAGGGCAAGAAGAGGTACACATGTAAATATTTTTTTCTTTTCCCTGTAAACATGTATATCTTTATATTTCCTTCTAAACATGTATATCTTTATTTTTTCAAAGAGATATTTTTCAACGTTCTTATTACATATATGATCTAGTTTCATACATATTCCAAAATCCAAATAATAAAACAATAAAACTCACTCAACTCATGCTAAGTGACTTACCTCAAGATCCTGCACAAAAATAATGTAGACCACAAAAAATGGGTAGAGTTCACAAGAAATTTTACCAAAACATATCATAGCAATAAATTTTAGAAAGAAACAAGCCATAACCTAGTTAAATTGGTCTAGTTGTTGATTAGCTAGGTTCATTGAAAATTCCTATAGAATTGCCATCATATTAGGTACAATAAAATGAATAATCAGCTTTACAAAAATGATCCAGTTGCTTACATATTCTAGAATCCAAATAATAAAACAATAAAACTCACTCAACCCATGCTAAGTGGCTTACCTCAAGATCCTACACAAAAATAATGTAGACTACAAAAAAAGGGTAGAGTTTGTTAGCATGAATGCTGATGCTATGGGGGAGCATCATAGAACATTGTTATGATTGTGTTTGTCATTGATGACAACATAGTAATGAGTTTGTAAAGACTAACAGAGTAGCAGACTATGATCCTTGTATTAAAGACAATACATTGTGCATTAGCTTATGCATAGTAACTAACACATACTACAACATGCATTTATCACATGGGCAAGTGCACAGAACCTAAATTGACAGGGTATGAAAGATATTGATGATTTATAGAGAACTGCATAGAAATAGAGCATTGAAAAAATAGTTTATGTTGTATGATCGATATAGGACATTGTATTTGGAATGAAGGGTTAAAAAATTAACTGGAGGTAATGCACTAACTACTGATGATGTCAACAAGTGCACAGGTATGGAAGTCACATGTGTGAATGTTTGGGCATAATTGAGAGCTGACAACATTAATTAAATGAGTATTTCATTTAATAAATGTATGATAAAATGTGAAGCCGACTCAAGGATTTAATATTGAGTGTGGCATAGAGGAAAGATGTTTTCTAAGTTTTAGATATTAAGATTCAAATCAAGAAGCAAAGAAGAATTGCAAATTGTGAAGCAGTAGAGTAGAATGATTTGCTAATGTGTGTAAGTGACCTCAAGGGTTAGTGTTGATGGATACTAAGTTCCAGATCTGATTGCATGATCAGAAGGTGAAGAAGTCCAACGTACTAGATAGAGGAACAAGTAAAAGGTTGTCTTACATCTATTATTCAAAAAGGAATTATACCTAGATCAATTAGATAGTGGGTTCAATGATTTGATCCTGAAGCTATTTGGATAGTGGGTTCAACTGCCTTCTACAACTCCTAATAGGGTTGGGATCTCCTAATAGAGATTCAAGGTATCCTAATAGGGAATCTTTGTACTAAGTGTTGTAATAGACTCCTAACAAGATCCATCCTCTAAAAAGAAATATTCATATTAGTACATCATTTTGTGGGCATCATTCCCACCAGGGTCTTCCCTTTGATCAAAGGTTTCCCTAGTCAACATATCTGGTGTAATTGTGTGTGTGCATCTCTTTATGGTTACAGTTTACTTTGATTAAATGGTTGAGATTGTTTAAAAGGTTAAATGTTTTAGATTATTATATAACTGATTCACCCCCACCACCCTCTCAATTATATTGGTGGACTACTATTTCTAACAATTGGTATCAGAGCTTTAGGTCCTTGAAGGGAAGTTTAACAACTTTGGGAAATCCATGGAAAAAAAATTTAGGAAGGAAAGTCCTAGATTTTATGGCACAAACCATGACAACTAGAAGGATAAAATGAAGACTCATCCCTTGTGCATGGGTCTAGGATATTGGCTTGTAACCAAGGCATCTAAGAACATTGCAGAAGAAGACAATCTTGAAACTTGCACCAAGGAATAGAGAGAGGTATTTATGTGCAACATAAGGGCAAGAGAAGCAATATTGTTAGCTCTACCTAAAGGTGAGTACAATCAAGTAAAAAAACTCAAAACATCTCATGAAATTTGGAAAAATTTAGAGGCTAATTATAAGGGTGATACACATGCAAAAAGTGTTATATTGCAAAATTTGTATTGTGCATTTCAAGATGCTAGAATGATAGAAGATGAATCTGTAAGAAGTTATGTTGGTAGAATATCTGAGATTTTTGCAGGAATCATCTCTTGGTGGGAAGAAATCTAATGATGAAGTGATATAGAAAATCTTGAAATGTCTAACACCACCTTTCAAGACAATAGCATAAATGATTCAGCTGATGATACACTCTACTGCTAATTTCACCAAAGAAACATTACTTGGTAGATTGGAAGCTATAGAATTTGATCTAAAACAATATAGAGAATTAGCAAAGGTTAAGACAACATTTAGTGCACTGAATATCAAACCTGGTTTAGCAAAGAACACAAAAGTGCAGGGAGCTATTGCTAGCAACATCAAGTCTATTGAGGAAAAGATCTAAGAAAGAGTAGCTCTTCTTATGGAAAGAGAAAAAGATGGTAAGAATATCTTTAAATGTTGGACATGTAATGAATATGGTCATTATGCATCTAAGTGTCCTAAAAGAGAAAGAAAGTATTGTTGGAAATCTGATTGAAAAGCTCATTGTTGAAGATCAAAGAGGGAGATTGTTGCAAAGAAAGAAGTTTTTTGTTAAAAAATGTTTTCAATCATTATTTTTTCATTGATGTCAAACCTACTATTTGTAGGAATGACATTTGCTTATAAGATCCAAGTACTATCACTTAGTTGATTAATGAAGAGGATTTGATCAACAAGATGTAACAAGAGTACCTAAGGGAAAGGTTGAGTTATGATGTTGTAATGAAGTGCAAGGATCAGTTAAGACAATGGTTAAATAATGTATTGATAACATATTTAAAGATACAGAGGTTGGTCACACTTAGAAAAATTGGAGCAATAAGTTGTAACAAGGTTGACTGCAAAGCTTAAACTAAGTTCATTAGTGGGTGCCAAGCAAGCTAGTTGAAGTCGAGCAAATTCTTAGTTGGAGTTGAGCAACAGGAAGTTCCAGTGTGTGCTGAGTGATCTTCAGGTGCCAAGTGAAGTTCAGGTGTCGAGCATCAAAAAAATTAGTTGGTGTTGAGTGAACTTTAGGTGCTGAGCATTAGGAAAAACACAGTTAATGCAGAGTAACACAGTATGTGCCAAGCACCAGTATTTCAATAGTGTTGAGCTATTGTATTATTTTAAAGGATGAAGATTCACCAAACCTAAGCCAACATAGTTGTTACCTTGAATTTTGTGAACTAAATGAAGGATAAGGATGATGAGCTAGTGGCATAGAATTCTATGTAAACCATTTTTGGGCGAATTCAAAAGGATTATTCAAGAAATTTCTTGGGGAAAGAAAATATGGGTTAGATACAATGAATCCTACCTAATCCATATGAATTGAAATTAAAGAATGGAAGAATTGAGTGAGAAAAGGAACTCCAAGACTTCTATTTAAAGAATCACAAACCAAGAAGCAAATGCTGCTGATGCTACTACTGCTAAAGAGCCAATTTGAAAAGTGGTTAGAAGGGTGTCAAGAAGAATGCATCTAGGAGAAGAAAGAGCATAGAGGCTTCTCTTCTATAAGTGGTCAAGAAGAGATGACTGCACTGGTACATTGAGCATGGAGACTAAAGGAGACTAAGCTTGAAATGAGGGCAAGCTGTCAGAGTTGTAGAGATTGAAGGCCAGGCAATGGTATGAGCTCAGAAGTGATATGAGATCTGCAAGTTAAGTTGTATTCTACAATCAGGTCAAAATCCCTAATTGTTACTCTCTAGAAATTGTATCAGTGAGGATAGAGGGAAAATCCTATGGACTTAGGTTGGCCTAATAGCCATTTGTAAATCCTTAAATAGGGTGGCATTCCAAGTGAATGTTCTAAAGTCCTCTAACTAGGCCCACTTCTAACAAGGTGGTTAAATCCTCTAACAAGGTCACATTTAATAGTGTGTTGTAAGCCTTTAATAGGGCAGGCCTTTCATAGGGTATCACTTTAGAAGAGTGAGAATTAAGTAGTATGTTATTGGTGGTTTTTTCCAAATTGGGTTTCCACGTAAATCACTATGTTATGTGTTGATTTCTTATGTGTTATTCTTGCATGTTGATTTATAGTAACTTACTAATTAGAAAAGTTAATTCTTGGAAGAATGAATTTGAATGGGCTCACTACACTTAGTGAAAAACTTTGAATAGGACATTTGGACCTTGAATAATTGATTCACCCCCCCCAGTTATTCTAAAGTATTTCTAACAAGTATAAGGGAAGATTTGAGTCTAGAAGACTTAGAAATTATTAATATACTAATGAAGAAGAGGAAGAAGAATCTAATTAAAACTTAAGTGAAGACCTAGGATTTTGATGGGGACACAACCCAACAACAGAATGGACACAATAGAAAAGGGAAATTATATTAACTAAGAAAATAAGCAAGTACAAATAGTGCAGAGAAAATAAACTTCAAAACATGTCGTACGGGCTTACAATAGCATAAATCTAGAGAATATTTCTCCTTTTAGCACCTCCTCTCAAGCTCCAATCCGAACTGCCTTTTACAATGCCAGAAATCTCCTTAAATAGACCCCGGAGGGTTAAGGACTAGGAGTACATTCTAGAAAGTGCTAGTAGGCATCCACCGACAAAATAGAAGGTTCCAGAAGTTGCGTTAGAAGTCGGTGCAAATCTAGAAGAATCCAGAAATGGTAGTCAAACTTCTGGGAGGCATAACTTTTGAACCGTAGCTCCGATTGACGAACCGTTTACATTTTCGGAAAGCTCTCGAAGCACTCTATAGCCCTATGGACCAGCTTTGCTCATCCCCCATTTTTTGACCCTTTTCAAGGTCATTTAATGCCCCAAACTTGACTTTGCAGCATTCTTAGGAGGTCTCCAAAACTCGAAAAACTGCAATAACTTTCAAACCGTGGGGCCTATTGACCTGATTCTTTTTCTGGAATGCTCTAAATCATGATTACATTCATTTGGCCAATTCACACCTTCTAGTTTACCGAAATGATGGCCCAAATATATGCTCCTATTTTTTCAAGATTTTCAAACACACTGATAGTTGAACTATGAGAGTTGGAACCTTTATTTGAGCCAAATGGGTATCCAAAAATTTTAAGACATAAAACAAAAACTAAGTCTAAGTACATTTTTTTGGGTGACACAGGATTGCCCTTATACCTTTGGATGCTCCTGCATCAGATTTGTAGCTATAAAGGAGGACGATCTTGATAGAGAAATCAGAGAAGAAAGTGTGTTGATCTCACAAGTTGAAAACAAAGATTGGATCATTGATAGAGGTTGTTCACATCACATTACTAGTGATATGGGAAAGTTTTCCAAATTTAGAAGCCATGATGAAGGAATTGTCAGAGTAGGGAAAAATGTAGCCTATCACATTACATGGATTGGATCTATCACACTTGATGGTAAAAAATACACTGATGATGTTTATTTTGTTGATGGACTGAAGCATAACCTGTTGAATTTTAGATAGCTTATGGACAAAGGTTACTAGTTATAGTTTGGTAATGACACATGTGTTATCAAAAACAAGGAAGTAGAACTACTTGGTATTGGCACAACAACTAGAGATAATGTATTTCAGTTAAACTCCACTGAAATAACATGTTTGGTAGCTAAGATTGACAATAGTTGGTTATGGAACATAAGATTTTGTCACATTAAATTTGATAACATTGTGAAAGCCAGTAATACACTTGTGAGAGATTACCTAAGATCACTAAGCCCACTGACACTATTTGTATGGAATGTATGTTGGCTAAGTAGAAGAGAGTCTCATTTCCTAGCAAGCGATTTTGTACTACATAAAAGCTGGAATTGGTTCACACAAATCTGAGTGGTCCTACAAGAACAAAAGGATTCTATGGAGAAAATTACTTTATGGTTTTTGTTGATGATTTTACTAGAATGATGTGGGTAGATTTTCTTAAGGAAAAATCAAAGGCATTTGAGAAATTCAAGATATTCAAGAACAAAGTTGAGAATGAATCTGGAGTTAAAATCAAGAGCCTAAGATTTGATAGAGGAGGAGAATTCACTTCTAGAGAATTCAATATATATATTGTGAAGAGCATGGTATCAGGAGACAACTATCTTCACCCCATACACCTAAGTAGAATGGGATTGTTGAAAGAAGAAACAAATCAATTACTGAAGAAACAAGAGCTATATTATTCAAAAATGATGTACCAAAAACTTTTTGGAGAGAAGCAATCGATACAATAGTATATACACTAAATAGAGTTCAGATTAGGAAAGGTATGGACAAAACACCCTATGAGCTATGGTTTGGTCACTCACCATAAGTAAAGTACTTTAGGATATTTGGAAGCAAATGTTACATCAAAAGGGATGATGATATCAGTAAGTTTGATCCAAGGAGCAATGAAGGTATGCTTCTTGGCTGTTCATTAAAAAGTAAAGCTTACAGATGTTTCAACTATAGAACAAAAATTATAGTAGAATGCATAAATGTTAAAATTGATGAAAGGTTTGACACTAAAGAAAGGATGATGGATTATAACACTAATGGAGATGACTATTCTAGGATTATCAATAGAGGCAATGAATTATTTCTCAAAACTAACAATGATTTGTAGAATAATGTGTAAAATGAAGTAGTAAGAGAAGAACAGAGCACGATACCTAAAATAAGAATTGAAGCAGCAACTCCTACCCCAAATAAGAATTTGATAAGAAATCATCCTATTTATCAGATAATAGGAAGTAAAGAAAAGAGAGTAATGACAAGAAGCATAATTAATGAAGAAATATGTCTAATATCTCAAGTAGAACCAAAGATTGTTGATGAAGCAATCAAAGATGTTCATTATATAAAAGAAATGGAGGAGGAACTTTAGAAGATAACTAAAAATGACATATGGGAATTAGTTCCTAGGCCAAAGGAAAAAAATGTGATTGGCAGAAAATGGGTATTCATAAATAAAATGAATGAATAGGGAGAAGTAATAAGAAACAAAGAAAGACTTGTATGCAAAGGTTACTCTCAGCAAGAAGGAATTGACTATGAGGAGACATATGCACCTGTAGCTAGAATGGAAGCAATCAGAATGTTCTTGGCATATGCAATAAACAAGAATGTTAAGGTATATCTAATGGATGTTAAGTAAACATTCTTGGATGAAGAACTTGAAGAAGAAGCTTATATTGAGCAACTAGAGGGTTTTCCTTTGACAGAAGAGAAGCATATGGTTTATAGACTAAAGAAAGCCTGTATGGATTCAAGCAAGCACCAAGAACCTAGTATTCAAGGTTGGATAAATATTTAGCAAAGCTTGGATTTGGTAAAGGAACAATAGACAATAACTTGTACTCAAAAGAAATTGAAGATGATTTGTTGATAATTATTGTATTTGTTGATGACATCATTTTTGGAGGAAATGATGAAGCCAATAACAAATTCTTTGAGATATGAAGAATGAGTTTGAGATGAGCATGATAGGAGAAATGAAATTTTTCTTGAGATTGAAAATTGTTCAGAGCAAAGATGGTATCTTTATTTCTTAGACCAAGTATTTGAAATATTTTCTAAAAAGATTTGGTCTAAAAGATTGTAAACCTATTGGAACTTCTATGGTAATAGATCACAAGTTATCAAGCAAGGATGAGACACCTACTGTTGAATAGAAGAAATACAGATCTATGAATGGAGGATTGCAGTATCTAACTCATAGAAGACCAAATATAGCTAATGCCATTGGAATTGTGGCAATATTTCAAGTTGACCTAAAGAATATAACTATGCAACAGTAAAGAGGATATTAAGATATCTAAAAGGGACATCAGATTATGGCATTTGGTATGATAGAAGCAATGATTTCACTCTTTGGACTTATATAGATGTTGATTGGGTTGGACATAGGAATGACATAAAAAGAACTAGTGGAGGATCATTCTTCCTTGGAGGAAGATTAGTTTCTTGGCTTAGCAAGAAGCAAGATTGTACCTCATAAAGTACTGTAGAGGTAGAGTATGTTGCAGCAACAAACAACTATAACCAAGTCATATGGATGAAGTAGTTGATGAAGGATACTGGAATTAAATTCAGAGAATTTGTTATCATTTACTATGATAACACAACTAAAGTTAACATGTCTAAGAATCTTGTTTTTCATTCTAAGACTAAACACATTGCCATAAAATATCATGTGTTGAGAGAGAAAGTTGCTGAGAAAGAAATAAGACCAGAGTACATTAACACTAAGGAATAGATTGCAAACATTTTCATAAAGGCCTTACCAAAGGATAAATTTGAGTACCTAAAAGGCATGCTTGGGGTCATGCCCCTACCTAGCTTAGAATAGAAGATGAAAAAGTTCATCAGTCCAGGGTACATATCACCATTGTTAGATTGGACTGAATGTTGATGCTTCCTCAATGGGGGAGTATTTGTAATGAACAGAGTCAGTCAAGGACTCTTTGTAATAGGTAATTGGTATGCAAAAATGTCTTTAGACACTTGATTTGTTCATAGAGATATAGGAAAAAGTTGTAAAGCAATAGACCAACTTGTGGTTGTGTTGATAGATTATTGTATGTTCAAATAATTGAACCATTTGTGTACTATCCTTGACATTGATGTTAATGAGGGAGAGAGTGACATGAAAAACATTGGAGGGAGTTTCTACTATGGGGGAGAAGTGTTGTAATAAATTATTTGCATGAAGTAAGATCTAATTGATGAAGAGACTTATTGGTATTCTTGGAAATAGATGTTTTTCATCTATGTTTCCATCAATGCCAAAGGGGGAGATTGTTAGCATGAATGCTGATGCTATGGGGGATCATTCCAAAACATTGTTATGATTGTGTGTGTCATTGATGACAATATAGTAATGAGTTTGTAAAGACTGACAAAGAATTGGACTATGATCTTTGTATTAAGTACAATACATTGTGCATCATATTATGCACAGTTACCAGCACATACTATAGCATGCATTTGTCACATGGGCAAGTGCGTAGAACCTAAATCGACAGTGTATGGAAGATATTGATGATTTACAAAGAACTACATAGAAATAGAGCATTGGAAAAATAGTCTTTGTTGTATGAATGATATAGGATATTGTATTTGGAATGAAGGGTTGCACAATTAACTAGAGGTAGTACACTAACCATTGATGACATCAACAAGTGTGCAAGTACGAAAGTCACAGGTGTGAAAGTTTGGGTATAACTATAAGCCGACATTATTAATTAAATGAGTATTTCATTTAATCAATGTATGATAAAATGTGAAGCTAACTCAAGGATTTAATATTGAGTGTGCTATAAAGGAAAGATGTTTTTCGAGTTTTAGATATTAAGATTGAGATCTAGAAGCAGAGAAGAATTGTGAATTGTGAAGTAGTAGAGTAGAGTGATTTGCTAATGCATGTAAGTGACCTCAAGGGTTACTATTGATGGATACTAAGTTCTAGATCTAATTGCATGATTTTAAGGTGAAGAAGTCTGACATACTAGACAGAGGAAGAAGTGAAAGATTGTCTCACATCTATTATTCAAAAAGGAATTATACATAGATCAATTGGACAATGGGTTTGTTGATCTGATCCTGAAGCTATTTGGATAGTGGGTTCAGCTACCTTCTACCACTCCTAATATGGTTGGAATCTCCTATTAGGGATTCAAGGTCTCCTTATAGGGACTCTTTGTACTAAGTGTTGTAATAAACTCTTAACAGGGTCCATCCTCTAACAAGGAATATCCATATTAGTACATCATTTTGTGGGCATCATTCCCATCGGGGTTTTCCCTTTGATCAAGGGATTCCCTAGTCAACATATCTAGTGTAATTATGTATGCACATCTCTTTATGGTTACAATTTACTTTGATTGAATAGTTGAGATTGTTTAAAAGGTTAAATGTTTTAGATTCTTATATAACTAATTCACTCCCCCTCTCTCAGTTATATTGATGGACTACTATTTCTAATATAGTTCACAAGAAATTTTACAAAAACATATCATAGAAAATATTTTTAGAAAGAAACAAACCATAACTTGGTTAAATTGGTCTACTTGTTGATTAGATTGGTTGATTACAAATTCCTATAGAACTTTCATCATATTAGGTACAATAAAATGAACAATTAGCTTTACAAAAAATGATTCAGCTAAATCCATATTCCAAAATCTAAATAATAAAATAATAAAACACACTCAACTCGTACTAAGTGACTTACCTCAAGACCAATTTCAACCACTCTCCAATAAATGTTGGACCTAGTGAATGAAGGAAAACACTCCATCTCTGGTTCTATCCATCTACTTGGTCAGAGTAATTTAATGGTGTCATTTTGTCTTCTTATAGCTCTATTTTGGCAAAATATTGGATTTCATTATATTTGAATTTGTACCAAGAGTAGATTTTCCTAGATCTATATGATTATTCTTTGAAACATTTAAGATAGTGGTTGTGGAGTAACTTCATTTAGAAATATCTTACTTATGCCTAAGCTATAGAGACAATTTTTGTAAATTTTGATAAGGTCAAATCTTCTCTATTTTCTTCTTATATTTCTCTACGAGTTCACTATAAATTCCCTTTGCCTCTAAACTTATATGGCATTCTACTTTATCTCTTCAGACATTGATGCATTATGCAAAGACCTATTTGCCTCTCATTAGTGTATTGTGGATATCTACAATCTTGCATGACTATATCTCCCTTTGGCCTATGAATGATATATAAGTGAATTCTCTTCTTCCTTGTGTCATTTATTTGGGTTTTTTGATCTACATGTGATTGTTAGATTAAAACAAGTCAAGATGTGTATATCTCTTGGTGTCATGATGGTTCATAAGTGCATGTATGGGTAGAGATTAGTTTGAACACTCTATTTTGGTGGATCACCCCTTTAGGTTAGAATAGGTAGATTTTCTTTCATGCATTCCTTCTCTCTTTTCCTCTCCAAGTGTAGTTAGGTGCACCCTAATAGAAAAGGAAACCAACCTTCTCTAGAGATTCAACCTCATAGTTCAAGTCCCATAGCTGGGAGGTTGTTTTCATGTTTCACGAGGTTGGCCTTAGGTAAAAACTTTGTACAAGGGTGCAAGATTTTGTGACAAAAATTTTTGGCACACCCAGTGGGACAATATTCAAAAAAAATTAAAGTTTATTGGTGTCAAAAGGAAGATTTCAAGATTAATGTTGAGGAAATAGTGTTGTTCTCAGTATTCTAGGCCTTTAAGAAGCTCGTTTCTATAAAGCACTTGGTGACTCTACACCCTTCATATCTAGTTCAAACTGAGTTGCAGTGATTCATGCCCAAAGCTAAAATAAGGGAATCTTCTAGAGGTAATTTTCAATATCAAGAATTCCCATTTTCAAATCCTAGGAGAAGAAAGACCAAAGTATCTTTATCACCAATTAGGAGTAGAACATTAACAAATATACCTATGAGATCCATCTCTACTCCTCCTATTGTTAGATCTCAACCTAGGTTGTCATCTGCTCATATAAATAGACCACAATTGCTCATGATTTTTCCATCTTTAATGGTGGAAGTCCTCTCTTATTGGCCCAAAGACATGACATACCAGTAGTTGCACTTAAAAGTATACCTGAATTTACAGATGAAACTTCTATCTCTCCCTTGGAACATATTCAAGAGGTTGCAAATTGATGTGGCTAGTAGACTCCTAGCTTCATCTTTAAAAGGAAAATCCCTACAATGTTACAAGAGCCTATCACATGGCTCTATAATAGATTGGGATGGATTAGGAGCAAGACTATGTAAACACTTTGAGGACAAAAGTGACTATTTGTCACTTTTAGAACAACTAACTACTATAAAAAGAGCCCCCCAATGAATGTATGACCGATTTCAATTACAGATTTTAGAAAACATGGGATAGAATACCTACTTCAATGAAGCCTACCCCTAGTAATGCCTTCTTACATTAACTCAAGGCTTTTAATAGTGGCATTGCCACCACAATCCAAACCATGGGAGGAGACACTTTGTCTAATGCTTATGAAATTGCAATAAGGGTAGAAAACATATTGATATAAGGAAGAAAGTTATCCCCAAGGAATCCTATTCCATTCTTCCCTAATGTCCCAAATTACCAACTAGTAATGGCCCCTATTCCCACAAATTTCACATCACAACCCCTTGCTCTAGTCCCTTAAGCTTCTAGATCTTCAAATGGAGTAGATGAAATCAAGGAGATGATGTAGTCTATGATGTTGAACAGAGATAAAAGATTGCAAGGCTAGGAGAAGAAATTGGGATATAACTTCTCTATGATGCAAAAGGTGGGCAACAAAGTGGTGGCATTGGAAAGCCTGCAAGCTCAAGGTAGTAAGGCTCTTCAATTGCAATATCAAACTCCAAACAACGGTAGGCCTCCAAATCATAATTATGGGAATAATTCTTTTGATCAAAATAGGTAGAATAGTGATGCTTCAACCTCAAATGCAAACCAAAGTAGGACCATAGTCTCTCAAAACAATATGGCCCAAGATCAAGATTTGTGTCCCTCTTGTAACTACTTGTATGCCTATTGCATGTGTTAGAAGGATGAATTTTATTTGGCTTTGGCCATTCAAGAGTCTGTTGCAGGACAATCATACAGGGAGAATCATTCCAAAGATGCCTCATATATGTAAAGACATCGTGATTGCTCCTTTATGAATCATCAGGTGGAGGAACATTGTAATGTAAACTAGGATTCGATTGCTCACAACACTAGGAGAAAAATAAGAGTTATTGAAGATGCTCCCTTGCCTCCTCCTAATCAAGCTTTAACATCAAATGTAGTGCATCATGTACAAGTAGTAGATGATCGAACCAATGCTCCTCTAAAACAAAGGAAAAGTAATCCTAGAGGAGATGTGAATAGTCCCCAAGTTGTTCCATCTCAACCTCATACACATGCAGTTCCCAAAGCTTCTACCAAAGTACATAATGCCTCATTTAATGTAGTGGATCAGATGAAGAAGACAAATGTGAATATTTACATGTGGGATGTTGTTGCTACTATATCCATGCAAAAGAGGTTGTTGTAGCAGTAGTTAGAAAGTACTAAACCAAAGGATCAACCATCTAGCATGGAAAGTGCCACAAGCCTAGTACAACCATCAAAGGAGGTAGAAAAAACTAAAAAGGTTAGACCTTCTCCATTTTTTGTTTCTTTGGTTATAGGGGATAAACTAGTTCACAATTGCATGATTGATGTAGGGGCTAGTAGTTCAGTGATGCCTAGGTGTATTGTTGATGCTTTAGAAATGAAATATGAGCCCATTGTTAGGGATGTACTACAGTTGGATGGTAGTATTTTCAAGACTATAGGGATCCTTAGTAATGTGGAAATGGCCCTACATGCATACCCTGGTTGTATTGTGACTCAAGATATATCTGTTGCCAAAGTTAAGTCGCATTTTGCCATTTGTTTGTGAAGAGAATTCACTACCCAAATAGGTGGTTACATATCTTATGATTGGTCATATATGATTTTTAGAACAAGATATGGGACCCAGGCTTCAATTAGAGAAGAGCCTCTAGCCCTCCATCATATTGAACCCTACACCCATAATCTCATCAATATGAATTGCACTATCCTAGAAATAGATGAGAATGACATAGTGAATGAGCCTATCACTTCTCTAGTAGAGATACCTGATTTTCTCTTAGCTGAATGGGTTAATGTATATCAATTTGATTCCATATCAGAAACCCTTAAGATAGGTCTTGGTATATAGTGCATGTTAGAAAAGGATGATCTTGTCCCTGACCTTATGAAAACCAAAGAAGATGTGAGTAGGATATGGAGTATATATTTTGATGGATCAAGGAATAAGTATGGATTAGGGGTAGGTTTGATGTTGATTTCTCCTGCACAAGTAAGGTACTATTTCTCTTATAGGCTCCAATTTGATTGCACTAATAATGTGGCCAAGTATGAATCGTTTATTTAGGATCTCCTACTAGCTCAAAAAAGAGGAATTCAAACTTTGAGTGTATATGGAGATAGTGAGTTGGTGGTTAATCAAGTGAGAAGTTAGAATATCACTAAGAATGGCTTGTTGAAGTCTTACAAACATAGAGTTTGGGATTTTCTTGAAGGTTTCAATGCATTTAATATTCAAAGTGTCCCAAGAAACAAAAACAAATATGTTGATAGGCTTGCAACCATTGGTGCTCATTATGATATACTAGAGCATGTTAGATGAAAAGAAGTAGCAAATCAAAATTGTTGTAAGACCTGTTATCCCAAATAATTGCACAAATTGGCAAGTATTTGATTCCGATTTATAGATTGTCAATTTCTTGCAAAATGAAGTAGAGTTCTCTACTAGAAATCAATCCAAGCTAAAAATTCATTATGGGGACTAGATTATGAACCTAAAATCCAACAAATTTCTTGAAGGTCTAGTCACCTTAGAGGGCATTTTCAACTTCAATGGTCAAGAAAAAGGCAAAGGTCCAAACCTGATAGCAAAAAGGGATGACTACACACATGTCACTATTGCTAATAGAAGGACTCTTAACTTAGGGAAGGTATGTACTAATGTTGAACAAGAAGTTTTCATTAATTTATGTCAAGAATTCAAAGATGATATTGCTTGGACACATGAAGACTTAACGGGTTTTGATCCAAATTTATTTTAGCATACCATAGATTTAAACCATGATGCTAAGCCTATTAGACAAAAATAGAGGCTAGTGAATCCTAAGATTGAACCTTTAATGAGAAAAGAACTATCCAAACTTATAGAAGCCAATATCATTTTTCCTATTAAGCACTCTTCATGGGTAGCCAATCGTGTTCCCCTTAGAAAGAAGAATGGAGAGATTAGATTATGTGTGGATTTTATAGATCTTAATAAGGCTTCCCTTAAAGATCACCATCCCCTTCCTTCTATGGAACAAATTCTAAGAAAAGTTAGTGGCTCAGAAAGGTTTTCTTTCTTAGATGTTTTTTCAAGCTATAATTAGGTGCTAGTCCAATAGTCAGACAGATGTAAAACAACATCCACTACCAAATAGGGTACCTATGCTTATTTTAAGATGCCATTTGGACTAACTAATGTAGGTGACACATTTCAGAAGGCAATGGATATGGCCTTCAAGGGTGTGCTAGAAATTTTTATATTAGTATATCTTGATGATATAACTAGTTTCTCAAAATGTGTAGTAGATCATTTTGATCATTTAAGATAGATATTTGGAAGAAGCAGAGAGTATGGTGTGTCCTTGAACCCCAAGAAGTCTGTGTTTGCCACTAACTAAGGAAAGTTCCTAGGATATATTTTGTAAAGAGATAGGCTAACAATAGATCAAGAGAGAGTAGAAGCAATTATCTCTCTCCCAATTGCTTCTCGTAAGAAAGGATTACAAAGTTTCTTGGTAGGATAAATTTTGTGAGAAGATTTATCCTTGATCTTGCCTCCATGGTGAAGCCTCTCATAGCTATGTTGAAGAAGAATATGGTGTTTACTTGGATCAAGGAAGGGATAGTTTTGAAGAGATCAAGAAATCAATAGCCTCAGCCCCTACTCTCATTAATTCAAATTTTGAAAAGGATTTCATTTTGTACACCTTAGCTGGCGAGTCAAGCATTTCCATTGTCTTGACTCAAGAAAATGATAAGAATGAAGAGCAGCCCATAGACTTTTTTAGTGAAGGACTTAAAAGATATGAAGACAAGTACAATTATGTAGAGAAGCAAGTACTTATAGTCATAAGAGCCTTGAAGAAATTTAGACACCTTCTGTCTCATAACAAGATCCATTTGTTGATACCCCATGCCAGTGTAAAGGATTTCCTTTTGAGCAAAGATATTAGTGACAAGATAGCTGGTTGGATTAATAAAGTAATGGAATATGATGTTGACACCTAGATTACCAAGTTGATAAGAGGGAAGGGATTGTGCAAATAGATGATTTTTTCTTAGGAGTCAGATGAGGAAGTTGCCATGATATTGATAGAACAACAAGAATTGAGAACTAGTAATCTAAAGAATTGGATGAATGAAATGATGACCTTCTTGATTGGAAGCAAATACCCTTAAGGATTGGATAGAACTAAAAGGAGATAGTATAGGTTGTAATCAATTCCTTATGTTATAGTTGATGGTATCCTTTTCAGGAAAGATTTTAATGGACTCCTATTAAGATGCATTGTCATAGACCAAGTTGAAAGAATGATCAAATAGCTTCATGATGGTCTTGATGGTGGCCACTTCTCAGCAAGGACAACTAAAATGAAGATCATGAGGGCTGGTTACTACTAGCCATCCTTGTTCCATGATTGTCATAAGTATGTAAGAAAGTGTGAAAATTTTGCCTTCTTCTCTGGTAAGAAAAAGCTTGCAGCTCTTCCTCTTCATCCTATTCAAGTGGACCAACCTTTTTCTCAATGGCAATTGGATTTCATAGGCCTTATCAATCCTTCTTCTAGCTCTAGTCACAAGTGGATTTTAGCTACTATAGATTACTTTACCAGATGGATAGAAGCAATAGCATTGAAGGAGGCCACATGATCTTTTGTTATTGAATTCCTTGATGGAATTGTGACCAGGTTTGGTGCCTGTTGAACAATTATTTTAGATAATGCAAAATCTTTTGTTGGATCTTAGATTTGTGCATGGGTAGTTGATCATAATATCTACTTGAGCATATCCTCAAACTACTACCCTCAAGGCAATGAATTGGCTGAGTCATCCAACAAATACCTAATGAAGATTATGAAAAGGACTATAGAGGACAATCAGAGCTATTGGCATCAAAAGTTAAGGATAGCACTATGGGTTGATAGAATAACATCTAAGAGGGCCATAGGAAATTCACCCTTTATGTTGGTATATGGAAAGGAAGCTAGGCTTCCAATTTCATTAGAGTTTCCATCCCTAGAACTAGCTCATCAATTGGAGCTAATGGAAAATGATGCCATGATATTAAGAATAGCAGAATTGATGGAACTAGAAGAGAAAAGGAAACAAGCCATCCAGACCCTCAAAACACATTAGCAACAGGTAAAAAAGAGTTTTGATAGGAAGGCTAGGGTTAAAATCTATAGAGAAGGTGATCTAGTATTAAAATGGGATGTAGATAGGGAAAAACCAAGGAGGCACTCAAAATTGGACACACTATGGAGTGGTCCCTATGTGGTTATTAGTTGCAAACAAACCAATGCTTTTCAATTAAACAGGCCCAATGGTGAAATTCTGCCTATTCTAGTTAATGGGACATATCTTAAGCCCTACTCCTAATAAAGGATGAGTACTTCATGTATATAATTTAGGATAGTTTCCTTTCTTGTTTCTTGTTTTCTAAGAAGTGCACGAGCACATATGTTTTGTAGAGGTTGCAGAAGGTTTTTGGGTTCCTAGTTCTAGTTGTAGAGTCCTATTTTATAGTCAATGGTAGGATTTTTAGTGTTTTTTTTTCGCAAAGTTTGGGTTAGGGTTTTATAAAGCATATGATCCACTTTTTTGATGACTCTATAGCCCAATGGATGCTTCAGGTCACTAGTCTTATGCATAGTTGGCTTGCATCCCCTTTGAGTCGCTAGAATTGTTGGTCCCTTTGCCTTCTTGCCAAAATCACCACATTTGAATTTAAAAGAGAAATGGAAACTCTTGATTTAATATTCAATACCATGGAAAGGTTGGGAGCTGAAGAAAAGGGGCTTGCGATGTTACGATGTTCATAAGATCAGGGAGTTCAGATTATGAAGATGAGATGCCATGAAAAGGGGTACATCATAAGATTGTACTAGCCAAGGTCATCATAGAATCAGTAAGGTAAAACATAAAGTTATGATATTATGATGTGGTGCAATATTAGTAAAGTTAGAAAGGGTCTTCCAATATTATGATATGGCATAGCATTGGGAGGGAAAGTTAAAGGTCCACGATGCTACAGTGTGATCGAGAGATCGCGAGGAAAATTTTCAAAGGTTCTGATGTTACACCGAAGTCATAAGATTAGGAAATTGAAGCATAAGGAGAAGAGAGAGAAAGACTTAAGATTCTACATCAGTCAAGTGGTTAGAGGCATTAAAGGGTTTAGCTCTGATGTTATCACAGAAGCTTTAACCATAGCATTAGGAAGGAGAGATGTTAATGATACGATGATATGCTAGAACAACCAAAGAGGATATTGTAAGATTATAGATGTCATATGATCATAAGGCCAAAGATGAAGACATGAGATCTTACAAAGCTACTAGATTTTGTAAGGTCGTAAAGGAGATTTTTCTTGGTTTTGATATTATGCTTGAAGAACATGTGGGGCTAGCTATTCCAAGGGGTATCAAGTAGGTGCTAAGGTGGATAGAGTGATATGGTCAACTGTGAAGAGACCTTGATAGGGTGGCAAAATGAAATAATATTATTCGCCCATGTCACCACCTTGGTTGTAGAATTTAGTTGACTTTTTGACTTTGCTGATTTGTCAAGCTAGAAGTGAGAAAGATAGGATATTCTATCTTCATGATTGATTTCAACCACTCTCCAATAAATTTTGTGTTTGGTAAATGAAGGAAAACACTCCACCATCTTTGGTTCTATCCATCTACTTGGTCAGAGTAATTTAATGGTGCCATTCTATCTTCCTAAGGCTTGATTTTGGTAAAATATTAGATTTCATTGTATTTGAATCTGTACCTAGATCTAATTTTCCCAAATCTGTATGATTATTCTTTGAAACATTTAAGACAATGGTTGTGGAGTAACTTTAGTTAGAAATATCTTAGTTATGCCTAAGCTATAGAGGTAGTTTTTGTAAATTTTGATAAGGTCGACTCTTCTCTATTTTCTTTGATATTTCTCTACAAGTTCACTATAAATTCCCTTTGCCTCTAAACTTATATGACATTCTACTTTATCTCTTCAAACATTGATGCATTATGCAAAGACTTATTTTCCTATCATTGGTACATTGTGGATATCTGCAATCTTGCATGATTGTATCTCCTTTTGGCCTATGAATGATATATTAGTGAATTCTCTTCTTCCTTGTGTCATTTATTTGGGTTTTCTAATCTTCATGTGATTGTTAGATTAAAACAATTCTGGATGTGTATATCTTTTGGTGCCATGATGGTTCACAAGTGCATGTATGAGTAGATATTAGTTTAAACACTCTATTTTGGTGCATCACCCCTTTAGGTTACAATAGGTAGATTTTCTTGCATGCATTCTTTCTCCCTTTTCCTCTCCAAGTGTAGTTAGGTGCACCCTGATAGCAAAGGAAGCTGGCCTTCTCTAGAGATTCAACCCCATAGTTCAAGTCCCATAGCTTGGAGGTTGTTTCCATGTTTCACAAGGTTGTCCTTAGGTAAACAATTTGGACAAGCGTGCAAGCTTTTATGACAAAAACTACAAAACATGGGCGGAGTTCACAAGAAATTTTACAAAAATATGTCATAGTAGATATTCTTAGAAAGAAACAAATCATAAACTAGTTAATTTGGTCTAATTGTTGATTAGCTGGGTTGATTACAAATTCTTATAGAACTATCATCATATTAAGTACAATAAAATGAATAATCAGCTTTACCAAAAATGATCTAGCTACATATATATTCCATAACATTGGCCTCCACATTATTGTGCTTATTATACAATAACATCATAGGAATGGTAAATTTTTCAAATAGATGTACAGAGTGCATTATTGACTAGAACATAACTTGATTTCCATAATATTTTTTCCTTACATCATCTTGTTTGATCTTTCTTACAACTATGTCTCTTCCATTGTATCATGGTTTGGAATTCTCAATTAGTGTCTTCTTTGTTGAAAATAGATTTATACAAGTACGAAAAATGTGTTTCAATGATTGTTTTGTCACTAATGTCAAACCTACTACTTGTTGGTAAGACAATTGCTTATATGATTTTAGTACTATCATTTGTTTGATTGATGAAGAGGATTTGATCAAATAGGGTAACAATAGAACCTATAGAAAGATTGAGTTATGATATGAAAAGGAGTACATGAATTAGTTAAGATAGTGATATTATAGTGCATTGATAATCTACTTAAGGTTGTCAAGGTTGGTTGCACTGAGTAAGTTTAGAAGAATAAATTAAATGAAGTTTGTCTGCCAAGCTTGACTAAGTGGATAGTAGGTGCCAAGAAAAGCTAGTGCAAGTTGAGAAAAAAATTAGTTGGAGTTGAGAAAAGTCAATTTCAATGTAAACCAAGTGAAATAGTGTAAGCTGAGTAAAGTTTAGTTGATGTTGAGCACTAGTAAACATTAGTTCATGCTGAGTGTTTTGACAATGGATGTCAAGCAACACAGTATGTGTCAAGCATTAAAAGTTAGTTAATGTTGAGTGTTAGCATTGTGAGAAAGATCAAGAATTTGATGAATCTGAGCTAACACATTTGATTTCTTGGATTTTCTGAATCATTTGGAAGATAATATTGATGAGTTGGTGGCACAAACTTCAAGATGAACTATTTTTTGGTGAATTCAAAGAAGATTGAAGGAGAAGTTTCTAGAAGGGAATGAAATGAAAAGAGGGGGAGATTCATTGAATCCCACCTAATCTGACCTAACCCTAAAATTGAAGATGGAGGATGAACAAAAAAAGATCTTAATTCTCTATTTATAGAGATGGATGTTCTAAAGAAAAGGTTTTCATGTGTGAGAACCTAAGGAAGACAAGGAGTCGAGGGTATTGCTTCATTCAATGACCTAAGAGAAGAGTCTATATTGGCAAGCAAAGCAAGAAGGCTTAAGGATATGGATGCTTAAAGGGTGAACAAGCTATCAGAGTTGAAGTGTATGAATGCCAAGAAAAATGGAGGACTGAAACAAAGATCTATAATTTGCAAGTGTGTTGTAGGTTGTTATCACATCAAGCCTTACTATTGCTCTTTAATTATTGTATCAATCTAGGGTAAATCCTTTGGATTAAGGTTGACCTAATAGTCATTTGTAAATCTTTTGACCAGGTATCATTCCAAGTGAATGATCTAAAGTCCTCTAACAAGGCTCACTCCTAATAGGGTGATTGAAATCCTTTAACTAGGTCACATTTAATAGTGTGCATTATAACCTTTAATAGGGTTGGTCTTTCACAGGGCATCACTTCAAAAGAGTGAGAATTAGTAGCATGTTATTGGGTTTTTCCCAAACTAGGTTTCCATGTTAAATCATTGTGTCAAATGTGATATTGAATCTATTATGTTTCATGTTCACATTTCTACAAATTGATTTGATAGTAACCTAAAAGTTTAATTGATTGCATAATCTAATGGATGCATGCATGATGAAAATATTTTATGGATATGGGTTCACTTAGCTATGAAAAGTTTTATTTGTACATCTAGACCTTGGATAACTAATTCACCCCCCTCTTAGTTATTCTAAAGAATTCCAACATTCTTAGCATTTTTCTCATTCAATGGAATAGAACCTTCATTGTTTAAACTAGTTACTTCATAGATAATTTCAATTGTAATTTCAACTACATTGTCTCCCATCCAAAATTTCCCATCATGATTTTTGGTAAGGATTATCTTTATGCACTCTTCATTATTGAATTCATTGTAAAAAATATACTTTACTACATCATTATGAACTAGGTGTTCATAACCATCTTTGAATGACATATCTTGTTTGTAAACTTTATCAAATTCACTGGAAATGTTTCCTTCACCTACTTTCTCAAATTTTCATCGTGTGTAACTACCAATATCCTCCAAATACAACACATTGTCTAAAGTTTGTGAGAAAGAAATTGTATGGTCATCCTTTAAAGGTGGAATAGGGTTTAACTTAAACTTAGGTCTTGGGATGTCCTCAACATTGTGAATCATTGTTCCTTACATCTCAACTAATAAAATACTCAATACTAATTAACAAATTAACTATGCAAGATCATAAATACCTTTAAAATTGGAGCTTTCTAAATTTACCTGCCAATTTTCTTCAATTTTCTCTCAAAAATTCCTTTTGGTTGCTACTTAAATTTTTCATAACCAAATGGTACACAAAAATCCAATTTTACCCTTTATATGCTTTCAAATTAACTTCTACAATAAATGCACAAGTACTTATAGATGAAAAAGTTGTTCTCAATAACCAATATACTTGTTTCTCTTTTTTGCACTCACATATGAACTCCAAATATTATGTGCACTTAATCATAACTTCCTTATATCCATATCTACCTCATATTAATTATACAAACCTTAGCTCAATTATATAGGGGTTAAATAATTTCTTGATGCTAATATCCATTTTTTTCTATGAAATAAGTTGCTCAAATAGATAGGGGGCGGTTAGAAACAATCATTAACTTCAACTTATTTTCAAGTGTTTCACTTGACTTCTTTTCAACCCAATTTTGTGAATTTTTTGGAGATGTGGCCTTGACAAATACTTCATTTAAGTTCTCTACATGTTCTTTCAAATTTTCTTTCTGTTACTTCTATTCTCATTCCTTCTAACATTGTTCACATTTCTTCTAAAATGTGGTGTTCTAATGTTGTTCATCCTATAAAATCTTGTTGTATGTCTCATATTATTATAAATATGACATGCTATCACATTATTTCCATATCTAGGTCTTGACTGATTGATCTGTAATCCGCAATCTCTAGCAATGTGTCCAAAATTGTTCCACTTATAACACATGATTCCATTCCTTACAATATTGGTTCCTCCAATAGATCTAATAGTTGTAGGGTTAGTACCTTGATACATATTATTATTAAATCTAGGTTCCCTCCACTCACTAGCTTTATGTCCAAAAGTATAACAACTATAACAATAACCATAAATAGGGTTAGTATACTTACATGTACAGTCCTTCTTTCTATGACCAAAATAATTGCATGCATAGAATTTTCTATTAAATTGCTTCCTTACTTCTTTAGGTGGTTCAGATTGCTTAGGTACATCTTCAGATTGATTTGACACAACCTTGTTTAGATCTTCTTGATGTCGTTTAGGCTATTGAATCACAAGATTTGGTTCCTTAGTAACTTCAAATCTCTTAGATGATTCTCCTCAAAACTATCCAAGACTAGCCTTATCATAAGAATGTCCTAGTGTCATAATCTTCTCATCAATATTTTTACTACTTGAATACAACTTCTCAAGATATTTATTTGGTTGTGTAAGTTCTCCTTTTACAATGGTATTGTACTTCTCAATTTCTACATATTCTATCTTTGTAGTCTCATGTTTTGATGTTACTTTTGTAATCATAGATCTCATATGTACATTTTAATATCTCAAATCTAATTCAATCTTCATATCATTATCGGTCAAACTCAATTTCAAGTTTGTAATCTATAACTCATGCTTCAAGATCTCATTCTCTTTCTTTAATCTTGAAATGTCATCACTATCCTTGATCTAATATTTAGGCTCTTTCTTGGATTTGATATGTTCAATCTTGTATTTTTTATTTTCATACTTGTCCTTCAAGGAATCTCTTTCCTATGTGAATACATCAAGTTTCTCAAGAGCTTCATCTAGGCTCTTCTAAAACTGATCCATATCCATATAGATCTTACTCAAGTTGTTAGGCCTCCTCTAAGAAACATATCTAATACCAATTTTTAGAAATAATAAATACTAAGAGGGAGAGGCGAATTAGTATTTCACAAACTTTTTCAAACTATGAATATCTTTCGTAACCTTAAAATATTCACATGTGAATAAACTAAAAAGTAAACATAGTAGTAACACAATGCAACTCACAACACCAATATTTGTTAACTAGGGAAACCATGTCCAAGGGAAAAGCCCAGTGGGGTTGGTACCCACAAAATGATCCACTAATCAAAAGTATATTGTGAAATATATTGACCCTATTAGGAATCTATTACATATGTATATAATCTCAATACTTTTTAGAGGACTATGTCTCATTAGAAGGCTCAACCCTATTAAGAGTTGGTATTATATTTACAAAATGTATACAAGATGAGCCCACTGCCAAATCATGCAATATAGAATGGTATTCATAGTATATAAAATATATAGATACAATAACCTCTTATAAATGTTGATATCATCAATGTCTAATATGATCTATGTAGCTCATTGTACAATCTTTGCATGTACCACCTTTCATTACTCTCAACATCAAAGTTCACATCACAAAATAATAGTGTCATATTCATAATACTTGCACACAACATTGCATTTCCAAAATTGTCATTTATACCATTTTTTCTATACTATTAACCTTCATACCTTTACATGTGTCCCAAAATGAAAAACTAACTTTTTCTCACTTATGGTTAACATCTAGGATGTCATCCCTAATTAGTCAAGTAATTTTTTTGCTAAACAAAACAATTCCTTAAAACATCCAATTTCTTATCATTGTCTTGTTTTTCCTATGCATACCTACAATCACTAAATCATTAATAACTCTATTTTTACTGACTATAATGACTCACACTCTTTCCTATGGGATCCTTATATCATTTTCTTACTTCCCTCAAGTGTGCATGTGCTAAAACTCTCTCTATCAAATTTACAAGCCAAAATTGCCACCACAGTGACAAATAAACTCCATAACACTTAGATAATTTTCTAAGTCCTACCAAAACTTTATCTTCATAATATGCTCACTTAATACTAAATATATGTTGTCATAAATGACAACTGTATACTATCTACCTAGCCAAATTACCAATACTAAGGTACCATGTAAGTTGTATATATTAACCATCGGTGTATATACAATACTATGTTATGTATTATCCTCAAGAGCCCCAGTATCATTGAACATTACCATTTCTATATTCAACTTGGGTTTAGGTCCAAATGGATCTTCTTAATCCTTGATTTCCTTGACTTGGCATCCAATTTTCTTGGTCTTTATCACCCAAATTTTTAACAGAGATTATGTACTTTGTATCACATGTCTTTTGTTGTTCTCCTCTCTCCAATTCATCCAATTAATTACAATGGTGTCATCAAACCTTATCAAAGGGATACTCATTTTCCACTTTATTTCCTATCTAGTTGTTGATTCCTTCTTTGATGTCAAATATTTTTATTAACCCTTGGTTAGATGCATTCTTCGATTGTGATATAAAATCTAATTGTAATCTTCTTTGATGCCCATGTCATTATCTAGTCAACTAATGTTTTCACTTGTCTTATTTTCATGGTATATACTTCTATGATGTGGCATCAAACTTGTTAGTCAACTAATGTTTTCACTTGTCTTATTTTAATTAATTTTTCAACAAAAAAATAAGTCTAAGTTCTAAAGTTTAAAAATGTTTTATTTATAAAATATTTTTTTCTCACTAATTTCTTTTTTTCTATTGGCCAAATTCATTTTTAGCTAGGGGTTTTATTATTTTTTGAATTCAGAAAATAACAAAAATTGTATGCAATAATATGGAGGTTCCACTACTTCCTATCATTGTTGTAATATTCTAAGAAGCATCAGAAATTATGTTTGCACCTTAATGAAGACACAACTTAATGTATTTCTTTCACCTCTTTATAATAGATGCCATGCCAATGGCTGCCATCGAGTGGAAAAAGCAAAGGAATGCCTCTACACCTACAGAAGTAGCTCACTAAACTAAATCATGACCCAGTTATCTGTTCAATCAGAAGGAAGTCTACACTCTACATATCGAAATAAATGTGCATTTATTGTTGTTTATCCTAAAACCATTGATTCACTAAAACTAGTGATTAGTTGAATAAAAAAAATATAGAAATCTTAACACTCAAATGCTTAACCCTTACCTCCAAAATATTGTCAAAGAAAGAATTTATGTTTTTTTAATAATCTAAATTTTTCTAATTGTTATGTTAGATGTTTCTAAATTTTGAACATACAAAATACAAATTATGTTTCTAAATTTTCTAACATACAAAATTGGAGGTTTTAAATGGTATTAGAATGTAAGATGTTTCTAAATTATGAGAGTATTTTAAAGAATTTAAGAATTTAAAATTTCATTTCATTTACACATGTTGAAAAAGGAAAATTTTATCAATGATATTATTATTATTTTTTAATTACTATTTTATTTTAATTATTTTCAATTTAAACATATAAGTTATATAATGATATATAACTGATCTTAGTATTTAAAATGACAAAGGTGACAAAAAATATTTCAATTTTTGGAGATATATGTGAATTTTTTTTAAATTAATAAAAATAGTTTAAGATCTTCCAACTTTTTTCAATTATAATTTGGTTTAATCTTGCAATGTGGTATCTAATTTCCTAAATTTTGGTGCATTGATATGTGACCAAATCATGTGATCAAAGGTATGGAAAAATTACTTTGGAAGTTTTTCAAAATTTGATTATTTTCCTTACAACTATCTCTATCCTAAGACAATGGGGAAGCAACCTATACTCAAAGTAAGCAAAATAAATATGATATTTTTCCTTCTTTTTTACATTACTAATAATTAATCACATGTTGCAAAGTTCAGTCTCTACCCTTCAGTAGTTAGCTCTCATAGGTAAGTTTTCTATGGCTTCTTTATCTTTTATGGATATCAAGAATTGGGCTTTCAAGGTCTAGTCTAGACTTAAAGATATTTTTTATCATGATTCAGACTCCAATTTCTTTATTGCTATTTTTAATTCCAAAGATGCAAGAGATGTTGTTAATAAGTAGAAAGGGTGGTTTTGTCAAGGATTGGGTTTATATACCATGATGTGGATCCCAAATTTTAATCCACAAGATATTAATATCCAATTCTTTCCTCATTGGATTTATTTTCCTTCTTTTCATTTGGAGTATCATGATCTTGAGATTGTGGAAATTATAGCCAACAAATTGGGTATTTTTCTGAAACAAGACTTGATTCCATATGAGTGTCCCCAATTTGAAGTCGGGGTTTGCTTATTGAGTAACATGCACAAACCATTTCCTAAAACTATTGCTCTCATATCCAAATGGGGAAAATGGATGCAATCAGTTATGGTGCAGGATTCCTCTGTGATTCATAAATTTCAAGATAAACTTGGTCACTTCAGTTTTATGTGTCACTCTGGTCAAAAGGATGGTTTACAAGTTTATCCCGATCATTGTTCAGATCCCAACATTTTCTCTTGGAAAATTTCCTTCATGGACTGTAATATCTTTGAGGCCAATACAACTCTTTCCAAGTTAGGGGACCAAGATGATACAACAGATAGTTCCTACAATTTGCATGCAGTGAACAGGCATATGCCTAGTTCATTCTTGGTTTTTTTTAAACAATTTCTTTGGATTATGGCTCTCTTTCAGCATGCACATTTTACCAGTAAATTTTTTCTACTGGAGTTTGACCCTTCATCTCCAAGGGATTCCTTTATAGATCTGAGCTCCAAATTACTCCCTTAGATATACTATCAACATTATGTACCTCTGAAGCCACTCCATTTTATCACTTTTCATAATAGAAGAGTCTCAGTTTCATTTCTAGGGTGGCCCATCTGGAGCCTCTCTATCCATCCTTCTCTTGTGATATTGACTTTTATTTGTGATAAAATTTTATCAGAAATTACCACCTCTATTATTTTTTATATTGCAAAAGAAGAAGGTTTGCAAGCTGGAGATTATATTTCACCTGTAATTAACACCCTACTTCAAGAATTTCAATTTTGGAATAAATTGATTTTTGATTAGGCAATTGACTCTCAGCCAATTTTTAATCAAATTCCTTAGGACCCTGGTGCAGGCAATGTACATCTAATGGTAGAAGATTCCTTGGGACTAGAGGCTAACCTCTATCAGCTTGTGCAAAAGTCTACGGTTTCATTACTACAAGAATCTCAATTTCCAGATCTACACAATCAAGATAATTTGAAAGTTTAGCCTCTATCAATATTGCAAACTCCATCTATTAAACCTCCTATTGTTAAAACACCCAAGGCACGAGGTAGATCGAATGGTTCCAAGATCAAATCAAAAATTGTTGTTGGTATCCAAACAACATTGGACAATAGCTTCACTGTTATTACAAGATTAACAAGGAGAACTAGGTGTTCTCCTTGTCTCCAATGAAGATCATCTCTTGGAATGTCAGAGGTTTAAATGCCTTTGACAAGAGGCAAAGAATCAAACAAGTCATTGATTCATTGCAATTAGATATTATTTTATTGTAGGAAATTAAATTGTCCCAGTGTAACTTTGATAAAATAGTTTCTACATGGAAAAAATGGAAATGTCAGCATATGCAAGGATTGGGTGCTTCTGGAGGTATAGCAGTACTTTGGAATCCTCTTTTAGTTAATTCATAGCTCATCCAACAAGAGAACAATTGGCAGATACTAAACATATCAACATTTGACATATTTTTTATTTTGATTAATGTATATGGTCCTACTTCATCTTTGGATAAGGCATGTTTATGGAATTCTATCACATTCTCTCTTCAAATGCAAGAGCAATAGCAAGTGGTTATTGGTGGTGATTTTAATGCATTATTATCTCAATCTAATAAAATTGGAGGCATCATCCCTCCTCATAAAACAATACTAGATTTTAATGCCTTTGTGGATAATAACAATTTAATGGATGTTCATCCAATTAATGGCTCTTTTACCTGGACTAATAAGAGATCTAGATTTGCTAATATTGTTGCTCACCTAGATAGATTTCTCTTATCTAATGACTAGAAGTTGAGTTGTTCAGATATCTCTTCAGAAATTCTATCTTTACCAAGTTTTGATCATTTTCCTATATCTTTAAGTGTCATTTGCAATAAAAAATCTTCAAAACAACATTTTCATTCCTCATTCAAATTTGAAAGTATGTGGCTTAGGCATCCCACATTTCTCCTTAGCATCCAACAATGGTGGAATGAAGTTCCAAGGGAAGATCTTAAAATGCACCAATTTTCCATGAAGCTTAAATATGTCAAATCTCAAATTAAAATCTAGAATCAACAGGTGTTCAAAAATGTGTTTCATCAAAAGGCAGAAGTCAAGGCATAGTTAGAAGAAGCATACAATCAGATCATCCAATAAGGAATGAATGAAGAAATATTCTCCTATCAAAATAATCTGCAATCGCAATGGGAGGATCTGTGTGCTAGAGAAGAGATGTACTGGAGACAAAAATCTCAAGAATTATGGCTCCAGGATAGGGATAGAAATACAAAGTTTTTCCACAATTCAGCTAAGCAAAAGAGAATTAATAGCACAATCTTTCATATCAAAGATGCTTCATCTGGCGATCTTTTGACCAATGAAGAGCTTATTAGAAATTAAGGTGGTAAATTTTTTAAAAGCCTTCTTGCGCCTGATGTTTTTCCTAATCCCTCTATGTCACAAGTTGAAGAACTTCTTCAATCTATTCCAAAACTAATTTCAGATCAAAATAATGATATTTTTATGGCTCCTTTCACCATTCAAGAAATTTGAAAGTTTGTATTTTCCTTTCCACCTGATAAAGCACCAGGTCTAGATGGCTTTTCGGCATTATTCTACTAGAGTTGCTGGAATATTATTGGGTGGGATTTATTGGCATCTGTTGAAGAATCTCGACAATCTAAAATAATGCTGAAATATTTTAACACTACAAATATTTCCATTATTCCAAAGATTAAGGATCCCCAAACCTTTTCAAATTTTTGACCAATCTCTTTGTGTAATCTATCTTATAAGATTATCACTAAAGCCATATATCTGAGGATTCAACATCTTATTCCATGTATCATCTCTCCAAAACAAGGTGGTTTTGTCCTAGGCAGGGAAACCATGGAAGGGGCTCTTGTGGCTTATGAAGTTCTCCACTGTATTACTTCAAGTAATTCTTCAAATTTTATCATCAAACTAGATATGATGAAAGCTTATGATAGAGTTTGCTGGAAGTTTTTACTTCAGGTACTTGATAAAATGGGTTTTTCCAAAAACTAGTGTAAATGGATTAAGGCATGCATTTCAGGAGCTTGGTTTTCATTGATCATTAATGGTAAGCCCATGGGTTTTTTTCCCTCTACATGAGGGATTAGACAAGGGGGTACTTTATCCCCAATCCTTTTTATTATTATGGCTAAAGCATTTAGCAGGGCAATCTCACACTAGCATATGTTACAGAAATGGAAAGGAGCTCTTATTTCAGGAACAAACATATCTATCACACATTCTCTTTTTGTGGATGATACTCTATTGTTTGGATTGTTAGATGTCAAGGAAGCTCGCCAAATTCTTTATATCCTTGATCTCTACTTAGTTGTGTCTGGTCAAGTTATTAATGCTCAAAAATCCAAGATTTACTTTTTCAATACTAAGAAGTTGGCTTGGGATAAAGTCAAATAGATCCTAGGTTTCTTAGAAGATTTTCTTCCCTCAATATACTTGGGTATTCCTTTTTTCATGGGTTCAAATAGATCTTCATATTGGTCTTCGGTTATTCAGCGTATTCAAAGTAGAATTGCTTCTTGGAAAGTTAGATGGTTGTCATTGGCGGGAAAAATATTGCTGATCAAATAAGTTCTAGCTGCAATTCCTAATTACTTAATTGTTGTTCTCAAGATCCCTTCCAAATTGTTACAAACAATTCAAAAATTGATTAAGGGTTTTCTTTGGTCGGGTAGTTTGAATGAATCTCATAAGATCCCCCTCATTTCTTTGCAAGATATGTCACAATTTCCTAGTGTTGGAGGGGTAGGTATTCATGATCTATCCTTTAGAAATGAAGCTTTTGGTGGGAAATTGATTTGGCACATGTATTGTAAATCTCAGTCCAAGTGGTGTAAAATTATGCAGAAAAAATATCTTGATAATAATGACCCCTCTAGAATCCTCACTATCTCAAATCCTCCAAAAGGCTTAGTTATTTGGGACTTTATGATAGCTTCATGCAAAATCATAGTTGACTTCATCTCTTGGGAAGTAAATAATGGTCTTAGTTTTAACTTTTGGAATGACTCTTGGAATGGTCAAATTCCACTCTCTAAGTGTGGAATCCCAGTGAATGTTATCCAAGTTGCTGAGCTTCATTGGGGGTCTCAATTTTTTCATTATGTGGATCATGTCTGTGAATTTTCTAAGAAAAAAATTTGGAAGGATCCCATGAAGTTACCTCTTTCACCTCAGGAAATCAGTCAATTTCAACATATTTTGTCTTCTAGACAAGTTTTTTCCTCTGAAACCTAAGATCAGATTTTTTGGGCTCTAGCTAAGGATGGAAATTATTCAATAAAAGAAGGGTACAAAATTCTGCAACAGAATGGACTGCAAAATCCTATTTCAAGAGCTTTCTCATTCTATTGGAATTCGGTTGTTCTTCCTAAAGCAGGTTGTTTCGCATGGTTAGCTCTTAAAAAAAGGATTTTAACTAGTGACAAATTGACCAGATTAAATATTACTCCTCCTTTTAAATGTGTTCTTTGTGAGGAGCATGATGAATCCGTGGATCACCTGTTTGTTACATGTTCCTTTACTTCTCAATGTTGGTGCTTTATTTTGAGTAAACTCAATTATTATACTCCTTTGACAAACAATCTCTGGGATCTCTTTCAAGCTTGGCTAGTTCTTTATCAAAAATCTTTGTTTGCAAATCTCTAGAAATGCATACTAGCATTGGTTATTTGGGCTATTTGGTAAGAATGTAATAAGTGTATTTTTAGAAAGGAATCACTTCCTTTGGACATTATTTTGAATGGTATTGAGAAATAAATCTCGAAAGTGACTAATTATAGTCTAAAAATGGTTAAAATCAACCCAATTGTGACCCAATGGGATTCTCAAATTGTCCAAAAATAGAAACATTTGTTCATACCATATGGTTGGAAAATTAACTATTCTCCATCTTCCCTCTTACCTAGAAAGAATTTTTGGAGACCTTTAGCTTATGATTTTTGGAAGCTGAACTTTGATGGAGCTTTAAAAGGTAATCCTAGCCCATCAGGTTTTGGAGAATGTATTAGAAATCCGTCTAGCTAGGTTGTGGCTATTATAGTTTCTCCTTTGCCTATTGACACTAATAATATTGCAAAGGCTCATGCACTGTTGGGTGGACTTATTCTAGCTAAACAAGGTTGTTTCCATAGGCTACATATAGAAAAGGATTTTTGAGTTATTATTGATGCTTGTATCCATAGGCACATCATTTCTTGGAAACTAAAATTTGTTCTTAATTAGATTTGGAGACTTCTCAATGAATGTCTTGATATTAGCATTTTCCATATTTATCGAGAAGGGAATAAAGTTGCAAATTTTTTTATCAAATTTGGGTTGTGTGGGGATTACTATTTCTACTCTTCATCCTTTTCCTTCTATTGAGAAATACAAGGTCCTTCAAAATTTTATTCAAGAGGACTTGGATGCATCTACATCTACCCACTCGACATCTGAAGTTCATATGTAGATGCCATGGTTGTCGATTTTTGTGAACTATAATCAGATGTCCCTTAGTGCTGAGTAGACCAAGCTTTATCAAGTGTCGAGTAACTTTTATTGAGAAATACAAGGTTCTTCAAAATCTTATTCAAGAAGACTTGGATACATCTACATCTACCCAATCGACATCTGAAGTTCATATTTCAGGTGCCGAGTAGATGCCATGGCTGCCGAGTTGTCCCTTAGTGCCAAGTAGACCAAGCTTTATCAGGTGCTGAGTATGTTGTTTAGGTGTCGAGTAACTCAGATTTGCATTAAGTGCTAAGTTGTCTAGAGTTGTGTCAAGTGCCGAGTTGTCCAAAATTGTATCAAGATGCCGAGTAATTTAGATTTGCTTTAGGTGTCGAGTTGTCTAGTGTAGTATCAAGTGCTGAGTTGTCCAAGATTGTATCAGGAGCTGAGTTGTTCAGATTTGTCTCAGGTGCCAAACTGGTTAGTTAGTTGGTGTAGTGCTAGTTTGAGATATTTTGAATTGTATCAGGTGTTGAGCTGGTTAGTTAGAGGTGCCAAGTGATGTAGAGTTGTATGTCAATTTCTCGGTGAAGTGCTTGTTGGACATTATTTTTATTCGGTGTCGAGTTGTCCAGATTGGTATCAAGTGTCAAGTTGTTTAGAATTGTATCAGGTGCCGAGTGATGCAAAGCTGTATGTTTTTTGCTGAGTGAAAATTCATTCATGCCAATTTTTTATGCTAAGTTTAAGGCTTTCAGTTGCCGAATAAGTGTCGAGTTTCCCCGGTAACAGAGCACATGTTAATAAATGTCGCATGATTTATACAGAAACATTTATGAGGACATGACTTGCACAATATATTTGAAGTGCTTTAAGTCTGATTATTCTCTGAAAATGTTGAATTTTTTTTATTATGGGATTTGATTTTCTCAAGTGGCTAAATCTTAGTCATTAAAATACACTGGTGCCTGTACTTTTTTCAGCTCTTGGAAGGATGTTCTCTTGTACGAATATAGATGGCTTTTAGCATGTTGCATTGTATAATTTATTACATGAGGATTGTAATCTTTATTTACCTCAGCCTTCAGTTATTCTTTTGCAAGAATTCAATTCTATTATCTGGTTACAAGATGAATTATGGGTGGGATATCACTCAGGCTTGTGATATGTGTCAAAAACAACACCATGCCATCATGCCAAAGAATTTTCGTATTTTCTTATCTTCATGTTTGGACGAAAAGGTGTTATCGAGCACTATTACAGATGAAGTGATGGATCAAATTTTTTTAATTTACTCAACCACAGTTCGAAGAGCTATTAAGCATATTATTGGTGAAGAGTTCTTCTGCTCCTCGGCACTAATGTTTCTATATCTATCTCAGTTTATTACAATTTTCCTTTCTAATGTAATGGATTTAATACAGTCACCTGATTTGCTTCAAACATTGGCCTATACGGTAATCCATCCTCATTATCTAGTTGATAATAAACTAATTTTAGCTATGCAAAAGTATGACTTATGGAATGGAACGACATTAGTTGGTGGTTTTTTCTCACATTATCAACTTTTGCATAAACATGAGCTTTTTGATATTTTTGAAGCAATTAAGAAAGTTGTAGACACTGGCAGCTTTAATTATTTGAAATATGCTCTGCCCTCTGCACCACATTTAATGGATGTTCAATTGGTCGAGCGTATTAAGTTAGTAGGTCAGACTTTGTTTGATTTACAGATGGATTCTACTACTTCAATTTCCAAGGGTATGTATGTAGCTTTAGTGTTGCCGATTGAACAAACTTTTTGGGAATTAATTGATCAGGTTTACTTGGATTTGGACTAGAATCAAACTTCCTCATATTTTTGTACTAGCTTGGGTCCTCTTCCTGGTGAGCTAGGGTCACTTGACAGTGGTTTTGGATCTGATTGGATAGATTTGTAAGATTTGGGTTTTTTGCTTGGTCATTGTCATGAGAATAGTGCTTGGAGACTACCAAAATGCCATGAAAATTTTTATTTTGCGATGGGTGGTAGCTGAAATACCTCTTGTATTTATTTGTTTAAACTATCTATACTTTTGTATATATTAGGGATGATGCTGGGTTTTCTTCTCTAATTCTTTCCTAGTTGACCTCATTGAATCAGATTTTATAAAATAATAAAATAATATAGTGGCTTGCCACTTTTGCCTAAAAAAATAATAATAATTAGCTATACATTATATTTTATCTAAGAATATATATTTAAAATTTATTATGATAATAATTATAAAGTACAACACTATTTTTATTTATTTTAGAATTATATTATCATTATGTTTTTCGTAGCTTCTAAAATACATAATAAATTTGAAATTATATATTTTAATATTTATAACAATTGATATATATCTAATTTCTTAAGATAATTTGTGTATATATTAATAAATATTATATTACTATATATATAATCTAATTAAATGATTATAATAATAAAAAGTTAAACATTCAAATTAAAAATTCATATTATTAAAATTTAATTTCATTAGTAAATGTATCAT
Organism: Cupressus sempervirens; assembly: GCA_028749045.1. NCBI lineage: Eukaryota > Viridiplantae > Streptophyta > Pinopsida > Cupressales > Cupressaceae > Cupressus > Cupressus sempervirens. The sequence goes on along the minus strand of CM053784.1, from coordinate 646,375,057 downwards.
TTTATTTTTTCATTTGAAAATTATATTGTCTAATTCTTATGAAATTTTGATTAAGATCAAAATGAAATCAAAATACTGTCAAGAAAAAAATGGTGCTCTACTCTGCTTTTGCGAGAAAACTGAACCCTTTCCAACCTGCGAAATCTTGAAGAAAATTCCTAGAAAAACATGTAAACACAAGCAGCCTCGGGCCAATTTGGCAGTAGAAGAAACCACAAAGCGTATATGACAAGAGATACTCAGTAAACATAGCGAATAGATTTGACATTTTTAAAAATGATGCAGAGGAACCTTGCAGCCAGTGATGTAGCAGGGGAAATAAAGATCGTGAGATGTATGTCCAAAATCCTCCTTTGCAGAACTCTCAAATCCGCTCTGAGGTACATCAAAATTTGAATCACCAGATTTTTATGGTAGATCAACTAGATAATTAGATTCGTATTTTCAATTTAACGAAATATGGTCACCTGGAAAAATACAAGGCTATGGTTCCGGAGCCATATCAACCGGTTTCACCCCAGGCAGAAAGTTTATCACCCAAATCTGCTTCCCCAGGTTCATACATCCCCCCTCATCATAGGATCCATAATCCACATCATTCTGTGAACCCTAGTCCATCTCCTAGGTCATCTCCACATTATGCAAAGGATGAACCGGTCAAAATTTCAAGCAAAGCTATTGAATCTTCATGGGACAAATGCATAAAAAGAGGCATCTTTGCAATTTGGAATGGGCCACAGGATGATTTCCCTTTATTACTCGACTGGCTGGAGGAGTCCTATGAAAACCAGGTAAGTATATTCACTTACTCAGATAATATACTTTTTATACAATGTTTAGATGAGTTTATCAAAAAAGAATTTTTATTATGGTCTGAATGTTTTTTTAATGGTCACTATGTTAAATTTATAGATTGGTCCCACAATTTTAAAATAGAAAATTTAGATTTCAAGTTGCCCTCTTGGTTTGTCCTACCATCCCTCCCTCCGGAGCTTTATCATGAAGACATTATTAAAGCCATAGGGTCAGAGGTAGGAGAGGTCGGAGGTATTGATGCTTCTTTCTACTGCTGTAACAATGTCAAGGTGTTAATCAATGTGAAGTTTAATCATCCACTAGATTTTAACCAAAAATTTATGACTAGTAAAGCATCTTATGATATCAAGTATCAAACATATAAAAAGAGAATAGTTGATATTTTAAGATTTGATGAATCTCATAAAATCATGCCCAAGATCCTCCCCCTTACCTCGGATATTAGCAATCAATTTTCTTGGTTGAGGGCAATGAAGAGCAAAATGCTGGAAGATCAGATCTCTCCAACAGGATTCCAAAGTCAGGTCAATCAGAAAGAAAGGACAGTTGATAAAGCATCAGACAAGGTTTTACCTAATAAAAGAAGACTCAAATCTATTATAGTTTCTATTCCTAAAAAGGACATAGATCTAGGGTTGGATGGTAGTCATTCTAAAAGACAGAGTAGAAAAAAGAAAAAAATTGAAGTGGAACATGACAAAGAGAATTGTAAGTCTAGTCCCTCACCAAAATAGTTGGTAATCAGAGACAAAGATGACCCAAAAAAGAGTGTAACAATGTCCACAATAGTCATAAACCAAGATCCAGAACAAGACACAGAAATACATGAGGCTCCTACAGAGCACAAAGGAAGTAGTATTATGGAAGATGAAAAAGAAGAGAGTCATTGGGAAATAGAAACTATAAAGGGGTCCTCAGCACATATGTATTAGAAGGAGCTTGAAGAGAATAAGGACAAGGTATGACAAGGAGAGATACAAAACAGCAATATAGATTCAGTGAATCATCAAGACATAGATGAAGCAGAAAATAACATGCTTTTCTCTTCACCCAAGGATAGGATGGAAATAGCAATTTAAAGAACAAAACCATAGGAACCTCAGCAGTTGAATAGTGATATACTCCCTGAAGTAGTATTAATCACTTCGATACTTGATGGAACCAGAAGAGCTTCAAAATTTTGGCAAACTCTGGATGGGCATCCTTTCTTGCCTTTTAGCCCAGTAGAGGTTCAGTCACAAACTTGGATTGATGGCAAGAACCCAGAAGTCCCAATTGTAAAAGTGTCATGTCCCCTTTTCAAATAATAAAAAAATAATAATCTTTGCTAAGACAGGCAGGCCCAAGAAAGTGAAGTTTCGGAAAAAGGGAGTTAATCTTTGGAAACCCTTGGACTAATAAATGATAATTAATTATTAAAATATGTTTCATTAACCTCTCTTGGACGTGAGTTACAGTTATTCCCTTTTTAAAGAGGTTTGGAGGCATTTTGGGGGGATTCCAGACTTGATTTTTGCTCATTCTTTGTTATTCTTCAGAGGCTGCCAAACCTGTGGAGAAGGAGACCCAAGAACGGGAGTTTGCAGGTTTCCAAGGAGACCCAAGAATGGGAGTTTGCAGGTTTCTAGGAAGGCTAAGGACGGGAGTTTGAAGCCATTCCATGTGCATGCTCATACAGAGTTTGCCTTTGTGCTGAACAGTGCAGATTTGTGAGTTTCCGGGTGTATTTTTGTAAGAGTTTGGTGTTTCCGGTTGAGTATTTCATATCAGTTTTGGTTGTTGCTGTATTTTATACTTTAAGCTATTAAAATAGAGCTGAATATATATATTGGGACATGATTAAACTTCTGAGATAGATTATTAGTGTTCTTGTGGTGTTTTCGGGCATATTTTGTGCTATTTCGGGAGCCCGATGAGCATAGTTTTGGTCCTACATTTTTGAGCTATTGTGTAAAGGCTATACGGATCTGGAAATGTCAATTTGTAGGCTGTTATGCTGCTGAAAGTTCTGTAAAAATTTCCATTTTTAGATTCATTAATAATTTGTGAAGTTGTGAAGCTTTTAGCACTATTTTCAACATACCCGATTTGGGGTTTCTTGAGGAATTGGTGGATCTTTGGGATATTAGCTGTTTGATTTTAAAGATCTGATTAGAGGTTGGAAATATCATGAAAAATCAGAAAAGGGACATTTCAGTGGTATCAGAGCCATGATCTTGCCAGCCTGAGGGTTTGTAGAAGTTGCAGGTTAGTTTTGACAACTACCCAGATCTTGCATTTCAGTTTTGAGAACTACCCAAATCTTGCATGTCATAATTTATGATTGCATGTTGCTTCTAATCAGCTGCATGTAAAAATTTATGGTTGCATGCTACTTCTAATCATTTTCATGTTAGTTCTTGGTGAATTTGGTGGTTGTAGAAGTTTGCATTTCAGTTTTGACAAGTACCCAGATCTTGCATGTCAGTTTTGACAACTACCCAAATCTTGCATGTCATAATTTGGTGGTTGCATGTTGCTTCTAATTAGTTGCATGTCCAAATCTATGGTTTCATGCTACTTCTAATCATTTGCCTATTAGTTCTTGGTGAATTTGGCGGTTGTAGAAGTTTGCATGTCAGTTTTGACAACTACCCAGATCTTGCATGTCATAATTTGGTGGTTGCATGTTGCTTCTAATCAGTTGCATGTCCAAATCTATGGTTGCATGCTACTTCTAATCATTTGCATGTTAGTTCTTGGTGCTTGAAGAAGTTATATCCTATTGGGGTTACACTCTACTTTATCCAGAATGGACAGGTATAGTACAGAGTCTCAGAGGGAACGATCTTGGACAATTGATAGCCAGAGTCAAAATAGTAGAAAGGATGGTTATTTAGACATTCGAGATAAACTTATGAAAATAAGCCATGACATGTCTAAACAGTTGGTTGAGCACCACCGTATAAATGACATGTTATCTGACCCAACTAAGGTGGATAAGTTGACTGGATTTCTATTTGGCAGATTTTCTCACAGGACAGATGACACAATTTCCAAGAACTTGCATGAGGAGTTTGAGAAACTAGCTGATAGCCAGGTAGAGGTCTCAGATTCTACTCTGCCACAGGAGGTGGTGGGAAAGGATATTACACAGATTGATAGTAAGGGTCAACTTGATACTCAAATTGAGACAATTGTTTACAGGTTGTCAAAGGGTGATGCCACAGGTATTCAGGATGGTATAGTTACAACAGGCAGTGACTACAGTGTAGTGGGTTCAGATGATGATTATGAGGATGTTGTTGTGCAGGATGGTGAGATACCTGGTAGAGATGAGCAGACATTGAGCATTCATGACTTTGCTGAGAAAGAGTACCAGGCACAGTTAGATGCTTCATCACATGAGGTTGAGGCTGGTAGTACTTCACATGATTTGTCCAACCAGCTGAAGGTGAACACAGATAGTATTGTGACTTCATTATCTCATCATGACAGGTATGTGGAGTTAGTTGGTATTGGTCATATTACTCAGGTGAGGAGTTTGCTTGAGTTACCAGTTGATTCTAGTTTACGGATATGGACTCGAGATTGTTATATTGGCATTTGGGATTCAGTTGACTGGAGATCTTTAACACTTTTTGGTAGCAGTGTTTGTTTGGGTGCTATCATGGATTTGATTAGCAGATTACACGGTGTTGTCTTTTCTTGTGCCAGTATCTTGTCTGATGTTGGTATTAGTTTTTATACACCGGTGTTGGGCTTTGTTCATATATCCAGTCAACCATACTTGCTGGAATGTGTTGATGATATTTCATATTTGGCAGTGTGTATAGATGAGTCCCAGGATCACATTGGCATTGATGACATCCAGAAGGATGCAATGGGCGGTTTTGAAGACTTAGTTTCCTTGGGTATAGAGGAGTTGGACAGCAATGCTAATGTTTTTGATACTCCGTATGTTGATATGAGCTTTAGATTTGATTCATAGGATATGGATGGTAATACTCTAGAGACTAGTAACTTTGAGGACACTCCTTCAGACAGTGCATCAGAGGAGGTTTGTAGGAGACAGTCAAGCCAGTGCCATCATGTGTCTAATCAGTTGAGAGTTAGTGACCAAGACATTTCTATCACTTGCCAACATTTTGATGCTGCTCGTCAGTTGTTAGCAGTTTATGGATGGGGTTCTCCTACTAGTGATGAGCAGGGAGGAAGTTATCTTTCCTTGACAGAGATCCACTCTTTATGGGAGGCTATCCAAATTCTGAGACAGGATTATATGCAGTTGGTAGCTGACAGAGATTATCTTATGAAGTGGGGCAGTACAGCATATGATGCATTGTTGGCCAAGGAAGATGAGGTGAGTGAGCTTACTGAGCAGCTTGTGGTGACTTCTGAGATTCTTGAGAGTACTCAGTTGGCTTTCAAGGAGTCACAATTTCATTTGGCTAAGGTGACCATGGAGTTAGAGCGACTACAGTCTTTATCTGATTCTATACAGTCACAAGCTATGGTGTTTGGTGATTCGAGGATGTCCATGGCTGAGATTGTTAGAGACAGTGGAGATGGGGATGCATCCATCCTTGATACTAACATTGGCATATCAGGTTCATTCCCACTAGAGTCAAGTTTAGTTGAGTTGGGTATTGTAGCAGATTATTGTATGCCTGACAGGGTGGTGGCTTCTAGTACTAAAGGCACAGAGACTAGAGATGTATCAAAGGTCATGTGTGATGTTGGTGAGTCGACAGTTGGCATGGTTCCTGCTAGTAATACTACTCCCTTGGTGATATCTTTGGAGGTAGTAGTCAGTTCCAACATGGTTGATGATCAATTGCAATTAGTTTCATCTAGATTACAGTCTGAGCCACTGACTGAGATTGGCGCATTCTATCGGCATTACACTGTGAGGTACGCTCATCAATTTACCATTGATGACCATGTTGATGAGATTATGATACAGAGATGTACTTTGGTTCCTAGTGCTTATCATCAGTTATGGAATAGTTTGATGCCTCAAGATGAGAGTTGTGATGGGCACGACATGGCAACAGGTTCTGTAGTTGATAGCTTGATAATACATGACTTAGAGCAGGAGTTTTGGAGTGATGCTTCAGCAAGTGTTGTTATTGATTCTACTCCTTTGGCTATGACATCTCCTGACTTAGCTAGTGATCAGTCACAGTGGGTTGTATCACTTGTTCATGGTGAGCTATTAACTGAGGTTGGTTTTTTTAATCAACATTATATTGCAGGGTATGTACATCAGTTAACAATTGATCCTTATGCTGAGGATTTGATGGCAGGAAAATTTGGTTTGGGTTCCATTTCTTGTTGTTTATCTTGTGATGGCTTTTCACCGTCAGGGGTGCATGGGAGTTATGGTTATGAGACAGTGGCCAATGATCTACAGAGTTGTGTTGACTGCAGGAGTTGTACAGTGTGTGGATTCTCCATACTTGGTATAGTTTCATTTGAGATCATTCACCATTGTTGCAGAGTTGGATTGTACATTCCATATAGGCCAGTGGAATGCATTGATGGTATTTACTATGTTGGTAGTCCACTTTACTTGGGTTTTGATATTCTAAGAGTTTGTGTCTCATGGGTTTTTTACTGTGGTAATGGTGATTTTGGAGTTTGGTTGAGCTATAATTGCCAGTTTGATTATGGATTCCTCTTGGTCATATTGCAGAGGATCTTGCAGGAGTCTGTGTTAATTGGTAGTAGTATAGTTCATGACTACATTTGGGATCCAGGAGGATTGATTGGTTTATTGTTCAGCCATTGCTTGAGGACAAGCAATGTTTGGGAGGGGAGGACTTGTCATGTCCCCTTTTCAAATAATAAAAAAATAATAATCTTTGCTAAGACAGGCAGGCCCAAGAAAGTGAAGTTTCGGAAAAAGGGAGTTAATCTTTGGAAACCCTTGGACTAATAAATGATAATTAATTATTAAAATATGTTTCATTAACCTCTCTTGGACGTGAGTTACAGTTATTCCCTTTTTAAAGAGGTTTGGAGGCATTTTGGGGGGATTCCAGACTTGATTTTTGCTCATTCTTTGTTATTCTTCAGAGGCTGCCAAACCTGTGGAGAAGGAGACCCAAGAACGGGAGTTTGCAGGTTTCCAAGGAGACCCAAGAATGGGAGTTTGCAGGTTTCTAGGAAGGCTAAGGACGGGAGTTTGAAGCCATTCCATGTGCATGCTCATACAGAGTTTGCCTTTGTGCTGAACAGTGCAGATTTGTGAGTTTCCGGGTGTATTTTTGTAAGAGTTTGGTGTTTCCGGTTGAGTATTTCATATCAGTTTTGGTTGTTGCTGTATTTTATACTTTAAGCTATTAAAATAGAGCTGAATATATATATTGGGACATGATTAAACTTCTGAGATAGATTATTAGTGTTCTTGTGGTGTTTTCGGGCATATTTTGTGCTATTTCGGGAGCCCGATGAGCATAGTTTTGGTCCTACATTTTTGAGCTATTGTGTAAAGGCTATACGGATCTGGAAATTTCAATTTGTAGGCTGTTATGCTGCTGAAAGTTCTGTAAAAATTTCCATTTTTAGATTCATTAATAATTTGTGAAGTTGTGAAGCTTTTAGCACTATTTTCAACATACCCGATTTGGGGTTTCTTGAGGAATTGGTGGATCTTTGGGATATTAGCTGTTTGATTTTAAAGATCTGATTAGAGGTTGGAAATATCATGAAAAATCAGAAAAGGGACATTTCAGTGGTATCAGAGCCATGATCTTGCCAGCCTGAGGGTTTGTAGAAGTTGCAGGTTAGTTTTGACAACTACCCAGATCTTGCATTTCAGTTTTGAGAACTACCCAAATCTTGCATGTCATAATTTATGATTGCATGTTGCTTCTAATCAGCTGCATGTAAAAATTTATGGTTGCATGCTACTTCTAATCATTTTCATGTTAGTTCTTGGTGAATTTGGTGGTTGTAGAAGTTTGCATTTCAGTTTTGACAAGTACCCAGATCTTGCATGTCAGTTTTGACAACTACCCAAATCTTGCATGTCATAATTTGGTGGTTGCATGTTGCTTCTAATTAGTTGCATGTCCAAATCTATGGTTTCATGCTACTTCTAATCATTTTCCTATTAGTTCTTGGTGAATTTGGCGGTTGTAGAAGTTTGCATGTCAGTTTTGACAACTACCCAGATCTTGCATGTCATAATTTGGTGGTTGCATGTTGCTTCTAATCAGTTGCATGTCCAAATCTATGGTTGCATGCTACTTCTAATCATTTGCATGTTAGTTCTTGGTGCTTGAAGAAGTTATATCCTATTGGGGTTACACTCTACTTTATCCAGAATGGACAGGTATAGTACAGAGTCTCAGAGGGAACGATCTTGGACAATTGATAGCCAGAGTCAAAATAGTAGAAAGGATGGTTATTTAGACATTCGAGATAAACTTATGAAAATAAGCCATGACATGTCTAAACAGTTGGTTGAGCACCACCGTATAAATGACATGTTATCTGACCCAACTAAGGTGGATAAGTTGACTGGATTTCTATTTGGCAGATTTTCTCACAGGACAGATGACACAATTTCCAAGAACTTGCATGAGGAGTTTGAGAAACTAGCTGATAGCCAGGTAGAGGTCTCAGATTCTACTCTGCCACAGGAGGTGGTGGGAAAGGATATTACATAGATTGATAGTAAGGGTCAACTTGATACTCAAATTGAGACAATTGTTTACAGGTTGTCAAAGGGTGATGCCACAGGTATTCAGGATGGTATAGTTACAACAGGCAGTGACTACAGTGTAGTGGGTTCAGATGATGATTATGAGGATGTTGTTGTGCAGGATGGTGAGATACCTGGTAGAGATGAGCAGACATTGAGCATTCATGACTTTGCTGAGAAAGAGTACCAGGCACAGTTAGATGCTTCATCACATGAGGTTGAGGCTGGTAGTACTTCACATGATTTGTCCAACCAGCTGAAGGTGAACACAGATAGTATTGTGACTTCATTATCTCATCATGACAGGTATGTGGAGTTAGTTGGTATTGGTCATATTACTCAGGTGAGGAGTTTGCTTGAGTTACCAGTTGATTCTAGTTTACGGATATGGACTCGAGATTGTTATATTGGCATTTGGGATTCAGTTGACTGGAGATCTTTAACACTTTTTGGTAGCAGTGTTTGTTTGGGTGCTATCATGGATTTGATTAGCAGATTACACGGTGTTGTCTTTTCTTGTGCCAGTATCTTGTCTGATGTTGGTATTAGTTTTTATACACCGGTGTTGGGCTTTGTTCATATATCCAGTCAACCATACTTGCTGGAATGTGTTGATGATATTTCATATTTGGCAGTGTGTATAGATGAGTCCCAGGATCACATTGGCATTGATGACATCCAGAAGGATGCAATGGGCGGTTTTGAAGACTTAGTTTCCTTGGGTATAGAGGAGTTGGACAGCAATGCTAATGTTTTTGATACTCCGTATGTTGATATGAGCTTTAGATTTGATTCATAGGATATGGATGGTAATACTCTAGAGACTAGTAACTTTGAGGACACTCCTTCAGACAGTGCATCAGAGGAGGTTTGTAGGAGACAGTCAAGCCAGTGCCATCATGTGTCTAATCAGTTGAGAGTTAGTGACCAAGACATTTCTATCACTTGCCAACATTTTGATGCTGCTCGTCAGTTGTTAGCAGTTTATGGATGGGGTTCTCCTACTAGTGATGAGCAGGGAGGAAGTTATCTTTCCTTGACAGAGATCCACTCTTTATGGGAGGCTATCCAAATTCTGAGACAGGATTATATGCAGTTGGTAGCTGACAGAGATTATCTTATGAAGTGGGGCAGTACAGCATATGATGCATTGTTGGCCAAGGAAGATGAGGTGAGTGAGCTTACTGAGCAGCTTGTGGTGACTTCTGAGATTCTTGAGAGTACTCAGTTGGCTTTCAAGGAGTCACAATTTCATTTGGCTAAGGTGACCATGGAGTTAGAGCGACTACAGTCTTTATCTGATTCTATACAGTCACAAGCTATGGTGTTTGGTGATTCGAGGATGTCCATGGCTGAGATTGTTAGAGACAGTGGAGATGGGGATGCATCCATCCTTGATACTAACATTGGCATATCAGGTTCATTCCCACTAGAGTCAAGTTTAGTTGAGTTGGGTATTGTAGCAGATTATTGTATGCCTGACAGGGTGGTGGCTTCTAGTACTAAAGGCACAGAGACTAGAGATGTATCAAAGGTCATGTGTGATGTTGGTGAGTCGACAGTTGGCATGGTTCCTGCTAGTAATACTACTCCCTTGGTGATATCTTTGGAGGTAGTAGTCAGTTCCAACATGGTTGATGATCAATTGCAATTAGTTTCATCTAGATTACAGTCTGAGCCACTGACTGAGATTGGCGCATTCTATCGGCATTACACTGTGAGGTACGCTCATCAATTTACCATTGATGACCATGTTGATGAGATTATGATACAGAGATGTACTTTGGTTCCTAGTGCTTATCATCAGTTATGGAATAGTTTGATGCCTCAAGATGAGAGTTGTGATGGGCACGACATGGCGACAGGTTCTGTAGTTGATAGCTTGATAATACATGACTTAGAGCAGGAGTTTTGGAGTGATGCTTCAGCAAGTGTTGTTATTGATTCTACTCCTTTGGCTATGACATCTCCTGACTTAGCTAGTGATCAGTCACAGTGGGTTGTATCACTTGTTCATGGTGAGCTATTAACTGAGGTTGGTTTTTTTAATCAACATTATATTGCAGGGTATGTACATCAGTTAACAATTGATCCTTATGCTGAGGATTTGATGGCAGGAAAATTTGGTTTGGGTTCCATTTCTTGTTGTTTATCTTGTGATGGCTTTTCACCGTCAGGGGTGCATGGGAGTTATGGTTATGAGACAGTGGCCAATGATCTACAGAGTTGTGTTGACTGCAGGAGTTGTACAGTGTGTGGATTCTCCATACTTGGTATAGTTTCATTTGAGATCATTCACCATTGTTGCAGAGTTGGATTGTACATTCCATATAGGCCAGTGGAATGCATTGATGGTATTTACTATGTTGGTAGTCCACTTTACTTGGGTTTTGATATTCTAAGAGTTTGTGTCTCATGGGTTTTTTACTGTGGTAATGGTGATTTTGGAGTTTGGTTGAGCTATAATTGCCAGTTTGATTATGGATTCCTCTTGGTCATATTGCAGAGGATCTTGCAGGAGTCTGTGTTAATTGGTAGTAGTATAGTTCATGACTACATTTGGGATCCAGGAGGATTGATTGGTTTATTGTTCAGCCATTGCTTGAGGACAAGCAATGTTTGGGAGGGGAGGACTTGTCATGTCCCCTTTTCAAATAATAAAAAAATAATAATCTTTGCTAAGACAGGCAGGCCCAAGAAAGTGAAGTTTCGGAAAAAGGGAGTTAATCTTTGGAAACCCTTGGACTAATAAATGATAATTAATTATTAAAATATGTTTCATTAACCTCTCTTGGACGTGAGTTACAGTTATTCCCTTTTTAAAGAGGTTTGGAGGCATTTTGGGGGGATTCCAGACTTGATTTTTGCTCATTCTTTGTTATTCTTCAGAGGCTGCCAAACCTGTGGAGAAGGAGACCCAAGAACGGGAGTTTGCAGGTTTCCAAGGAGACCCAAGAACGGGAGTTTGCAGGTTTCCAGGAAGGCTAAGGACGGGAGTTTGAAGCCATTCCATGTGCATGCTCATACAGAGTTTGCCTTTGTGCTGAACAGTGCAGATTTGTGAGTTTCCGGGTGTATTTTTGTAAGAGTTTGGTGTTTCCGGTTGAGTATTTCATATCAGTTTTGGTTGTTGCTGTATTTTATACTTTAAGCTATTAAAATAGAGCTGAATATATATATTGGGACATGATTAAACTTCTGAGATAGATTATTAGTGTTCTTGTGGTGTTTTCGGGCATATTTTGTGCTATTTCGGGAGCCCGATGAGCATAGTTTTGGTCCTACATTTTTGAGCTATTGTGTAAAGGCTATACGGATCTGGAAATGTCAATTTGTAGGCTGTTATGCTGCTGAAAGTTCTGTAAAAATTTCCATTTTTAGATTCATTAATAATTTGTGAAGTTGTGAAGCTTTTAGCACTATTTTCAACATACCCGATTTGGGGTTTCTTGAGGAATTGGTGGATCTTTGGGATATTAGCTGTTTGATTTTAAAGATCTGATTAGAGGTTGGAAATATCATGAAAAATCAGAAAAGGGACATTTCAAAAAGTCCTTCAGCATTTTTTAAATGAGGATCTAGAATTTACACCAAAAACTGGTATGTTAGAGGTAGAAGATAATAGTTTGGAATAGCTAACAGAGGAACTCATTCAGATCTTTGACTTTGATAACCTAGATAAGAGCACTACCTCTCAAAAAGAGGAGTTGGTACAAAAAATAAGAATCAAATTGGGAGGAGATGAATATACAACTGAGGATCTCCAAAGGGATATCATAGAGATCCAGATGGAGGATAGTGTAAGGGAACAGGACAAATAGAGTGGAAATACACCAAAAGGAAATCAAAAAGATGACAGGACAAACATTGGAGAGTTGACAGAAATAGAAAATAAAAAATTTGAGGAGGACAGTCTCGGGCATCAGATCTGCAAGGAATTGGAAATGGAGGAGTCTATAAGATTAAAGAAAGGATTTGCATCATCAGATCAAGATCTAGATATATTTCAGCAAGAGCTTGGTATACAAATGAATCAGCAAGGTTTAACGTCACCAAATTATGGCAAGCCTAAAGGAAAAAGAGGTAGGAGATCACTGAAGGAATTATGTGAAACTAAAGGTCTGGCCAGAGAATAGAGGAAAATTGATGAGCTTCTTATCATGGGGAAGGGGAAGAGCCTTCCCAAGGCAATATGAGGATAACATCTTGGAACGCTAGGGGTCTTAATGCCCCTAGCAAAAAAAGGTTATTTAAACAATATTTAAAAAAATTTAAATCAGAAATAATATTAATTCAAGAAACCAAACTTAATAAAGGAGAAGGCGCTAAATTTAGTAAGATGTTAGGGTTATGGGATTCAATCTTAATTGAGGCAATAGGTGCCTCGGGGGGTTTAGGAATTATTTGGAACCCTAGGAAAGTAAATCTAACATATCTAGTAAATAATAATAACTGGCTGTGTGTGAGTATATAGAGCATAAAATCAGATATGAAATTCATGCTTATAAATGTGTATGGTCCTAACAGTATAATAGGGGAAAAAACTATTTGGGATGAATTAAGTTCGGTCATTACAAAGCACAAAGAAAGCCTAACTATATTAGGAGGAGATTTTAATACAATTCTAAGTTTAGATGAGAAAGTAGGGGGAACTCAACATCTGCCACTCTCGTCTATAGAATTCAAATTATGGATTGACAAACTTAGTTTACTAGAAATTCCATCAAGTAACAACATATTTACGTGGAATAATAGAAGAAAGGATAATGATTATATCACCAAAAAATTGGATAGATTCTTTACAGTAGGTAATCTTTCTTCCTATAATAAGGAATTTCAATCCTCCATTCTACCCTTCGCAAGATCCAATCATTTCCCTGTTTGTTTGGAGATTTCAGAACCATCTAAACCTCCTAGAAATCCTTTTAAGTGTGAAAAGATGTGGTTTCAAGATCCAAGATTTCTTGAATTGGTTAAAACATGGTGGACTCAAAAAAATTTCGCTGGGTCAAAAATGTTTATTTTCGTTTCCAAACTCAAATTGCTGAAAGAAAATATTTTGAGGTGGAACAGAGTACACTTCAACAATATTTTTAAAGAAAAACTAGAAATTGAAGAAAAATTGGAAAACCTGAATCAGGAAATTATAAAATATGGTATGAATTATGATAAATTTACTTTAGAAAAAGATCTCCTCATGAAATAGGAAGATATTTTATCCAAAGAAGAAACCTACTAGAGACAAAAATCCAGAGAGAAATGGTTGGATGAGGGAGATCAGAACACTAAGTTTTTTTACAATTCTACAATCCAGAACCAAGCTTTCAAGAAAATTACCAGCATCTCGACTCCGCAGGGTTTACATACAGAAAGTCCACTAGAAATAGTAGACACAATAATTTCTCATTTTAATAATTTACTGAATAATTATGAAGGGTCTAATAGGGAGGCACAGTTTTGAATGCTCAAATTTATCCCAAAACTGGTCACTGCAGAAGATAATAAAAATCTAAACAGACCAATAACTTTGGAAGAGGTAAGATCAATGGTCTTTAATATGAACCTAGATAAATCCCCAGGTCCTGATGGGTTTCAAGCCTTCTTTTTTCAAAAATGTTGGGATATATTAGGGTAAAACTTATGGAAAGCAATTGAAGCATCAAGGAATGGTGGATCTCTATTGGCTGAAATCAACTATTCCTTCTTCACACTTATCCCTAAGAAGGATTATCTGTAACATCCTTGAGACTTCCACCCTATTGCTCTATGCAACACTATTTATAAAATATTTTCAAAATTATAGCTAATAGACTCAAGGTAATCATGCCAAAATTGATTTCAGAAGAGCAGATAGGTTTTGTTCCAGGAAGATTGATTTTGGATGGCATACTCATAATTCAAGAAGTCATGCACTCAGCTGCCACAAATAAAGAAGCATGTATGTTTATGAAGCTAGACATATAGAAGGCTTATGATATGGTTGATTGGCATTTTCTCTGTAAAGTTTTAGAAGCATTTGGTTTTTCTCATCAATGGGTAAATCTAATATTTAAGTTTATTTCTACTCCAAAGATCTCGGTTCTCATTAATGGGATGCCTAAGGGATTTTAAAAAATTTCTAGGGGTATTAGGTAGGGAGACCCTCTATCTCCCTCCCTCTTTATTATTATGGCTGAAGCCTTTGGGAGAGCAGTCTCCTATGCTTATTAGGAAAGAAAGATATCTGGTATTGTTGTTACCAAGAATCTTCCTAATATTACCCATCAATAGTATGTAGATGACACCATTCTCCCTGGCAAAAGCTCCATCCAAGAGGCCAAGGTTTTTTAAAGCATAATTCAGCAATATATGGATGCCTTAGGTCAAAAGGTTAATAAAGAAAAATCAGAAATTTTCTTCTTGAACACATCTCTTGAAATGGAAAATAGGATATGTAGAATTATGGGATACAAAAAGGGAATGTTCCCTTGCAAATATTTAGGCATCGCCCTGGATAAGAATTTGAGGTACACCAAAGTTTGGATGGACATGATCGAAAAGGTGGATAAGCGAATTAAAAGCTGGAAAAATAAGTGGCTCTCTAAGGCTGGTAAGATTACCAAGATCTAAGCAGTCCTTTCAGCTACTCCAATTTTTCCCATGACATGTCTTCCTCTCAATAATTGGATGTCCAAGAAATTTGAGACCAAACTTAGAAATTTCTTGTGGAAGGATAAGGAAAATGATAAGAAACTTGCTCTTATTAAATGGGATAACTTATGCAAACCCAAGGAATGTGGGGGTTTAGGAATAAAGAAGCCACAATAGCAGAACGGGAGCTAAACTTGTGTGGAGGTTATACCAAGAAAATGAACACAAATGGGCCAAAATTCTATATTATAAATATCTAGATCCATCAGACCCAGAATCATTGTTCAGGATGGAAAGATTACCGAAAGGGTCAGAGTGTTGGAATTTCATGTCAAAATGTCGGGGTATTATTAGTAGATATCTAACTTGGGATGTGGGGGTAGGGAATAAAGCCTTGTTTTGGAAAGATTCATGGGATGGACTACCCCCTATTCATTCATCCCCAAATTTAGAGAACCTTAAAACTAAGTTGAAATCTTTGTGGGGTTGTAAGGTCAAAGATTATAATGTTAAAGAGATGTCGGATGGGGAACTGCGATGGAGATGGCACTCTGATGATTTAGAACTTGAGCCAGATTCAACTGCTGCTTTTGAAAAGATCATATCAAATAGGAAAATTAAACAATCTGAAAGGTCAGATAGTCTTATTTGGGCTAGATCAAAGGATGGAGTTTACAATGTGAAGCTTGGGTATCAATCTATTATTCATTCACAATAATGGAACTATGTGAAAATTCCTTTAAAATTGTGTTGGGATGCAGCTTGCCTACCTAAGGCAGGTTTCTTTTTATGGATTGCCCTTCAGAATAGAGCTCTGACCGTGGATAGATTAGCTAGATTTGGTATCATGGGCCCCAACTGGTGTGTTATGTGTAAACAGAGCAATGAAGATGTAGACCACCTCTTCCTCAATTGCCCTTTCACTCAAAATTGTTGGGAATGGTTTAAATCTCGACTTAAGCGGTCAACTCCCTTTTAGAATACCCTCAAGGGGCTCCTAAACTCCTAGCCCACACATGTGGTTCATGGGGTATATAGTAAACTTTGCAATATTTTCCCATCCCTAGTGGTATGGGAACTTTGGAAAGAAAGAAATCATTGTATTTTCAAAAATAAAGAGCAGAATTTAGACAGTTTTTGTTTAAAACTAGAAGTGGCTATAATAGAAGTTATGAATGCTAATCTAAGGAAATCCTCCCATGAAGAAGGCTCTTTCTCATTTTGGGATGGTATAATGAAGAAACAATGGGCTAATCTGATCAACCCCCCCATGGTATATGCAGCCAGCAATAAGGAGGCAAGGGCAAATTGTAAATGGGTTCCTCCACCCCCAGGATGGCATAAACTGAACTTTGATGGTGCATCAAGAGGGAACCCCAGAATAGCTAGTGTAGGTTGTATCATCAATGATGAGGATAGGCAGTGGATTGCAAAGTTAGCCTCTCCTCTTCCCCCGATTTCTAATAATATGGCAGAATTTGAAGCACTGGATAAAGGTCTAAAACTATGTCATAATTTAGGTCTATCTAAAATCGTCATTGAAAGTGACTCTCAAGTCATCCTTAATGCCATTAGGGAAAAAAAGACTCCTAATTATATCTTGAACTCTAAACTCCAAGAAGTGTTGCTTCTAGTGGAAAATTTTGAAGATGTCCTGATCAACCACATTTACCAAGAAGGTAATGTGATGGTTGACAGACTTGCCAATAGGGGTGTTGATGGAGAATCACTCTTGATATTCAACTTAGAGTCTTCTCCTCCTTTGTAGAACTAGAGAGAATTTCATAATTATTCTCTCTTATTATCTATAAATATATATACTCATATATAAAGGAATATATATATTCATAGGCTAACATAAACATAGACATAGATATATTGGTATATATAGATTTATAGTTTCTTAGATATAAATATGTACTTATACTTATTAATATTCTGAAATATATTCTTTTAAACTCTATATCTAAATAAATAGAAAGTAATAGATAAAATAGTAGAATTATTAAGTTATTTTTGATATTTTCCCTCTTATATCCATACTTTATGTAATTAAGAGGGTATTATAATTATTAAAACACTATCAGTCTATAGCTTTATTGCTAGTCTTAGTAAATCCTAAGATATATCCCTTTCATAATCTTTTCGATTAGTGTACTTATTGCAGCTATTTAGGTGAAACCCAGTTATCTATAATTTTAGTTCACCTTAGGAACTTATTCTTATTATGTCATTGTTGGGCTAATTTATATAGGGACTTCACTAAGTAAGAAGTGCATCAGGACATAACTACAATGATAAGATTTATAAATTATCTAGCAAATTGGCCTTATCCTAAAATCTCCATTCGCTTTTGTTTTTCTATTCTATGCTTTCCAGCTATCTTCCAGTTGAAGATCATGTCAATAGATATTATTACTAATTGGGGATCTAGAAGGTTATCATTAGGAAAAATGATTTGGGATTAGGGGGGAGCTAGTTCTGAATTTGCCACTTGGCTCATGTGGTAAAGGTTCTAAAAATGTGATCTAATACTCAATGTTTAATTTGAGTAGCTGAGGTCACTACCAACCAAAGATTTTATTCATGTTTAAAGGGCATGGAGGATAGATCAAATAATGATGGTTTTTTCTATTATATGGGAATGAAGTTTTGAGAGAGCGCATAGATTTAGAGTGACAGGTTTCTACCATTCATGTGTGTTTCCCTGTTGCTATGATGCAAACTAATGTGAGTGTCTATCATACGATAGAAAACAAAACAATGGCCTTTCTCGGGAACGTAACGTTGAAAAGATGGAGTTGTCTTCTGAGGAATGTAGATGATATGATGTGTTTTGTTGTGAATAGGGTGTTAGGGGAAGATATCTTTGATTATAGGGTGACTTGGAGAACCAACAACTCAATAATTGGAACTTTCATTAGAGTGATGGTAAGGGAAAAGATTGGGAAAAAAGAGATTGTTAGGCTATGTGAAGATATTTTCAATCCTATCTAGAGGCGAGGGCTAGAGAATTCGGTTCACAACATTCATGAAAAGGGCAGAATCCCTTACCCTGAAAAATACATGGCTCTTCCCTTGGGTACAGAAGAGTTGAAGATTGCCCCGCGTCGACAATGTCTCATGGTTAGGGAAAATATGGCCTTTTTTAGGGCATGGCCTCGAATGGAAGCAAGTGTTAATTTCCTCCTATGCTGGCATGGGATTAGGGTAGAAGATAATCTAGATTGGGTGGTCAAATATATCAACATGTTTAAATCCTATGTAAGCCCAGGTGTAGTCTTCAATGACCTCAACACCTTGGAGTTCTGCATTCTTAATGCGAAAAAATAGAGCAAACTCAGAGTCGATTATGTACTCCCTCCAAATGTAGTCATGGATGATCCAAACTCTATTCCAAAGGTGATTATGGTCTCATGGAAATAGTAGTATTTGGTTTCAAGTTTTTTTTTTGATATCTAGCAATAGATGGCAATTATGTACCTAGCTAAATTGGTCTAGCATAGTAGGCCTACTGGTATGTTTAGGGTTCCTTAATCAATATATTATAGGGTGTTGTGTCTTTCCTTGTTATAGTTATACATAGTAAAGTATTGTAAATCTTTGAGAATATAGTTTTGTAAGGTAACATTTGATAATAGAATCATATTTCCAATTGGTTGGTGTTTTGATGGGTCCAGAATTTGAGCCCTGCTTTATTTGATTTATTAAGGTAGCGATTTAAAAAAATTTGTGGCTGGTGTTAATTTATTTTTAGGGATTGCACTATCGGTGATAGTTATACAGAGATGGATTGTACTATCAAGAAATGGTATCATTTCCTTTAATAAATTAAGCATTTGGGTTTATTTGAATGAACGAAAATCTGAGGGCATGTCCCAGAATCTCTTCAGAATGTCATTATATACTTCCTCTGTCAAGATTTTATTTGTTTTCCCCATTCGAGCCTTACATTGTCGCTCGCTATTTTGAATTTTAGACTTAATATTGTGAATTCTCGGGCTTCCTTCTCAGTCTGTAAAGAAATCTCAGGTCATAAAATGGTTAATCCCAATCTTATAGAACAAGGGATCTATAGTAAGATCTCCCTTAAAGTTAAGATATTGGTTTCTATATATCTATCGAATAATTCAGTAATCAAAATCTATTATTACTTGTTTGTGGATCATAATTAAGACTGTTCTAACAGATCTAAGGGGTTGGAATTTTAGATATTGCTTACTCTCAGGATCTCTCATTAGGTAGTTAATGGCCTTTGTTTTAATTCATTGTTTATTAAACTTGCTTTTTAGTTCAATATCCCCATCTTAGTTCTAGCAAAGGCTTAATATAAGGAATTAAAATGTTTAATGGACTAAAATTAGATATGACAACTAGACAAATTATTAATTATATAAGGTCTTACAAGGAATATTCATATATTAGATTTTGAATGAGTATTTTGAAAGAGTATTTCATTAGGCTACTAACAATTCTTGTCTCTTGAAGAAAGAATTTCTTGACAGGTATTTTATTTCAGATTCTTCACATATAGTCAGAAGGAAGCTATACTAAGTCAAATTTCCATGGAATGCCCATATGTAATCTTATGTAATTTGTTAACTCATGTAACTTTGAGAACTGGGGTATGCCCCTAGGGTAATGTAATAATATAAGAGATGAGTCCTGGGAAAGACTGGAGGTTTTCTTCTCCGTTCTTTCCTACCAGTGCCCATTTGAATGGAGAAACTCTCTGTTCCTTTTTTTTTTCCTTCTTTATATATGATCCAAGGCCTTGGCTGTTTATCGATCAAAAAATAAATAAATAAATAAATAAAATGAAATCAAAATAAAAAGAAATTTATAAGATATATAATTTTTCATCTATATTCATTAGTCATATAAAATTAATAATCTAATATATGTAATTTACTTCTTTTGTTGCTATGGAGTATTGTTAACCCTAAGTAATAGGCATGGACTTATGCTTGATCAGAGCTCTTGTTTATAAATATTTTGATTAAGCTTGCAAAAATCCACACCCATTTATTGATGTGACCCTACTTCATAGCTCCTTTCATATGTGGTGTTTGAAGTGTCCATTGGTCGAGTTGTGGTAGAGATTATTTTATTGAGTATTTTACATTATTGGTTATAGATGAATATTATTTATTCAATTGATTATATATACTATTTGATTATATATGTGTTGTTATTTTAATCTAATATTATAATAAAAATAGTATATTTTATATATATTATTCATTCATACTTAATAATATATTTTAGATTGTATTGATAACATGTGTTATTGATTACTTAAATCTAATAATAATGGATCAAAATGAATGTGTTTATTTATTAAACAAATAGAACTATGCTTAATTATTGTCATCATTTGGGCTAATGACATGATGCTACCATGTCATAAATCTAAGCAAACAAACACAAGGATACAATTAAAAATATTGGCACATGTACACCATAGAAAATCACAATATAAAGAAGAATGTGATAGTTTTATTCCTTTATCACCTTGTGCTCTTCAAGTTCCTTGCTGATGACTAGGCTCGGATCCTACTAGACGTGAAGGGGAAGGGGAAAAAAGAAAATTAATTTTTTTATTTTACTGGGATCCTTGGATCCAAGACTTTTTATGTTTTACTATTGGTTAAGGTTTTGTTGGTATACAACTGTAATTAAGACTCGGGTTGGCTTGTTATGCCAATTTCGGTTATGTTGAACTTTTGTAGTTTTCTAGTTATCTCCGTTTGGTTTTAGCTTAGTTGCTCTTAAACTCTATTGGTTTTTGTAGATAATTGGAACTATGTTGATGTTCAGTTAGTCTTTTGTCTACTGGTGGTTTTTGTTGGTTGTGTGCTGGTTACCATCTTTTTGCCTGTGTTTTGGTCACTTTTAATTTCAAAAAAAAAGCAACAAGAGTCATATAAGTGAACAACAATTCAATGTGAACAAAAATGCACTAAGATGAACTAACTTAAAGCATCAACTATTCCAACATGGTTCCTTTGAAGCACATTATAGTACAAGTAAGCATATCACAAAGGGAAAACACACAAAAAGATACTATGTTAGAGAACTCACTAAAGTGCATTACCCCCCTCCTCAATCTCATTTTGTAGTATTTAGAGAAGATGGATAACATGCAAGAGGAGAAAAATCCAACACAATAGGAACAATAACTAATTATAAACATGGAGAGTCATTATCCTTGAGACTAGGTGTAAGTGAAAGTTGTTTTGAAAGCATGTTAGGAAAATCATTATCAAGATCAATAATGACATGATTATCATCAACAATATTATTTAATGTATATTATTCATCAATATAAATAGCCATAGAATCCAAAATATGAATATCAAAATTATTTATCTTATTATTATTATTATCTCTATAGACATGGGTTGATCAACAGAAGTAGCAAAAGAATGAGGAGCATGCACATAGGCCTTAGTTAAAGCTTGATGCTTCTTTAGATGATCATAGGCATGTTGGTTGCATTTAGTTTTTCTAGAAATTGGTTGCAAATAAGAATGATCATAGGGCCCTTATTATCATTATATGAGATAATAAAAGGAACTACATTATCTTGGGAAACATAAGGAGAAACCATTCTAGAAGGAACATTAGATGCAAGAGCTAGTGGGCCATTAAAAATGGAAGAATTTGAACAAATAGGTGTAGAAGGTGCAGGAAAAAGACCATGAGTAATATCCTTAGGAATAATAAACTCAATAATCTTTTGACTTTTATGAGCTTTATATGATTGGAAAAGATAATCAGGACAAATAGGAAATACAATAGGAATAGAAGGCCAAAAGAAATCAAGGGTAGCACAATCTCTAGATTTAGAAGGAAGATAAAGACTATGATTGATTGACTTAATCTCACCATCATGAGGGAATTCAATGCATTGATGGATAGGAGAATTGATGGCTTGCATGGAAGTCAACCAAGGTAAACCAAGCTTCACTTGGAATTGATTAGAAGTAGGAATGATAAAAAGATACTATTCACCACTTTACTACAAAGTTCAACAATCAAGGAAATCTAACCACAGGGTGGACACAAGAAACCATTATAAGTTTGAATCCAAGTATCAACTAAATATAAAAAAATCATGGTCTAATTATTAAGAAAACATGATTACATTAACCATGGAAGTAGGATCTATAAGATGAGCATAAGAAGGATACTTAACAACCCTAGAAGAAATATAAAGAGGACCATTAGGAGCATGAAAACTATCAAAATCATCAAATAAAATAGTAAGGTCTCAAACATGCTTAAGAGCATGTTTAGGCTTAGGTTGATCGTGATATTTAGATAGAATTTTAAGTGTAGGTTGAGGTGTATGTTTCACAGTGTTAACAATATGGTCATTTCTTCTTGTTATTTATCATAAGATGTATTTGTATCAAAGGAAGAAGAGGGTTGACCAAACATATTAGTAACATGTTGAGGTAAAGGGTTGGTGAAGATTTGAAGATTTTGATTAGGAGGTGTCATATGTTTGTTTTTTCTATCATGACTATCAATAGAAAAGGTATTAGAATCAATCAAGCCTTGAATACTATGCTTCAAAGTATATCACTTCTTATCAGTATCATGGCCAAGCTTATGATGATATTGACAAAAGGATTTTGAATCAGTGTGTGGATTTGATGTGGCAAAAGGAAAAAGTGGTCTAACATGAGGGAGTGTAATAATATTAGAACTTACTAAACTTCCCATAATTGAATGCAAAAACTTAGAAAGAGGAGTAAACTTATGCTTCATCCAAAAAATAGAGGAAGAAGTAATGACACTTTTGGATGAAATAAATACTTGTTCATCTACTGTATCTATGGCTTTGTTGATCTTGACGTATTTGTTAGATTTTTGGAATCTTTTTTCTTCTAGGTGTTTCACCATTCTTATCAATAGGCACATGAGTAATTTGAGTGTTTCTCTCAAACTAGCTCACTTGTAATATATAATGATGAAGTACTACACAAAGTTGTGAAAATGAAGTAAACTAAAAAGAAAAATATTATCTCTAATTTATTTTTGAAAATTAGTAATAAACATATGATTAATATCAATATAAAGCACATGATAAGAAATCAAAGCATGAAAATGCTTAAATATACCAATAAAATCAATCACTTTTTCCTCACTTGAGGACCAATAATATTTTTAAATCATTGGATTTTCAAATTTTCAAATTTATGAAAGGAATCAATAGAATAAGATGGAAAATAACAATACCATTACAAGGTATTTTCACAAAAAGTATGAGCAAATGATTTGGCTAAAATCCTATGATCATGAGCATAATCACTACATAGAACCTGAAAAGTTGTAAGATGGGTCAAAAGGTCACCCTTACCATTATAATTTTCAAGGTGAGGCATATGATCTTGTTGAGGAGAAACAATATAGATGATGTTTAAGGACAAAGTACTACCCATTTCACTTGTAGGCACATTGAACTTGGATTGAGTTAAGGACACATGTTTTTATCAAGAAAGAAATAGTTTGAGAAAGGCTAATAATAGTACAATCATTAGAGGAAGTAGTTGGAAATGAAATATTTGATACACTAGGAAGAGTCTATGAATTAGCTAGAATAGAAGGTTCTATGGTGAAACACTAGGAACCTTGGTAGTAGGAGGATTTGGAAAGTGTAAGGGACACTATTGTATGAAGGTTTTGAGGTAGGTAGTGAAGTATGCGGAACAATCACAAGTAGAAAACTGATATGAAGAATCATGATAGGAGGATTGGATGGTTGAATAAAAGTAATCACAATAGGAGGAACATATGCAAGAATGCTAGGTATAGGTGTGGAAATAGACAAAGAGGGCTCAACACTAGTATTTGGTGGAACTATTCCTATTTTGGATGCGGCTTGAGCTAAAGGATTAATATGTGAGTGCACGAGTTATATAAGACCACAAAAAATATTAAAACCATGCTCATTATTATGGATCACTTTCTTAAGAGCTTCAAAAGAAGAAATAATATTGTGATTCTCTTGAATAATCCAATCATGCATCTTGTGAATCTTAGTATCAATCATATTAACTTGTTCAAGAGAAAATCTTAAAGTTGCATCTTCATCATGAGATGAATGGGAAGAGTAATTCTCCATGGAAGGATTAGGATCATGGGAGACCATAGAGTCATTGAGGTTCCTAAAGAGAGGAGAAGAAGGTTTTGAATCAAATGAAGCCATAAGTCTACAGCTTCTCCTAACATGAATTCTATATGTAGGGTCTAAGGTAAGAAGCTCATATACTAAGAAAGAAAAGAGAAATATCACACAAAGAAAATCTAACCTTAAGGTATGAATGAAATTACTATGCATACAATGTAACATAATGGAAGTAAATACATGCAACATACAAAGAGATATCACAAGAGATGTATTTAACAAGAAAAAAACAATTATACATACAACTAAAAACAATAATCTAGCTCAAAATAAAAATAAGGGGGAATTAATTCAGATACACACAAAATATGTAGGGAAAATGTGAAGCAAGGAAGTAAACCTAACTTAATCAAATAACCTAACACCTTAAAAGGGAATCAAGAGAATCAATCCTTTCAATTCCAATTCCAAGGTAGCTAGATCCAAGAAGATTAGTGCCAACCAAGTGATAAAGAATCACTAATACAAGAAAATTTCTAATGGTTATAGAATTGGAGAAAGAATGCAGGAACCTTAAAACCCTAATGTAGAAAGAGCTATGAAATTCAATTAAGACAATAGATTTAGAAAGTAAATATGTTGAAATTAAGAAAAAAATTCAATGACTCACCTTGTAAATGAAGAGAATATTGTATCCAATTTTATGATGCTTGTGTAATTCCAATCAATGAACAATCCAAACCGCAAACATGAAATTACAAGATCTTTGAAATCCAGAAATCATTCAAGTATTTGGCAGGAACAACTTTTGTTAGCAAGGCTAACTTTCAACAACAAGCTGACTTTGTAGGGTTTTAGTACATCCATTCTCAATAGTGTTTGATCAAAAAATATTTTTTTAATCTTTAAAGTTTGACAAAATAGGTATCTAAATATATAACCTATTTTTCCTTCCAAGACTTGTAACCTACAATAAAATTGGTTTTATTTTGGTGATGAGGGGTTTACCTCAGTCAAACTCTAGTTTAGGAATCAACCTTGAAATAAAATAATTGAAATGATGGAAATGCACAAAATCTTGTTACAATAGTAGAATATTTTTTATCAAATGAAATGATCTCACTTTACCAATAAAATTAGATCTAGAGGAATGTGAATATGGAAGAAGGATGAATGAAAGTAGAAAGTGTCCCTTGATGACAAGCTCCACTATTATCAATGAACAAAGAAAAATCTTCAAAGGTTATAGCATAAACATGGAAAATATGATGAAGTCCCCAAATGAACTCCTTGAAGCTCCTTGAAAGTGCCTTGAATGCAAGAGGTATCCTCTCTAATGGCTTGCAAAAGGATCTCCTTGAATGCACTTTAAGATAGCTTATATACTTGAACACTTGAATTGTTGAAGATTTGAAGGCTTGAGTTATTAAGTTCTAGTACATAATGGAATCTTAGATGCAAAATAATCAAAATAGATGTGCTTATAAATGGCTTAGAATAAATTTTCTCCCACAAGCCAACTTTTTGCACCCTTGATTAACCCAGACTTGGGAACCAAGGAACGGACCAAAAATAGGTCCCAAACAAGGAGGCACTACATTCCTAATTGAGTATGGATGCACTATGTTCTTTCTAAACATGTCCTAAAACCTTTAAGATTCCCTCAGGGTCCTGAATCAAGTCTCAAACTTCAAAAATTAGGTATATTTTTTTAGAATAGTTTGATTCATTATAGATAATAGATTTTGAGTGATTAAAGGAATGCAGGGGAGAAATAAAGTGTGTAGATCCTAATTCAATATTGGTACCATGAAATAATAATATTATGGAGGATTTATTTTTTCCTACCCTAACTTCACCTAGGAGAAATGAGAAGATAGGGAGAAGTGCAAATTAAATGCAAGTTTAGCATTAAATCTCACCAAGTAGGTGCTAAATCATTATTGAAGTGAAGTGATTCCAATTTAATATAGTACACTGAGGAAAGAAAATAATATTCTCCTTTCTCTATCTTTACATGATGGAGATTTTCATTAGTGCTTGTTCCTTCAACAATTATCCTTCTCTTGTATTTTTTGATTCAATGTCATTTCTCATGAAATGTAAGATTGTGTCATATACTCCACATTTGGTTGATGCGAATGATATTATGTCACTATCCATTAATATAGATAACATATAAACTCTTGTTCCTTCCATCAATAGTGATGG
This sequence comes from Cupressus sempervirens, assembly GCA_028749045.1. Lineage (NCBI taxonomy): Eukaryota > Viridiplantae > Streptophyta > Pinopsida > Cupressales > Cupressaceae > Cupressus > Cupressus sempervirens. The sequence continues at coordinate 646,348,568 of CM053784.1, read as the reverse complement.
TTCCTTTACCATTATTGAGAAAAAAAAAATTATCCCATATTTAGTGGTGAAATGGAAGCACTTTAAATAAGATGTAAACTTTCACTTTACTGGATTATTAAGCCATTCAATTGCAATGTGAAAGGGACAAAGGGGAATTTCTATGTATTATTCCACTTATGATCCAAATTAGATTAGCTAGGACCCAAATGGAGAAGAGTGGTAAAAATAAATCTAGGTTGTAAAGAGGAATGCAAGACAAAGAAATACACTCTCTTAGGCTCTTAATAGGATAATGTGAATGTGAAGTTAAACAAATTTCTTAAGAAATGTAAATCTAGATTCTATATGAATATAATTAGCCCAATTTTTAGGCAAATCTAGGGTAAATATTATTGATCTCAGATTGGTTTTGACATATGAGTATCTATACACTTAGGTCATTTACAAGTTAGAACTTAGTTCATGTCAAACAAGTAATGCATGTCGAGCATAACATGTTAGATAGTGCATGCTAAGAGAATCACTTAGTAATTGTTGAGTAAACAGTTAGTTCCAAGAAGTTAATATGTGCCAAGTAATTCAGATGCCAAATGACAACATTGAAGTTGTAGTTGATGCTGAGCTTCAGGGACTTCAAATGTATTATTCCACTTATGATCCAAATTAGATTAGTCAGGACCTAAAGGGAGAAGGGTGGTAAAAATAAATTTGGGTTGTAAAGAGGAATGCAAGACAAAGAAATACACTCTCTTAGGCCCTTAATAGGATAATGTGAATGTGAAGTTAAACAAATTTCTTAAGAAATGTAAATCTAGATTCTATATGAATATAATTAGCCCAATTATTAGGCAAATCCAGTGTAAATATTATTGATCTTAGATTGGTTTTGACATATGAGTATCTATACACTTAGGTCATTTACAAGTTAGAACTTATTTCATGTCAAATAAGTAATGCATGTCGAGCATAACATGTCAGATAGTGCATGCTAAGTGAGTCACTTAGTAAGTGTCGAGTAAACAGTTAGTTCCAAGAAGTTAGTATGTGCCGAGTAATTCAGATGCCAAATGACAAAATTGAAGTTGTAGTTGATGCTGAGCTTGAGGGACTTCAAATGTCAAGTAGAATAGTTTTAACATAGTTATTTGTAATGGCACAAACTACTATATAAACATTTTTGGAGCTAACCTGAGGATTGTTTTGTGATCTTAGATGATAAAACAAATCTTCATGCCATACATGTAGCCAATTAGTTAAAGGGATGATTTGAGTGGCTAGATGGATGAATTATAATCATTGATTCATACGTAACCCTAAGTCACCTAGGTCTTCTTGAGGAAAAACCCTAAAACATGGTATGAGTGAAGAGAGAAGTTTGCATGCACAAACAAAGCATTCATGGTGGCTAAGGATTTGTGAATAGAGATACATTGTAGAATTAGTTAGAGGAGAAGAGAGGAAAGGAGTTAGAGGGAAAAAGTGATACATCTGATCAAAGAAGGATCAAGGATACATGCAAAGAGGTAATCTTTTATCTAATACCAGAGTGCTAACCAGGGGATCATTGCTAAGAGATTCTAATAGGTGAATCAGTTATATCTCTTAATAGAGTAATCTTAAAAGGCTATTGTAAATCCTATAATAGGGTGCTTACTTCATTGTAATTTGAAGTCCTTTAATTAGGAAAACTTCTAACATGGTGTTGAAATCTTTTAACAAGGTAAGATCTAACAATCTTGTAAGTCTTTAATGTGGTAGACCTTTCATAGGGTAGATCATGTCTCATGATCAAACATTGTAACCTTCATTGGATACATTTTATAACTATAGTAGTGAAGATTTGTGGGTGTCATCCCCACCCCAACTTTACCTTATCATTGGAGGGTTTCTGGGTAATCATATCTTGTGTCATATGTGTGAATGTTTATTTTTTTTCATGTTATGGATGTATATGCTTAATTTGGTATTTTAGTTTACATGCAAATTATGAGATGGATGTGTGGTGGATGAATTTATGGTTAAATTTTTAAAGGACTGATTCACCCCCATGCCTCCCCCCCCCTCCCCCTCGCTTAGATTTTACTTCCCATATTGTATTTCCAACAATTGGTATTAGAGAAGAGTTCTCTAGAAGGGAAAGCTTTGCAGCTTTGAGGAAAGATCTTGAAGATGGAAGTCTAGAAGTTGGGAAAAACTATTGAGAACTAGAAGATTGAAATATAGTTTTCCCTACATCAGTTGAATGAAGCAAGAGTGAGTTGAAGTGATCATTGAAGAGAATGAAAGAGATATCTATTGAAGAGAATGACACACATTACCAAGAGATTGACACTATTTAATTATCTACACATGGAAACACAAGTGACTTTGATGCAACAATTGTAGTTTTGATGGAAAAGAAAGGATCTCTAATTGAAGAGTTCATAAATCTTAAAATAGAACAAGAAGTCCAATTAATATTTCTATGTGAGATAATCAAGCAAAAAAAGAAAGCTAAAGAGGAAAAAATCATGATTGAAGATGAAAAAATGATACTAACCAGCAAACTTGAAGAGAAGACAACAGAGGTGAATACGATTTCTAAAATGCAACTAGAAACATTGAATCAAATGATGATTACCAATAATGAATTGAATGGTAAAGATATTGAAATCACAACATTGAAGTTGCAGAATGAATAACTAAGAAATAATCTAAGAATGGAAAAGGAGTTTGTTGAAAGTTTCAACAAACCAAGTGAAGCCATCAATTATTTTGAGAAAATAATGAGATCTCCTAGATCCAACAATGCTACTACTATATTGGGCTACACAAACACCAAAGAAGGAGAATCATCCAAAAGTGGTGAACAAAGGAGAAACGATGGTAAAAAATCTAAACCTACTTGTCATAATTATGGAAAATTAGGACATACTGCTAATGTTTGTAGGAGCAAGACTTCAAATCAAAATCCTAAGTAGAATTTCATGGGTCACTACGAAAAGTCCAACAAGAAAGGACATCAGGCACATGAATGTAGAACCAAGACCATGAGCACACAAATATTTGAAGGATACTGCTATAACTGTTAGAAGTATGGAGATAGAGCATGTGAGTGCATATCCAAGCCCATGTGGTCATCAAAAAAGAAGACAAAGGTAAAGCACAATATAAACTTTTATAATTGGGATTATAATACTAGGTATAGTTATCACTATTATCAAGAATATGGACATGTTCCTAAGAACTGCATAATAACACATTTTAGAAGTGATTATAGTAGATGGTTAAGTTAGACTACATTTTTTAGTTGCTTAAAGACTGGTCACATAAGTGGACATTGTCCAACAAAGTCAAAGGCACAAAGCAGTGAGTTCAACAAAGGAAAAAAAAGGCACATGTTGAAGAAGTCAAAGTGAAGATGAACATAACATGGAAGAAGAAGGAAGATTATAGTACATCAAGTTTAGACAAGATCACTTCACCCAATAGGTTAGGTGATCACACCATCCTTAATTAAGAAATCAAGAGGTATGTATGGGACTGATATTTAAGTGATATACCATACATCAATTCCAAGGATTTAGTTCTAAAAAATATTATGTATGCATGAAAAAAGATGCAAAGTGTTGTTTAGATCTTGAAATAAATCTTTAAGTTTTGTCAGTTTTCATGTTGTTGTCGAGCATGAAAAGTTTCACTTAAGCTAGCAAGTGAAATCTAGTTGATGCTAAGCTATTTAGGTGATAGTATTGGCCGAGCTTGTAGTGGTTTTCAAGTGTGAGGGAAATAACATGAAAGTCAAGTGAGTTGGGATTACTATTGAAGCTAAGCTTACAACTATGTAAGCACTGAGCATTAATTGCAAAGTTCTAAGGGCTATATGGTCAATTTTTTATTCATCTAACATCATTCGAATTTGGAGAGAGCATGAAGAGCTTAAGGCAAATTGAAGAAATTGTTCCAAGCATTTGTAGGCTAGATCCAACCACTATTTGACACCATTCAACAAATTTGTGAAGGTATTTATCATGTGTCGAGCTATGCTATTTGAACTCTAGTAAACCCTAAGAAATCAATATGGCATCTAGTTCTTGTGCTACTAAGGTTAAAGAGGGAAAGGAAGTTTTAAATGTTCAATTAATCAGTAATGAGATAAGATAATAAAACTTTACAAAAATTCCTGACATTGCATACAAGAAAGACCCATCTAGTGCACTATCGATGATACCACCACAAGTTTTAATGATTCAAGATGTAAGATGTTGTTACACATGTAAGGTGGGTAGCATAGGTGACATGGAGATTAGAGACCTGAATGGAAAACAATGTGAAAACAAAATATTAAAGGAGGAATCTAAATTTGTAGAAAGAAAAGGGTTAACCTATGAACTAGATTTCCCCAACATTTTCAAGAGAAAGTGGATAAAGATTGTTTTGAGCAAGGTTCATGAAAAATCTATGTGGCTAGATGATGGACCTATCAACATTACCAAGAGGATTATGTAGAGGTTAATAGGGTATCCAACCTTATACAGACCTAAGACCATGAGAAGTGACACAAAAGAGCTTATTTAGAAAAATATAGGGGTAGTGTGGAATAAGAGAGGAATGACAATTGACACCATCACAAATCCCCTATTTTCTTTTTCAGTAAGGATAATTGCACACAAATTCTTTCAATCTAGCAAGTTGAGTAGTGTACCTTGTATTGATGTCAATGTAGGATACAAGATAGTCAAGAAGGATCATTCTTATGACCTTGCCAAGTTACAATTACAATAGTTATCAGAAAACTTGGGAGGCATAAGGAAAACCAAGAGTGCACAATGCAAGTTTGGTTCAATACTTTTTTGTATATTTTTCCATGTGTACAACACATTCCCTTCCTTTGGTATAGTTATATGGAAGACACATAGATGTATTACAATTCAAATGGATGAATACATTGAGCAACTTGGAGAAAATTTTGAGTCTAGAACAACTAGCTACTTTGAAGACTTGAAGAAGTCAATGAGACAAAGAATAAGGATACCAATGTCACTAGTTGAGAAGCATTTCAATGATGTTTTCTTTCTAGTTGATACTAACTTCACATATGTTCAGGTTGTAGTTCCAAGGGTGAGGTGGCTAAAGCCTTTGGGTTATGAGATAAATGTGGATGAGGCATCTATAGCAAGTACTGCTTTACTAGCAGAAGAAGTAGATAAGAAGGATATAGCCTTTGGTAATTATGATGTAACAAAGTCAAAGATAACTATGAACTCGAAGACAACCTCTATAATAAGGAAGAAGAACAAAATTGTTAAGAAACTCAAAGAAAAATTTGGTGAAGGGGTAGAATAAGATGCAAAAGAAGATGACAATGAAGATGATGAAGGTGAAGATGTACTAGCCCAAGCACCACTAGCCATTACTCAAAGTCAAGGAGAAGACCAAGGCCAAGAGGAAGTAGAAATTAAAGGTGGTGTTGAGGTAGAAAAAGCCAATAAAGCACATGTAACTAAAGAAAATAAGAAAAGAAAAGCTAAAGCTCCAACAATTATCAAACCCAATAAGATTGTAAAAACTACACAACCTAAGCCTGTAGTTCCTACTACTAGGTTCAGAACAAGAGCTACTAACAAGAAGGCTCAAGAAGTGGAAAAGTCAAAAGGAAAGAGAACTAGGAAAACTACACAAGAAGATGAGTCTAAGAAGAGACAAAGGAGAAAATACATTACTCCAGCCAAATCAGAAGTGAAGAGGATTGAATCTTATGATAATAGCCAATCCAAAGTGGTAAGTTACTATCCTTCTTCTAATTTCAACAACTTGTGTGAGAATGTGAAGAATAATGCTGACTTATCTAGATTCCCACATGTTTAGTTTGATAAACTTGGAAAGATTGACATGAACCAAGTGGAAGAGTCAATATATGTCATTATGGAAACATTCAATATGACTCCAATTGAGCTTTCCAACTCTATAACTAATAGTCTACATGAAAAATTTGAACAAAAATGGCAATTTAGTCTCAAGGCAAAAAGGAAAATCAAACAGACTACACTAGCAAATGTGATGCCAAAATTGGATAAGGCCATTAAGAAGTACATGAGGAGATTTTCTCCTAAATACAGGGCATTCAATATTTTGTGAAATGACATTGAGGATGTTGTTTAGAAGTCCACTTAGACATGGAAAGTAATATATGTACTAACAACACCTAAGGCAATTGAGCAAACACCTATTGAGGTAGGTAAAGACAAAGATGAGCAAGAAGTAATTGAGGTTATTAAAGCTAACATTGAAAAAATTTCACATGCGGAAGGCACTAAAAATAATATAGATACATAGGCAACAACTGAAGTTGAGCAACAAATAGAGTAGAGTATACCTAACATAAAGATGTTGAGCATTAGTCTACAACATGTGATAGATGCAAACATAGATACAATAAACATCAAGCATGTTTTTCATACTATAGCTTAGAACATCAATCCCCTAATAGTGGAGGACATGAAAAAGAGATTGCTAGACACCACCACCAAGGTACAATTGTGCAATCATCCTATATTGGTGAATGTACATGAAATTGAGAAGGTAGAAAAGATATATGTAGAGGAAGAAACACAAGACATATCTAGGACCCCTTAATTTAATGTGGTACAACCCAAAATGCCCATTGTAGTGTACCAAAGGAAAGAGACAACAATGGAAAATATCAACACAATGGTGCAAAATGTGTCAGTATAGGAAGTTGCTACAAAAGATAAAGATGAGACACCAATTCAAACAGGTCAAGAATATACTTTTGTACCTACAACACAAACTCAAGGTGCAACTAAGATTAACAAGAAAGAAAAGGATAGGACTAAAGAGTTAGTATTAACTACCAAACCTAAGGATAAATTATCAATACAAGCACTGATTACTTTTCCAAAAACTACTACTCCTCCAAGTCAAGCTCTTTATAGGCAAAGTGTAGAAGCTACACCACTATAGTTACCAAGGTCCAGTCCTAGCACATCCAAGGTAGATGAAATTACAACATTTGGTGATGTCAACTTGGATGAGGTCATTATGTTGCCAAATTTTGATCTTGCAACAATCACTATTAAACAAATGAGTGTTGGAATTTACAAGTGGGAAGATTTACTTCTGAGGGGGGGATGAATCAAAAGTAACTAACTTTAACCCTATTTAAAATCTTTTAGCTGATAACATTCACATGCATCTAATTCATCTAATAAACATGAAAGTAAAGACATGCATGAAAATAGATAACACAAGATTTGGTAGCCTAGAAACCCTCCAAAATGAGAACGTAAAATTGGGGTGGGGATGAGACCCATAAAGTATCACTGCATCAATATGTAACTATTCAAGGTTACAATGTTTGACCACTTCCAATGGTTTGCCCTATGAAAGGCCTACCCTATTAAAGAATTTACACCCTATTAAAAGTGACTTGGTTAAAGGATTTAACTACCCTACTAAAAGTATGCCTAATTAAAGGACTTTAGTACATTCACTTAGAATGCCACTCTGTTAAAGGATTTACAAATGGCTGCTAGGCCAACCTAAGTCCATAGGATTTTTAGTCCTAATACAATTGCTAGAGAGTATTAGAATATTTTGACCTAATAATATGCAATCCTCAATTCTTGATTCTAGATCCTTGTTCTACTCTATTTGTTCTTATCCTTGCTTGATCTGATATGTCACTCTTCATAACTCTGATACTTTGTTCTTGATCAATTAGATTCTACAATGCTACTCTACTCTTCTCTAAGTCTTTTCACCCTTCTACTCTTTGCTATAATTCACCCATACACTTCTCACAGGCACATACACAATGGAGTTTCATCCTCCTTTTAAAGATTTTAAAGACTTAGGATTAGGTATGAATCTACAATCAATATTTACTCTTCATTTCCTGCTCATTTCTTGCACTTTTCCTATTGGCTACATGCCTTCTCCATTTTTCTCATTGGCTACATGTAGATTACATAGGTAATGCAAAAGATTCATTCTTATCTTCAAGATCCTTCAAGATTCATCCTGTGTCAGCTTCAAAAATGGTTTACATCTAAGTTTGTGAAGGCACAAACTCAATTGCTAATTTTGTGTTACTCGACACTTACTAGTTTTTGATGCTTGACACATATAGAAATTTTATCTCACTTAGTTCCTATAGCATTTCTATTTCACACAGCATCTATACTTTTCTCGACACATATAGTGACTCAGTATCACTTATCACTTGGCAATTGAACTTCACTCAGCACCTAAAGATCACTCGGCACATGAAGTTCACTTGGCACCTATTGAATTCATTGGCTCAACATACACTGTAGCTCAACTTCTATATTATAATTGGCATCATCTTGAGAATTGGTTAAGTGTGTTGACACTCAATTATCAAAACCAATATGAGAATAAAAATCTCCCCCTTTGACATGAGTGGAAAAAACACTTAACTAAACATTATGCATATGATCTCTATGAGTATACTATATATTCTATTTGACATATGTACAACACTTCAAAAACTTGTTCAAAATTTTGTATACCTCAAAATCTTGTAACTCCCCCTGAGCTGATGTGCCATTTTTGTAACCAAAACTCTTGTGTTGAATTTGTCTAATGCTGATGTATCTGATACTCTTTGCCTTGTCTACCTTATCATTCTTTTGCCTTTGTTTCTGTGTACCCTATTTTTGCTTGTACTCTATATCTATTCCCCTTTTTACATCTTCTTGTATTTTTGCATCCTTTTGGCTTTATTCACTTATTACTTCCTCAAATTTTGAATAACTCTCCTTTAGATATTCTTTATTACTTCCATCAAAGAATGTATTATTATCTCCCATTCTTATTGACATCTCCCCCAAAACATTATATCTCCCCCTTTTTGACACTTATGTCAAAGGGTCCTAAGAATGAATACAATACTTCACCAAAAATGTTTTATTTACCTCCATAATCATCTTGAGAGAAGCATCCTAATTATCTAAAGCAATTTCCAATGATCTGTGTTGGATGGCTATCTCTACTGCAAGATGTACTATTCCTTCTTAAGTAGAAAGATTTGGATCTTTCTTTAGTACATTTTTTGCATAGGCCTGTTCCTTATGGAGTACTTCTAAATGTGGGGTAATGGAGGATTGAATTTGTATCAATTTGGTCTTGATATTGGCCTCTTCTATTGTCAATATAGCTAATTCTTTATGTGTGTGAAGCATAGTTACAAAATGCTTCTCACTCTGGGTTGGATCTTTGGGTAGCTATGAGCTAGAAATCTTGAGATTTTGTTCCAAGCTCAATATCCTTTGGCTAGTTTCTTGTGTGAAATATGATGAATCACACAATTTGGAGTACAATGAGAATACATTCTCAAGTATTGTTTTCACTTTTTCAACCTTCTTAACCAATTCTACTTGTGAAAGTGCTATTTCACTAGATATATTTTCATTGACTTTCATCTGAAACTTCTTTTCTAGCCATTCTAATAATTTGACATTAGTGTTAAGGTCTTCATTTTGTACCTAGTCCACTATGTTGGACAATTTATCCATGATGGGTTGGGTTTCATTAGGTACTTGCAAGCTAAATGCATCAAGCAATATGTCTTTGATTTCCACAAGTGCTTGCTTCTACCTCTACTCATTTATGAGTATCTCTTGTTTCTTCCTTCTCTCTAGTGCCTCTTGCACTTCATTTATCTGTGCTAGGATCATAGTTCTTGAGTCATAACTAGGTATGACTATTTCTTCATCAAGTGTAGGGTCTCCATAGTGAAGTACCCTTGAGACCTTGGTGGAGCTTGAGCCTGATGCTGAAATTTGCAATTGTACTACATCAGTGCTTGGGTTCTTAGTAGGAGTCCCCAAGGTAGGCAAGTTTTCCAATGTTTGTATTGCCTCCTGCTCCTTTTTTTTAGGGGTTCTCTCCTCTTCTTTCTCCTTATCTCTACTGCCTTGATCAATAATGATGATTTGAGGAGGTGCACCTTGTCTTTGTGGAGTAGGAACATCCTATCCTATCTATTCCTTTGCTGGCTCCTTGGCAGTTGTTGTGACTGTAACTATATTATCAACCTTAGCAATTTTATCTTGTGCTTCTTGCTCTTTGGATTGATCTTTTGTAGCTGTGGGAGGTTGTAAAGGTGTTTCTTTTGTGTTTTCCTTCTCCCTTATTATCTCTGCTGCAACCTTTTGTAATTCATCCACACTCACCAAAACTGGATTTGTGCATAGTTGTGATTGCATTGTAGTTTGGTGAAGGATCTTTTTTCGATCCTCTACAATGATTGGATTGATGTTCTGACCTAAAGTGTTAAGAACATCCTATAAATTTACTATTTTTTTAAGTGTTGTATGTGGAGGATTTAGTGGTGGCAGTTGGGTGTCTTGGACACTCTGTTATGGTTGTTGCTCCTTAGTTGTTGCCTCTTCACCCTGTGTCTTCTCCACTATTTCTTCTTCTTTCTCTTTCTCTACCTCTTCCTCTTCTTCTTCATCATTTCTCCCTTCAAATGGGTCTTCCTACCCTTATTTGACTATTATCAATCCATAGATTAATTTCCACATTTGTGTGGACTTTTGCACAACATCTTCTATTTGGTTTTGCAAAATTCTAAAGGCTCTATATTTGGGTGCAAATTTGCTCCCATGTTTCTTGCTAGCCTTAGTTATTTGACCTTTTGTAAGGTATGGCATTACATGAGCCAATGTAGACTCCCTTATTTCTTTCTCCATTTTGAGACAATAATGCCATTTATTTTCAACCAATGAGCTTAGCTCCTTAGGCATTGAATTGTCTAGTTCAAGTGGGGTAGTCTTCAACTTAGCCATCATAGTGTAGATGGACTCTTCCACTATGTTCTATAGTTCCTTTGACAACTTATTAAAATATATGGTCTTTAGACTAGTCAGATCTACATTATCTCTAATATTATTGCAAATAATTTCCAATTTAGATGTGGTAGAACGTCTTACCAATCTAAATTTCTCTTCATCAGACTCTATTCTTTCTTTGTTTGATTCAGGAGGTGCAACATACTTTCTTCTCTTCTTCTTCTTTGCAAGCCCTCCTTGTTCTGTAGTCTTCTACTTCTTCTATTCTTTTTCTACTTGAGTTGTAGCCCTGGTATTTGCCCTTGTAGTTGGCTTGGTTGGGCTTGGCTTTGTAACTCTATTCTCTCCCTTGGGCTATGCTGCTAGCTATTTTTGAGCTTTCCTTTTCTTTGGCTCAGCCTTGGGTGCTTCTTTCTCAGCACCTTCCTCCTCATCTGCATCCTCCCCCATACCTTGGGTTAAGGCAAGTGGTCCTTGACCTTGCTTCTCTTCATCATCCTAGGCTTCTTCACCTTCTTCATCTACTACTTTTGCAATGCCCTCACCAAATTTGGCCTTTAGCTTCTTAACAAGTTTATCCTTCTCTTTCAGAGTGGAGGTAGTCTTTAACTTCATATCCATGTTTGATCTCACCATGTCATAGGTTCCAAAATGTGTTACATCCTTGTCTATTTCCTCTGCTAGTAATGCAATTATTGCTACTTATGCTTCATCTATGTTAATTTCATAGCCAAGAGGTCTTAACCATCTCACTCTTGGTATGGTAGCTTCAATGTATGTATAGTCAATATCTATAACAAAATATACATCATTTACGTGCTTCTTTAGTATGGAAACTAGTGTTCTTAGCCTTTGCTTCATTGACTTCTTAAAGTCTTCAAAATAGCTAGTCATTATGGTCTCAAAATGTGGCTCCCATCTACTCAATATATTCATTTACTTGAGCTATGATTGACCTATTTGTCTTCCATGCAACTTTACCAAAAGAAGGAAATCCATTCTAAACATAAAAGAATATACAAATCAAAATAGCACCAAATTTTCATTGGGCTCCCTTAGTTCTTCAGATTGCTAATAAGTTCTCATTAATTTGTTCTAGTTGCAATTCTACAAGATCATAAGTATGATCCTTTTTTACCAATTTATAACCAACATCCACTACAATGCAAGGCACACTGTTGAGTCTGTTGGATTGGTAGAACTTGTGTGCAATCGCCCCAACAAAAAAGTCAACAAAAGGGTCTTGTATGTTGTCAATCGTCATCCCTCTCTTATTCCACCTGGCTCCAATATTTTTCTCAATTACCTCCTTAGAATCACTCCTAAGGGTCTTTGATTGATCTAGGGTTGGGTACCTTGTCACTCTATGAACAATTCTCTTTGTGATTTTTATTGGGCCATCCTCCAACCATAAGCTTCCATCATGTATTTGGCTTAGCACTAGTCTGATCTATTCAGTTTTGAAAATGGTAGGGAGTTCTAAGGCTTGTGTCAAACCCTTCTTCTCAAAAATCTGGTATTCTTCCTTTAATACTTTGTTTTCACATAGTCTCTCATAGGCTTCCCTCATCTCCATATCACCTATGGCTCCAATCTTGTAATTGTAACATCTTCTTACATCTTGAACCATAACTGCCTTAGGGGGTATGATGGATATGGCTCCAACTGGGTTGTTCTTATATGCTACCTCTAGGATTGGGCAGAAATCAAGTTGTTTGACCTCATTGGACACAAGCTGAACTTCAAAAGGTTCCTTCTCCTGAGTTTTCCTAGAGCTAGAAGCCATTTTTGCAATTTTAGGGTTTTAATATGAAGAAAATATTAAATTGCGTAACTCGGCACAGACATAAATACCTCAAGATCGATAAAATTGTGCTGAAATGTTGTTGAAATTTTTCTAATCACTAGATTCTTTGCTTTGGACTCACTCTATGCTCTTTCTCATCTTTGCTCTTTGTTCACATTGAGGAAAAATGATTGAAAACATGATAATATACCCTATTTTCCTTGCATTTAATGCTTAGTGTGGTTATAGCTATCCACTTGGCTTCTGAAGGATTTCTACATTACTCAACTTCCAATACCTTTTTGACCACTTAACATCCATAGGAGTATTCTTTACTCGACTTCAACTAAGATTTCTTCTTCACTTAGCTTCCTCTACCAACATAGCTTCAGCTAATCATTTGGCTTCTACTATTTTGTTAGATAACTCGGCATGCGCTAGTATTTTACTCAACATCTAAGGGCAACTCGACAGTACTTGAAAAATCTTGAAATTTTAGCCTTGCATCTTTGGTCATGCTGATCTCTTCCTTTTAGTACTTACTTGTTTAGGAACTGATGTATGATAAAACTTTATAAATCAGCCCTCATGCCTTTTTTTTTGCTTAGTTTGATGAAGTGTGACCACTTGACCTATTAGGTGAAGTGATCCCTTCATTTGATGTGCTACATTCATCTTTCTTCTTCCATGTCTTATTCATTTCTCCTTTGATGTGTTCAACATCTACCTTCTCTTTTCATTTGTTGTTCTTTGAATTGGGTGCCTTTGACCTTGTTGGGAAATTCTTGTTAATATGACCAGTCTTCAAGCAATTAAAACATGTGGTTTGACTCAACCCTCTATTGTAGTTCCCTCTAAAATGTGTTCTTATGCAATTTTCAGGAATGTGTCCATATTCCTAACAGTAATGACAGCTATACCTGGTGTTGTAGTCCCAATTGTAGTGATATCCATGGTTATTTCCTCTTGTTGTCTAATTTGGTGACCACATAGGCTTTGATATGCACTCAAAAGCTCTATGTCCATACTTCTTGCAATTGTAGTAGTGACCTTCAAATTTTGGTATTCTAATAGTCTTAGTCCTGCAGTTATGTGCTTGATGTCCTTGCTTTTGCACTTATGAAAGTGACTCACATTCTTAGGTTTTTCATGTTGATGGGCATTCTTGCTCCTACACACATTAGAGGTATGTCCCTTTTTACCATAGAAATGAAAAGTAGGTTTAATGTTCTTACCTTTGTTACTTCTTTCTTTTGCAATCTTGGATTACTCTCCTTGTTTAGTGCTAGTGTATCCTAGTCCTAAAGTATCATTTCTAGCCCTTGGCAATTTTAATAGCTACTCAAAGTACTTGATGGCCTCATTAGGTTTGTTGAAGCTCTCTACAATCTCCTTTTCTCTTTTTAGGTCATTTTTCAGTTGTTCATTTTGTATTTTCAGCGTAGAGATCTCAATGTTCTTAATATTCAGTTCATGATGTGCATTCATCATTTGACTTAAGGTGTCTAGCTACATGTTTGAAATTCTTGCTAGCCCAATTGACTTTTCCTCCAATCTATTGGCTATATTTCTCTTGTCTTCTTCTAGCATAGCCTTTTCTTCAATGGCTCTTTTCTTCTATTTAGTCACTTCACAAAGCATCATAGCTTGTGATTCTTTGTTCAAGCTTGAGTGTTCTAATTTCTTTTGCTTAAGCTCTATTCTTCTCCATTATGTCTACTATTGTTGTATCAAACTCTTTGGAATCTCCATTTGAAAATAGATTTGAGGTGTGAATCTCCTTGTACTATGTATCATTCTTAGCTATGGCAATCTCTCTTCTTCTATTTAAGGATTTTTTTAGTTCTTCTCTAGCTTCTTCCAAAGCATGTAAAGCAAGTTGTATATCAATTTTCTGATTCTCTATGATCTTCCCAAGTTTGTATACTTCCATTTCCATATCTTTTCTCCAAGCTATAAGGATCCTTCTTGTGAGAACTTGGCTCTAATACCAATTGTTAGAATTTACAAGTGGGAACATTACTTCTGAGAGTGGGGGGGGTGAATCAGAAGTAACTAACTTTAACACTATTTAAAATGTTTTAGCTGATAACATTCACATGCATATAATTCATCTAATAAACATGAAAGTAAAGACATGCAAGAAAACAAATAACACAAGATTTGGTAAGCCAGAAACCCTCCAAAATGAGAAGGTAAAACTAGAGTGGGGATGACGCCCACAAAGTATCACTACAACAATATGTAACTATTCAAGGTTACAATGTTTGACCACTTCTAATGGTCTACCCTATGAAAGGCATGTCTTGTTAAAGACTTTACACCCTATTAAAAGTGACCTAGTTAAAGGATTTAACTACCCTACTAAAAGTAGGCCTAGTTAAAGGACTTTAGTACATTCACTTGGAATGCCACCATGTTAAATGATTTACAAATGGTTGCTAGGCCAACCTAAGTCCATAGGATTTTCAATTCTAATACAATTGCTAGAGAGTATTAGAAGAATTTGACCTAATAATTTGCAACCCTCAATTACTAATTCTAGATCCTTGCTTGATCTGATATGTCACGCTCTATAACTTTGATACTCTATTCTTGATCAATTAGATTATGCAATGATGCTCTTCTCTTCTCTAAGTCTTTTCACCCTTCACTATAATTCACCCATACACTTCTCACACACACATACACAATGGGGTTTCATCGTCCTTTTAAAGATTTCAAAGACTTAAGGTTAGGTATGAATCTATGATCAATATTTACTCTTCATTTCCCACTCATTTCTTGCACTTTTCCTATTGGTTGCATGCCTTCTCCATTTTTCTCATTGGTTGCATGTTGATTACATAGGTAATGCAAAATATTCATACTTATCTTCAATATCCTTCGAGATTCATCCTATGTCAGCTTCAAAAATGTTTTACATTTGAGTTTGTGAAGGCACAAACTCATATGTTGATTCTGTGTTACTCGAAAGTTACTAGTTGTTGATGCTTAGCACATATAGAAATTCTATCTCACTTGGCTCCTATAGCATTTCTATTTCACTTAGCATCTATACTTTTCTTAGCACCTATAGTGACTCGACATCACTTATCACTCAACACTTGAACTTCACTCGGCACCTAAAGATCACTCGGTACTTGAAGTTCACTCGACACCTATTGAATTCTCTGGCTTGGCATACACTGTAGCTTAGCTTTTTTATTATACTCGACATCATCTTGAGAATTGGTTAAGTGTGTTGACACTCAATTGTCAAAACCAATATGAGACTAACAATGAGCATACTTTAGGATGCTCTTGCAAGGAAAAAGCATCGAGAACTTCTCAGAAGGGAGAATAGATAGAAGTAAGCATTGCAAGATATCAAGGACATTTTTCTTGATGCATTCAGCCTACTTGCACCTAAAGAAGACAAGTCTATCATGGAGTAGTTGGAAAATATAGGGGAGAAGATAAATGATACAAACCTAGATTCAAATGTTAAACTACTTGAACGATCTAAGAGGAAATTTCAATGAAAAGTCAATGAAAATATATCAAGTTCCATTGCACTTAGTCAAGTTGAATTAGCAGCCAAGATTTATAGTGTAAAGAAAGTATTAGGGGATATTTTCTCTCTTTACACCAAGTTTTTTGATACAAAACTATTCACACAAGAAGTACAATGCCATATTGAAAATTTGGATGGAGATATGAAGATAATAGGTACTACTCTACCCAATTCTCTAGCTTAGAGTCAAAATCACTTCAAGAATTTGATGAACTCCCAAGGTTAGTTGGTAGTCTTACATTTTGAAGATGTAAACAATTGGGCTACACTGATTAGTATCCAATCCATGTTGACTCCACACATGGAGATACTACACAAAGAACTAGCCTTTGCAGAAATAGTGATAAAGAAAGATCCCCATCTTTCTACACATGAAGGTTTATTTCACCTTGCTACTAATCTATCTATCCAAATCAAATCATTTGAAGTAGCATGTGATAACAAGGATGCAGCTTTGAAGATAATACTTGAGGTCCATAAAAATTTCTTAGAAAAACACACTATACGTGTATAACCCTTTGACATAAGTGTCAAAAAGAGGGAGAAATATGTAAGGGGGAGACATAAGTTTTGAGGAGAAACAATAAAAAAGAAGAAAAAGAAGGAGTCAAAGAAACAAATAGAGTACAACACAGTTCAACATATGCATATTTACTTAGTAGGGGTATTGATTTAGATTTAGAACAACACAATCAACTCAGGGGGAGTTATAAGATATTGAGGTATGAAATTTTTTTGGAAATTTGAAATTTTGTACATATGCTAAATAGAGATAGTGAGTATCTGAGTTATTCTCATAAGTTAAGATCATTCATGCATGAGCAAGTGTTTTTGCCACTCATGTCAAAGGGGGAAATTTTTTATCTCAGATTGGTTTTGACATATGAGTGTCTATAAACTTAAGTCATTTATAAGTTAGAACTTAGTTCATGCTGAACAAGTAATACATGTAGAGCATAACATGTCAGATAGTGGATGCCCACTGAGTTAGTTAGAAAGTGTCAAGTAAATGTTAGTGTTGAGTCACTCAAGTGTCGAGAAGTCAATATGTGCTAAGTAATTCAAATGTTGAGTGACAGTATTGAAGTTGTAGTTGATGCTAAGCATTAGGGACTTCATATGTTGAGTAAAACAATTTTGACATTGTTTTTTGTAATGGTACAAACTACTATGTAAACCATTTTTTAAGTCAACTTAAGGATTTTCTTGTGACCCTAGATGATAAGAATGAATCTTAATTGTGAATCCCTATGTAGTACATGCAACCAATCAGATAAAGGGATGATTTGAGTGACTAGATGGATGAATTGCAATCATTGATTCATACCTAACCCTAAGTCACCTAGGTTTTCTTAAGGGGGACAAACCCTAAAACATGGTATGATTGAAGAGAGAAGTTTGCATCCCCAAATAAAGCATTCATGGTGGCTAAGGAGTTGTAAATTGAGATACATTTCAAAATTAGTTAGAGGAGAATAGAGGAAAGGAGTTAGAGGATAGAAGTGATACATCTAATCAAAGAAGTATCAAGGATACATGAAAAGAGGTGATATTTTATCTAGCAATAGAGTGCTAAGTGTAGGATCATTGCTAAGATATTCTAATAGGTGAATTAGTTAAATCTCTTAACATAGTAGTCTTAACAAGCTATTACAAATCCTTTAACAAGGTGCTTACTTCATTGTATGTTGAAGTCCTTTAATTAGGCACACTTCTAACAGGGTATTGAAATCTTTTAATAGGGTAAGATCTAACAATCTTGTAATTCTTTAACATGGAAGACCTTTTGCAGGGTATATCATGTCTCATGATCAAAGATTTTAACCTTCATTGGATACACTTTACAAATGCAGTAGTGAAGATTTTTGGATCTCATCCCCACCCCAGTTTTACCTTCTCATTGGAGGGTTTCTAGGTAATCATATCTTGTGTCATATATGTGAATGTTTATTTGTTTTCATGCTATGGATGCATATTCTTAATTTGGTATTTCAGTTTACAAGCAAATTATGAGATGGATGTGTGGTGAATGAATTTATGGTTAAATTTTTTAAGGATTTATTCACCACCTCCCTCCCCCCTTAGAGTTTACTTCCCATATTGTATTTCCAACAAATATATGAATGAAAATTAAATATGAAAGAATTTCCTTGAAATGCATAGAGGAAGATGTACATTTTCTCAAGAACTTTTTGATCTGAATCTTTCCTAAAATTGTGTGCATAGATCTTGGAATGAAACGATGAAAGGAATTAAACCCATAAATCTCCTCAAAATTTGAGACCAAAGGACAAGGTCAACTTGGAAAGACATCCTACTACTAGATTGACGTAGTCTACAACTTTGAAACTCACAACTATAGAAAGCTTGAGAGCTATAGGTTCCAAATATGTAAACCTTTTTTGCTCCTAACCTACAAATCAACACAAAACAAAAAGGTTTGGGGTTGGGGTTTAATGAGGGTTTTCCTTGGTAAAGCCCTAGGTTAAGGAATTAACCCTAATTGAGAAATGTAAATTTAAATGAAACACTTGCATGTAGTAGATCTGAATAATTTCAAGTGAAAGATACAATTACCTTTGAAGAAGCATTTTCCTTTGATATATGATCAAGTGTGTAAGTCTAATAGCCTTGACTCAAAGAAGCCAAAACCTCATGTATGGAAATCTATGTGACATGCCATGGATAAATAATGGAAGAGTTTGAATGGATTAGAATGATAGATCTTCTTCTTAGAGCCAAACTCTAGTACCACCTTGAAGGAAGAAGCTTGATGTAAGAAGGGGATGCTTAGACTTGAATGTTGTAAGATGCTTGCTTGAAGAAGAACATCTTGAATACTTTCTTTTAGAGGTGAGATAATAATGAGATGATGAAAATGAAGTCCCAAGCCTCCTTTATACTATTTTTCAAGGAGGAAAACAACTCAAGCTAATTGGCTAACAGTCACAAACTAATTAAAACCTGAGACCTTTCGGGCCCCAAGCTCTAGAACTATCGAGGACTAGGTCGACCTATGTCAACCTAGTCTAGGACTATATTGACTTGGGAGGACTATGTTGACCTAGTCTAGACTAGGTTGACCTAAGTTGACCTAGTCAACCTAAATTGACTTGGTCGAAGAGGATAGGTCCTAGGTGCCACAGAAAGCTCTAGAATGTGGTACAAATGAGATAGAGAGATATGGTCAAAAGGGTATCAAGATGATACCTAAAACACCATGTTAGGAAGCAAGAGATGATGAAGGATCATGAAATGGAAGAGAAGAAGATAAAAATAGACTGAGACCACAAAAAGGAGGGCTAAAAGGTCTCAAAATGAAGTTCGTCCATTTTAAGATGGCACATCCCCAAATTTTATAAATCCAACATCCCAATTTTCATAGTTACTGAGCTTCTTTATATCATCATTCATGTGATTTGAACATGCACTATCATTAAACCATGCATTCAACTCCTCCTATCATGAAGAGTAAGCCATAAGTTATTAGTGAACTTTCATTTCATTTGTTGATAGGCTTCTAATCTTCCATTTTACATAGAATTGTTAGCTTTTACAACCATACACAATTTCTCACCATTTGAATAAACACATTTCTCATCTTTGGATAAATAATCATCTTCTTTGGAAAAGAAATTGCTTCAATGTACATCTCTTTTTCTTGTGTCTTCTTCTCTCTTAATTATACTACCTCCAACTCTATTGATATCTTTTGTAAACATACACATAAATTCATTGTGACCAATTCTTCCACATTAAAATGTTTAAAGGAAAACTTAGCCTTGTATTTGTCAATTTATTTTTTAGTCTCCTTACAAATTTTACTTCTACATTATCAAAATCATCATCCCAGTCACCTTTCATTTTCCTACTAACTTTGAATGCAGCTTCTTTGTTATGGTTATCTATTCCAAACTTCTTCATCTCAAAAGAAGATACTAGACCATAGAGATGATCTACTGTATATTTTTCCAAATCTCTACTTTCCTTCATAGAAAATACTATAGAGAAATAGGATTCAGTGGAGTTCTAAGAACATTCATTACAACTTCATTTTCTTCCAGAGATCTAGAACTCCTCATATTTGACTAACCACTCATTTTATTCAGTCTATATAGCTATTAATATTTTCTTTCGCACTTATTCTCAAATTCTCAAATCTTCTTATCAAAACATATAGTTTGAAATGTTTTACTTTTTATCTCCTTTGTAGAAATTACAAAGTTTTTCCCAAACATATTTACAAGACTTGCAACTCATCGCCTTCACTAGTTTAGAATGAATCAAAACATTGATGCTTAAATTCCTTTATTTATTTTTTTGCAATGTAATAAATTCTTATCTAAAGAGGTAAGAGGAGTGGATAGAGAAAACTAACCATCCAAAAAAGAGTTCTAGATATCATAACCCATTGACACAAAAAGTGATTCCATCCACATCTTCGAGATAGAGTTGTTTGTGCATCAAAATTGGTGATCTTGCAAGATTCATCTAGTACCATACTAGACATTTCCTCAATTATTTAAGCTTCAATCAAAGGAACTTGGCACATATAGCAATTTTTTAACACACTTCAAGACTGAGAGAGGGGTGAATTAGTCTACAACAATCACTTCAACTTTTCATTCAATTTCACAATCAAATAATCTTCATTATGAGTATTAGCATAACATGTAAAGAAATGAACACTATGCACAAAATAATGTTGGATTTATGTGGAAACCCCAAGGGAAAAGGAATAGTGAGAAACACACAATACTTATAGGATAATGTACATTTCTTTTAGATGAGATATATAAGGACTTAGAACAAGACCCACTAATTTAGTTCAAGATAAGAAAAAACATATAGAGGAGACCCTCTATCTCTAAGCAAGGTATTGTTTCCAATAAATCTCCAAGCCTAAAGTTGTCCTTGATTTTCTACCTCAATCAACCAACTTCATAATGTCATCACCACCCATTGTTTCTACTAAAACTCAATAACTCTCATTATGCACTATCCATTTTGGATTTAGACACTCTTGCACACCATCAATACCAATTTGATCCCCTCTCTCTCTCTATAACATCTTCTTCATTGAAAACATCAACTAGGTTATCTACAATAGAGGACAATATAGTTCTTATCAAATCAACCACCAAAACATAATTGTGGTGAAAGTGGTCCAATCTAGGAGACAAATATAACTTAAAGTATCATAACACATCTTTTATTTCTTTAGAAATAATTTACATGCTATCATACATCTTCCAAGGTCAAAGTGGAAAATTCTACAAGTTATCTTTTTTTTCAAGTTTCTAGTAGACCATTCACTAAAAAAGGAATTCAAAAATGATTTGCACACTTTGACAAAATTCTAATCCTTTAGAGTGTTTACGAATATTTTGTATTGAATACTTTTTAATTTATTTTGACATGCATCCTCATAGTAGCTAATTGCACATCAAAATGAAATTGTGAAATTATATAGTGGTGCCCTTTGATTAGAATGTCTTTCATGCAATAAAAAGTCTACACGTAGAATGTTCTTGTGTCAATTCAACTTTTAATCTCCTGAGTATTCAATTTTCCATCAAAGATAAAATTCTTAGGTGCCGAATTAAATTCTTCATTGTTGTAGATGTAAATCTAACTCTAAAATTTTAATATTTAAATCAAATAGGGACGTTGTTGACTCCTTATTGCCAGTGTTATGAGTTGAGCTAGTGCATGTTTGTTGTGATTTGTGTTATATGTTATTATATTTAAGATATTCATGCATTCCTTTATAAATCGTCAAATAATGTTGGATCAATGTATGAATTATTTGAAAATCATTTATATGAGAGCAACAAGATAATCATAACATCAACACTTGCACCTATCACCTTAGGAATGTGTTGCATTTCTTCATTATTGTCTTTCATCAATGTTTCAAAGTTATTGAAGTAGTCCAACTAGGCATCGGCTAAGGAGAGCATGAACCTCACAGATGAATGGATTCCGTAGAGGTGTTTGTAAGGATCATTAATTACTAGATTCAAACATTAAAATATCAAGAAAAACATACTCTTATAGACATTTTAACCAGTTCATACCTACAACTATAGATTTAAATTCCATGCTAGCTCACTTTATATACATTAATTAGGTCTATACAAATGTCTAAACTAAAGATTAATACAATAATATTATAAAATTTGAAACATTTATCTACTCACATAATCTTTTTTTCTTTATTAAAAAAAATTTGTTTACAAAGAGAATAATCACATAATCTTACAAAACCAATTTCTATCATCTTTCACATCATACTTCTACCATCTCATATTAAATATCACATCTAAACTCATATAATTTATAAATCAAGTAACTTTTATTATTTCCAATACTGAATTATTTATCTAAATAATCTATCATCTCTATAATGCCTCACGTAAACTTATAAGAAATCCTTTCTTTAAAGAGAAAAGCCTTAATGTTAGTACCTTATTTTTGGTGAAACTTACATGGGAAGTGAAACCCAATGTCACACTCAAAGGCCTCTTAGAGAGTCAACCAAATCAAAACAATTTGGATACCTAAGAATCGAATGGGTTCCTCCTTTAAAAATATCTTAGAGAGTTTGGTCACAATTGAAAACTCATTATTTTGAAAGCTACTTGAAAGCCATCTAGGAAGGTTCATTTATTTGTAGATGTCCAAATATTCTAAGACACTTAGAGATAAAGAGAATCTGCCTTTTGGTGTTTATTGGTACAAACCTAACGTATAGGTTCATTGAAGGCAAATTTTTTATTCTCTTTTTCTTCCTTTTGAAAATATTTGTGAGAAGAGGAAAAGATGTCTGGTCAATATATAGCCATACTAGGTAGCTATCACATATTGTTTTAATCACCTTTTTTTTCGGTGAAAGGAATGAAGTGTTGATCATATTCTTTCACAGATTAGATTGGAATCTAAGATGTATGTTGAAAATAATACTAATTAAAAAGAAAAAGGAAAAAAAAATTAAAAAAATTGAGGTATGATGTCATGCCATACGTAAATTATATAAATTTAGATTTGAGGTTGTGGGTTTATGTCAGATATATGAATTTCGATATAGAATACAATTCTATGACATTTCTTTTATGACACTGGATTTCTATCTAGAACTAAATGTTATTGATGTTAAATATTTTATGATGTAATAAATTGTATTAAGTGATTTTTTATTAAAGAAAAAGTGTTTACTCTTTATCTTAAGTGTTTTGATATGAGTTTTTCTTTTTCTTATGGTCTTCATAGATATTTTAGTTGTGGATGTCTTTGACTCTCAATTTTAATTCCATATATATTTTTGTTATTAGTATATTATTTCTTTCAGCAAAAGAAAGATATTTCTTTGGTATTGTCTATCTATCAACTTCATACTTAGTTGGTGTCAACTAGATTTTAGATCATCTTTCGGCACATTCTTCTTTTGTCTTATTCTATCGTACATAAGGATTCTCATCATAGTCATAAGTGATAGTAAATACTTTGTTGTCTCTTTTTTTTTGCCAAGTTGCCTTGTTGACATTTATTAGTCTTCAAATTGCTTTTTATTGGCTTAAATATTGGACACACATGTAGCACTTGATAAACGATGTAACTAATATCATAAGCTTAGGTTCATCATATGAAAAATATGTAACAAGATTATATGAAGGGCTCATGAAAGCATACTTGTAAAGAGTGCATAAAAGGTGACCTCATTGATCCAAAAATATGTGATAATATCCTTATAGATATATAATAAACACGCATGCATGAGTAGATGTAAGATCTTATCATGCCAAAAGATAATAATGTTAATCTTTTTCTTCTTTTTCTTCTTTTTTAAATAAACTTTTGAGTGATTTTGTTTGTGATGGTAAAATTAATGGTTAAATAAAAATTCATTGTACATATATTTTAACTAATAATATAGATCATAACCATATTAGTACATGGATCGTAGTCTATGCATAATATATTCCTATAAGAATTATTATATGAAATCTCTCATCTAAAAACATCACTACTTTTATATTATGAGAAGACGAAGAATCTCCTCAAGTGTGAAGCACACCAATAGAATGGTTTAAATGTGAATATGAACCAAATAAATATCATCCTAATAATCAAATGTCTTACCATTATGTTCATGTGCCCTGTTATTATGTTATGATTCTCAAATAGAACTCCTAATATTCTAAAATTGAATTTGGATTTTACGTTTTATACAACAATCTAGTGTGTAAATGTAAAGTTTTCCATGTACATTCAATAAGTAACAACTAATTTGGTTGGTATGGGCTTGGTCCCACAATTTTATTTTAAAAAGTATTACTTTTACCCCACAAAAATGCACTCGAATTAATTATGAATTTATAATGTTAACTTGAAAAGGAACAATTATATTGAAGACTTGGATTAGTCATTTAGAATGTATATGGATGGAATTAGGTTAGGCTTAAATTATTTTCCAAATTCTATACATAAATGTTGTAGTTGTAAAAATAGTCATTACATTAGAGACAACCTAGTATGTCTAGCCTAAAATGAAGGATAATTATTTATAATATTTACTTTTAGCCCTTGCAAATCTTACCTCGCTACATGTAGAGTCCAACAATAGTACTTTATTTGAATTTTTCTTTTTAGGTCTAGTAGACCATCTATATCATAGTAATTGCTTCTATAGTTAACCTAATTGTTTATAGTTCCATGTGAATTTCTAATGCTTCATTTTTTTGTTTAAGTTATGATTAAATGTTTATGGATTCGCTCTATTCTTACTATTCAAATATAATGTTGTACAATACCAAAATTCACATCTATAGAGTAACATAAGAGTGATAGAAAACCACAAAAGAACATTTTAGAACTCCCTAGTCATATAAGGACCTATCTTTTGTGAATAGTATATATAATAAGGAGAAATAAACTACCTAATATTCCATAATTTTATCTAGTGGTTGTTAAATCGTCTCACTACTAATATATTAAGACATGTAAATCAATTTATATTACCATGATAGTATCTAAGTTACTATAGTATAAACCCCCAAAAGATATTATAAAAGTTTAATCTTAAGTTCATAAGCTACATTTCCTAAGAAATTAAGAGTGTGACTTATGCTACAACAACTAGTATCATGGTGCTTCTTGCCCAACTATGAGTGTGATATCAAAGCCGCTCAAACATGTTGGGTCTTTTATTGATGTTGTTGGTTTGTTAGGTGCTTCTCACTTGGTGGTTGGTACTATTTTTGGTATGTATGGATCTCGGGTTTATAAACCTACTGATATCTCTATGACAACATTTATTGTTGGCTCTAAAGCTTCTACACTTATTTTCATTATGAAATCTTCTAGTTGGAGTCATTCCTTGGTCTACTATTACATTGAATGAAGGGGTCCTCCCAAAATATTTTTTTGTTGTTGGTGGATGGAGCTTTTCTCATGTTACCAATTTTGTTGTTACTCTTCCTCCCAAGGAAAAATATCTACCTTTGGCTCTTTCCAAGACCTACCTTATGGTGGCTTGTGGCGTTAATGTAGTGGATAACATGGACTTCTACCAATATTAGAATTTGGTTTGTAGATTTGTTGGTTTCTAGCCATCTCTTCCTCATATTTATTACTGGGTGAAAATTACTTGAAGACACTTAGTTTTTAGTAACATTGAGCTTTTCCCTTGTGATAAGAGTTTTTTATTACTAATTTTATTTATTTTTATGACTATATCTAGTGATGAGAAACTTGTGGGCTTGTGGGACTCACTCTCTTTGTACCAAACCCTGAATATTCATCTTCAAACTTCTTATTGAACCAACAAGTGTGTGTCTAGTGTGGGTTCATCCTCCCAATCCTTCCTTTTATTTTTTGGAGAAATCTTATTTGAGGGCCATAGGTTACTCTAGTGGTAATTTCTTAAAGGTGCACAATGTCATGATCCCCATCAATCTCTCTACCTTTGCACACATTTTGGTTGACATTGATATCTCTACACTTCTTCTTGGAGATGTGGTTCTCATGTTTGGGTATAGGTCACAAACTCAATCAATGGATTATAAGGGCCTTCCCCTTCAATTTCATTGATTCTTCTCTATTGTTACAATGATAATAAATTTTTCTCTCTCACATTGTAAACACATTGCCACTTGGTGGAAAGATACTAATGATGATCATTTAATTGCCTTGGCTTCTTATGCATTTTTTAGTGATGCTTCAAAGGTTGGTGATGAATCCCCTCTATATGATACTATCCCTATTGATCTAGTCTCTTTAGTCCCTGTAAAACCTAAGACACCTCTTGTTATTGTTGCAATCCCCTTTCATCATGTTGACCATTCCCTATCTACTACTCCTTTTCTCCAACAATTTTCTAACAATGTGCAAAATTTTCAACACTTTACCCCTTGTGTTGTCTTGCAATGAGGAATTCGCCCCTTGCTCCCACCTTGTAGTGGGATCCCTTGTGAAATTTTTTCTTGAATGATTGTCTCCTAGCATAGGAAAAAAATGTTCTCCAAATTATCATTTTCCTCCCAACACAATGGGTGACTTGTCTACCCACTCTTGATGTGGGCTACTAGTTATTCAACTAGTGTATTTTCAAGGGCTATTTTTAGTGGCATTTTTCATGGAAAACACACTTGTTTTTCTACTTTTTTAATATAAAAGGAGATTATCTAAATATTTCCACCTATTATTGAGGTCATAAACACCATGAAGTTATCCACTTAGTAGATACATCTATCTTTATCAAACTTGATGAAAATTTCCAAATTAAATATATATCACTAATGTAAGGCTCTTAGTTATTGTGTTATGGTTAACTTGTGATAATTGTAGTTCAGGATTACCTCATGACCCTAATTATTTTTGTAAATAAGTAGTGTAATGCCCGGCCAAGGGATCCAAAAGAATTAACCTAAATTCTTTACTAAGTTTTCCAACCAATTTTTTTTTTTTATCATGAAAGATAAGCCATTCATATCAAACACATAGTAGTGGAAACAATAACATACATACAACTAAAGCATACATAAGCATACATAATGGGTTACATTCCTCAAGGATCCCAAGACATTGTGTCATATTTAATCTAATTAATACTAAGTCTAACAATTACCACATCCATATGAAAGAATAATTTAAAAAGTCCAATGTCCATAATATACATTTTTTTCTGAATGCCTCTTGGCAAGTTAAATTCGGATTGCTCAATCATCCACTATACATGTCATAGGGTATGAAAAGCTTAAAAGATTAAACATATGTAAAAATAAAGATACATCATCCACATCAAATCGATGATACAAGTGCAATAAAGTAAATGAAACCAATAACATACATGATACATCCATCCATCAATAAAGATATAACAACCATTGTAAAAGATATCCATCCATCATAAAACACATCTAATCTAAGTGTGCAGTTCCTCCTAACCATAAATAGCATCATTAGAACATCGTGGGCCCTAGTCATCCCTTTGTGTGTAACATCCCAAGTCACTGAAGAGATCATCGATACTATCATAGTAGGAATGTCACTCCTAAAACATGCTATAACATATGCATAAAGAAATCTAACGTGCGAGAATAAAGCATAAGATGATCCTATAGGTAGATAACATCATCTATCACATGCTAATCATCAAAATAAAGAAACATACTAGTAAATAATATCCATCATAATGATCCATGAACACAATGAAGATAAATACCAACAAAGAATGCTCTAGTCATGATTACTATGGATGGATCTCAAATGGTAAAAGTGAAAAAGCACTACCACCCGACCGCATGGAACCTAAATGGCCCACTCCCACCACATTGAAGAGATAGTCTCAAGTCCCAAATAGGATATCAAATCACATTACACAAGTACTCTCTAAGTCCAGGAATCCTAAAAGTATACTAACTCAAAGGTTCCAACATAGACTGACATCTAATCCCATAGGCACAACAAAGACATGTAGGAAACCTACTATGTAAGCGGGAAAGTGTCATCGCATGAATCACACTAGAGTTACCCTGGTAGTCTCTCAATAGACCCTAGCCCCCTAGTGATCCCTATTCGGCCACTAGTATCCTCTTGTATTGACGAGGCATACTACAAAATGCAAGGTCTCAACCAAGCATTCTCTCTACTCCCATCCTAATCTATATGAGCACTTGAGGCATGGGCGAGAACATACAATTATCTTATTAGGTTCATTTTAATCCTCATTTAGTGTAAATTTTTTCATTTATTAAATAACTTACAATGAGTTACCCGGGTAGCCACTTAGGGCCTCGGCCCCCATTGCAAGCCACTTCCCGACACTACAAGTAGATAACCTACCCTAGGCTCAATAAAAGAAAAAATCCATCATCACATAAAATCACCTCAATCCTAAACAAGCGACTAGAAAGCATCATAAAGACAATCAAAATAATCACATCAGTTCTCCACGACCAACTGAAAGGCATCAAATGATAATCATGATCACAACAGTTCTCTATCGGCAACTAGAGGCATCAATGATAATCACAATATCCATCAGTCCTCATCGAACAACCATAAAGTATCCAAAAATAAACCACAATATCCATATTAATGATAAATCACAATATCCATTGGTTCTCAACAAGCAACCAAACAACATCTCAAAATAAATAATACTGATCAAAGACTCCAAAATGGTCAAGTCCAAAACATGTCACAACATGACATCATCAAGAAAAATCAACACTTCAGTCACATCAAGGCAACTAGAAAGTAATCTAAGTATAATTGATCAAAGACTCAAAAATGGTTAAGTCAAGTGTCTCATGTACATACTTCTCACCTTCACACAGGAACACTGATGAGCATCAACGAACAGTGAATACAAACATCTCATAGAGCATACCATCAAATTACCATGGTTGGGTTTTTTTTTTTAAAGAATCGAGACCAAATAAGATCAACATGCCATCACATCTCATAACCCCCAAGCCTCTGGTAGACATCCTATAACTGGCCAACAATCTAGTCAACCCCAAAATCCCAAACATGGATAGCTTAAAGAACAAGATACAAACACATATTTTAGTTTCTTTCGCAATCACATGGTTAAGCCAAATATGAAGTTTTAGTTTTCATTTCAAGTATACTTCAAATGTACAAGAATCTTCTTTTTTGTCTCCTAAGTCAACCCATTTATCCCCTCGATCAAAACATAGAATTATTTTTCCGTTATTTAAAAAAACAATTTTATGAAATAATCAGAAGACATTTATTTACTTGTTTAAATCATTGAACTAGTTCCCATTGACTTTTAATAGAATCATTCGCATTACTAAAATCAATATTACTAATAATTAAATAAAACTCCCTTGATTCCAAGAAGTGTCTCCAATTATTAGGATAATACTAATCAACTTCCAAATAAACATTTTTTTCAATTTCCATTAATCGGTATTATCGATAATCATATCAGTTAAAACTCATTTGCATAACTTAATTATCAATTGAATTTAATTAATTTACAATTAATTAAATTAATTAATAATTACATCATTATATCTCAACATTGATTAGTTATTTTTAATTAATAAAATTATGTATTAATCCTCCATTAATTATTAAATCACTCAATACATTATCCAATAATTAGTTCAACATTTCATCTCATATCTCCCGAGATTGTTTAATCCAATTAAAAATTATTATATTAATTTAATTAATATAATTTATCAGTCCTTACTCTTCATCTATTAATTATACTATTATCACAAATAATTCCACAACTTATTATTAAAGAAAATTTGGATTGTTAATAATTAAATCAATCCCCAATAAAATAATTGTATTTCTACTAAGTCGAAACAACAGAAGATAAATCTCCTATTTAGCTATTGCTTATAGTAAATTGAATTAATTTAAAATAAACAATAACTATCAATATATCACTTAAGTATTTATCATAAAATTTATTTTAATAAATTAATAACTTTTATACTTATCAACTTTTACTAAACTTTATTAATAAAGTAAATTGTAATAAATATTATTAAAACTTAAATTAAATTACATTTTAATAACATATAAAAAAGAACTTTTAAAAATTCAACTTCGACTATCATAGATTTGCGTTTAAATTAATCACACTAGGCACTGTGTTATGGAGGGATGCTGCCTTAATGACAAAGGTCGTGCCACCCTTTAGTCCTTCTCCCCAGTCACAAGTACTCTGCAATGCAGACCTACAAGAGTTTAATGCTGCCGCCAAGTGAGGTAGGTGGGTAGGGGGGTGCGGTGGTATAAACCCGCCCCCCATTTTATATGTTTTAAATATGTATATTTTTAAATAAACTCCATCATAAGAGACTGTGGGGGTATGGGTCTGTCCCTCCCCAAATCAATAATATTTTATTTTATTTTTAAAGAAAATTTATTTTAATAAAATGTTTTCAAATTAAACGTTCATCTTAAAACAATACATTTTCAATTTAAAACATTTCCTATAAATGTTACAGATTCTTTTCAAAGGGATATATATATATATATATATATATATATATATATATATATATATATATATATATATAATCATCTGTAAGTAAGATCTGATAGAAAACTTACAACCAACCACTCAAATTTTCCACTTAGAATTTTCACTTATAATTTTAAACCTTTCCCAAATTTGATTTCTTAATTCCATATTGATTCAACCCAAATCTTGATTTAGTTTTTGAATTTTTAAATTAAATTTTCTTTTAAATCTCAACCCTTCCCATTTTGAATTCTAATTTATTTCATCTACGGAATGAGGGTTTTCTACTTGAGTTTTTCCTTGATTTCTTCACATGCAAAAAGAATCAACATGCATACCAAAATTCCACAAAATAAAACATTCATCAAAAGAATTATCCAAACAGTCATTTAGCAGTCACAATGAAGATAGGAAGAGAGAAAGCGTATAGAATATGCAAAATAATCATGAGTGCCTACTTGAACACTAATGCTACTTTGCTATGTCACAAAAAATCATAGAGAAAATTCCTCTTCTCGTAACCTCCTCCTTACCAAAAAATTTCCTTCCTTCTCCAACATCTGTGGCACAAGCACATAGTAGGCCAAAGAGTATGATCAATATGAATGCTCGCTATTATTCGAAGCATGTAGAAGCATATGAGCATGTCGAAGCATATGAGCTTGTAGAAGCCTATGAGGATGTCCATGCACACTAGGAGAGGCTGTATATAAAGGCCTCTAAGATGCATCTAGAATGTGTCTGGAAAGAACTAGGAGATAAGCATGACAACTAAGCACATAACTTCCACGATAAGAAGATAAATATGATGTGGTGTCTAGAATGTTGTAGACACCATATGCTCAAATAATGTGCTAACTCCTAAGTGTAGACAACACATGCATAATTCGAGTGCAAACTCCTGTGTTCTCAACATGACAACTCACAAGAGTTTGCATACTCCTATGTGAGTAAGTACTAAAATAATGCACATTAATTTATTTAATATTCACTTTAAAAAAAAAAAAATTTAATTTATTGATTTTAAATCTCATGCACTTCTCATAAAATTTTTTCACATGCAAAAAGAATCAACATGCATACCAAAATTCAACAAAATAAAACATTCATCACAAGAATTATCCAAACAATCATTTAGTAGTCACGATGAAGACAAGAAGAGAGAAAGCGTATATAATATGTGAAATAATCACAAGTGCCTACCTAAACATTGATGCTACTTTGCTACGCCATAGAAAATCATAGAGAAAATTCCTCTTCTCGTAACCTCC
This sequence comes from Cupressus sempervirens, assembly GCA_028749045.1. Classification (NCBI taxonomy): domain Eukaryota; kingdom Viridiplantae; phylum Streptophyta; class Pinopsida; order Cupressales; family Cupressaceae; genus Cupressus; species Cupressus sempervirens. The sequence goes on along the minus strand of CM053784.1, from coordinate 646,316,632 downwards.
TCCTTACTGAAAATTTCCTTCCTTCTCCAACATCCGTGGCACAAGCACATAGTAGGCCAAAGAGTATGATCAATATGAATGCTCGCTATTATCCAAAGCATGTAGAAGCATATGAGCATGTTGAAGCATATGAGCTTGTAGAAACCTATGAGGATGTCCATGCACACTAGAAGAGGCTGTATATAAAGGCCGCTAAGATGCATCTAGAATGTGTCTAGAAAGAACTAGGAGATAAGCATGAAAACTAAGCACATAACTTCCACGATAAGAAGATAAACATGATGAGGTGTCTAGAATGTTGTAGACACCATATGCTCAACTAATGTGCTAACTCCTAAGTGTAGACAACACATGCATAATTAGAGTGCAAACTCCTGTGTTGTCAACATGACAACTCACAAGAGTTCGCATACTCCTATGTGAATAAGTATTAAAACAAAGCACATTACTTTATTTAATCTTCACTTTTAAAAAAAAAAATTTAAAAATTAATTTATTTATTTTAAATCTCATGCACTTATCATGAAAATTTTAATAAATTAATTTCTTTTTCGCTTTTAAATTTATTTTTGAAACTTAATTGATAAAATATTTATTAACTAAAATAATAATATTATTTAACATTTATTTAAAAATGAACTCTAAATATATTATTATTAAATTAAATAAATATTATCACGTTCCAAATTTAAACTTATAACTTTCATCTCCAAATTTAATTATTTTATTTAATTAAATTTCCAATTAATTAAATAAAATAAATAAATATCATATTAATTTTTCATTAAATTAAATCTTTTAATTAGACTTAATTAATAGAAAATACATCAAAGACTCGTAGAATAAAATACAAAAACCCATCATAGCAAAACACATACAAAATCAAACTAAGGGTTAATATCATGAATTACGTCATCTGACACATTCGGAGGGTACTTGACTCAGATACTTGTCCTGATTTTCAATTAGGACAAATGGCTTAAAGGGTTGGGATTTGGACTTAAGAATTTATCTCCCCTCTCTTACCATTGAGATAATGTGATAGGGTATGCTCATCTTGGCAATTCAGGGAAGTCGATACCTGGTACCTGCAACCTGCATAAAATCCATGCATGTACATACACAATATATACTAAGCTAAATAGGCAATGGTAGGAAGTGGTGCATCGTGTAGATCCCGACTAGCAGGTGACTACGACTCCCTTCCTTAACCACATCAGAAATGCCATACATAACGAAAACAAACATGCACACCATACACATGCAAGTATGAGGTAAGTATCCATAAAAACACACATGATAATAAATAATCTAACTAATCATCATCAATAACTAAAATCACTGAATAATCATCATCAATAACTAAAATCACTGAATAATCATCATGTGTCTATGAAACATAGAGTACCAAATGATCTCATCATATAATAAACTGAATCTAAAACAATGTTTGATAATATCAAAATAATGCTACTAAAAATCATCAACATAAAACTAGCCCTAAAAGAGTTCGACAATAATAGCAAAAATGCGAACTAGAGGCAGGCACTACAAGTAGGCTTAGCTCTATTTTTAGTTGAATGATTCCATAACACTTAGATCTAAGTGAACTAATGAAGACCTATAATTATAAATTTAGTTCAATGTTTCATCTTTTGAGTTTGAAGACGATATATGTATGATTAGTTTAATGATTCAAATGTACTTCTTAACAATATATTGGATTTAATCTTTAAAAAAATAGATGATTCAATATTCATTTTTTTTAAATTAATATTTTATTCATCAAGTGACAAAACACATTTTTTAATATTTTCTCTAAATCAATCTCTTTTTCTTTTGAATTAAGATTTTCCTATTAAAACTTTCAACATTGTCTATAACACTTACACTCTCTTTTTGGGCAAGGATTCAACCACCATCTATTTCCTTCTAATCAAATTATTGGAATTTATTTCTTGAAAGAAACAAGTTTGCTCCATTTTAATCACTTACCAAGATCAATATCTATTTTAAACATTTAATCTAGGACTATTCAATGATTGGTGTCATTTAATGCTTAAATAATTACAAGGATATTATTAAATAATAAGAAATACAAAATTTCTTAAATGATAAGTCTACTTATTATTGAAATCAATTACACTCATTTTGGGGTTCACAATTAGTTTTGATTAATATATCCCTTTTTTAAACATCATAAATATTTCTAGCATATGATTTTTATTCATATCACACCATTTATTTCCTAGCAAATTAGTACATGTGGATTTTTTATGATAATATGAAAATAATTTTTCCATTAGTTATTTTGATCAATTATTCATTTTTTTAATCCTCTATTTGATAAAGGTGTTTCTAAATATTAAAATGAAAATAAAAAACTAAGGATTTTTTTAGTTCTTTATTTATTTTTAACTCTTTAATATTGTACAAAATATTTAATTTAAATATATTTATTTGTTAATATTTACAATTTTTGTATTGGATACAATGATGATAATGACACTTGTAGTCTTTTGAACCTAATTATATTATTATCATGTCTTATTAATTCTTTTTATTTGTATTCTTTTATGTAAACTAGTTACATGTAAATGATTTTTAGTATGAATTAATAGTTCTAAATAATTTGAAGTGATATTCCGAAATATAAGTTAAAAAAATAAAAATAAAATCTTACTATCAAATTGATGAAAAAAAAAGAATATATAATCTTATTTTTACTATTAACTAAAAATGATTTTAAGATAAAATATTGATTTACAAAGAAAAGTATTAATTTAGCAATGTACACAAATTTGTCAATTTTTTTAATGAAAAAAGAAAAAGAGGGAAAAAGAGTACACTAAGAATATGGTATTCAACCAAATTCACCTATAGTTTATTCAAAATTTAAATCATTTTCTTAAATTTATCCTTGATTGTAATCAATAGTCAATTAAAATTTTAAAATAGGAGTGCGGTGGTTTGCATGAGAATATTACTATCATTAGAAAGAAAAACTATTAACATGATAAACAAAGTAAATAATATAAAATTGCAAGTTCTAATAATATGCTTGAAAATAACTATAACTATAATTTATTTACCAATTATATTTTATTAATTAACTATAACTTTATAAATTTTTATCCTAAACATTAATATTAAACTATTTATAAAGTTATCACAACTATATACTCAACACACCACTTCAATCACAACACTTAAAAAAAAAATCATTAATCTTTATCTTTCTAAAAATTTATATATATTAAAAATGTCATTAATCTTTATCTTCCTATATATATATATAAACTTATGAATATTAATATCTAATTTATCTTAAATTAGAATATTGTTTCTTACAATCTCTATCACTCTTTTTCATTTATATCTTTAATATTACTCAATTAAAAAAGATCCTCCTTTTATTACTCTTTCATATTTTAAGCTTTTGAACATATCCTTCAATTTTTTGTGGACACCCATTGTACTTTGAAGATCTTCTAATGTTGTAGTTTAAGGGGATTAGGGCACTACGCAATCTTCTAGAACTTTTGTAGTTGACATTGATATTGAGCTCATATCTCATGGGCTTATGAATGGTTAACAAAGGCCAATAATAGCAAGAAATAAAGGCCCATCAATAAAGTTACAAGTGTAAGGTTACAAATCTAAATCTTAAACATTAGAATTATAGGATTTCCAGATACATCTAGTAAGCATCACATGTTTCCATGATATGTGTTTCTAAATGCCCCACAAATTTATTTTTTAATGGATGACTAGTATGGGGATATGAGTGAAGCCCTGCCTATCTAGTCAATTAGATTTGCCAGATAAGCATGCAAAATATCAATTACCCACTTTCCTTTCCATTATCACAATAATAAACATTTGATATGATTTAAAATGCATAAAAGACTGTGTGGTCATTAGTTTATTTTCAAATGTGGTTAATATTGTTTAGTTTAATAATCTCTTCTATCTATATTGTGGTCTTCACAAATATTATCTAGATTTATGATCTTTTTATTTTGATTTTGACTTTTAGTTATTTATTTTATTCATTTTCTTATCTTGTGTTTCAGAATACATATAATTTTTTTGGCATCTTTTTCTTTTCTTTCTAAGTTATTGTGATCTATAATTAATCATTTTGACTTTCTTTTAGTTCTATTACGTCCATGATGAATCAAAAGTGTGATTCAAAACATTTATGCAAAATAAATCTTATACAACAAACTCTAGAAACTACAAATAGTAATATTTAGTATATTGTTTATAATGTAAGAAATGTGGTATTTTAAAAAAGGTTTTACTTGAATCCTTCACAAATTTAATACAATGAGTATCTTCAATGTTTAATATTAAGATATCAATGATTCGCATATCAAATATACGAAATGTAAAATATCAATATATTATCAAGATATAAAATTTTAGATGAAACATAAGAATTATATACTTTATAAAATTTGATCTATAATACAATTATTTTCAAGCATCATTTGATATAAACTGCTCGATAATCACTTATTACTTTTTAATATAAATGTTAAAATGTAAAATCAGTATTTGATTTTTTAACTATATTTAAGTAAAATTATTCGAGACTATTTCCGAATATCATTTGTTTTTTCTATCGAAATTGATTTATATAAAGTCTTGTCAAGTGCAAGGTTTTGATACCATAAGGAATGGAGTCAATATCATTGTCCCTAACGAATTTGACAGAATAGATACCCTTCAATATCTAATGCTTCACAAATGAAATTTCAACTTAAAGATTAACTCTCACAACTAAAATAAAATAACTTTTTAAATGAAAGAACGTCAATGAATTTTTAAAAAATTTAAAAAAATCATAATACATAATAGATATTGACTATTTGAGTATTTATAATGCCTATTTGACTCTCCAAGTAAAACAATATGATACAAAAAAATAAAATAAAAAGGAAAACAACCCTAGAAGCAAAGCTATTGAATCTCGGCCTCTCCCCAACAATTAAATAGAAAAAAGGTGATTTAAAAAAGCATCCTTCTGGAAGGGCAATGGACGACTCACAATTATTGGTGATATTTTTTTAGTAATGGGGAGTCCCCTTGAATAAAGGAATGTGCAAATTTTATAATGTGAAAGTTGTTTCTATGTGGGAAGTCACATTTTTAGGGTGTCCTACATACAACACTTTTGTCACCCTGTAGTCTTCTTTGATTTATGATTCATCACAACCTATGTGAATGCCAGGCTGGCCTATAAACACTTTTTTGACTCATTAGAGTTGGATATTTGTGATATTTGTGGATGTTCAATTGTCAATGTGTTGTCCAACATGTAATATGATAAAAAGTTTATGGTGGGTATCCACTGCTAGGAACTTCAGGGCTCAATCATGGTGTCTTTTCTATGGCCATACTTGAATGATATCCCTAGAATGGAATGATGCCCAATGAGTCTTTGAAAATGAGTCTTAATAGTTGTGTGCCCCACAAATGGGTCCAAACAATCTTACAAACAGTGGAGGATTGTGTGCCAGTTGGGTCCAAATAATCTTGAAAATTAGAGAGAATTGAGTGGGGTCATCTCCCATGAAATCTTATTCTTGGTTTTGATGGTGTATAGAATCAAACACAAGTGAGTTATTGACTTGGAAGGTACATGACAAAATCTTAATTGTAGTAGAATAAGATATTGGTTGAAGCACACAAAACTGAATTGACTAATGAAAAATCCAAACTAATGAATTTATTGAGAACAACTTGCTCCCATAGATTCATGCATGAAGTTAAAAAATCTCCCAAAAGGTTATGATAATGATACTCCATTAAGTTTCTCAGTAAAGTTAGAATAAACAAATCAAAGTATTAGTATTAAATTTTGTTTAAAAAACATATCCAACTGGTATGAAAAGATTCTTGTCTTTGTTCCAATTCAAGATTGTGTTTATACTATAAAATTGAACTCCGTACAATGAAGACTAGGATTCATGAGGCCATGACACTCCCATGAACTCCAAGTGTCTCATTCATTTGTTGATGTTTGAGCCACCCTTTACAACTAATACTTTAGATTGAGGAAATAATTATTAATTTGGTTTCAACTTTTTATTAGTTTGCTATTGCTCACTCCATAAGCTTTATATATGATTAAATATTACGTTGGAGGATGTGATTTACAAAATTGGTGGTTTATGACACTTGATATTTTAATATTTTTCTTTTGTTTTGGTTGTTCTTTTACAAATTGAAAAATAATGATATGTGGCAGAGATGTCAATATTTGTACAATCCTCATGTTTATATATAAAATAGAAAATGTTGGTACAAACGATCATTTTAATTCATAAATTTACTCAAAAATAAATAAAAGAGGTTTTTCAATAGAGGGAGAGGGGCAAGTCAGTTTCTATTTAAATATTTAAAATCGATTTTGTGAGAGACAACAGCAAGTCATCTTTTATCCAAGGTTTTTTAATTTAGTTTTTAGTAGATGAGAAGGTTCGATATTATTGGGTTATATTCTTATTTTATAATTTAGTTTTTATTGTTTTTTGAAGAAATTTACTTTTTGTTATTAAGGTCATTTTGTATTTATTTTTAGTTTTAAAATTTGCATCTTATGAAAAATAATATAATAGTTTTGTTATAAAATTATCAAGATTGTGTGTGTGTGCGCGCGCGCGTGCATCTGGTAGAACCGCCATAAAATTGTAAGGAGATCTGCCCTTGTTTATGCCTATATCAATGGTGTGGGATCTAGAACTAAGGGTTTTTTTGGAGACTAGGTCTAAGTGGAGATCTGTAATCTCTACTGACCCCATATATATATATATATATATATATATATATATATATATATATATATATATGAAAATTTTGATATTTTAAAATATTTATTATAGATTTTCAATTATATGTAGATTTTTGAATTACTTATCTTAATAGAATTTTTTATGTTTTTAATATAAAAAGTATAATTAATTTTTTTTAAATGAAAATTTGTAATAATTAAATATATTTTTTGAGTTTACTAGTGAATTTTATTTTTATCAAACTTAATTCAAATATTTATAAATCTTGTACAATTATTTTAAATCTTTTTTGATTAATTATTATTATTGTTAGAATTAATTATTATTGTTATATGTTAAATTTGGGTAGCTTTGGACCAAAGACCTTCCTCATAAGAGGCTCATCGTTGTGTTGTAGAGTTTTTCCTTATTTTAAACTTTTAATTATTATTATTATTTGATATAAATTTATATTTTAAAAAGAATATTTGAAAAATTAGATATAATATTAAATTAAATTTTGATAAAATAGTTTAATATTATATTAACTTTAATAATTCTAGTAAAATTCTTGTATGCATTCAAATTCTTTTAATGTATTTTTAAGTGATAAATTATAATTTTAGTCCTTGGCTTCTAGATTATATTGTGTTAAGATTGTGGAAATTTGATCTCTTAAATTAGAATTTATCATATAAATAAATGTTATTTTGTGTTGGCAACATTGTAAAATATATATAACATTTCATTTATATTGTTTCTTAACCCTTTTTCAATTTATGTGGTAGATTCTTCTCAATATTTCTTTCACAAGATTGAGCATTATTTTATGTTAATTTATATGGTAGTTTCTTCTTAGATTTTATAGTATTTCCTTCACAAGATTGAATATTATTTTATGTATTATTCATCATTTATTTGATATCAATATTATGCAATTAACTAGTCAAAGATTTTGCAAATTACTTAACAAATATAATTTGGAAGAAAACCTCAATATTTAAGAATTGTTCTTGATATTAAAGCGACCAAAAATAAGGGGGTTGGTCCATAGCAAAACAATGGTTAATAAACCTTTCACAAAAACACCACAACAAGTAAAATACCAACACTTTCACATCCCTTTCCCTTAATATCAAAAACATATTCCACCCAAACTTGTATAGAAAAAACAAGTTTATATCTCACATAAATACTAGATTACTGCTAGGATTAACCATGAATAGAAATTACAATTACATGAAAATATAGCCAATATCATAAAATAATAAATGGCACAGAAGAGAACACAAGAAACAAGTATTTAACATGGTTCACCCAATCCCTCGGCTATGTCCACCAACAACAAGTCTAATATTAATATTATTTAGTGATTACAATCCACAATCCCTTACAGCTCAATATCACCACAAGAAGCTACAATATCACCATAAATTATGAAATACCCAACCCTAAGCCATTTAATACAAGCTTTTGTCACTTATAAAATTAGGGCTAGAATATGGTGTCTAATAGAAAAATAACAGTCGACACCTTTTAGAATAGTAGGGTCATTTTTGGCTTCGAGGGCACTAACCATAAAAAACCTCATGGGGGCACTACCCCTTGACCCTACCCTGTACTATGATAGGGAGTGCACACCCCAAGACCCCACAAGGAGTGTTGCCCCCAAACCCTTATAAAATAATATGGGGGAAACTGCAACAAATAATCTTCCATTTGGAGATTGATCAAACTCCACAATAATAACCTCCCACTTGGAGACTAGTCATAGCATCGCCAAGCTTGTAGTTTCCACTGGAATATCAAATCACCCTAGATTTTGTTGTTCTTTTATTTTGCTTAGTCTAGAAGACCAACCGAAGGTGAAGATGAGTTCATCTTCTACCTTGTCACTACCTTGGTGAACATATCCACTAGATTATCATATGTATGTATCTTCTCCATCTTGAATTGATCATCATCCAAAATTGACCGAATGAAGTGGTACCCCAACTATATGTGTTTTATCTTTGAACATAGAGCATAATTCTTGGCAAGAATGACACTCTAGCTATCTATGAACAAATAATTATCCCTCTGTAGGTGTCCTAATTCTTCCATGAAGAACTAAATGCATATTAATCTCTTTGGATATCTCTATAGTAGCAACATGCTCTGTCTCTATAGTAGATAAAGAATTAACCTTTTGTAAATGAGAAATTAAGTTGTTGTTGTCCCACCAATAGTAAATACATAACATATAGTACTACGCCTAGTTGGAAATATAAGAGGAGTAACTAAGAGGGGAGGGGTGAATTAGTTACCACTAAAAAAAATCCCAGATCCCTTAGATGTTAATACAAATGAAAACTCTGATTAAATTGTATTCTTTTGTAACTCAACAAACACACATGCACTAGGTTTATACTAGCAAATGTTGTAACTCGATAAATACTAAACTAACTTGGTAACTGCTTAACATGAAAATATTTAAGATATTATCTATGATTAATCTTACTTAACTTAGTTGCATACATGTAAAATAAATATCATGAACACAATTGACACCAAGGTTTAATGTGAAAACCCAATTTGGGAAAAACCACCAATTGCAACTAGTTACTAATTTTCACTCTTCTAAAGTGAGCCCTGTTAGGAGCCAACCCTATTAAAGATTACACATAATGTTAGGTGTGACCCTATTAGAGGATTCAATCACCCTATTAGGAGTGGACTTGTTAGAGGTCTTTAGAAAATTCAATCTAGAAATGCCACCTTGTTAGAGAATTTACAAATAGGTGTTAAGCCAATTTGGTTAAGAGATTTAGATCATTGCTACCATTGTTAGAAAGTAACAATGAGGTGACCTGATTTTCAGATGTAACTAAATTGCTGATTATAGATCTTAATTCTAGTTTATATACTTGATCCTTCTTGATCGAATGTATCTTTGCAGCTCAACAAGGACATTATTCTTATCCTTCCAATTTGCTTCCTCTAAGAATCATTAAATCTTCTATTATGTTTCACACATTCAATCCTCAACTTGACCTTATATTTATATCTTACACATTATCAAGTTGACTTGAATACAACTTAGAGTAATTAATATTCATCTCCTCAATCATCTAGAACCAACAAATTATTCAATTGAACTTAATATGCCAAAACAAGAAAATCATTCATTACTCGACCCTACTCGGTAGACAAAACAATTTTCCTGTGTTAACCAAGTGAACTCAGTTAACACTGTGTATTCAAAAAGTTCCTTTGGTAACCAAGTGAGCTCAGTTAACACTAGTTCCATCCAACATTTCCTTCATTAACTAAGTGAGCTCAATTAACACTCAACTTCTACAAACTTTACTTTGACAACTGAGTGAACATGGTAGACACTGTCTTATGAACTTCACAAACTCTAGAATGCTCAGCAAACACAAAAAACTATCTTCATCACCCAAGTGAGCTCAGTATATACTTACTAGCAATGATATGACATTTTGTGTAACATCAAAGACAATAAACAATTAATCAATTATTTTCAACAATTTCCCTCTTTGGCATTGATGACAAAACAACATGTCATAACACAATGAAATTTTAGAGCAAGAGTAAAGTAAGTAACATATCCTTAGTTTCAATTTTATTCTCATCCATGAGAACTCCCTCTATCAATGTGAACTCCATCTTCCTTCAATTTTTCCCTCTGTTAGCAATACTCTATCTTCAACATCTTCTAATAGCAAACTTTCTTTGTTTGACATCAGACCAAGTTCTCCTTCTTTGATATTTCCCTCTTTTCCATTTTCTAAAGTGATAAAATTTTTGTAAGATATGATAGAAAAATTCCCCCTCTTTGACATCTCATGCCAAAGACAATATCTAGAGAATATCGATATACCTCATGTATTGATTCATTTTCAATGTGCCTTTGTCAATACTACATCAATTGACTAATCCTCAACATGCTCTGGTTGATGCATCACTAAACTATATTTAGTGAGCTTTAGATAGGGGAATGACCCCTAACTAAGTAACTCTTAGATATGTAAATGCATCCTTAGGTAATGGTTTAGTGAATATATCTACAATTTTTTCTTTAGTATTCACACATTCCAATCTTACCTCTTTATCTTGTACCAATTCTCTCAAAAAATGATATTTTATAGCAATGTGCTTGGTTTTGGTATGCATCACAAAAAAAATTAATATATTAATTACTCTAGTGTTATCACAGAAGATAACCACTGAATCCTTGATCTCTATCTTTATACCTACCAAAAATTGCTTGAACCAAACAACATTTGAAAAATTAACTACTGCTACCACATATTCTACCTATGTTGTAGACTAAGAAATACAATTATGCTTCTTTCTTGTCCAAGACACTAGTCTTTTACCAAGAAAGAATGCTCCACCACTTGTGCTCTTTCTATCATGAATGCTTCCTACCTAGACATCATCTATGAATTCTTTCAAATCCAAGTTGCCTCATTTTTTGTACCATAAACCATATTCTTCAATACCTTTTAGATACCTCATGATTCTCTTGATTGACATCATCTAATTTTCTTTAGGATTTGTTGAGAATCTTGCCACCATACCGACTGCTAATGCAATATCAGGTCTTATATGCACTACATACTACAATTTTCCAATCATTGATTTATATGTGATATGATCTACTTCTTTGGAATCATCATTTTGGAAAGCTTATGTTCAGTAGAGATAGGTGTTCTAATAGGTTTTGAATCTTCCATTCAAAACTTCTTTAGTGTCTCCTTGATATATTTGGATTGAGTAATGTAGATACCATCTTTCTTCTACTGGATCTGCAATCCAACAAAGAATTTTATCTCTCCAAACATAGACATCTCAAATTCTTTACTCATCTCTTCTAAAAATGACTTGCATAAGTCATCATTTCCTATAAAAAAAATTTCATCCACAAATATTTCTACCAATGAAATCTTCTTGTCTGGTCCTTCTTTGATGTACAAACTGTTGTTATCATTTGTTCTTTGAAAACAAATCTTTATTAAGTAGTTATGAAGTCTTTCATACCAAGCTCTGGGAGGTTGCTTGAGGCCATAAAAGGCTTTGTGTAATTTTTAGACCATATCTCTTTTTCTAGGATCTAAAAAACCTTCAGGTTATTCAATTTAAACTTCCTCATCAACAATTCCATTCAAGAATACAAATTTTACATCTATTTGATAAACTTTAAATCCTCTGTGTGCTACATATGCTAGTAAAGTTCTAACACCTTCTAATCTTGAAACAAGATAAAAATTTTCACCATAATCAATACCTTCTTCTTGAGAATAATCTTTGCATACTAACCTTGCTTTGTTCCTTCAAACTTTTCCATCTTCATTTAACTTATTTTTGAATACCCACTTTGTGCCAATAACATTTTTATCCTTTTGTCTTGGAACAAGAGTCCAAGTCTTATTCTTCTCCATCTATTCGATTTCTTCATTCATAGCTTCAATCCAACTTTCCCTATATAAATCATATTTAACATTTCTAGGTTCAAATTTAGCAAGCAAACATGTACCTTTCAATTTGTTTCTTGTCATTGTTCCATTTGACTTGTCTCTAATGATCTGATCAGGTGCATGGTGCTTTCTAACATATCTTAATAAAACATGTATGTTGGATTTAGAATACATTACACTAACCTCTTCATGATCTTCTATATCAATCTCGGGTCTCACTATCTATGACTTGGGTCCATCTGACTTAGTTTTCTCTAGCACTAGCTTGGTAGCTTCTAACTGTGACTTGGGTCCTTTGGATTGTGACTCGGGTTGCACTGGTTGCAACTTAGTAGCTTTTGGAGATTTTGGGGACTCGAGAGGTGAGGTCTCCTAAACTCCAAATAGATTTGGTATTGTATCAGGTTCATAGTAAACAAATCTTTTGTAATCCTCAGGTTCTCTGATGCTTTCTTTTTCAATCATTTTTTGCAAATTCATCAATTCTCACATGTGAACTTTCTATAATCTTATGAGTAGTTAGATTCAAACACTTGTATGCTTTACTTCCATAAGAGTGTCATATGAATATGTGTTCATCACTTTTGACATCAAATTTACCTTTCCTATATTCATTCAAGATATAACATTTGCTACCAAATACTTTCAAGTAACTTACATTGGGTTTGTACCCATACCATAGTTCATAAGGAATTTGATTTGAGTCTTTCTTCAACTATACTCTATTCAAGATATTCACTACAATACTAATTGCTTCCTTCTAGTATTTGATTATAACACCCTTTTATGTCATTAAGGTTCTTGAACAATCCATGATGAATATGTTCCTTCTTTTACCTATACCATTATGCTAAGGTGTACTAGGGGCTGATACATGTCTCTTAATTCCCTTTTCAATGCATAATTAATTGAACTCATTGCAAATGAATTATTCACCTCTGTTTGATCTCAAACATTTCATTTACTTTCCAAATTCTTTCTCTACTCTTTCCAAATACCACTTAAACTTTTGAAAAGCTTTAGATTTTTCTTTTAGATACAGTACATTCATCATTCTAGAATAATCATCAACAAATAGAATAAAGTACTTATCTCCGCTGTAACTTTCTATTCTAACAGGTCCACATAGGTCTATATGAACCAACTCCAAGACTTCTTCCGAATGATAGTTCTTGCTTTTGAAATTAGTCTTTCCCGTCTTTCCAATTTGACAATTTTTGCATAGGCCCATATTAGGTTTCATTAGACTAGGAATACCTCTTACTCTTCTATTTTTTCTTATCTTAACCAAATTATCAAAGTTCACATGACACAACCTTTTATGCCATAACCAACTTTCTTCTACTTGAGTAATAAAACATGAACTTTCATTGAGAACTAGGTAGAATAGATTACCTTTTGTTTTTTTTCCAGACCCAACCAAATTTCCTTTTCCATCTAGTAATATGGCCTTCCAATTCATAAATTCCACCTTGAATTGAATGTTATTCAACTTTGCCACACTCAGTAGATTATGCTTTAGTCCTTTAACCCAGTAAGCATTGCCATATCTAAGTTCATTATTTAGTAAGATACAACCTTTTCCTTTTTATGAAACAAGGTTCATTGTTTCCAAATCTCATACTACCACCATCATAACATTCCATGTCCTCAAATTTTTACTTATCACCAGTCATATGATGTGAGCAACCACTATTAATAATCCATGTATCATTTTTACTAACATGAGAGAGAAGTGTCATTTTATCTCCTTCATCATCAAATTCATCTTTTATAGCAATATATACCATTTCATCATCGTCACTACAATCTAAATCTTTAACTATGAAACACGATTTTTTACCTTTGTCCTTGTAGTCTTTGAAATTTTTGAAATCCTTCTTGCCTTTGAACTTGTTTTTCTTCTTTTCATCTATGTTTTCTCTGTTTGGGCACCTCGCAACAATATATCCAACTTCTTCACAAGAGAAACAAATTAAATGAATTTTACCTGTATACTTTCCTTTTCCTTCGGGATACCTTCTTGCAAGTAATGCTTCAATCGCTTCAAGATCAATGTCAAAATTATCTTCCTCTTCACTTTCATATTGCTTTCTATTAGAATTTTTGGCTTTCTTCTTGAGTGATACCTTGGCTTCAAATGTTGACTCAAGATTTCCAGAACTAGGAATATAATTATCATAGTTATATAGTTCAAATGTTGTCAACCTTCCAACTAGTGCATCTAAAGTTATCTTTTTATTTGGATCACATCTCATTTCTTGAATAGTAGACACTCTGATTGCATAGATAGGAAGAAGGGCTTTGAGTACCTTGCTTACCACTGTTACATCATCAAATTTTCCTCTAGAGGCTTTGATAGCACTAACATTGCCTTTGTTTCTATCAATATATTTTGCAATGTTTTCATATTCTCTCAGTTTTATCTAATCAAACTAGCCTCTCAATCTTTTTTCCTTAGCTCTTTTTACATTATCAACACCTTCATAGAAATCCTTTAGTTTATTCCACATTTCATAAGTAGTAGCACATCCTTTGACTTCATCAAATTGAGCATAGTTAAGAGTTGATGTTGTGTCAATCATCATGATATTATGATTTTTATTTTTTAGCAATTTGTTCTATAGACATTGTACTAGTAGGAGCCTTATAAGTAGTGTTTAAGTACTTCAAACTTGAATCATTGATGGTTGGTAGATGCAACTTCATAAGTTTCTACCATGCTACAAAGTTGTCTTTGTTCAACTTGGGAATCTCTATTCTATAATACGTCTTGATCTTTAGCTTAGGTCCTTGAAACCTTATTTGTAAGCACCAAGATGCTTTGATACCAATTGTTGGAAATATAAGAGGAGTAACTAAGAGGGGAGGGATGAATTAGTTACCACTAAAATAAATTTCAGATCCCTTAGATGTCAATACAAATCAAAACTCTGATTAAACTATATTCTGTTGTAACTCGGTAACACACACATGCACTCAATTTATAATAGAAAATGTTGTAACTCGATAACTACTGAAATAACTTGGTAGCTGATTAACATGGAAATATTTAAGATATTATTTATGATTAATCTTACTTAACTTAGCTGCATACATGTCAACAAAATAGCATCAACATAATTGACACCAAGATTTAATGTGGAAACCTAATTTGAGAAAACCACCAATTGTAATTAGTTACTCATTTTCACTCTCCTAAAGTGAGCCCTATTAGGATTCAACCTTGTTAAAGGTTACAAAAAACACTATTAGGTGTGACCCTATTGGAGGATTTAATCACCATATTAGGAGTGGCCTTGTTAGAGGTTCTTAGCCAATTCAATCTAGAAATGCCACCTTGCTAGAGGATTTGCAAATAGATATTAAGCCAACTCAGTTAAGAGATTTAGACCATTGCTAAAATGGTTAGAAAGTAACAATGAGATTACCTAATTTATGATGCAACTAAATTTCTGATTATAGATCTCAATTCTAGCTTGTATACTTGATCCTTCCTAATTGAATGTATCTTTGCAACTCAAAAAGAATATTATGCTTATCCTTCCAATTCACTTCCTCTAAGCATCATTAAATCTTATATTATGTTTCACAAAATCATTCCTCAACTTGACCTTATATTTATATCTTACACGTTGTCAAGTCATCTTGAATACAACTTAGAATAATTAATATTCATCTCCTCATTTAGCTAGAATCAACAAATAATTCAACTGAACTTAATATGCCAAAACAAGGAAATCCTTTTTTAGCCAACTAACTCAATTTTTTTTTTCTATGTTAACCAAGTGAACTTGGTTAACACTACATATTCACAAAGTACCTTTGGTAACCAAGTGAGCTCAGTTAACACTAGTTCCATCTAACATTTCCTTCATTAATTGAGCAAACTTAGTTAACATTCAACTTCTGCAAACTTTCCTTTGACTACTGAGTGGATTTGATAGACACTATCTTACAAACTTGGCAAACTTTGGAATGCTCAACAAACATAGGAAACTATCTTTATCACTCAAGTGAACTTGACATACATTGACTGGCAATGATATGGCATTTTGTTAACATCAAAGAAAATACACAATTAATCAATTATTTTCAATAGTACTCCACCTATTATCAATATCCCTTTCCAAATTTGAGTCAACATAGCCCTATAAGTCATTAGTAAAGACCTCAAAATGTAAACACATATTATATGTTCCTCTCAAATATCTGAGAGTCCATTTAGCTACATTCCAATGCTCAATCCCTAGATGATTCATAGACCTGCTAACAAATCCTACTACATGTGCAATATCTAGCCTAGTACATACCATAGCATACATTAATCTTCCTATACCTAAAGCATAAGGTAGCTTGGACATTTTAGCCTCCTCTTATAGTGTCTTTGGACACATCTCCTTAGTCAATTTCAAATGACTAGGTAAAGGTATGCTGAAAACTTTAGCATTCTCTATAGAGAACCATTGCAACACCTTTACAATATAATCAACCTAAGATAAAAATTTATTTTCTTTCTATCTCTTCAAATTTTCATACCAAGGATTTGTTTTTCTACCCCTAAATCCTTTATAGAAAATGAATTTTATAACTTTTTTTTAAACCCCTTAATGTGATCCATGTTAGACCCAACTACAAGCATATCATATAAATATAAAATAATGTAGTTGTCATCATGTAATCTCTTTAAATAGATACAATGGTCAGAATGACACTGAGTGTAACCATACTCATGCATAAAACTATCAAAATTAAGATACCATTGCCAAGGTGCTTACTTCAAGCCAAATAAACTTTTCTTCAATCTGCACACTAAGTTCTCCTTACCTTTGACCTCAAATCCCCATAGTTGTGCCACATAAATATTTTTATCAAAATCACCATGAAGAAAGGTTTGTTCAACATCAAGCTACTCCAAATAAAAATCTTCAATAGTGATGATACTTAAAAATAATACATATAAAAGTCATTTTAACAAGAGTAGAAAATATCTCATCAAAATCGATGCCCTTTTTTTGTGCAAATAATTTTATCAATAACTTAAATTTAAATATTTTCTTACCTCCATCCTCTTCTTTCAAACAATAAACCCATTTATTCTGTAAAACCTTTTTATTTGCAGACAATTTGCATAAATCCCAAGTGATATTTTTCAAAAAAGAGTCCATTTCTTCTTCCATTGTAGACTCCCATAGAATCTTTTTATCCACTTGCACAACTTTATCATAGCATTCAATTTCTGTTGGAATTTACAAGTCAGAAGATTTACTTCTAAGGGGGTGGGGGGTGTGAATCAGAAGTTACAAACTTTAACCTCTAAAAATTTTTAACTGAGATCAATCACATGCATATAACATCTCTAATAAACATGAAAGTAAATACATGCATGAAAATAGATAACACAAGATTTTGGTCATGCAGAAACCCTCTAAAATGAGAAGGTAAAACTAGGGTGGGGATGACATCCACAAATTATCACTGCAACAATATGTAACTGGTTAAGGTTAGAAAGTTTGACCCTATTAAAAGTGACTTGGTTAAAGGATTTACAAACACTCACTTGGAATGTTACCTTGCTAAAGGATTTACAACCTTGTTAAGGATCTACAATATAGCTATTAAGCCAACCTATCATCATAGGATTTTCATTCTCCTAATACAATGGTTAGAAAGTATGGTAGAATGTCTTTACTTGATAACTTACAATCTTCAATTGTTGATTCCAAACCTAGATCCTTGTTCTACTCAATCTGATTTGATCCTTTGATAATTTTGTATTCATAGTGCTGATACTCTATTCTGATCAACTTGATTCTGCAATGCTACTCTTCCTCTAAGTTCTTAGACCCTTTTGAACTTCAAAATTTTGCTAGCATTCTTTCATGCATTCCCACATGACTTCTTACTCTTCCATTCAACTCTCTCATACACACATAAATTATGGGGTATTGACCTCATTTTAAAGGCTTCAAGACTTAGGGTTAGGTATGAATCCACTATCAATATTCATCCATCTTTTCTCGCTCAAATCTTTACACTTTTCCTATTGGTTGCATGCTTTCTCCATTTTTCTGATTGGCTACATGCTGATTACATAGGGAATGTAATAGATTCAATCTTATCTTTTAGATCTTTTGAGATTCATCTTGACTCAGCTCAAAAATGGTTTACAGTTGAGTTTGTGAAGGCACAAAACTCATATGCTAATTCTATGTTACTCGACACTTATTGTTTATTGATGCTCGACACATATAGGAATTCTGTCCTATTTGGCTCCTATAGTAACTCTATCTCGCTCAACATCTATACTTTACTTGACACCTATAGTGACTCAGCACTTGAAACTTGCTCAACCCCTAAAGTTCACTCAGCACCTGTTAGATTTTTGGCTTGGCACATATTGTAGTTTGACATCTATATTATACTCGGAATCAACCTTAGAAATTTGTTAAGTGTGTTGACTCTAAATTTTCAAAACCAATCTGAGACCAACAATCTCCCCCTTTGACATGAGTGTCAAAAGAAATTAACTAAACATTATGAATATGATCTTTATGAGTCTAATACACATCTTGTTTGGCATGTGTACAAAACTTCAAAAACTTGTTCAAAATTTTGTAGAAGACTATATTCCTCAAAAAACTTGTAACTCCCCTTGAACTGATGTGCCATTTCTATATCCAAAATTCCTTATGCTAGATTTGTCTCATGTTATTTAATCTGATACTCTTTATCTCTACCTTGTCATTCCTTTCCTTGTCTGATCTATTTCTGCTCTTTGTGTTTGCTTCTTGTCTACTCCCCCTTTTACATACCTCCTTGCATTTTTTGTATCCTTTTGGCTATATCCCCTTATTTCTCCTAAAAACTCAAAAGTTTATTATCTTCCCTTTGGGTATCTCCCCCTTTTCGGTATCTGGCTCAAAATGTATTTCTCCCCCTATTTATTAACTCTCCCCCTTTTTGATACTTATGTCAAAGGGTCCTATGAATGAATTGAATACTTAGCCAAAAAAGATTTATTTACCTCCTTAATAATCTTTAGACCAGCATCCCAATTGTCTAATGCAATTTTCAATGCTTTATACTGGATGGCTATCTCTGCTACAAGGTGTACCGAGCCTTCTAATGTAGAAAGATTGGGATCTTTCTTCAAAAAATTATTTGCATAGGCCATCTCTTTGTGCAAAACTTCCATGTGTGGGGTTATTAAAAGACTATATCTATATCAACTTGGCCTTGGTATTAGCCTCATGTTTTGTGAGTACAACTAATTCCTTTTGAGTGTGAAGCGTTGTGGAAAAATGCTTCTCACTTTGAGTTGGATCCTTTGGTAGCTATGTGTTGGATATTTTGAGGTTCCTTTCCAAGCTTAATATCCTCTAGCTTTTTTCTTGTGTCAAGTATGAGGAATTACACAATTTGGAGTATAATGAAAATATGTTCTCAAGTACTGCTTTCACCTTCTCTACCTTTTTAGCCAGTTCAACTTGAGATAGTGTTATCTCACCAGATATTTTCTCATTTATCTTCATTTGAAATTTCTTCTCTAACCATTCAAGCAATTTAGCATTGGTATCTAGGTCCTCATTTTGTACCTAGTCCACTATGTTGGATAACTTCTCCATGATGGGCTTTGTTTCATTAGGTACTTGCAAGCTGAAAGCATCAAGAAATATGTCTTTGATTTCAATTAGTGCTTGCCTTTGCCTATACTCATTTCTAAGTATTTCTTGCTTCTTCTTCTTTTCTAAGGCCTCTTGCACTTCATTGATTTGTGTTATGTTCATTTTTTTATAGTCATAGCTTGGTATGACTATCTCCTCATCAAGTGCAGGTTCTCCATAGTGAAGTGCCCTTGTTACCTTGGTAGAACTCGAGCTTGGTGCTGATATTTGTAGTGGTACTACATTAGTGCTTGGCTACTTAGTAGGAGTCCCTATAGTAGGAAAATTAACCAATGTTTGTATTGCCTCTTGTTCTTTATCCTTAGGGGTTTTCTCCTCTTCTTTATCTTCTTTAGTTTTGCCTTGATCAATGATTGTAATAAGACGAGGTGCACCTTGACTTTGTGTAGTAGGAGAAAAGGTATTCTTCTATCCTATTTGCTCCTTTGCTTGCTCCTTGGCAGTTAAAGTTATTCTCATTAGGGAATCAACCTCAAAAAATGCATCTTGTGCTTGTTGCTCTTTTGGGTGTCCACTTGTAGCTGTTGGAGTTTTTGAAGGTGGTTCTTGTAGATTCACCCTCTCCATGGTTATCTTAGCTACTGCCTTCTGAAGTTCCTCTACACTCACCAAGACTAGATTAGTACAGAATTGTGCTTGTAATGTGGTTTGGGGAAGGATCTTTTTGAGATTCTCTATAGTTAATGGGTTAATGTTCTAACCAGAGGTGTCGGGAACATCTTTCACAATAGTTGTTTTTGTAGATGTAGGTGTTGCATGTGGAGTACTAGGTGGTGGTAGTTGTGTGTCTTGCATACTCTGTTCCTGTTGCTACTCTTCAATTGTTGCCATATCACCTTTCTATGTTTCCTTCTCCACTGCATCTTCTTCCTTTTCTTTCTCTTCCTCTTCCTCTTTTTCATTTTCCTCTTCTTCCTCATCATTATTTCTTCCCTCAAAGGGATATTCTTGTCCTTCTTTGACTATAGTCATCCCATAAATCAATTTCCACATTTGTGTGGACTTCCTTACAACATCTTCAATCTTATTTTGTATTATGCTGAAGGCTCTATATTTGGATGCAAATTTTCTCCCATGTTTCTTGCTTGCCTTACTTATTTGACCTTTAGTGAGGTTAGGCATTACACAAGCCAAAGTTGGCTCCCTTATTTCTTTCTCCATATTTAGGCAATAATGCCATTTATTTCCTACAATTGTATATAGCTCCTTAGGCATGGTATTCTCTAGTTCAAGTGGATTATTTTAAAACTTGGCCATCATAGTGTAGATTGACTCTTCCATTATGTTTTGCTCCTCTCTACTTAACTTATTGAAATCAATGGTTTTCAATCCAAACAAGTCTGCATTATCTCTAATATTGTCACAAATATTTTCTAAGTCAGATTTAGTGGTATGACTTACCACTCTAAATTGTTCATTGTCATCTGACTCTGTTCTCTCCTTGTCTGACTCTGAAGGTGCCACATATTTTCTCCTCTTTTTCTGTTCTGGCCCTTCCTCCTCTGTGGCTTTCTTCTTTTCCTATTCTTTTTCCACCTTAGTTGTTTCCCTTGTATCTGCCCTTGTGGTAGGTTTTTCTGGGCTTGGCTTAGCCTTCTTTTTCTCTTTAGGTTGTGCTACTGGCTATTTTTGTGGTTTCCTCTTCTTGGGTTGTGCTTTGGGTGCTTCTTTTTCTTTCTTGGCACCTTCTTCTTCTTCAGCATCTTCACCCATGCCTTGGGTTAATACTAGTGGTCCTTGCCCTTGTTCCTCTTCATCATCATCTTCATCTTCCTCTTCCTCTACCTCTGTTGTGCCTTCTCCAAATTTGGCCTTGAGATTCTTTACTAATTTGTCATTTTTCTTCAATGTAAAAGCAGTCTTTAGCTCCATATCTACTTTGGATCTCACCACATCATATGTGCTAAAATGTCAGGCATTCTTATCTACTTCCTCTACTAGTAGAGTTGTTATGGTAGCAGATGCCACGTCAATATTTATCTCATACCCAAGAGGTCTAAGCCATCTTACCCTTGGTATGGCTACTTGAATGTAGGTGTAATCAATGTCAACAAGAACAAAAATATCATTTCTATGTTGCTTTACTAATGAAACAGGTATCCTTAGTCTTTGTTTCATTGAATTCTTGAAATCTTCAAAATAACTAGTCATTAATGTCTCAAAATTTGCTCCCATTTGTTCAATATATTCATTCACCTGGGCTACAATGAACTTTTTTTTTTCCAGCTAACTTTTCCAAAAGATGGGAATTTATTCTTTACATAGAAAAATATACAAATCAAAATTGCACCAAATTTGCATTAGGCTCCCTTAGTTCTCCTTATAGCTCCTAAATTCTCATTTATTTTTTGTAGTTGTAGTTTAGCTAGATCATAAGTATGATCCTTTTTAACAATTTTGTAGCCAACATCTACTACAATGCATGGTACACTACTGAGTCTATTAGATTGATAAAACTTGTGAGATATGACTCTGATAGAAAAATCAATAAGAGGATCTTGAATAGTATCTATGGTCATGCCTCTCTTGTTCCATTTGGCTACTATATTCTTCTCAATGACTTCTTTGGAGTCACTTCTTAGGGTCTTAGGTCGATCTAGGGTTGGACACCCTATTACCCTGTGAATAATCCTTTTTGATATCTTGACTGGGCCATCTTCTAACCATAAACTACCATCATGTATCCTACTCGACACAATTTTGATACATTTAGTCTTAAAGATAGTAGGGAATTCTAGGGCATGAGTTAAACCCTTCCTCTTAATGATTTGATATTCTTCCTTTAAGACTCCATTTTCACAAAATTTATCATAAGCTTCCCTTATTTCTATGTCTCCAATGGCTATTATTTTGTAGTTATAGCATCTCCTAACATCTTACACCATTACTACCTTAGGAGAAATTACGAATAGGGCTTCGACTGGGTCATTCTTGTAGGCAACATTAGGAATAGGTCAAAAATCAAGTTGCATAACTTCATTTGACACTAAGTAAACTTCAAAAAACTCTTTCTCCTAAGGTTTACTAGATTTGGAGGCCATTTCTTCGAACTAGGGTTTAAACACAAAGAAATTTTGAAACTGTGTAGCTCGGCACTAGTACAAATACCTTGGAATTGATGAAGCTTTGCTAAATCTTTATAGAAATCTGCTCAAATTCTCAAAACACTACTTGGAAATCATTTTGCACTCTTCTCGTCTTTGCTCTTTTGTTCGTGATGATGAAAAATGATTCAAAATGTGATCATATACCCTTATTTCATAGCATTTAATGCTTAGTGCATTTACAATTGTCCACTCAGATCCTTAAGCAATTTTTCTTTACTCAACTTCCATTATCTTTTCACTACTTAGCATATACTAGAGTTTCCCTTACTTAGCTTCAACTGGAACTTTCCCTTCACTCGACATCCATTACTAATTCAGCTACAACTAACCACTTGGCTTCTACTAACTTTGGTAGACAACTCGACATGTATTGGGATTTTACTCAGCATCTAACAATAACTTTTCTCACTTGGCAACACTTAAGAAAATTTGAAATTTGAAATTTGCATCTCTATTCATGCTAATCTATCCTTTTCAGTACTTACTTTTCTAGGAACTGATGTATGATAAAACATTAAATATCAGTCCTACATACCTTCTTTTGCTTAGTTGGATGAGGTGTGACCACTTGACCTTTTGGGTGAAGTGATCCCTTCATTGGATGTACTACTTCCATCTTTTTTCTTCCATGTCTTGTTCATTTCTCTTATGATGTGTTCAACATCTACCTTTCCTTTTCCTTTTTTGAACTCTAAGTTGGGTGCCTTTGACCTTGTTGGGATATTTCTACTAATATGACCAGTCTTCAAAAAAAAAAAGCATGTAGTTTGGCTCAACCATCTGTTGTAGTTTCCACTGAAATGTGTTCTTATGCAATTTTCATGGATGTGTCCATATTCTTGACAGTAGTGATAGCTATACCTAGTTTTGTAGTCCCAATTGTAGTGATGTCCATGAATATTTCCTCTTGTTGGTTGATTAGATTTCCACATTGGCTTTGATCTACACTCAAAAGCTCTATGTCCATACTTCTTGCAATTATAGCAATGACCTTCAAATCTTGGTGTCCTGATAGTTCTGGTCCTGCAGTCATGTGCTTGATGTCCTTCCTTGTTGCACTTGTGATAGTGACCCATGTTCTTAGGTTTGTCATGTTGATGGATGTTCTTACTCTTGCACACATTAGAGTTATGTCCTTTTTTACCACAAAAATGACAAGTAGATTTAGTGTTTTTACCTTTGTTACTTCTTTCTTTTGCAGTCTTGGATGACTCCTTTTTCAGTGCTGGTGTATCCTAGTCCCGAAGTATCATTGTTAGCTGTTGATGATTTTAGTAGTTGTTCAAAGTACTTGATGGTTTCATTGGGTTTTTTGAAGCTTTATGCAATTTCCTTCTCTCTTTTTAGGTCATTTTTTAGTTATTCATTTTGCATAGTCAGTGTGGAGATCTTAATGTCCTTGACATTCATCTCATGATGTTCATTCATCATCTTGCTTAGGGTATCTAGCTGCATGTTGGCAATTCTTGAAAGCTCAATTGACTTTTCCTCCAACATGTTAGCAAGGTTTCTCTTATCTTCTTCTATCATAGCCTTATCTTCAATGGTTCTTTTCTTCTATTCAGTTACTTCAAAAAGCATCATGGCCCTATATTCTTATTCAAGCTTGAGAGTTCTAATCTCTTTTGCTTGGGCTCTACTCTTTTCCACTAGATTTTCTATTGCTGCATCAAATTCCTTGTAATATCCATTTGAAAATACTTTTGAGGTGTCAATCTCCTTGTATTATGTATCATTCTCAACTATGGAAATTTCTCTTCTTCTCTTTAAGGATTTTCTTAGTTCTTCCTTGGCTTCTTCTAGAGAATGCAAAATGAGATGTATCTCAATTTCTTTGTTCTTTTTCTCCAAGCTATAAGTCTTCTCCTTGTGAGAACTTAGCTCTGATACCAATTTTTGGAATTTGCAAGTGCGAAGATTTACTTCTAAGAGGGGAGGGGGGTGAATCAGAAGTAACAAACTTTAACCTCTAAAACTTTTTAACTAAGATCAATCACATGCATCTAACATCTCTAATAAACATGAAAGTAAAGACATGCATGAAAATAGATAACACAAGATTTTAGTCACCCAAAAACCCTCCAAAATGAGAAGGTAAAACTGGGGTGGGGATGACACCCAAAAATTATCACTGCAACAATATGTAACTAGTTAAGGTTACAAAGTTTGACCACTTCCAATGGTCTTCCCTATGAAAGGCCTTCCCTATTAAGGCTTTACACCCTATTAAAAGTGACTTGGTTAAAGGATTTATAAAGACTCACTTGGAATGTTACCCTACTAAAGGATTTACAACCCTGTTAAGGATCTACAATATAGCTATTAAGACAACCTATCATCATAGGATTTTCATTCTCCTAATACAATGGTTAGAAAGTATAGTAGAATTTCTTGACCTAATAACTTACAATCTTCAATTGTTGATTCCAGATCCTTGTTATGCTCAATTTGATATGATCCTTCCTGATTTGATAATTCTCTATTTGTAGTGTTGGTACTCTTTTCTGATCAACTTGATTCTATAATGCTACTCTTCCTCTAAGTTCTTACACCCTTTTGAACATCAAAATTTTGCTAGCATTCTTTCATGCATTCCCACATGACTTCTTACTCTTCCATTCAACTTTCTCTCACACATATAAAATATGGGGTATTGAACTCCTTTTAAAGGCTTCAAGACTTAGGGTTAGGTATAAATCCATGATCAATATTCATCCATCTTTTCCCGCTCAAATCTTTACACTTTTCCTATTGGTTGCATACTTTCTCCATTTTTCTGATTGGTTGCATGCTGATTACATAGGGAATGTAATAGATTTGATCTTATCTCTTAGATCCTTCAAGATTCATCTTGAGTTGACTCAAAAATAGTCTACATCTAAGTTTGTGAAGGCACAAACTCATATACTGATTCTGTGTTACTCGACACTTATTGTTTATTGATGCTCAACACATATAGGAATTTTGTCTTGCTCAGCTCCTATAGTAACTCTGTCTCACTCAAAATTTATACTTTGCTCGATGCCTATAGTGACTTGACACTTGAAAATTGCTCAATACCTAAAGTTCACTTGGTACCTGTTGGATTTTTGGCTTGACACATACTGTAGCTTGGCATCTATATTATACTTGGCATCAATTTTAGAAATCTGTTAAGTGTGTTGACACTAAATTGCCAAAACCAAGCTGAGACCAACAATTTCATTAGCATCAGGTAGTAAAATAGAGGAGAAAGAAGTAGAAAATCTTTTTGGAGGTGTACTTAGCCTTGTTGATTTTCTAACATTCACTAGGGTGTGTGGTATTTGTTGTTGTAGTTGTTGCAAAGTATGAGGGACTACTGGAACATCTTCATTTTGAGTATCATCCAGCACTACATAATCATTTTCTTTCTTCACATGTTGTTGCAACAAATATTTCTACTATTGTCCTATGTTTTGTCACCACAAAATGTAGGTAATAGTACAAAAAAAATTCAAATTAGTTTCACATTTCTCTAAGTTTAGTTCATTATTTAACTGGTTAGTATTGATCAACCAATTGTACCAATTATATAATGGACTCTTTTACTGAAGGCTTTCGTCAAGTCTTTTTTATTTTTCTATTTGTCGAGCCTATGCTTGATTTTTGAGGCCTTCATCATCCTTTTCTTTGTTTTTGAGTGTGTGGTTGTTGATTTTTAGTCCTTTGGTTTTACTCAAGTCATGGCTTTTGGGTTCCCCTTCGATTTAATCTAACCTAGATTGTAATTGGAGTTGTCAATCAAATGATATAGCCATTTTAGTGCCCAAAAAGTGGACCTTTGTTATGCAAAAACACAAATTAAATCATGTTATATTTTTAATTTGACATTTACTTTTTAAAAAATATAACTAAAATTCACTTTATGTTATATTTTTAAGTTGAGTTTACTTTTTGATTTTTAACTTAAGTGACTACATTAATTATATAGTTCAATTTAATTTTTGACATTTAAATCAAAAGATCTAGTAAATATTACTTATTAAATATTATTTACATGTTATATTGCTTTTGATAGAAAAGAAACCAAAAACTAGGAGGTTCGTCGTTTACAATAGTGGCAGAACAACCATCAAAAACTTGCTGACAACCAGTGCAATACTAGCTGGCAACCAACATACAACCAAATAGTCACTCCCATGGTTCATATTAAAAACATCATATATAATATACCAAAATATAGAATTACTAGTATTCTTACATTTAAAACTAGCAAAGTTTTGCTGAAGAAGGAGATTGTTGCAAATAGATTGATACAAGTATGACAAATATGTTTCAAATCATTATTTTGTCACTAATATCAAACTTGTTATTTTCTGGTAAGACAACTCCTTATATGATTTAAGTACTATCACTTGTTTGATTAATGAAGTGGATTTGATCAAAAAGATATAGAAAAAGAATCCTAGATGAAAGGTTGAGTTATGATATACAAAGGAGTACAAGAATCAGCTAAGACAATGATATCATAATGCATTGATAATCTACTTAAGATTGCAAAGGCTAGCTACACTAAGTAAGTTTAGAAGAACAAGTTAAACAAAGTTTTTCTACCAAGCTTGATTGAATGGATAGTAGGTGCCAAGAAAAGTCAGTGCAAGTTGAGCAAAAAATTAGTTGAAATTGAGTAAAAGTTAAAATAGTGTAAGCTGAGCAAAACAGTGGATGCCAAGTAAAGTTTAGTTGATGCTGAGCACCAGTAAACTTTGGTTCATCCCAAGAAATTTTTTAGTGGATGCCAAGCGATGAAGCATGTGTTGAGAATCATAAGCAAGTTAATGTTGAGTGCTAGCACTATTAGAAACATCATGAATTTAATGGATCTGAGCTGACAAGTTTGTTTTCTTGGATTATGTGAAGTAGGTGGGAGATAAGATTGATAAGCTGGTGGCACAGAATTCATGATAAACCATTTTGAGGTGAATTCAAAGATTATTGAAGAAGAAGTTTCTAGAAGTGATATGAAATTAGGGGTAGATTCATTGAATCCTACCTAATCTATCCTAACCCTAAATTGGATGATGGAGAATGAACACCAAAAGATCTTAATTTTCTATTTATAGGATTGGATGGTTAGAAGCAAGGGTTTTCATGAGAAAGAACCTAAGGGAGACAAGGAGTCAAGGGACATTACTTCATCAAGTGACCTGAGTGAAGAGTCTGCCTTGGCATATTAAGAAAGAAGGCTTAAGGGTATGCATTCTTAAAGGGTGAACCAGTTATCATAGTTGAAATATGTGAAGGCCAAGTAGATTGGAGGACTAAAATAGAGATCTATAATCTACAAATTGAATTGTAAGTTGTTATTAGATCAAGCCTTATTGTTACTCTCTGATAATTGTATCGGTCTAGGGTAAATCCTTTGGATTAAGGTTGACCTAAAATTCATTTGTAAAATCCTTTAATTGGGTGACATTCCAAGTAAATGGTCTAAAGTCCTCTAACAAGGCTCACTCCTAACAAGGCGATTGAAATACTTTAATATGGTCACATTTAACAATGTGTATTGTAACCTATAATAGGGTTGGCCTTTCATAGGGTATCACTTCAGAAGAGTGAAAAATAGTAGCATGTTACTAGTGGTTTTTCCCAAATTGGGTTTCCACATCAATCATTGTGTCAAGTGTGTTGCTGAATCTATTGTGTTTCATGTTTACATTTTTTTAAATTGATTTGACAGTAAACTACAAGTTTTGAGTGATTGCATAATCTTATCGATGCATGCATAATGGTAAATGTTTTATGGGTTCACTAAGCTGTGAAAAGTTTTATTTATACATTTTGACCTTGGATAACTAATTCACCCCCCCACCCCCTCTCAGTTATTATAAATAATTCCAACAATGGGTATTAGAGCCATCTTCTTAAGAGAACTAGTTTGAAGGTACTAGAACCACAAAGATCAAGATGTCAAAAAGAGAAGTGCCCAAGCTTAATAGAGGTAACTTTCTTGCATGGAAAATTATGATGAAGCTACACCTTAGAGGACTTCTAGATCATGCACAATCTACCAACACTACTAAGCATGTTGATCCTACTGGAGCCCTAACTGTTGAGGTTGTGAAAAAGAAGAAAGAACACAACCACACAATGCTAGAGATACTAATGTTGATGGTGTAAAAAAAATGTGGGATGCCTTAACCACTATCTATGGAGGAGACACTAATGTTCTAAGAGCCAAAGCTAAAAGTCTTCGAGGCAAGTTTGATGATATGAGAATGTAAGAAGGTGAAAGTATTGCTCAGTATTACTCAAGGATAAATGATATTGTAAATGCAATAAGAGGAGCTAATGATAAAATATATGATGACACTATACTAAGAAAATTTTTGAGAACACTACTACCTATAAATGTTGTTAGATTTTCTACAATACAAGAACTAAGATGTATCTCAAGGAATAATCTATCTCTTGAAGGTCTAGTAGATAGGCTCACTACTTTTGAGCTATCTAACTTCAATAATTACAAACTTGAGAATATTGAATCTACTCTTAAGGCTAACCTGTCATTGAAGGAACCTAATGAGAAGAAGAAGAAGAAAAAGATAAAGTATGTGTCCTATGATAGTGATACAAATAAGGAGGATGTACATCAACTTGAAGCACTAATGGCAAGAAGATTCCATAGAGGTAAAGGAAAGTTCAAAGGTAATAACCTATCATTTGTTTCAAGTGCAATGAGGTTGGTCATATTGCTACTAGATGTCCAGAGAAGAAGAACTACAAAGGTGGTGAAAAGTACAAAAGTAGAAGAGATGAAGACAACAAGGATTACAAAGGCAAAGGCAAAACGTCCTACTACATTGTTGAAGAGAAAATAAGAGATGAATCTGGTGAACGTGATGATGAAGTGGCATATGTTGCAACGAAAGATGAATCTAATGAAGATGAGGAAATTGTACTTGTGACTCATGTGAACAAGAATGACAAGTGGATCATTGACAAGGGGTGTTCACATCACATGACTAGAGATAAAAGTAAGTTCATTACCTTGAATTATTATGATGGGAATAGCGTAAAGTTTGGTAATGATGCACTATGCTTGATAAAAGGAAAAGTTTCTATCAAACTCACAGATAGGATTTTATATGACAATGCATACTATGTTGAAGGACTTAACTACAATTTGTTAAGTGTGTTACAATTGAATAGTTTAGGATGTAAGGTTGAGTTTGAAAACAAGACTGCTAAAATATATGATACTAATGGAAAACTGATTGGAAAGGGTGATCAAATGAGAAGTAATCTATTCTACCTTGACATAGAGGATGCTACTTGTCTAGTTGTAAAATTTGATGATGTGTGGCTATGGCACAAAAGGCTATGTCATGTTAATGTTGATAACTTGGTTAATATCAGTAACATGAGAAAAGTTAGAGGTTTTCCTAAGTTGAAGAAGCCTGATAATATAATGTGCAAACAATGTCAAGTTTCAAGAGTAAAACTCATACCTCTAAAGAAATACTAGAGATTGTTTATATTGACTTGTGTGGACCAATTGAAGTGCAAAGATACAAAAGAGATAAGTAAATTATATTGTTTATTGATGATTATTCTAGAATGATGATAGTTATATTTCTAAAAAAAAAATATCATGCTTTCCAAATGTTTACATGGTACTTAGCAAGAGTTGAGAAGGAAACAAGTAAAAGTCTAAAATGTTTAAAATCTAATAGAGGAGCAGAATTTACACCAAATGAGTTTGACATGTTCTTTAATGATGGAGGTATCAAAAGATAGGCATTTTCTCCTAGAACCCTTCCACAAAATGGAATTGTTGAAAGGAGGAACAAGTCTATAATGGATTGTACTAGAAGACTCACGATGGAGAGAAATGTTGCTTTAAAATATTGGAGAGATGCTTTAAGTACAACTATCTATACCTTGAACCGTGTATAATTCAAGAAAGGTACTCATTCAACACCTTTTGAACTATGGTATAGGTACTCACCCAATGTAAAATATTTTAAGGTATTTGGAAGTAAATTCTATATTCTCAAAGACTTTAGGAATGGTAAATTAGATGCAAAAAGTGAAGAAGGTATATTCCTAGGCTATTCTTCAAGAAGTAAAGCTTACAAGTGTTTGAATACTACCACTAAAAAAGTTATGGAAAGTCCAAATGTAAACTTTGATGAATATATAGAAGTATGTGAGGCTGAACCTATGAAAGAACTAGAAAAATACAAATCATCTGTGTACTTTTATGAAGGTATGCATGCTGAAGAAGATGTTGCAAACCAACAACAAGTTTCAGTGACTACTAAGTCACATACTATGAATGTCAAGTTGCATTCAGGAACCAAGCCACATTTAGATGTTGAGTTATAGAATGAAGTTGAGATACATTCTAATTCTGAGATTAGTGTACATGAGAGAGATGTTGAGCTACCTAACAAAGATGTACATAGTGACTCTGAAGTTGAAGGACCAAATCAAGAAACTAGAGGTGAACCAAGATTGTCCAAATATGTCAAGAAACATCATCCTACTACACAAATTACTAGAGACAAAGATGCTAGACTGATGACAAGAAATAAATTGAAAAATTATACATGTTTGCTGAGCATGATAGAACCTAAAATAGTGAAATATTCCTTAGATGATGTGGACTAGAGTAAAGCCATGGAAAAAGAGATTGAACAAATTGAGAAAAATAAAACATGGACTTTAGTTCCTAGACTAGAAGACAAAATTGTGATTGGCACCAAATGGGTATTTAGAAACAAGCTAGATGAAAATAGTGAAGTCACAAGGAAAAAGGCATGAATAATCTACAAAGGTTATAAAAAAGAAGAAGGAAATGACTATGGAGAAACTTTTTCTCCTATTGCTAGATTGGAAGGAGTAAGAACTCTACTTGCTTATTTTGCATACAAAGGTTTCAAAGTTTATCAAATGGATGTTAAATCTACATTTTTAATGGCATATTAGAGGAAGAAATTTACATAGAGCAGCATAAAGGATTTTTTTGATGTCAAAAATAGCAATATGGTATGTAGATTACACAAATCTCTATATGGTTTGAAACAAACACCAAGAGCATGGTATGTGAGACTTCATAAGTATCTTGTAAAGATTGGATTTGAAAGGACTGATGAAAACAACAATTTATACATGAAGGCAGAGAAAGGAAAAGGTATTTTTTATTTGAAATTTTTGTTGATGATAGGATATTTAGAGGTCAAGATACTTTATATAAGGCTTTCACAAATGAAATGAAGCAAGAATTTGAAATATCTATGTTTGGGGAGATCAAATTCTTTGTGGGTTTACAAGCATATTAGATAAAATATGGTATATACATCACTTAGTCAAAGTATGTCAATGAGATACTGAATTTTTTTAGATTGGAGTATTTAAAACCAATAAGTACACCTATGGTGATAAGACTAAAATTGTCAAAGAATGATGATTTAGCTTAGATGAATCAAACATTGTGTAGGTCTATGATTGGAAAATTGAAATATATAGTGCACATCAGACCTAACATTGCATTATCTATAGGGATAGTTGCAATATTTTCTACTAATCCTAGGGAGAATCATTTGATGGCTATAAAGAGGATAATGAGATACCTAAAAGGAATAGAGGAATATGGTGTATATTGCAAGAAAAATGAGAAATTTGAATTAAGAGCCTATACTGATGCTGATTGGGCTAGAAACATTGATGACAAAAAGAGCACCAATGGAGGATAATTTTTCTTAGGCAAGAGGCTAGTTACATGGACTAGAAAAAAACAAAACTATACTTCACAATCTACTACTAAAGCTGAATATGTTGATGCTGCTATAAATTTTACAAACATTGTATGGATCAAACAACTACTCAAAGATGTGAAGGAATAGATCAAAAAACTAATGATACTTTATTATGAAAATACAAGTGTTATAAACATATCAAACAATCCAGTGATGCACACAAAGACTAAGAATATTGCAATCAAGTGTCAATACATGAGAGAATTAGTTCAAGACAAAGAGGTGAAGATGGAATATGTTAACACAAAAGAGAAAATTTCTAATATCTTCACAAAAGAACTACCTAAGGATACTCATGAGTATCTAAGAAGTAAAATAGGGGTGATACTTTTATCAAAGTCTAAGTAACAAAAGGATTTCCCTGCATCAAACAAGATGACTATTATATATTAAAAATTGATGTAGAGGATCTTACTTTAAGAGCTAACTAAAGAAATCAAAGAACTAAAACTACAAATCAATCACAAGCAAGGTGACATAGGAAAAATTGAAGAAGTTCATATCTGTATATTATGATGATAAGTCTTTGGAATTGTTCTCAAAGAGGGAGATAGTTACTGATTAGAAGAAATACAAGAGATAGGAGATTGAAGAAAGAGGGAGACAATTAGAAAGGGAGATAGTTACCAATAAGGAGAAATAAAATAGTTGGAGATTGAACAAAGAGGGAGAAATCCTAAAACATAGTATGATGGAGAAATGGTGACAGAATGAAAGTGTATCTATTGATTACATCTACCTAGCAAGAGGACAATAATGTAGAGGGAGATATAAGAAGTCATAAGAATGAAACAATAGAGTTTTGTAACCTATTGAGAAGATGAAAGTTGTTGATAGAGAGAGGGATTTCAATACAAGGAATTATTTTCTTTTAGGTATTTTGTTGGTCTTACTATTTTAACCTAGTTAGTTTGGTTTATCAGTTTCATTTTCCATCAATGCCAAAGAGGGATATTGTTGCAAATAGATTGATACAAGTATGATAAATATGTTTCAATCATTTATTTTTCACTGATGTCAAACCTACTATTTTATGGTAAGACAACTACTTATATGATTTAAGTACTATGACTTTTTTGATTGATGAAGAGGATTTGATCAAAAAGATGTAACAAAATCACCTAGAGGAAAGATTGACTTATGATATACAAAGGAGTACAAGAATTAGATAAGATAGTGATATCATAGTGCATTGATAATCTACATAAGGTTACAAAGGCTAGCTATACTAAGTAGTTTCATAAGAACAAGTTAAACAAAGTTTGTCTATCAAGATTGACTGAATGGATAGTAGGTGTCGATAAAATTTAGTGCAAGCTGAGAAAAAAATCAATTGGAACCAAGTAAATGATCATTTTAGTGCAAGCCAAGAAAAACAATGGATGTTGAGAAAAGTTTAGTTGATGTCGAGCACGAGTAAACTTCAGTTCATGCTAAGTGATTTTTTAGTGGATGTCAAGCTGTAATGAAACTTAGGTGCAAAAATAATTTCCTACACTAATCCCTTAAGGAAAGTATTGTACAAATTCTTTTAAATCCTTACAATTTCAGATTTGATATTATGTAAACAATAATATTGTGTAGCCAACCATGAATATAGAAAATAGATAGAGAAATTATAACACATAAACACAAAGATATGCCGATGGAGAAAAACCTTTCAATAAAACAACCCTACCCCTCCAAAACCTACGCAATGTATTATCTTCAACTCAAAGATTACAACACACTTGTAGTGAAATCTCTTTCAGGACACATAAAACTTATCTAGTAGCAACCAACAATACACTACTCACCCTCTCTCTCCTCTCAACTATCTATAGCCCTCAAAGTGCTTATATAATGTGCTTAGGGCATTTTCCAAAGATAGCTGCTACGCATCATATGAATTTGTCATAATAGTTTTGGTTATGATTTCCTTACACACAATTAAATCTTCCAAAGATAGTTCTTACACATCATAGGAATCTGTCATAACTGTTTTTGGTCATGATTTCCTTACACACATTTAAATATTCCAAAGATAGTTCTTATGCATCATAGGAATCTATCATAACCATTTTTAGTCATGATCTCCTTACACACAATTAAATATTCCAAAGATAGCTCTTATGCATCATAGGAATCCATCATAGGAATCTGTCATAATTCAAGATGTCAACACATGCAAGTGGAGTGACACATCAACATGCCAACTAGACATGTACACTCACACTTAATTACATTATTTGCAAAAAATACATTTAAAAAATAAATAATAAGAATAAGAATTATCCAAGGTTGAGACACCTTATTCCTAACATTCTCCCACTTGTTGAACACCTTGTAAGAGCAACAAGAACATAACGAGAACTAACCGTTATGGTCCGAAAGGCCCATAGACTTTGAACACCATCTAAACTTATTTGTGCCTAATAGTTTTGTCAATGCATCTAAAAAATTCTTAATAGTATCTACCTTCTCCAAATTTACCTTTCCATATTCCACCATATCTCTCAAAAAGTGAAATTACACATCAATGTGTTTCATTTTGGCATGGAAAGTTAGATTCTTTGCAAGGAAAATAACACTCTAATTGTCACAACAGATAGTAACTTGTCCTGCATCAACACCAATATTAGAACACAATCTCCTAAGCCAAATGGTTTCCTTACAAGCATGAGTAGCAACCATGTACTTAGCTTCTATAGTGGACAAAGTAGCCATAGGTTTTTCCTTACTCATCCAACCAATGACACCATCAAACATTGTGAACACATAAGCACTGGTGGATCCCCTATTATCAATATCACCTGACTAATCTAAATCCACAAACCCATGAATACAAACTAAAAGTGGAGCTCTAGAAGAGTTACCATGAGAAAAAAAATAGAGTAATTTGATGTATTGTTCAAAGATCTAAATACTCGATTAACTACATCCCAATGTATCCATCCAGTATTAGCCATAAATTGGCTTAGAACTCCCACTACTTGGGCAATGTTTGGTCTAGTACAGACCATAACATACATAAGACTTCCAACTACACTAACATAAGGTACTCTACTCTTATCCTCCACCTCACTAAGAGATTTTGGACAATCATCTATGGATAACTTTGTTCCCATAGAAACTAGAACACACAATGGTCTACAATCAACCATGTTAAAACTTTCCAACATAGACTTCACATACTTACTCTGACTCAACCAAAGTTTTCTGTTAGACCTATCTCTATTGATTTCCATACCCAAGATGTACCTTGCTACTCCAAGATCTTTCATCTCAAACTATGCTGACAAACTAAGATTTAAAATTAGAAATCATACCCTTACCCTTCCCAAACAATAACATATCATCAACATTTAATGCAACAATAAGAAGGCAGTCATTTTCAACTCTAAAGTAAACACAATGATCTGATTTTGATTTTACAAATTCAATTGACAATACAAAGGCATCAGACTTAAGATACCATGTCCTAGGAGATTGCTTCAAACCATATAAAGACTTCTTTAATCTAAAAACCAAAGATTCTTTACCTTTAACAATGTAGTGCTCAGGTTGTGACATATAAATCTCTTCCTCCAAATCACCATGAAGGAAAGTTGTCTTCACATCCATTTGTTCAATCTCTAAATTATATGATGTAGCAAGAGATAACATAAATCTAATGGATGTAAACTTTACAATAGGAGAGAATATTTCACCATAATCTATTCCCTCTACTTCGGAATACCCCTTCACAACCAATCTAGCTTTGTACCTTTCAACACTGCCATCTACACAGAATTTTTTCTTGAACACCCAGTTGCTACCAATAAGTTTTCATCCTTTAGGCAAAGGTAAAAGTTCTCAAGTTTTGTTTTTATCCAATGAATCCATCTCATCATCCATGACCTCAATGCAGGAACCTACATCTTCCATATCCAAAGCCTCTTTCATAGATCTAGGCTCATCAGTGTTTAGTAATCAAAGCAAAAGCACAACTAGAATCTAACATAGAATAACCAAACCTTTTTGGCTGCATTCTTACTCTTTTGGATCTCCTCAAGGGTTGAGGTTGAGGTTGTTCTTGCTCTTCTTCTAAACTATCAGAGCTACTAGAGCTCTCCTCATCATTAGACCCAACATGGTCTTTTTGTCCAGTCTTCTCAAGGGTAGGAGGTAATTGAACAATATCTTCCTTCTTTTCTTTTTCATCTAGTTGTAGCACAATAGTAGAAGATGTTAGCTTTCTAAAAATAACATTTTTTCTCTATAATACCTTACTAGTCATAGGGTCCCAAAGCTTGTATCCTTTCATACCAACACCGTATCTAATGAAAATACATTTGGTAGCTTTATTTTCCAACTTAGATCTTTTCTCCTTTGGAACATGTGCATAAGCTTCACAACCAAAATAATGAAGATCTCTAATTGATGGCTTCTTACCAGACCACACCTCCATGGGTGTCTTACCAACAAGAGCTGATGTAGGAGATCTATTAACTAGATAGCAAGTAGTGGCCACAACTTCAGCCCAAAACTTTTGTTTAAGACCAGTTGTACTAAGCATACTCCTAGCCTTCTACATTAGCATCTTGTTCATTCTTTCTACAACTCCATTTTGTTGTGGGGTATAAGGAGTTTTCTTCTACCTCTTGATACCTTTTTTTTATAGAACTATTTGAACTCTGCTAAGAAAAACTCACCACCATTGTCAGTTATCACACACTTAATATTCTTACTAGTCTGATTCTCTACAAGGGCTTTAAATTCCTTGAATTGACTAAAAAGTTGTGTCTTAATTTTTAGGAAATAAATCCATGTCCTATTACTATAATCATCTATGAAAGATACAAAAAATATAGACTTTGAGATTGAAGGAACTTTTATAGGACCAAATACATTGAAATGAATAAGATCCAAAACATCAAAAGATTTGTGAGAACTAGAGTAAAATTGAACATGATTTTGTTTACCATAAACACAATGTTCATAGAAGTAAAACTCAAGATTATAATAATTTAAAACCTTAATGAGGTTCTTGTTCTTTAAGGTTCTAAGACCCTTCTCACCAATGTGCCCAAATCTCATATGTCACAACATTGTCTTTTCTACAGGAAGCTTTCTTTCCAATGTGTTTGCACCCTTAGGTACACATGTTGCATTGCCATTAGAACCAATAATCATAGTCTTCTTTACTACTCATTCAAATGGTGGAGATAAAGTGATAGCTACTCTCTTCTTTGAAATAAAAGAACTATT
Source organism: Cupressus sempervirens (assembly GCA_028749045.1). Taxonomy (NCBI): domain Eukaryota; kingdom Viridiplantae; phylum Streptophyta; class Pinopsida; order Cupressales; family Cupressaceae; genus Cupressus; species Cupressus sempervirens. Next base: position 646,278,558 of record CM053784.1, on the reverse strand, counting down.
ACATTGAGAAATGCATGCATCAAGTTGAAATAGAGTACCTCTCCTAGTACCCTTAGCAAGCACCATAGCTCCTCTCATCATCTTACATCCATCTTTAGAAAAAATAACCTTCACACCTACATCATTCAACATACTTATAGATAATAGGTTTCGTGCCAAACCAGGATGTGTATTACCTTGTTGATTCCCTTTAATCATCCATCAAGGAATCTGATAGTGACCCATCCTCATCCAACTATCTTTAGGTGAGAATCATCACCCAAGTACACCTTTCTACCATCAAAAACTTCATACTTTGAGAACCAACTTTGATGAGAGGTCATGTAGAAAGAAGCATCCAAGTCTATCAACCACACATCATTAGATGCATGCATTGCCAAGGCAACAATGAAAGCATCACTATCTCCCTCAGATTTTTCTAAACCTAAATATAAGGCCTTCTTCTTCTTCTTCTTTGGCTCTTTACAGTATTTACAAAAGTGCCTAGTCTTATCATAGTTCCAACATTTTTCCTTGGAATTTCCAAGAGCTTTTATTTTCGATAGGATTTGGATCTACCCTTTCCAAACTACTTGTCATTTTTATTGCCTTTGTCATTGTATCTACTGTGAATAGCAAGAGCTTCCTTAGCTGAATCTAATGAATTTCTCCTCATCTCCTTAGCAAATAGTGAAGAAACCACATCATCCATTCTAAAAGTGACTAAAGTACTTCCAAGAGCCATCACAAGATGGTCCCATGAATTCGACAAGGAACATAATAGGGTCATACATCGATCCTCCTCCTCTATCTTGACACCATATGATGTCAACTATGCAATCAAAAAATTAAAACCAGTTAGATGATCTATAATAGATCCTCCTTCCTCCATTCTTATATAATACAACTTCTTCCCTAGGAACAACTTGTTGACCAAAGATTTGGCTTGATACACAAACCCAAGCCTTGTCCACAAACTATTTGTGGTCTTCTCATAAAGAACATTCAAGAGAACTGAATCAACTAGACATAGTCTAATGAGACCCTTAGATTTTTGATCCTTGAGATCCTAATCTACTTGAGATATTGTTGCGGGTCTCACATCAAGTGAAATCACCTCCCATAGATCACGATCTTCAAGAAAGTCTTCCATCTTGAGTTTCCACAACTCAAAATTACTACCATTAAATGTCTCCACCTCTATTTTTCCATATGATGAACTAGCCATCTCAATCTACAAATAATATTCAAAATGCTCTACCAAAAACTCCCACTGAACTTTAGATTATCTCAAAAAACCCTACCCAACAACTAGGATCAAAAGTTGATCAAGCTTTGATACCACTTGTAAGGAAACTCAGGTGTAGAAACAACTTCCTACACTAATCCCTTCAGGAAAGTATTGGGAAAATTCTTTAAAATACTTATAATTTCAAATTCGATATTATATAAACAATAATATTGTAGCCAACCATGAATACAAAAAATAGATAGAGAAATAATAACACATAAACACAAAGATATGTCGGTAGGAAAAAACCTTTCGGTAAAACAACCCCACCCCTCCAAAGTCTACACAATGTATTATCTTCAAATCAAAGATTACAACACACTTGCAGTACAAGCTCTTTTAGGACATAGAAGACTTATCCAATAGCAACCAATAATACACTACTCACCCTTTCTCTCCTCTCAACTATATATAGCCCTCAAAGTGCTTATATAATGCACTTAGGACATCTCCCAAAGATAGCTCATATGTGTCATAGGAATCCATCATAATTGTTTTGGTTATGATTTCCTTACACATAATTAAATCTTCCAAAGATAGTTCTTACACATCATAGGAATCCATCATAACCATTTCTAGTTATGATCTCCTTACACACATTTAAATATTTCAAAGATAGTTCTTACGCGTCATAGGAATCTTCCATAACTATTTTTTACTCATGATCTCCTTACACACAATTAAATATTCCAAAGATAACTCTTACGCATCATAGGAATCCATTATAGGAATTTGTCATAGGAATCCATCATAATTCAAGATGTTGACACATGCAAGTGGAGTGACACATCAACATGCCAACTACACATGTACACTCACACTTAATTAAATTATTTACAAAAAAAATTACAAAAAAAAAAGAATAGGAATTATCCAAGGTTGAGACAACTTATTCCTAACATGACCAACATAGTATGTGTCGAGCATGAGAGGAAAGCTAATATCAAGTGCCAACATTACTAGAAAGATCAAGAATTTTATGGATTTGAGCCGATAATTTTTTTTCTTGGATTATGTGAACTAGGTGAAAGATAAGATTGATGAGTTGCTGGCACAAAATTCATGATAAACTATTTTGAGGTGAATTCAAAGAGGATTGAAGAAGAAGTTTCTAGAAATGGTATGGAATTAGGGTTACATTCATTGAATCCTACCTAATTTTTCCTAAACCTAAGTTGGACGATGGAGAATGAATGAAAAAAGATCTTAATTTCCTATTTATAGGAATGACTAGTTAGAAGCAAGGGTTGTCATGTGCGAGAACCTAAGGGAGACAAGGAGTCAAGGGACATTTCTTGATCAAGTGACCTAAGTGAAGAGTATGCATTGGCATGTTAAGAAAGAAGACCTAAGGTTATGAATACTTAAAGGGTGAACAAGAAATCATAGCTGAGATATGTGAAGGAAAAGTAGAATGGAGGACTAAAACATAGATTTGTAATCTACAAATGGAATTATAAGTTTTTATCAAGTCAAGCCTTATTGTTACTCTCTAATAACTGTATTAGTCTAGTGTAAATCCTTTGAATTAAGGTTGACCTAATAGTCATTTGTAAAATCCTTTAACTTGGTGCCATTCCAAGTGAATGGTCTAAAGTCCTCTAACAAGGCTCACTCCTAATAGGATAATTGAAATCCTTTAATAGGGTCACATTTAACAATGTGTATTGTAACCTTTAATAGGGTTGGCCTTTCACAAGACATCACTTTAGAAGAGTGAAAAAGAGTAGTATGTTACTGGTGGTTTTTCCCAAATTGGGTTTCCACGTAAATCATTGTGTCAAGTGTGTTGTTGAATCTAGTATGTTTCATGTTTACATTTTTGCAAATTGATTTGACAGTAACCTACAAGTTTTAAGTGATTGCATAATCTTATGGATGCATGCATAATGGTAAATATTTTATGGGTTCACTAAGCTGTAAAAAGTTTTATTTATACATCTAAAACTTGGATAACTAATCTTAGTTATTCTAAAGAATTCCAACAATTTTAAGTTAACAAACTGCATGTAGGTAGTCATTGCATCGTACCACCTACAACCCATAAACAAGTTCAGCATAAAAGAAAAAACCATAAACAACAAATGGGAAGAGACCAAAAGAGTACCAAAAAAAACAAAAATCAGAGAGCCATTAACTTGCCTCCTTTTTCTTTCTCTTCCTAGCCATAAGAATCTTGGCCCAGTCATCAGGGAGGAAGTTCTAAAGGATCTTTGTGTCCTCCTTTCCAAGGTTCTCATCCTCCAACTTATTAGCCAACAACTGAAGAGTGGTAGCTACTACGTGCATCACTTTGAGAGTGAACTTGGAGAAAAGGTTGAATCTCTCTTCCATTGTCATGCACATGTCTATTAGCTCTCTTTTTTGTGTGTGGGTAATAGGTTCATTTTGCTTAGTTTCTAGCTTAGGGTCTTGCTATAATTATCCAGGGGGTTCCACTTAACCTGCACATTAGAAATGTTTGCATGGACCTTCAATTTCTCCTTGCCCTCTTTACTAACCAAGGAAGAAATAGTGTCAAGGGAGGCATTGGTAATATTAGGGTGCTCCTAGTTGACAACAAAAGGTAGGGTGATGGTGGCAAAGACATGTGTGGGGTCAGGGGCTCAAGGGAGGGGTCCTTAGTAGTGTTGTCTATCTAAAAGTCCCACATATCATCAAGGGTATCATCTCATTTCTTGACCTCTTTATCCATCCCTTCTTTCCCCTTATCCATACCATCCCTCAAATTCTTGTCACTTTCCTTAGAGTTGGTATTATCATCCTCCTTTTCTTGAGAGTGACTAACTATTTGTTTGTACTGACCCTAGGTCTTATCAATTCTTCCTAACCTTCTTATACTCCTATAAATTTCCTCATCAAACTCACCAATTTCAACCTTCACCCTCTTGTCCATTTTAATTCTTTTATTGCGCTTTGGCTCAAGGGTTAGAATTTTTTTTTCCCTTCCCTTAGTAGGGGTTTGGCTAGGAGAGGGATGCAGAGTGGGGCCTTGGCTACCACTAGTAAATTCCAAATGTAGGGCCTCCCAAAGGGGAGGATGTTATCAATGACAATCACATGAGGAGGGCAGAGGGCCAAGTGAAATTGGAAGAGGTAAAACATTAGCCCTTAGTGAAGAATGGTGAAATTTTCCCCTTTTTCCTTGTTTTCTCTAACATCATGACAATGTCCTCAAGGGCATGTAATAGGAAGAAAGGAATACTAACAAATTCCCTATTGCAAAAATGGTTAAGCAGAGGGAAATGATAAAAACAATACACACCGCGCCTACCCTCTAATGTTAAACACTTCATTATCATCAAACAAACATCATCCAAGGGCTCTAGAAGTTTTTCTCTCCTAAATCCTCCCCAGTACTAGTTAGGCACCTCATTCTCTCTGAAGAAACTAGATAGTCTCACCTCATCGGCCACTTTTGTAATATTCTGCCATTTCCTTTTCTTCATCTCTAAATTTGCCTTCATAGTAATAGATTATTTGTTCACCTAAAAATAAATTCCAATAATGGTCATCTACTTATCCTTCTAGGAATAGATGAATTATTACAAACAATTTTCATCGTACCTTGCCATGGCCTACATGTAGAGGACAAACCCTCCTTCCTTAAGAATAATCCAGGTGGCCTACCTCTTTGAGAAGTCCTACAATTTTGTGGGCTCCAATCTATTTAGGTCCCCACCCATGGTAGTTTTCTCCTCAATCAAATCTCCTTCCAAAATCTTAGTAATTCTCATTTGCTCCCAAAAAATTGGCAAGATAGGCCTAAAAATAGAACAACTAGTGGATTGAAGCTTACATTTTTTGTTCTTCATGAGCTCATGAATAAAATGTAGAGGCCAGTTAGTGGTATCATTACATAGAGTGTGAGGATTCTTCATGCAATACCATAATGATCTAGCCCTGGTGTTAATGTGAGATTTTCCCATAATCATGCCATAAAACCACACAATAAGGGCATTAATTTTAAAGCTTGTATTGTTTATAAATTAACCTTTTCCATGCCTTTTCATGATGTAATCAGTATTATTTCCCTTTGCAAGGCATCTTGTCAACATTATGGAAACCTTGGCTATCATAATAATAGCAATCCTTCCAAAAAGTCCATTTTCTAAAGTTGGGGAGTCATCCACCTTGATTTAGAAGGTTCTTTTCCCTACAAATGAGGTAATGTGCATTCTTCAGAAGAAATTCTATGCCCCTCCAACTTTTAATGTTCACAAAATCAAAACCACACCCATCCAAGCCATCTGCCACCACATTGCCTTCCCTATAAGTGTGTTGTAAATCATAATGATGTAGTTTCATAAGATAATGCCATATGTCCCCCAAGATATGCCTTAATGTCCATCCAGATTGAGCTCGATGCTAAACCAAATCAATTATGAGCTTAGAGTCCCCCTTAATGGAAATTCTTCTGACTTTCATTTCTATCACAATTTTTAGCCCCCATTGTAAGCTGGTGGCTTCTACCACATTGTTGGTTCCTTGATCCAAAATTCTTGAGTAGGAAACTGAAACGTCACCTTTTTTTTCCCATAACACACCACTCACTACTGCAAATCCCTTACATGCTGCCCCATCAAAATTTAGTTTGACAGTGGGGCTAGTAGGGGGGTTCCAACATGTATTTATTCTAGTAAGCACCTTTAAGTTGTCAAAATTATGGAAATTGGGAACAATATTCCATCTCTAAAAAATATCCTCCTCTTTCCTACTCAGGGGTTCCTGTGGTAGTCTAACTTTAGTTGCCATAACATTCTCGGTTATGATCTTGCCCAAAATATCTCCCACTATCTCCTCACCCCTCTCCTCCTCATGAAAGACCCTATTGTTTCTCTCCTTCCAAATGCCCCAACAAACATGTGTGGGAGGAGAAACCAAAGGATTTTGAGGTAGGGATGGTAGAAGGGGTAGCTCCAGTCCTACATGAATTGCTCCATTCCTCTACTCATGAACCAATCACTTAGGATTTTTTTCCAAATGTAGGACTAGACCTTAAGGGTATAGTGGCATTCCAAAAAGAGGTGGGTTATGCATTCCTCTTCCTTCTTGCATAGGTAACATCTGTTGGTGATTGGTAAGCCTCACCTTTGAAGGTTATCATTTGTGATGATTTTTCCATGCGTCACTATCCACAATAAGTACACTTTTGGGAGTAACTAACAAATCAAAATCTTTCTCCAACTTATCATAGTCTAATCATTTCCAAGATGAGATGATAGGTAGACTTGATCGAGAATTGACCATTTGTCTACCTATCCCAAACCACCTCATCCATTTGATCATGCATAGGAAGTACATAGTGGCAGATTAGATCCTCTAGCTCTTTGATCAGGGAGTCCTCACTATTTGGTATATCCAAAGTGGATAATTCTTTCCATTTCCTACAGTCATTAATATAGTCCACCACCCTCATCCCCAATATTATTTTTAGAGCTTCCTAATGGCCACTAATTTTTTTTAATTGATAGGTTCCCCCCCTATCCATTTATCCTCCCAGAATCTAATTCTTTTCTCATTCCAAACTAGCCATCTCACATCTTTTCTCAGAAGGGCCCTATTTTTGAGGATGTTATTCCAGATCTTAGACCCACTAGGCCGATCATTATTGAGGAGGTTATATCTAAAGTGAGTGTTGGAAAGGTATGTAGCCTTCATAATTCTTCCCCAGGTTGTCTCATTTTCCACTAACCTCCACCCCACCTTTTTGAGTAGAGACTTATTCATATTAGACATTCTTCTTATACCCAACCACCCTTTATCCTTTAGTTTGCACACAATCTCCCAATTCACTAGACACCATTTATTCTTGTCCTCAATACCAAACCAAAGGAAGTTCCTTTGAACTCTTTCAAGTTTTCCTGCCATGTGCTAGTTGCTCTTTAAAAATTGAGATAAAGTAGATGGAAATTCCTTGGAGCACTACACCTAGGAGTTGCAGTTTTCCCACATTGCTAGCCAACTTTCCCTTCCACCCAACAAGCTTCTTTTGCATTCTTTCTAGGATATAGTTCCAATAGTTGGTAGATACCTCTTTTGTGGTTAGAGGGAGCCCAAGGTATGTGCCCAAAAGGTTCTTTGATTGACAACCAAGGGTATTTTTTATCTTCACCTACAAAACCTCAAGGGTATTAAAAAAAAATATCTTTCTTTTTGCTAGATTAATTTGCTGACCTGAGCAATTCTCATGGTTGGAGAGGAGGTTCCTCCATGCTTTAGCTTCATTCATAGAGGACTCACCATAGAGGAAGCTATCATCCATAAATTTCTAGATAACCTTAGGCATCAGTGTAGTAGCTGGTTGAATACCTTTCAAATCTTCTGACATAGTCAATCTACAGACTACTCTCCTTAACACTTTAGCCACAATGATGAAGAGTTTGGGGGAAAGAGGGTCCCCATGTCTTAAGACTCTACCTACCTCAAATTTTCCTTAGGGGATCCCATTGAGAAGAACCTAAAACTACATGGTTTCCACCATAGTTTTTATTAGGTTCACAATATCACTTTTGAAGCCAACTTGTTCTAAAACTTCAGAAAGGAAGGCCCAATTAACTTTGTCATAAGCTTTAGATATGTCCAATTTTAGAGCCATGCCAAAAATTTTACCTTTCTCCATGGATTGGATGATCTCTTGGGTAGAAATCACAACATCCAAAAAAAAATTGACCTGGGACAAACCCCTTCTGATGGCTCCCAATAACCTTATCCAGGAAGGGTTTAATCTTGTTGATCAACATCTTTGAAACAAATTTATAAATGGTATTGCATAGGCTGATTGACCTATAATCACTTAAACTTTTAGGGAATTGAATTTTAGGAAAAAGAACTAAGAAGGTTTTATTGATCCTTCTTAACAATTTCCCAGTTCTAATGATGTCTCTAGTAGCCCAAATTAGCTCATTTTTTATCACTTCCCAAAAATGTTAGAAGAAGGCAGGCAAGAACCCATCCAGGACTGAGGCCTTGAAGGCTTTCATAGAGAAAAACAACATTATTCACTTCCTCTTTTGATACTTTCTCCTTTAACTTACCATTTTTCTCCATCCCCAACAATTTTGGGATATTATTGAGCATACTTATACTTATTGTGTTGCTACACTTTCTATCCTCTTTTTTATAAGCATTCATGAAGAAGTCCACAACATGCCTACCCATTTCCTCCTATTCTGACAAAGTCCTTCCACCATCCTCCACCAGGGAGGTGATGGTGTTGCATTTTTAAGTTTCAAAGCTAATCTATGGAAAAAAGAGTGTTTTTGTGGCCTTTAGTCAACAAAGCAATACGAGACCTTTTCTTCTAGAAAATCTCCTCCTTAAGATTAGTTTTCTTCCACTTCCTCCTACGAATCTCATCCTCCAATGTGATTGCTTCAATATCATCCCCTGCTGTCATGGTAGTTTGTAGCCTTTTGAGCCCCTCCTCAACGTCCCACTTTATTTTAAACACATCCTCAAAGGATCTTTTAGCTCATTCCCTAGCATTATTTCTTACATTATCCAATTTCTACATTAGATGGAACATAGTCATCCCATCCACTCTTATATTCTACCATTCTTCCACTTTATTTTTGAAGTTTGGGTGAGATTGCCACATTATTTCATACCTAAAGGGTTTAGGTCCACTCATCAAATCATTCACCTAGTTGAATAAGATTGGGGAGTGGTTTGAAATAGTCCTTGAGAGATTCACTAGGGAGGAGGGGATGATGTGGGGCTAGTCTCTTTAGACAAGTTGTTAGTCTAGCCTAACTTGAATCAAGTCCTGACCCTTCCTATTGTTGAACCAAGTAAAAGGATTTCCTTGTAGGTCCACATCTAGGAGGTCATTAGTGTTTATGAACTCTGAGAGGTCCTGCATACTTTCCAAGAAGTTAATTACCCCCACAAGCTTTTTTGAGGGGTATAAGGGGGTGTTCAAGTCTCCATAGATATAAAACTCTTGTTCTTTAGGATTCCCATCTCTCATCCAATCCTGTCCCATATTTCACCTCTTCCCACCCTAGTATTTAGGGTATAATGTTTTACCAAATTCCACACCTTTCTATCATTACTAAACTCAAAAATTGTGAAGTTCTTCTCTTTAAGGAATTCCCTACCCATCAGGACACTAGGGTTTTACATGACTAAAAGGCTCCCTAAGGCCCCATCAGATTTTGAATGGAAGAAAGTGATGCAAGAGCATCCTAGGCTTTCCTTTTGTCCTACACTTTTGTTCATTTTTCCAGTTGTTGTCAAGTTTCTAGTTATTGTCAAGTGCCAGTTTCCAGTTGTTGTCGAGTGCCAATTTCTAGTTATTGCTCGCAAGTGCCAATTTCTAGTCCGTTCCAAGTTCCAATGTGTGTCAAGTTGTCCAGTGTGTGCTAAGTTATCCAGTGTGTGCTAAGTTACCTAGTGTATGCCGAGTGACCCTTCATGTGCCGAGTTACCCAATGTATGCCGAGTGACTCTTCATGTGCTAAGATTTCCTATTTATGTTAAGTTTCAGCATGTTGACATAATTTTTGCAAGCCAACTTGGGGGACTTATTTTGATCACAATATTTATGTTAAGATATTTTCTTGGGATGTGTCCTGACCATTTTTGGGTCAGCTTTCCTATTTTGTATGTTCTAGAATGTTCAAAAAGTTGTTTTGGCAAGTATAAATAAGGGTCTTGTTGAGTCTTTTGGTAGTTGAGTTTTGGGGGAGGAAGTATATACAAATTTTGAAGAGCTAGGGTTGCAGCTTGAGAACCAGAGGATCTCTTAGTGGACCTATGGGTATAAGTGTGGATTCTTCTTAGTGTTCTTATCTAGTTGTGTATCTAGACTAGCTAGGTTTGAATTTGTAAGTTGGATCTTGTGGATCTTGCTGAACTGATTTTTGTAATTACTATTTGTAGTTGGCCCTAACCCAGAAGGCCTTCTAGCCGTGCATATTGCATGTAATCAATTATATCTATGAATAAAGAGTTGTAATTTGGTATCAACTCTTACATTTTTTTTGTTGTTTTTGTGTTTCCACTGTGTGATTTTATAGCTGTGGGCTAGGACATCTCCTTTGGGGATTCTCCTGCCTTGCATCATGTTAGGTGGTATCAGATCGAAGGTTGTTCCTGAGTGTATAGATAGATCACCGAAGTTGAGGTAGTTTGCACCAGGACTTGGGTTGATGAAGGTTGATCTTACAACTAATTGATCTTTTGGTTGGTGGATTTGCTACTTAGGGTTTGCTAAAATTTTGGAAGATGCCTCCAAAAATATTGGAACCTAGGGAAATTGCCGATCTTACTAATACTATAGAAGAATGGATCTTAGAGAAGATGAGAGTAGAATTTAGATATGAGATTGCATTGATGAAGAGTGACATGATTGCTAAAATTATAAGTGCTTTAGGTGGTGTACCTAGACATGTGGGTACTGAAGATGGTTATGAGGATTCTTATTAGTATGCTTTGAGAGTAGAGGAGAAGCTAAAGAGGAAGAATCAAGGTAGTTCCTAAGGGAAGGAAAAGTAGGATAGTTCAACACAAGCTAAACCAAAAGAAGAAGGTGGACCAAAACCCGCTAATCAGAAAAAGAGGACAAGTAGAGGTAGGTTCAGAGGTTATTGTTACAAGTGTGGTCAAGAAGGGAATAGATATTTTGAATGTCCAATTGGTAGGACAACTTCTATTGTGAATGAGGTTGAAGTCAAGGGTAGTTAGCCAAAGAAAGGAGAGAGTTTTCTGGCTCGATGAGTACTGGTTGGTGAGAAGACATCAGATTTTTATTAGAGGATGAGTTTATTCAAAACTTGTTGTAAGTCTGGTGGTAAAGTCTGCAAAGTGATTGTGGATGGTGGTAGTATTGATAACCTTGTTGCTAAGGAGATGGTTTAGAAACTTGGTTTTCAAAAAATGAGACATCCTTATCCTAATAGGATTGGTTGGTTACAAGGTGAGCATGCTTTGGAAGTGAGGGAGAAATGCCTTGTTCATTTCCTATTCAAACCACCCTTAAAGAGTTAACACAATGGAAGCAAACATAGAGAATAGCAACCAAAGGAGGAAGGAGGGAAAAAAACTTTTATTGATTCATCAAAACATCTTCATACATGCCCAGCTATAAGGCCTTCTAGGTTATGGCCAGATACAAAATACAACTACTAGATCTGCGATCCAGCTTTAAATTCACAATTACAGACACCTATGCATCCCTTTTCTAAACTCTCTAAATCTACCTTAACTCTAAGCCTAAACATCCTATTTAATCTAAGTCCGAGCAAGGCACAACAAGCACCAAATTCCTAAGCAAGGCCGAGCTCCTCCCAAACCATGCCAAGCAACCAAAGACCGTGTCGAGAAACTGAAGACCATGCCAAGTCTGAAGACCATGACAACCAACCATAGACCATGCCGAGCAACCAAAGACCATGTTGAGCTTTTTGATTCTTCCTCTTTAGCTTCTCCTCTACTCTCAAAGCATACTAATAAGCATCCTCATAACCATATTTAGTACCCACATGTCTAGGTACACCACCTAAAGCACTTACAATTTCAGCAATCATGTCACTCTTCATGAATGTAATCTCAGATCTGAATTTTTCTCTCATCTTCTCTAAGATCCATTCTTCTATAGTATCAGTAAGATTAGCAATTTTCCTAGGGTCCAATCTTTTTGGAGGCATCTTCCAAAATTTTAGCAAACCCTAAGAAAAAAATCCACCAACCAAAAGATCAATCAGCTGCAAGATCAACCTTCATCAACCCAAGTCCTAGACAAGTTTTGAATAAACTAGTCCTATGACAAGAATCCAACGTCTTCTCAACAATCAGTACTCGTCAAGCCAGCAAACTTTCTCCTTGCTCTGCCTGACTGCCCTGAACTTCAACCTCATTCACAACAATAGTTTTCCTACTAATTGGACATTCAAAATATCTATACCCTTCTCGACCACACTTGAAAAAATTACCTCTGAACCTACCTCCACTTGTCCTCTTTTTTCTGATCAATAGGTTTTGGTTCACCTTCTTTTGGTTTAGCTTGTGCTAGCTTGTACTTCTACAGAGAGCTCAATCCTGTGATCTACAATTTTGGATTCAAACAAAATATATCTATGTGAGTCTATATGTATATATGGGGAGAAACATGTAGTATGCATATTGTATGGGGGAGAATCATGCAAAGAAAAATAAAGTGCATACTTACAAAGAATTGTTTTTGAAAAATCTCAAAAAGTAGTATTCTAGTACCACACTAGTATCACACTATATTGTATAGAAGTTTTGGCTGATAAGTGTTTTTGTCACTAATGCCAAAGGGGGATATTGTTGACATTAAGTCAAGTTTGTTATTACTAACAACACTTATTCATATTCTATATGGTTACCAAGCTCATTGAATGGTCTATAGTGTTTGCCATGCAATTTAGTGGTTACAAGCTTCACAGTTCTTACCGAGCATTCCAGTGGTTACCAAGTAAATTCAGACCTACAATTTTGGATTCAAATAGAATATATCTATGTGAGTCTGTATGTATATATGGGGAGAAATATTTAGTATGTATATAGTATGGTGGAATCATGCAAAGAAAAAGAAAGTACATACCTACAAAGATAGATTTTTGAAAAATCTCAAAAAACAATATTCCAGTACCGAGCTAGTATCACACTATATTGTATAGAATTTTTGGCTGAAAAGTTTTTTTGTCACTAATGCCAAAGAGGGAGATTGTTGAAATTAAGTCAAGTTTGTTATTAGTGACAACACTTATTCAGATTTTGTATGGTTACCAAGCTCATTGAATAGTCTATAGTGTTTGCCATGTAATTTAGTGGTCACCAAGCTTCACAATACTTACCGAGCATTCCAATGGTTACAAAGTAAGTTTAGATAGTATGAAGTCCTATAGTTTCTACCCACGAAGAAATTTCATTATTTTCCAAGATACAACTACTAGCTCTTCTCCAAATTCGCTCTTTGAGCTCCTCCTCTTCTCCATGGTGGATGAAAGTAGCTATATTTATGAATAAAGAAGTGTAATTTGATGTCAGATCTTTCTTTATTGTCTCTTGGTGTTGTGTTTCCACTACATGGTTGTATAGCTAGGGGCTAGGACATCTCCTTTGAGGATTCTCCTAGACCTTGGCAGTATGATTGCAGGGTTGTGCATGATTGTGTCAAGAATGTGTTTATTGTTGAGAAAGGTGGCAGGAAGTTTTCTTTGATTACTTTGGAGAATGAAGAACTCAGTAGGAGGAACCTGAGTATTGGAAACCAAGTTGAGTTGGGAAATTTTGAGAAGGTAGGAGATCAGCATGGAAAGAAAACCTATGGAACACCTATGGTGGATGTGAAGGAGAAGAAGAAAAATAGGTGAAAAAGTGTACAAGTTGAAGATTTGCAGGATATTTATGTAAAGAACCAGTTTGGGATTTATGTGTTGAATCCCAAAAGATTTTCTTCTATCTATTAGAACATCTTTGTGAACCTAGGGAATCTAATGTAGGAACATCCTAGGCTTCCTTGTTGTCCTACACTTTTTTTCATTCTACCAGTTGCTACTGAGTTTCCAATTACTGTCGAGTGCCAATTTCAAGTTGTTGTCGAGTGCCAGTTTCTAATTATTACCAAGTGCTAGTTTCTAGTGTGTGCCAAGTTCTAATGTGCGCCGAGTTATCCAGTGTGTGTTGAGTTAACCTTCATGTGCCAAGTTACCTAGTGTATGTCGAGTGACCCTTCATGTGCCAAGTTACCCAATGTATGTTGAGTGACTCTTCCTGTGCTAAGTTTTCCTATTTATGCTGAGTGTGAGTATTTTGACATGATTTCTATGAGCCGACTTGCATGCCTTATTTCAATCACAATATTTATGTTAAGATCTTTTCTTGGGATGTTTCCTGACCATTTTTGGGTCGGCCTTCCTATTTTGTATGTTCTAGAATGTTCTAAAAGCTATTTTGGCAAGTATAAATAAGGGTCTTGTTGAGTCTTTTGGTAGTTGAGTTTTGAGGGAGGAAGTATATGCAAATTTTGAAGAGCTAGGGTTGTGGCTCAAGAATCAAAAGATCTCTTGGTGGACCTATAGGTACAAATGTGGATTCTTCTTGGTGTTCTTATCTAGTTGTATATCTAGAATAGCTAGGTTTGGAATTATAAGTTGGATCTTATGGATCTTGCAAAACTGATTTTTGTAATTACTGTTTGTAGTTGGCCCTAACCTGGAAGTCCTTATAGCCAAGCATATTGCATGTAATCAGTTATATCTATGAATAAAGAGTTGTAATTTGGTATCAAATCTTGCATTGTTGTTTCTTGTTGTTGTGTTTTTTCTGTGTGGTTTTATAATTAGGGGCTAGGACATCTCCTTTGGGGATTCTCCTGCCTTGCACTACATCAAAAATCCACCCTATGCCAAAGCTTCTTAGCCACCTTAGTAAAATTTTGGTCTGTCATCTTTGTTTCCTAGATGAGGATATAATTAATCTTTTCCACTATAATATAGTATCTAAGAGCATACTATTTCTGGTCATTGTTCAACCCCCTAACATTCCATGAGAGGAATTCCATTTTTTACCTTTCTTGATTATCTCCAATGTAAGTTGTCTTCTACTAGCCACTTCCCTTGCTACCTATTTAGTCCTAGTTGTTCTGTTATTTGGGCATCTTATGATAGTTGTTACCCCCACATTTGGTGTCTTGCCCCCTAGTTTTCCTCTTAGGTACTCCCATTCCCTAGTAACACTCATTTGAGAGGAGGATGGGGTTGAGAGGGCCAAACTTCCCTAAGTTTCCTCAAAGATTCTCATAGCCTTGGCCACAACCTCCTTTGGAGACCCCAATTATAGCCTCTTCAAGGTAAACATCCCCCATTGGCTCAACTTATTGGGTTTCTTTGTTTTAAAACTCCCTTCTATCCCCATATCTAGTATTTACCAACACCATGGTCTATCTCCTAATGGTTGAGTTGGAGGACATTGGTGGTATCATTTCTGAAATTACTTAGCCTCCTAAGTGATCCTTAACTAAAGGTATCACACCCTAGGTGGCCATTTCAAGGGGACTAATTTCACCCTCCTTCAACACCTGGTTAGCATTAACTTCTCCCACTATTGGGGATTTCAAAAGGTCATCAATCTATCTCCTAAACTAGTATTCCTCCATCTTTACTCCTTACTTAGCTTCCACCATCATCACCTCAGGTGTCTTAACAGACTCTTCCACCTTACCTTCCCTCTTGTCATCCTCAACTTTCTTACTGCTAGGATAGTCTTCCATAATTTCAATTTCTACTTTCTCAAGGAAGGATGAAGGTTCCTCGACCAAGGCAGAGTCCTCAACAATGCTTGGTGAATCCACCTTCTATTTGTCCTTCATAGAAATGAAAGAGAAAGCTAACAACACATGTCCAAAGCAACCACAATTTTGGCAATACAATCTTGCATTCTCATATTCTATTGGCTGGAACCTTTTCCCCCATTTAGTGGACAACATGATCATGGTCAGAAGAGTTTGATTAATGGTGACGTTCACACATAATCTAGTAAAAACAAGTCTAGATTTAAGTAGAGTTACTTGGTCACTAGTGACGAAATGTCCAAAATTGTTTCCAATGTATCTAAGGATATTTTCATCCCAAGAATCCAATGGTAGTCTAGGAAGGCAAACCCAAACTAGGGCTAGGCTCTGAAGCTTCTGAGTGACATCAAAGCTGGGGTGCCATTTTCCTTGTGGTAGATAATGTTTACCATAGTACTGGGTCCCAGATAGAATGACCACCAAGTCCTTTGCCAAAGTGAAATGAAGGTAGAAGAGACCATTGGACATTATCGAAACACTAACACTTCCCTTCACCTTCCATTTCTAGACAACCCATTTCCTCATCATCTCAATCAAAGGCCTAAAGAAAATAAACCTACCCATAATACAATGTTTGAGGGAGGCAATAACGTTGTCCACAACACTGTCCAGGAAAGTGATTTCTAGTCCTATAGCTCTATGGGTGACCTTGGGAGTTTCAAGCTCTGTGCTTCCCACATGTTCCCCAATGAGTAAATTCTTCCACCCATCTTTTGGTGGGGGGCCTAATAGACTCAATGGACCTAACACCAGTACAAGTAGAGTCAACTTTAGAACTTGACAAGGGGAGTTTGGAGGTGCAAGCCTAACCCAACACTACTAACAACATAGGGAAATCTTCTCTATGAAGGTCCAATACCATGTGTAGGTCCAAGCACACTAAGGCATCAAGCATGCCTAGGCCCTCCATGGCCATGGCTATTCAAAATTCAAATACAGGGGGGAGCAGGAAAGTTGTAGAGCGAGAAGAGCACAACAAACAAGAGGTAGATGTTATATTGTTAATATGATATGTAACTATAATTTATATCCCACTTAAGTAATATTTTATTAAAATTAAATTTACATGTTCTTATTAAATCACTTGAAGTCATCAAAAGTGGACATTTATCATGTCATTACATGTAAAATTCCATCAAAAGTTGACCTTTTTCAAGCCATTGCATGTAAATTTCAACTTATAGTGTAAAGTCATTTAAAAGTGTAAAGTTACTTGCAAAAGGTGAGTTATTAAACTAAAGACATGTTTTAATTTATGCATACACCTCCAAAAGGTATGGTTTACATTAAAACACATGCTCTTCCCCTTCCAAAACCCATTTTTGGAGAAATTTCATGCAATGAGCTCTCAAGAACACGTTTTTGAAGAGTTTGCTTGATTTCCTCCATGGAATTTCTTGAAATATTTTCCATTGGGGTCATTTTGCAAATCTATGTGTTTCCAAACATTGAATGTTGAGATTTTATGCTAAAAATGAGTTTCTCATGATGATTTTCAGTCACTTTTTATTTTTCCAAAAATCTCCATTTTAAAGTGATTTGAATCACATTTTTGCAAGGAAATGAGGCATTTTGACATATTTGATCATTTCCTATACACTAAGGGTCACATTTTTGTACTTGGACTTCAAAAAATAACTTATTTCATGTCCTTAGAGATTTACATTTTTTTTGCAAAAATGGCCCAAGGGCATGCATTTGCCAAAAATGTTGGAAGTTTGAACATTCTTAGGGCATGTGTTTGGTATTGTCCATAAAAATGCCTTATTCGTTGCCCACTATAGATTCATCTTGCAAATTTTGAAAAGATCTAAGTTTGTTGAAGAATTTTTTTCAATATTGGAGCTTTTCCCTCCTTCAGTTTTGGCACTTAATTATCATGTAAGTAGAGATACTCTTTCTTGCTAATAAATTTGTGCTTATCTTGCAGATTTTATTCACATTTTAGCTTGATGATTGCCACTTGTTGAAATTGTTGCCATGGAAATGGTATTTTTCCTTTAAAAATAATTGTAAGAATTTGCTTAAGGGAAAAATTCACCCAGGAACTAAGAACTCAAACACAAGCACACAATAGACCAAGAGAGAGAGTATGATCAGAATGACAATGTATTCAATATGCCATAATTAAGAGTACACTAGGAGTTCCTGTATATAAAGGCCTCTCAGGAAGCACCTAGAATGTCTCTAGAAACAACTAAAAGATAAGACAACTAAGCACCTTATCCAACATTCTAGATGAATGGATAAGAATGACAAAGTGTCATATGTGTGTAGAAGATTCCTGTGTTGTAGACAACATGTGCTTAAAAGAGGTGAAAACCCCTTGTGATGTCATCACGACAACTCACAAGAGTGCACAAACTCCTAAGTGTCTCACAAATAAAATAATGCAAAATAATTAAATAATGCATAAACCTAAGTAAACTTAAGTAAGTGTAATAAGTAAATACTTATTTACACCAACACCCCCCCTTAAGTGCAACTTAGGGGAATGACCTTAAGCTTACAAAACTAGGATGAAGATGCATAATGGGTCTCGGCTACTAGGCCATATTAGGTAACCATGTACATAATGAAAATGCAATCTCTCGTAAAGCGGGGAAAGAGGGAAAACCTCATGGGAAAAACCCTACCCCAAAAAGAGAGATAAATAGGGATGCATTGATGGATGGAGTAATCAAGACCCCCCCATTATGACATTCATCCAATATATACATAAGAGAATGAGAGAAGAAAGAAAGACAGAATAGGCTCCCCCCCCAAAAGAAGAATGCCGAAAAGTGAAAGTTGCTCTGATGAAGAAGCTGGTCCAAGAATGCAGAATGATGTTCCTCCCTTTAGGAAGAAACAAAGGAAAAGGTACACTCCTAAAGATGTATGGTGGCCCTAAAACCTGCTCAAGTATCTCTATACTAATGTTGATGTTCACCCCTTCCAAATGTGCTAAAAAGAATGAATGCAGATCTGTCAAGGATGTTTGTTGAACCTGTTCCACTGAACATTCTATCTCCTCAACTGACAAAGAGACCTCCACTAATTGTTGCTCATAAGGATCCACAATCATTCCAACCTGTGAAGATTGATCATGTAGAGAAAGGACATGAGGGTTAGAGTGAGCCCTCACAACAACTATAGAAGGATCAACTACATCAATGAGAAGATGTAAGTCCTCAGGTCTATCTCCCAAGTCAATTGAAGCTAGAGTTGGAAGATGAGATGTACCATGATGTGATGGACCTTTCACTATGGCAATGCAAGCATGTGGACTAGAATGATGTGACCTCTCACTACAATTGTCGACAAAACCCCACATGTCTAAACCTGTTGAAGCATTATCGCTGGTGTCACTATCAGTTTCCACTATGTATGATGTGCAGAGAGGAGTAGAGGACAAGCTGGGAGAACTTTCCCCAAAGTGAAAATCTTTCTCCACAAAAATCTCATGTGTCCCTAGATCCATTAGTTTGCAAGACTTCACATTGTCTTCATACTTGATGAAGGTACAAGGCCCAGGCGTCGGTGCCTTGCAACTCCTAGAAGAAAGGTTTGCCCATACTGGACAATTGAAGACTCTAAGGTGACTCACAACTAATTTTTTTCCACACCATGCCTCAAAAGGAGTCTTTCCATCTAAGGCTGGATGAGGAGATCTATTAAGTATGTGAGTAGCACTGCTAATGGCTTCAACTTAAAGTGTAGGATCAAGAGACTTGGCCTTAATCATACAACTTTCCATAGTCTTGAGAGTCCTAATCCTCATAGCTGCAACATCTATCTTGTGTAGACTAAATGCTGATGAGTTCTAAAGATCAATCCTTTCAATTCTAGAAAAGTTCTTAACTCTTATGTCAACATATCTATTCTCATTGTCCACCCTTAGTACTTTGATGGCTTTCCTTGACTTGTGTTCAACATGAGTCTTGAAATCTTGAAGCTTATGAACCACTTCATTCTTATGATGAAGGAAGTACACCCAAGTGAATCTCAAAAATTCATCAACAAATGTGAGTATGTAGTAGCCTTGGCTGACTGAAGTCACTACAAAGGGTCCTGCTAATACCATGTAAACTAGCTGAAGAACAACTAGAGCTCGAGAAGACTTCCCTTTATCATACTTCACCTTGAGATTCATATCCACTGAACAAGATGAACACTCTCCCTTGGAAAATTTGATATTAGGTAGACCTTTGACCATGCATTTTGAGAAAGTTGCTGAAGAGAGCAAAAGTCAAGGTGACCAAACCACTCATGCCATAAGTTGATGTTTGAAGTAGAGTGAGTCAACAAGGCTTGAGAAGGAATCTTAGGCACAAAGTGGGAGAAGGAGTGTAACCTCTTGTCATCATTGACTTTCCCAACTGCAACCAAGGAATCATCTTTAAGACTTCGCACCATCACTAAATTCAAAAGGAACTCAACCTTATGACCATCTCCAAGGAGAGTAAATTGGTAAACTGATAGGAGATTGGAACTTAGATTTGGAATGTAGAGAACATCTTTGAATTCCCCATTTTCCATTTCCACATGTCCTTTCCCTTCAACTTTCATCTTAGTATCATCTCCCACAAAAATGTGTGGCACCTTTGACTGTTTCAATGAAGAAAAGTATTCCTTTGAAGAACCCATGTGGTAAGAGGTGCCTGAGTCAAGTATCTATTTCAAAGAAGAATTTGTGTTTGCCATAAGTGCTTGACCTTTACCTTTTGAAGAGGTTGGAGTTGAATCCTTAGAAGTACCTGACACTTGAATTTTGCTCCTCTTGAGTATATTTTCTAACTCATTAATTCTTTTTGTCTTATAATGATGCTCATCATGATTTGGCTTTTTGCAGTATGCACAAAAGAGTTCGTCCTTCTTTTCGTTACTTCCTTTCTTGTTTGAAGAAGAATTGCCTTGTTGAGAGGAGGATTGTTGTGTCTCAAATTGTATTTTTTGCTTCAATTGCTTCTTCTTATTGTTGCTTTTCCCTCCTTGACTTGATTTGTGATCATCACTAGCCACCAAGGCTTTGGTCTTTCATGACTTGAGAAGTCCAAAATCCACCAAGTGAGATTGTTCAACAATCAACATGTCTGCAAATCCATCAAAGGAAGGCTTCTAGTAAGTAGATCCCATGGTTAACCTATGAGTATTAAAACTTGAAACAAAGTTAACATACTCAAAAGGTAGCCTCTTTAGGATATGATGAATCAACCTGTCATATTTCATGGGATTTCCACAATCTTTAAGAAGTGCCCTATACTCATTGACTTTGATGATGTAATCTTGAATTGTGTCATAATTCTTAGGATCCAAGAGAAGTAGATCATCCTCAATCTGAAATCCCTTTTCTTCATCCACCTTACCATACAACTATTCAAGTTTATCCCAAGCTTCTTTAGAGTTTGAACAATTTTTAATGTGAAAGAGAAGATCCCCATGTACACAAATCCTGATAACACCTAAACACTATTGGTCTTGAATTTTCCAATCAGTGAGTTCTTTAGCATCAGTAGCTTTGGTAATTGTACCATCAACATAAAGACTATATCCTTTTTCTATTAATCTACTCCATGCAATATCTTTCCACGTAGAATAGTTGCATGAAGTTAAAGGAGGACATTTAAAACCCATGATGAAAAAATGAAAAGAGCACAAAAGAGAGAGACAAAAACATAGTACACAGCCCCCCTTTTCACTCAATCAAAAGACCCCCCCCAAAAAAGATGCTTTGGCACTTTATAAGTAGTGCGTTTAGAATAGACCACTTGTCAAAATGAACATAGTGGAATTTCTAATTTTTCTTTTACAACTACCTTATTAGGCTGAAATCTATCACTTAAGTACTGTAGCTTAGTTTTACAACAATTCTAAAAAAGAATCAAAGGTTTATAATGTCAAAAAAGGCCTAATTCTAAAAGTGAGAAATTGGTCCACACAACCCTAGAATCTAACTTTAGATTTAGAAAGTAGATGAAAAAATACACACTTTCAAAAAAAATAGAACCTAAAAAAGTGATCAAATGTGCTTGTACGGAGCTTCAGAAGTTGCAAAATGTAGGATTATGCAAGTACAGTCACCAAGAAATGCAATTTCTGCAAAATTTGTGCTCAAAAACTAGAAAAAAAACACCACTACTAGAAAATTTAGGAAATTTTACCCAATTTCAAAAAAAATTGCACCTGAATTGGAGTCTGGATGTCCGTGTTTTGGGCTCACAAAGTTAGGCTACCAAATTGAAAAGCAATCTGGAGAGGGGTCTAGAAGGAAAACTCCTAGTCTAAATTTGATGGTCAAATATTCATCTCTATAGTTGTAGAATGCCTAGAAATGATGGTCAAACAATTGTCAAGTTTAAGACAGTGTTCTGTTGATGTCAGCAAAAAATCACGTTGTGGGTGACGCGGCAACTGATCTAGCTATCTGTACTGTATGACAAACACAGGTGTCCAAATTTCATATGGTTACATGTCAAAAAATTTCCAGCTATCCACATCTATAGACTATTGCAAAAAAATGTGACACGGGCCGGAGTCTTCCACAATGCCTACTAGAAAATAGGAAAAAATGGCGTTCGGATCACAGTTTGGCAGAAGGAGTTTTTAAAAATGGTGAAACTAATGCCAATAAATGTCTATGTGCAGGTGAGAATCTACGACAAATCCAGAAGTTAACAGTGCATAGGATTCATAGTTTGATGCTGGGAAATGATAAATCGAGCTAAAAAATAAAAATGAGAAACATAGATTACTATCGAAAATGGTGAAGCGATGCCGCCGATGTTAAAGGTTAATCCCACATGCTTGGTGGTTTGAGTCTATGGACTCATTAAAAGAAAAAGGTGCCAAAATGAACATCAAAGAGCTCACTGGTGGGTATTGTGAAGGGGCCGAATAAGATGGTAGTCGCCGGATTGTTCTGTGCGATGCTAGAAATTTGCAAGTCCTTTATGACTATAGTACGACATTAAATTTGTAGAGGCAAAATTCGGACTGGCCTACTACACTAAAATGAATACCCCTGCATACAAATAAAATACCCTCCAAATGGTAGATTCGAGGTGTCACTGCTTGGGTCTGCTAAAATTATTTCTCTTCTTTTCAAAAAAAATAGAGAAAAATAGATCTGAATAATTAACATATAGATCTAAAAAAGACCATATCCATATTGCAAATCGGGGCCTATGGGTTCCGATATGCAAAAAAAAATTGCCTCATGGTCAACTTTGGCCCAAGGTAGCCAAGTTTATAGTTGATTTTCACTGGTTTAGCATTCTGGATGCAATGGCGAGGTCAGATCTAACTCTAGACACTCTCACTTTTTGTAGTACTCCGGATTCAGGCTGAGGTGCTGAAGCAAGCGGTCTTGAATGGCTATGTGATGAGAAAGTCTCCAAGTTGCTCTGATACCATGTAAAAATTTGCCTAAGGAAAAAATTCACCTAGGAATTAAGAACTCAAACACAAGCACACAATAGACCAAGAGAGAGAATATGATCAAAATGACAATGTATTCAATATGTCATAATTAAGAGTACGCTAGGAGTTCCTATATATAAAGGCCTCTCAGGAAGCACTTAGAATGTCTCTAGAAACAACCAAAAGATAAGACAACTAAGCACCTTATCCAACATTCTAGATGGGTGGATAAGAATGACAAAGTGTCATATGCGTGTAGAAGATTCCTATGTTGTAGGCAACATGTGCTTAAAAGAGGTGCGGACCCCTTGTGATGTCATCAAGACAACTCACAAGAGTGCACAAACTCCTAAGTGTCTCACAAATAAAATAATGAAAAATAATTAAATAATGCATAAACCTAAGTAAACTTAAGTAAGTGTAATAAGTAAATACTCATTTACACCAACAATAATGAAACGGTTCATTTTCATGTTTTTGGTTTTTTCCCAAACTCCAAATTCGAAATTGCATATTGAAGTGCTTTGCTTGTTGACATATTTGAGTCATTTTCCAAAGGTATGCTTTCCTTTTGAAGTTTGTTTGATTTTTGATTTTTATCCATTTTGGAGAAGCCGCAAGTTCTTTCCCTAGAACTTGGTCAAGTTTTACTTAACTCCATCTTCCATTTCATGTGAGAGCATCATGACATTCATTTTCCATCTTTCATGTCACAATACTTTGTATCTCATTCATCAAATGCAACTACATGTTTTTCATCTCATTCATCGTTTGCACGTGCATGTAATCTCATTTTCCTCTTCCATTTTCACTCATCTCACTTTCTGCATCCACTCGCACAACAAGACTACATGAAAAGCTTGAAGTGTAATTACATTCAGAAAGCCCATTTTTTACTAAAGTTCACACTTTTAAAGTCAAAAGTTGTCATTTGCATGCATTCTAGTGTGCCAAGCACTTTACTATAGAAATAAAAGAGTTAAAGGTGCTGATGGAAAGTTATTATGAGTTTACATCCAAACAACATCAAGAAGGTTTTCAAATTGTTAGAGAATCTAGAATGTGCCAATATACAAAGGAGAATTCATGAAAACTTAAATGAGAAAATATTGATTACATCAAGATTTTAAATGAAAATGGATAATTCATCAAAGAGAGACATATGTTATCAAAAGATGCAAGACCATGGTTATCAAGTAGTGACATAAAATGTAGGAACTCTCGATCCTATGATTATTGGTGATAGCATTGCCAAGTACAAGGCCTTTTAGGACAATCCCTAGGATTGTTTCAATTCTCTTCCTTCTTTCTTCTTCTTCTTCTTTCATGTTTGTAATTGAAGAGGATGTATTACATGAAAATGTGTAATTACATATAATGAGTTGTAAGTATAGTTTCATGTAACCCAATAATTTCTCTCATTAGTTAGACCAGGTCAAAGTTGGTTGAGTTTCACTCACTTTTTTCTCCATCTTTTTCTCAACTAATGTGCCTATGTAAAGGAGTTCTCCCTCATTGTAAAAATCAGCTTTTCTTGTATGCAAGAAAGTTCTTCCAAATTTGTGCAAGCACAACTTTGATTTTATAGTATTAATTTGGGAGAAAAGTGAATAAAAGAAGCAATTAGATTCAAGGCTTTGAATAGAAGCAATTGTGATAGAGAAAATTAGAAGCTTTGAATACAATTTGTGCATGTTGTCTTTGATTCATGTTACTATTGTGTGTTCAATAATAGAGCATAGTGATTTAAGAAGCATTCAGATTCAAAGCTTTAACTAGGAGTGGTTGTGACAATACATAGACTAGGAGCTTTGATTGTAGCTTGTATTACCATCTCAAACTAACAAAAAAAGAAGAAGTTATAATTCCCTACTTCTTCAAGTCTTTGTGCCCCAATGGAAGTGATTATTCTTATAGAATATATTAATATAGGACATAGAACCAAACTAGTATGCTTTTAGCTAGCCTTTGAGTTAGTGTTGGTTTATTGGTATCACCATTTACAACTTGACATAGAAGTGTAGTTTGATGTTTCATCTTGCCTATTACTTGCTCCATAGGTAAGTGGATTCTTTCCTAAAATATGGAAAGAATATTGGTAAGACCCCTTTAGAAAATCTCTCAACTTCTTGCTTACCTTGAGTTGATCTAAGGAATGGTGACAAGGTGAAGCCTTCCATTTAAGGTAGAATAGATTTTATCTCAGACATTGTGGCTAGTCATCTTATTTTGCGACTAGATTTAACCCAAAATTATCAATTGAAAAATATCTACCCAATAATTTTTTGGAAACTTTGTTGGGGACATGACACACATTTGAAAGCCTTGTGCTTTTATTTAAAGTAGATCCGTGTCCTTTTTCATTGTCATTATTTCATGCATTTACCAAGAACATGTAAATGGCCCAAGGTCCTTGGCAAAATGCTTTTGGACCATTGAATCTAGCTCCACCTCTACATGCTCTTCTTGATGGCTCATGAAAGAACTTTCCAAAAAAATTAGCGATGAACAACATCTTGATGAGAATATTGTTGCTTTCTGCATTGCATGTGGTGTTCATGTTATTGAATATGAGGACGTATCTATTAAGTTGTTCTTGGAAACTCTACAAGGTGTAGCTGCTGATTGGTTTTACCATTTACCACCAAATACTATCACAAAATGAGCTACCCTCATAGCCAAGTTTGAGAAAAGGTTGAAGCCTCCAAAAGATGCTCATGAATTATTGGCCCAACTTGCTCATTTCAACAAATTGAAATGAAGAATTCCACTTGTTTCTCAACCTACAACTACAAATTTTAAGTGTTTCTTTGTCAATGCTCAATTCATGAAGTTAGTTTTCAATTAAGGAGAGAAGGCCCAACTAACCTTGCACTTGCATAGAGACATTGGTGATTGAAATTGAATATGATCTTATTCTTGCAAGAAAAATAAGAATTGAAGCAAGTGAATTTGAAGAAAGTCACTATTCTTACAATTTATTTTCTTCTAGCACAAGGATGAATCCTATAATACAAAGGTTAGCAAATGAGTTACTTGCCCTAAAAAAGGAAATAGCTCAAGGCATGTTCTACAAAGATGTACAAAGGAGGCCTTTTCAAGCTATTATGCAAAGTTCTATTGTTGGCAATCAACAAAAGTTAGCTTCACTATCTAAGAAGTTTGTAATTGAAGCACCACTAGCAAAGATAATAATGAAGCATCATATGTTTGAAGCTAGTGATCTTGATATTCTCTTCTAAGAAAAAGAAGAAGACATAGCTAGTGACTCTCATATTTGGTGTATGGAGTCTCAAAAGTCTTGTGATGAAAAGATGAGGAAGGAAATTTTTTCTTCCAAGGTTCAAGATGGTTATGTCATAAAAATTTTCATGCAAGCAAGTTCTAATCAAGCTGAAAATGATGTGTTTGTGTCTCAAGGTCATGAACTTGGGAATACTTCACATAAATATTCTATCCTAGAGCTTGAAAATAAATTTCTCATAACCAATAAAGATTTTCCCAAGTCAACAGCATGTGACTAGTACATTGAGGCAGGTAGTGTAGTCATGTTATTATTAAAATCACATGAGCAAGGTTTTCTAAATCATTTTTAGGTGATGGTAGTTAACGAACCAGTCAAACATATTGTAGGTGGTGAGAAAAATTCAGAATTTGTTTGATCAAGAGGATGTCCAATCTGACATCTTGCTTGCTTGGAGGCTAATGGAAAGCTAGAGATTCCACATGTCTCTAAACATGAAAATACTATAAAAGAAGATGTCAAAGAAGAGTTTTCAATTCTGGAGGTGTAGTTTCAATTCATGAACCCTTCTTGGAGCAATAGTACACATGATTCATCTCAAAAAGGTCAATTCCTTCATTTCTTGTAAGAGGTGTTACATATGGCCTTGATGTCATTAGATTTCATCAATATGAAGTTATATGTGAACATGCAAGGTACCATAAGCTCTTGAAAAAAGGTACCTATTTTGTTGAACCTATAAATGTTTTCATCTAAAAATTTTCATTTTTTTCTAGTTTTAATTAGGTATGTTTTTCCTTTTTTTTAATAAGTGCGCTTGCACATTTTTGTTTTATTAGATTTTCTTTTCTTTAGCCTCGTTAGATTAGTTTTTTTTTTTTGGTTGATTGACTCTATAGCCCAATGGAGTGGATGAAGGCACTTAGAGAATTGGATTCTATGTCACTCGTTGTTTAAAAAAAATGAATAACATTCCCTTGATAGAGCCAGCTATTGTTCTACATTTTTTCACTACAAAATGTAAGTAACAGTACAAAAAAAATCAAATTAGTTTCACATTTCTCTGAGTCTAGTTCATTATTTTATTGGTTAGTATTGATCAACCAATCAGTACCAATTGATATAATAGACTCTTTTACTAAAGGCTTTCATCAAGTCTTTTTGATTTTTCTATTTGTCCAACCTATGCTTGATTTCTAAGGCCTTCATCATCCTTTTATTTATTTTTGATTGCATGTTTTTTGTTGTTTAGTCCTTTGGTTTTTCTCTATTCATGGCTTTCAGTTTCCCCTTCGATTTGATCTAAAATAGAGCTTAATTAGAGTTGTCAATCAAAAGATATGGCCATTATAGTGCCCAAAAAGTGGACCTTTTTTATGCAACAACATGAATTAAAAATGTCATGTTATATTTTTAATTTGACATTCACTTTTTGAAAATTATAACTTAAATTCACTTTATGTTATGTTTTTAAGTTACTTTATCAATTAAATTTTCACTTACAGCAACTATAGTGCACTTTATGTTATTCTTTTAAGTTGAGCTTACTTTTTGCTTTTTCACTTAAGTGAATATATTAACTATATAGTTCAATTCAATTTTTGACATTTAAATCAAATTCTCTAGTAAATATTACTTATTAAATAATATTTAATTGTTATATTGTTTTAGAATATGGTCACAATAGGTTTTGAAGGGACCCAAAACCCTTAATAGAAAAACAAAAGATGTTCAGATAAGCACAACTAGGTTTTACAAGCACCTAGAACCTAGAGTTTAAACAAAAGGAAGAAAAACCAACTACGAAACTCAAACTAGAGACCAGTTACCATAACAAATAGTAGTAGCTATTGCAACTCCTTGATCATTTTCACCACCTCCTTTCCTGCCTCTACAGTTTTTTGGATAGTGTCAATAGTAGAGAACCCAAATCCCCTAGTTGCCTTAGTCAACTTCTTCCTTGAACTTAGTCTAGTTCTTTTTCTTAGCCTACTAGGAGACATGATTTCCTTATTATTTTTCTTACCCAAGCTGGTAGTAGCCACACAAAGGCTTGAAGTGACCTGATCCATCTTATTAGCACTCACTCTGATCAAAAGACAGAGCTCATGTTCATATTTCTTTAACTTCTCTAGGATATTGCCAACCTAAACTTCTAGTTGGATGATCTTAGCCCAGTCAATTTCCTGATCATGTTGCATCTTCCCCATTCTTTTTAAAGAGTTATTAACTCATTGTACATCTAGGGATCACCTTGGAGAGAGGAGTCTACCATGATCTTAGCAATGTAAAGGAAAGAAAGCATAGTACCCTTATCAATTGGGCCATCCTCCTTCCCCATATCTTCCTCCAAAATCATATCACCCTTACCAGTTGAGTCATCCTTCTCCTTCCCTGTATCTTCCTCAAAATTTTCCTCCCTAGCTTTCTGGGGTTGCTCACTCTAGTTTTCATCCTCTTCTCCAATATTTTATGACCCTATATTTTTGTCATAACTTTCCTCAGCCTCATTCTTTCTAGGCTCACCTTTGCTGCTAGAGAAACCATCTAGGTTTGAACTAAAGTCCCCCATTTCCATATTCTCCTCATTCTTCATATTCATTTTATCATTTTTTCTAAATTTTTAGACTCAATAATTTCCTCATCATTTGTATGAGGTGTATCCTCCTTTAGACTCTTCTTTCTCACACTTACCCCTTTGTCTCCCTTACTCTTCCTTGAATGGGTCTCACTAACAGAACCTCTCTTTTTCTCAGAGGGTAGGGAAGATATAATGACCTTACTCTTACAATAATTTTCAATTAAAAGGATTAGCCCGTCACATAAAATTGGATGGGAATCTTTTTTCCTATCGGCTTAAAGGCTTTGAAGTAAGGAGTACCTTGGATAAAATGGAAACAAGATCCTATCCTTGTACTAAAAATGATTCAGGAAAAAAAAATTTTAAAAATTTATGAACTCTTTTTTCCCTACCATCTAGAATGAAGTACTCATGGATGCAAGAGAGGATGTCCTACCAAATAACTTTTATTTGATTTGGCTCATAAAAGTCTTCATTTGTCTCTAAATTTGTCTTCTCCTTTTCTATCTTCAAAAATTTCTTGAATACCGCATTAGAAATATTGGTTTCCTTGCTGAACTTTATGCCCTCCTTAGGAAGCCCTATGACTTCGGTGATGAAAACTTTAGTCAAGTGAACCATAACACCATGCATGGAAACCTTGTCTTCAAACCAATTTTTAAAGAAGGCTTCCATGATATGTGGTTTGTAGCCATGAAGGTACTCCAAGTAAGTAGTAACATTACCCTTCTTCAGAATCTATCAAATAGGGGCTTTGGCATTCCATGCTTTATAGTTCTTTGGTTCTTGTTTTCTCGGTTCCTCGCCCATTTCCAAAAATTGTGTTTCTCTTTGAAATTCCAAAGTAGGGCAAACTAGGAAACATAAAGATTTGAAAAAAGTTGAGGTGCTCATAAAAACAACCAAGGAGCTCATTAAAACACTTACATACCAAGCACAGGTAATAATCACTTTTAGGTACTTCCTAGGGAATATAACACTGTCCTCTATAATCCCACCTTCATTTATCATTAAATTTCCAATCTTAGAAAATCTTACCTTCCATGTTATATTGTTAATATGATATGTAAATATAATTTATGTCCCACTTAAGTAATATTTTATTGAAATTAAATTGACATGTGCTTATTAAATTGACACCTTGAAAAGGTGCATTTTGCATTAAAACACATGCTCTTGCCCTTCCACCATTTTTGGAGAAACTTCATGCAATGAGCTCTCAAGAACATGTTTTTGAAGTTTTTTCTTGATTTCCTCCATGAAATTTCTTGAAATCTTCTCCATTGGGGTTCTTTTTGCAAATCTATGTATTTCCAAACATTTAATGTTGAGATTTCATGCTAAAAGTGAGTTCTTCATGATGATTTTCAATCACAGTTTTCTCGAAAAATGTCCTTTTTAGAGTGATTTAAATCATTTTTTTCAAGGAAAAGAGGCATTTTGGCATGTTTATGTTGGAAATATAAGAGGAGTAACTGAGAGGGGAGGGGTGAATCAATTACCACAAAAATAAGTCCAAGATCCCTAAGGATGTCAATACAATTCAAAACCAAACTCTGTTGAAACTAAAATATTGTTGTAACTCAGTTAGCATAGGAATACTTAGTTTACACTAATTATCACTATCACTCGGTAAACACTCAGTTAATAATGAATATATGCAATGTTACTTTGTCAACATTGAATATGAAAGTCTTATAATATGAAGTGTGATTAACCCTAATTAACTTAGTTGCAGAATCATTAAGCAAATAACATTAACACAAGAGACACCAAGATTTAATGTGGAAACCCAATTTGGGAAAAATCACCAATTGCAACTAGTTACTATTTTTCACTCTTCTAAAGTGAGCTCTATTAGGAGTCAACCTTGTTAATGGTTACAAAACACATTGTTAGGTGTGACCCTATTAAAGGATTTAGTTCACCCTATTAGGAATGGCCTTGTTAGAGGTCTTTATACACTTCAATATAGAAATGCCACCTTGTTAGAGGATTTGGCAAATAGCTATCAAGCTAACTCTGTTAGGAGATTTGATTCACTGTGTTGTCATATTATAGTTTCTTGCATCAAGCAATATCTGCTAAGCTAAAAATATACCTAACAACTTTGGAAATTGGTCAATCATGAACAACCTTAAGTTTTTATTATGATCGCTATAGCTACAACAATGAAGGTTACTACTTTGATGTATCCTATGATGATGACAAGGAGGCTATTTATGAATTGAAAGAAATATCACCATAGGTCATAGTGATTAGGCTTTATCACTAAGCATAGGAGATGGAACCTTGTTAATGTGATGAGAGATGAGAAATGGATGATTCATGAAGTTATCATAGTAGGTCATAACAATCAGGCTTATCACTAAGCATAGGAGATGAAACTTTGTTACAATGATGAGTAATGAGAAATGGATGATTGATGAAGTTATTACCATAGGTCATAGTGATCAAGAATTTTGCTAAGCATAGGACATGAAACCTTTTTACAATGATGATTGATGAGAAATATCAATCACCACAACCTTTAGCAATCATCAACAAGTTGAATGAGCAAAACTTAGTTATATTGATGGACAATGAAGTTATCCCCATAGATCATAACAATGTGGAGATCAAGCTCATAGTACACAAAAGAGAGGGTATCACTATATCCTATAGTGATGATCCTATCATAGGTCAGATTGATTAGTAAGACATTGTGGTGATGAGCGAAGAAAATGAGACATCGCTATGTGTTATAGAGATAAACCAACAAGACAATACTTTCATTTCTAGAGTTTTTGAACAAGAACACGTAGACCCTCTACAATCCCCTGAGATTTTTTGCCACATGAAACTAATCAAAGAAAATGAAAAATATCACATCAAATCCTGAGCAATGATTTGAGTAGATCTTGGTAAATCCCTAATATGAAATGAAGTGAAAATATAAAGGATGCATCCAGTGAAATTTTGAAGATCAAATCTTGATCGTTGAGCTGAAAGAAAAAAAAGATACATTGATAGATTAACATTTAAACTTGAAGTAATGACTAGTAATATCAATGAATAAGGAACATCATGAATGTTTAATCAATGCCATGAGGATTAAGTATTTCATAAATTATAGAAGCCATGAAGGAGTCTAGCTTCCATGGTTAGAGCATTACCAAACTAATTAGTGCCATGCTATCAAGGTTTCAAGGCTTTTCTTTCTACTCTTATCATTTCTTTGATGTATGATTATGCAATGGGTAACTATTGATATTCCAATGCTCTAAAGATGTAATAATGATTGTAAGTCACCAAGAACCTTAGGGGAGTGCCTATTTGTGTAATTTTTAGTGTTAATGTAAGGATCAACAATTTAACCTTCTATTCTTCCCTCATAGCAGAGACTATTAAGTGAGCATTGAAGGGTTGTAGGGAGAGATTTGATGATGTCTGGTTACTATTTTTCCTATCATTGTCTCTTGTTTATCAAGCTAACATGCATGTAGGTTAGTATTTCTAGAATTGTAGGACAAATATTTGTGAAGCTACTAGTATTTGGGCTAATTAGAGTGTTAGTGTAGTGTTAGCAGTATGAGTAGTCAAAGTGCTATCTTTTATAGGTATTTCTTCTCTTTTCCAAAGCTGCATAACATACTACATCTATAATGTGAAGTTAGGAATAAAGTGTGTTGGGAGTTTTCCACTAGGTAACCTTGACTGGTTAGTGATCTACTTAGGGCCATGGATGTTCTTCTTCCATTGCATCCCCTTGCATCCCATAGTCTTAGATGCATTTAAGGGTAGGAGTACAATTAGTGTTAGAGCTAAAACCTCACCTTGGTTGCTTATATCTATAAGCATCCTGGTTAGCCTCTTTTGCATTCAA
Organism: Cupressus sempervirens; assembly: GCA_028749045.1. NCBI lineage: Eukaryota > Viridiplantae > Streptophyta > Pinopsida > Cupressales > Cupressaceae > Cupressus > Cupressus sempervirens. The sequence goes on along the minus strand of CM053784.1, from coordinate 646,245,874 downwards.
GTTAAGTGCATACCCCTAGTTACCATTTTGATCGATAAAGACATAATTCCAAGTATATCTTACACATAGGGGAATTGTACCCTTCAATTTAGGGATTAGTGAAATAGAAGTGCACTAATTCAATTTGTTAGAGATAACTTGTTTCTCATCACCTTGGGCATAAGGAGTCAATGTAAAATCAAATCAAGGTGAGGTAAAAACTATTTACTAATAACTTTTGGTGACTTTTTTGGGGATTTAAATCAAAGTATAGTTCTTCGGTTTGTATTCTTAGACATCAATAGGTTCCTCCCTTAGGATGGAAGATGGAAACTCTATATGAAGGACCTACTTTCTTTGGTCTAGGAAGGTCCAATGTAACTCAATATCCATGTGAAATTCAAAGACTGGGAGAAGGCCAAGGCCTAAACCCACTCTCCAAGAACTCAATGAGACTACTAAAAAGATTTTACAAGGAATTGTACTTTTATATAAAGTAAGCATCTCCCATGTCATCCAAGAGAATATCAACATTGAAGAGGATGACGTTTCTACATCTCTGTGGGAATGTGTGTGTGCTAGATTCTACAAGCTGAAAGACATACAAAGAGAGGAGTTGAGATTGAAGCAAGAAAGGTTGAAGATCATTCCTACTCTTGAAAAACTCCACGCCATAGATGACAAGGTGCTTCAGGAGCTTCCTGATTAGTTTAGAGAAAGCATCTCCTATGCAGTCTATGAGAACATCAACATAGAAGATAATCATATGTCAAATATGTTTTGGAATCACACATGTACCCATTTTCATACACTTAAGGACCTACAAGAAGCTGAAACAAGTGCAAAAAGTTGAATGTAAAGAACCCTTGAAGTCACCTAACTCAATTACTTATGATTTCCAAATGATTAAAGAATAGGTGAACATTCTTGATATTTTAGAAATAGACAATAATTCTTTATCAGATACATCTATTCAAGAAAATCTCAAATCAAAGGTGGATGGTCATCATCCCATTCTAAAGCATCCATTTAATGATGAGAAACCAAGATTCGAGACTTCAACATTAGCTCAAGAGATATGCAAGGGGAAATCCATGAAGAAACTTTGCCAATATGAAGAAAAGTTTCAAGAAAACAAGGTAATGTTGTTCACTGGTAAGGAATCCTTCTTTAAGAAAGATTTGACTAAAGAAGGAAGCCTTGTTGTTAACTGTCAACCCTTGGCCTTTTTTTCATCAACAATGGATATAAGTCCTTTGGAAAAAGAGAAAGAGGTTGTTTTTTGGTCTTTACGAACCCTCAAAATAAAAGAATCACTTGATGGCCCATGTACAAATCCAAATCAAGTTGAAGAAGGGTCATTAATGGTTGAGTTTTCTCTCCCTTATCCTGTGTTTATTCTTCTTGTTTTCATTCCTAAAGATAATAAGGATGCATTGGAGGATAGAGAGAATGGATATTACTACATATATGAGGGAGATTTGATTCTTGAATGCAATGAAGCAGGTACCCATCCAATAACAAAATTTGTGTAGGAGAAGCTTTTCTCTACCTTGGCTGATGAAGCCTAGTTATGTGAGAGTGTAACTAAAGGCCCTAGTGCTAATCACCTTAGTCCTAATAAGGAGGTGTGTGGCCATCTTCCTCTTCTAGAAGATTTTCAAAAGGTGACTATAAAAGGACCCGAGGAGGATGAGGAAGAAATCCCACCATAGAAACTTGGAGAGTTCAAGTTGTCATGATGTTGATACAAGTAGGAGTCTTACTTAGAGAGAAAAATAAATTATCAAGGAAAGGATCCTACTTCTCTCAACTAGTCAGTGGCTTCACATAAGTAACTTATATCACTAGTTTCTATGGTGGGATTTCTTCCTACCTCTATATATAGCTAGTGTTAGGTCATGTGCTTTATCCTAGTCCATTAGGCTTCCTTCTTTCTATTTTTTTTCTTTTCCTTTGTGTTGGATGCCTTGCTTACCCAACACCCAAATGCATAGCATCTCCTTGTGCTATTTAAGACTCAGTTATCCAATGGACCAAGGCACTGATCTTTTCTATTTGGTGTTTTCTATAATAAAGGAAGTAAGGCAGTATGTTGTTGTGTCTGTGTTTTTATTGTACCCATGTAAAACTAGAGATTTTAAGTCACTTCTTAGATATATGAATGTCTAAGTCCTTAGTCAAAGCAAACTATTGTCATAATATAATTTCCTACATCAAGCAATATTTGCTAAGCTTCAAATATACCTAGCAACTCTAGAAATCGGTCAATCATGAACAACCTTAAGTTTTTCTTCCCATTGCTATGGCTACAACAATGAAGATTACTACTTCAATGTATCCTAAGGTGACTAAAAGGAGGATATTTATGGTGTGAAAGAAATATCACCATAGATCATAGTGATCAGGCTTATTGCTAAGCATAGGAGATGAAACTTTGTTACAAAAATGAGCAATGAGAAATGGATGATTGATGAAGTTATCACCATAGGTTGTAGGGATTAGGATTATCGCTAAGCATAGGAGATGAATTTTTTTTACAATGATGAGTGATGAGAAATAGATGATCAATGAAGTTATTACCATAGGTCATAGTGATTAGGCTTATCACTAAGTGTAGGAGATGCAACATTGTTACATTGATGAGCAATGAGAAATCTCCATTGCCATAACCTTCAGTGATCATTGGCAAGTTGAATGAGCAAAAATTTGTTATATCAATGGATGATGAAGTATTCACCATAGGTCATAATGATGTGGAGATCGAGCTCATGGTGCACAAAAGAGAGGGTATCACTATATCCTATAGCACTAATCTTATCAAAGGCTAGATTGAGTAGTAAGACATTATGGCAGTGAGTGATGAAAATGAGATATCACTATGTGTTATAGCAATAAACTAGGAAAACACTATATTCATTTTGGTAGTTTTCAAGTAAGAACATGAAGAGCCTCCATGATCCCCCAAGATTTTTTTCCATGTGGAACTAACCAAAGAAAAATAAAAATATCACATCAAATCTCGAGCATCGATGTGAGTAGATCTATGATCAACCCCTAATATGAAAGGTGGTGAAAATACAAAGGATGCACCTACTCAAATTTTGAAGACCAAATCTTGATCATTGAGCTAATAGAAAAAAAAGATACACTGACAGATAGCATTTGAACTTGAAGTAACGAATAGTAATATCAATGAATAAGGGACATCTTGAACATTTAACTAGTGCTAGAAGAATTAAACATTTCATGAATTATAGAAGCCATGGAGGAGTCTAGCTGCCAAGGTCAAAGTGTTACCAAACTAATTAGTGCCATGTTGTTAGGGTTTCTAGGGTTTTCTTTCTGCTCTTATCATTTCTCTAATGTATGATTATGCAATAGGTAACTATTGATATTCCAGTTCTCTAAAGATGTAATAACGATTGTAACTCACCAAGAACCTTAGGGGAGGGTCTTTTTATGTAATTTTTGGTATTAATGTAAGGATCAACAATTTACCTTGCTATTCTTCACCCATAGAAGAGACTATTGAGTGAGACTTGAAGGGTTCCAAGAAGGGATTTGATGATGTTTGGTTACTATATTTCTTATCATTTTCTATTGTTTGTCGAGTTAACATGCATGTAGGTTAGTCTTTCTACAATTATAGGACAAGTACTTGTGAAGCTACTAGTATCTAGGCTAATTAGAGTGTTAGTAGTATGGGTAGTCAAAGCGCTATCTTTCATAGGTATTTCTACTCTTTTCCAAAGCTGCATAACATTCTACATCTGTAATTTGAAGTTAGGATTAAAGTTTCCTAGGAGTTTTCCAATAGGTAACCTTGAATAGTTAGAGAGCCACTAAGGGCCATGGATGTTCCTCTTCCCTTGCATCACATAGTCTTAGATGCATTTAGGAGTAGAAGTCAAGTTAGTGTTAGACCTAAAACCTTGCCTAGGTTCTTATGTCTATGGCCATCTTGGTTAACCTCTTCTACTCTTAGGTTAATAGCATACCCCTAGTTACCCTTTTAATCATATAAAAACATAATTCCAAGTATATCTTACACAATTTGAAACTGTATCCTTCAATCAGGGATTAGTGAGATAGGAGTCCACTAATCCAATCTATTAGAGATAGATTTTTTCTCATTACCTTGGGCATAAGGAGTCAGTGTAAAATCAAATTAAGGTGAGGGATAAATTATTTACTAACACACTACTACAATTATTAGAGAGCAACAATGATATGAACTAATTGGTGATGCAACCTATATTTGCTAATTTCAAATCTCTATTCTAGCTTGAATGTTTGATCCTCTTTGATCAAAAAGTTCTTTGTAGCTTGGTCAATTTTCTTCCTTGATTTATCTTTCCAATCTCGTGCTTCTTCTTCTCTTTCACAATTTAATCCTCAACTTGACCTTATACTTATATGTTTTACCTTATCAAGTTAGCTTGAATACAATTTCAAATAAATGAAATTCATCCCATGAGTTGGCTAGAACTAACTAAGAAAACTAATATAGGAAAATCCTTAGTTAGCCAACCCAACTCGGTCAACACTAACTCTGAAATGATTTCCCTTTAGACTTCCTTTGGTAAACAAGTGAGCTCAGTTAATACTAGTTCCATGCCAACATTTCTTTGGTTTCTAACTAAACTTGATAGACATTGTCTTCCTATAAACTCCCTTTAGTAGCCAAGTGAGCTTAGTTAACACTCATTTTGAACTTGGTAGACACTAAGTCACTTGTCATTCACTACAACTTCCTTTGACTGCCAAGTCAGCTTGACAAACATTGATTTCTTGGTATATACTTGAAATTTGTGTAACATTAAAGAAACATACAATTAAATGATTGTATCCAATATTTTGATCATTTTCAATACACTTAGGGTCACATTTTTATACTTGGAAGTAAAAAACAAGTTATTTCATGCCCTTAAAGATTCATGTTTTTCCAAAAACAACCGAACGGCATGTATTTGCCTAAAAAATGTTGGAAGTTTGAGCATTCTTAGGGCACATTCTTGGTATTGTACATAAAAAATGCCCTATTTTCTTCCCACTATGAATTCCTCTTGCAATGTTTGAAAAGATCTAATTTTGTTGAAGAATTTTTCAATATTTGAGCATTTCCCTCCTTCATTTTTGGTATTTAATCATCATGTAAGTGGACATATTCTTTCTTTCTAATAAATTTGTGCTTATCTTGCCAATTTTATATTGCACATTTTAGCTTGATGATTTCCACTTAATAAAATTATTTCCATGGAAAGTGTATTTTCCTTTAAAAATGATGAAATGGTTCATTTTAATATTTTTTGTTTTTTTCCCAAACTTCAAATTCAAAAATGCATATTGAATTACTTTTCTTGTTGACATGTTTGAGTCATTTTCCAAAGGTATGTTTTCATTTTGAAGTTTTTTTGCCAACAACAAAAGCAATTGACTGAGTTTACCCTTCTGGGAAGCAATTTCATTCATTGATGTCATTGCCCCAACAAGCACGGTGCCCATAAACTATAAGTGCTTTACCCCTTGACCTAGTTCTATGGATGGATATCGTTGAATTCATTGATCTGATTGATCTAGAAGCCCTACTATTCTAACCATTTTGGAGAAGTTGTAAGTTATTTCCCAAGAACTTGGTCATGTTTCACTTCACTCCATCTTCCATTTCGTATGAGAGCATCATCAAATTCATTTTCCATCTTTCATGTCACAACACTTTTCATCTCATTTGTTAGATATGATTACATGCTTTTCATCTCATTCATCATCCACACATGCATGCAATCTCATTTTCCACTTCCATTTTCACTCATCTCACTTTCCACATCCATTGACATGAAATGATTATATGAAAATCCTAATGTGTAATTACATCTAGATAACCAATTTTTGACTAAAGGTCACACTTTTAAAGTCAAAATTTGTCATTTGCACACATTCCCATGCATCAAGCACTTCACTTCAAAAAAAAGAGAGTTAAAGGTGTTGATGGAAAGTTATTTTCAAGTTTACATCTGGACATCATCAAGAAGGTTTTCAAATTGTCAAAGAATATAGGAACTCCTAATCCAATGATAATCTAGGATAGAATTGCCAAGTGCAAGGCCTTTCAAGATAATCTCTAGGATTGTTTCAATTATCTTTCATCTTTCTTCTTCTTCTTCTTTCATTTTTGTAATTAAAGAGCATGAATTACATGAAAATGTATAATTACATATAATGTAAGTTGCACATGTAGTTGTTTGTAACCCAATATTTTCTCTCATTAGTTAGACTAGTTCAAAGTTGGTTGAGTTGCTCTCACTTTTTCATCCATCAACTCCTATGCCTATATAAAAGAATGCACCTCATTGTAAAAATCATCTTTTTTTTTATGTAAAAAAGCTTTGCCATATTTGTGCAAGAATAACTTTGATTGTGTAGTATGAATTTGGGAGAAAAGTGAATAAAAGAAGTTGATTGGATTTGGAGCTTTTACTAGAAAAAATTTTGACAGAGAAAATTAGAAGCTTTGACTATAATTTGTGCCTATTACCTTTGATTCATGATACTATTGTGTGTTCAATAATAGAGCATAGTGATTTAAGAAGCAATTAGATTTGAAGATTTGGCTGGGAGCAGTTGTGGCAATACATATACTAGGAGCTTTGATTGTAGCTTGTTTTACCATCTCAAATTAACAAAAAAAAAGAATTTATAATTCCCTACTTCTAGAAGTATTTCTACACCAATGGTAGAGGTCATTCTTATAGAATAGGTTAAAACATGACTTAGAGCCAAGCTGGTATGCTTTCAACTAGCTTTTAAGTTAGTGTTGGTTTATCAGTATCACCATTTGCAACTTGAGATAGAAGAGTAGTTTGAGGTTTCATATTTCCCATTACTCACTCTTTAGGTAAGTGGATTCTTTCCTGAAAGCTGAGAGGAAAGAATATTGGTAACACCCATTTACAAAATCTCTCAAATTCTTTCTTACCTTGAGTTGATCTAAGGAATAGTGATAAGGGGGAGCCTTCCCTTTAAGGTAGGAGAGAATTTTTCTCATATGTTGTGGCTACTCATTCTATTTTTCAACTAGATTTTACCCAAAAATGTTAGTTGCAAAATATCCAGCAATTTTATGATTTTCAAAATCCTAAAGACTACAACCAAATTCATCAATTCCATATCCAACAAATATACATTTTTTGACTTAGCTTCTAGCTTGGTTCTATTTTCATAATCAATAGGTGCAAATGCTTCACAACCAAAGGTTTTGAGAAAAGAATAACTCACCTTCTATCTAGTCCATGCTTTCTCTGGAATACCACAATGCACAAGAGTGGAGGGACTTTTATTAGTAAAATATACAACAATTTTGATAGCCTATTCCACACATATTTAAGGGCAGCCCAAAATGCAACCTCAAGCTCCTTGCACACTCCATTATTGCCATGTTCATGAGTTCAGCCACTCCTTTTTTTTGTAGAGTCCTTGGAATAGTTTTCTATCTATGAATACCATTATAGGAACAATAATCTTCAAATTCTTTGCTGCAATACTCATTTCCATACTTAGATCTAAGACATTTTAACTTTTTATCATTCTCATTCTCAACCAAGCATTTATGTTTCTAAAAAGTTACAAATATATCTAATTTCTATCTAAGCAAATACACCCATCAAGTTGCATCATCAATGAATGTAACATAATAATGAGATATGCCAAGGGAAGATGCTTGAGTTAGTCCCTATACATCTATATGTAAAAGTCCTAATTTTTCAATTTTCATTTCCTTCCCACTCTTCCCACTAACTTTCTTTTGTTTTCCATACACACAACTTTCACAAAAATCCATATTGTCACATTTTAGACTTGGTAAATATTTCTTTGAATCAAGTAATTACATACCTTTCTCACTCATGTTCCCAATTCTATTGTGCCATAGTGTTGTATCATAATCTACAACAATTGTTTGTTGTCCCTACTCAATTTCAAAAATTGTTCCTAAACATTCATTTTTCTCTTAACCAATTAAAGTAGAAGGAACAATATGACCTATACAAAGATATAAAGTACCTACTTCCACAGACTTTGCTACTATAAGGGAACCTTTTGAAACCTTCTAGTTTTTATCATTAAAATTAATTACGCAACCCTCATCACCATGTTTTTCTACTAAAATTAAATTCTTACTTAGTATTGGAACATGTCTTACCTCATGTTGTAGCTAATGATTCCCATTTAAAACTTAATCTTAACTTTTCCCTTTCCAATAATCTGATAGGTTTCATTATCTCCCAAATAAAAAAGCCCAAGTCCCCTTGGACAAAATCAATAAAATAACCTCTATGGGGTGTAGCATGAAATGAAGCCCCAGATTCTAAAACCCAAGAATCATTAACACTTTATAGGGAAAGAAGCAAATAATCCTCTTCGTATTTGTTACTTACCACATTTTTCTCCTTGTTTCCATCTTGTTTGTCTCCATTATTCTTTGGAGTCTAACAATATTTCTTCTTATGCCCTAATTTTCCATAGTATCAAAAATCTCTTAGTCCTTTGGATTGAGACCTCTTTCCCTTTGACTTTACTGTTGATTTCCCATGATTTCCATAATTGTTTCCTCTCTCATTTGTTCTACCTCTTCTTTGTGCATTCAAAACACTTCATAGTGTAGATCCACCTAAGGTTTTCCTAAAAGTTTCCTCACTTAGAATAACACCAATCACATCATCAAACATTAGGGTATTGGATCCAGAAATAGAATTACTCATAACCATTACTAAGTCATTCCATCTTTCAGAAAAGAACACAAAATCAAGAGAATCCTAATATCTTCATCAAAATTGAAATTCATAGAAGATAAATGACTAGTAAAAATATTAAGCTCGTTTAAATGATCTACAATAGATTCACCTTCTGCCATCTTCATGTTAAATAAATATTTAATAAGAAATACCTTATTCAAAGTAGAGGACTTTTTATATAGTTTCCCTAGGGTTTGCATTAGCTCTTCATCATCTTTTCTTTTGTAATGTTAAATTTCACTAATGGTGCCAAGCATAATTGAATGCTTCCAAGTGCCTTTCTATCTAAAATCTCCTAGTCCATTTCTATCATAGTTCCTTGTTTCTTGCCTTTTCCTTCCAATGGTTTCCATAAATCCTTCTAATAAAGATAGTCCTCCACTTACTTTTTCCATAACTAAAAGTCTTTCCCATTAAATTTCTCAACCTTTAGCTTACCCTCATCTTCCATTTCTCCCACTCAACCATGAGCTCCTACTCAATTGCAAGATCTTCATGTAGAGGATAACTAAAAAAATTAGAATAGTCTGGGCTATACAAATTTGAGGACAGACTAGCTCTGATACCACTTGTTAGGATTAACCATAGAGAGAAATAATAGTTACATGAAAATATAACCAATACCATAAAATAATAAATCATTTAGAAGATAACACAAGACATGAGGATTTAATGTGGTGCCCCCAATCCTTGGGCTACATCCACCAAGAAAAAGTCCAACATTATTATTATCCAATGATTACAATCTGCAATCCCTTATAGCTCAATACTATCATAAGAAGAAAAGATATCATTATAAATTATGAAATACCTAACTCAGGACATTTTATAAAAGCTTTTTCCATTTAAAAAATTAGGGGGCACTTCCTATTGACCCCATCTTGGGGGCACTACCCCCAAAACCTCGTAAAAATAATCTAGGGGGGAACTGCATTGAATAAACCTTCGAGTTTGATTAGGCTCCACATCACAATAATTACTAGTATCCAAAGTCACACACATAACATCTATATATACTTAAAACATAACTACTTAAAGAGCATTTTATGTCTAATAAGGCCATTATCAGCTAATCTAGAGAAATACTAGCTAGAAAATTCCAACTAAACTAGAGCATAGAAAAAATAACATATAAATAACGGCTTAAATTCTATCCTTTTCCTTTCCCTTTCTTGCTAGTATAACCTTTTCCCAATCTATTGCTAGGAAGAAATGTAATTTATTTGAATCCTTCATTCCAAGACTATCCTCCTCCTTATCTTGCATGAGAAGCAATCATTAAAAATAGAAAATTGGGCATTAAGTGCTTCAATCTCACAATTGGTCTCCTCCATAGTACTTTTCAGCTCTTGGCAACCAACACACTCTCTCGTAGAAGTCACCATCTCAAAAGTCTACATAACATTTGGCTTAGAATAAACCTTCCCTTTTATTTTTTCTCATTCCTCATTCGAGAGGTGACAATCATTAGAAAGGTATTTTTTTTGGTTTGGTTAGCAGGATGGGCAGTAGAAACTAAAATCAAAGTTATTCATGGTGAAACTAATCAAGACATTGATAGCATCCTAACAAACCTCCTTACTCTTTTCATCCTTCCCCACCTTTGAGTGTGAGGTCTCTTCCTTACCATTATAGTTGTTCCTAATTGCCTTATCATTTCTTCTTACTGGCCCAACATTATTCAACTTTCTATTAGCCATCTTTTTCCTCCTATCTTAACTCTTAGTTAGTTTACCCAACCTCTTATGACCCCCACTTTGTCCACTTCCGAATGAACCAAATCAATTTCAAAAAAATTTCTATTTTAGGATTTTTGGTAGTAATGTGGGCTCCATCTTAAGAATTATTATGTTTTAAGGATTCCTAGAGGGAGTAGAGGAAGGAGATGGCTAAGGGATGGGCATCACAAAATAACTCATGCCCATCATTATGGAATTAATTTTTTGGTTTTGTGTAAATTCTAGAATAACACATGATGGTGGATAGAGGGAAAGCTGAAAATTTCTCACAAATTCCATCAGCTAGAAACCACTTGAGTACTCACCACTCTGCCACCTATAGCACAACCATTTCTCATAGCCCCATCAAAATTTAGGTTCAGCATTGGCTGAGTGGGAGGTGTACATTTAGTGTTTCTTCATGTAGTGTATTTTGAATTATCATAATCTTTGAGGACCTCTAAGATATTCCAATTTAATACCACTTTCTAGTCACCAATTGAAGTGGGGTTGGAGGGTCTACCACTAACTTCTCTCAATATTT